>JAFMSR010000012.1:41168879-41870481 GCA_022818135.1 Saxidomus purpurata | reverse complement strand
CATAAGTCAAATATGGTTTCTTCTTTAAGTAGAGGTGACAATATAATTAACAAACACTTTACTATATAACTCAAAAACTATATATATTTCCTAATCATCCCAGTGACTTGTCACAACGCTTTCTGAAGATTGCTCGTGGCATTCTCATATCAACTTGATCAAAGAGAGGGCCTGGAAAAGATATCATGCTATGCATAAACTCTGGTTTCAGAAAAATGCATTTTCATATAAACAATCGATATCCAGGCGGTGCCCCACTGTGTTCCGTTAATTGTTCGTTTTGTCCTCGTGTGTTTGCTTTGTATGCTTGTGTGTGTTGGTAGTGTATGTTTGTGTGTATACATGATTGTGTGTGTGTGTGTTTGTGTGTGTGTGTGTGTGTGTGTGTGTGTGTGTGTGTGTGTGTGTTGGTGGTGTGCACTTCTGGGTGCTGTGGGGCTCGTTTTGGGGAGGCTGCGTTTTTGGTACGTGGCATTCCCTGTTTGATATTATTTTTGTTTTTTTGTGTCCTAATGACGTCCTAATGCTTATAATGTTACGTCACATGTACTTCACAATAGTCGCCCGGCACAGGGGGTTACCAGATCAATTTTTTGGTATTTTTTCTGGTGCTACTAAATTCGTATATCGTCATGAAATCACCTATTTGTCATTGTGATCTTCCAGAGAGTATCCATCACTTCTTTGAATGTCAGTATTACTTCGACAACAAAGTGCGTCTTTATAAAATTACCTCTCAGTATTGTACAATAGCACTCCTCACCCGTTTAAAGCTGCTCGCTCTCAGTTGCCGTTGAAAAAAATAAATTTAAAAATGACATTCTAATACATAAATATAAAACTTAGAGATAAAATCAACAATAGAAGTAAACATCTAAGTAGGAATTTGCAAAAGTCGATTGAAAATGCTGGTTTTATGGCACCGCTACACTATATGTTTATATTGGAATTTCGAAAGCGTTTGCAATGCTTTATTATTTGGTAGCGTATATTATTTCAAATCTACAGATAAACTTGACAGGAATTTATACTTGAACCTTATTATATGACTGTGTGTTCAAAAATATGTTAATTTATACAGTTTGAAGAACTTTGATTTTTTACCAAAATCTGAGAGCGATAAATGGGGGTCGTAATCTAAGCGATGATACAAATATGAAAGTATTTCCAGCAGAGTTTAAAAGGTGAAAAATCATAAAACTAATACGGGGTAATCTTTGTCCGCCTTTCATGCAGCAAGGACGGAAACGATCTCTCATCAACGATCCTAAAAACGTCAGCTATGTAAGATTGGTTTGGACCTACTTTTTGAACCAATCAATTGTTAGATGAAAGCGCCGAGAAAATAATATGAATCATTTTATTGGAGTTTAGAAAAAACAATTACAGGTATAATCTCTCCTGGATATTTGGAAGAGCCGCCAGAAGTATACTCATAAGCATATTCATGTTTGGATAGTGAATATGATCTATTAAAATACTCAATGCATGTTTGGATAGTGAATATGATCTATTAAAATACTCAATGCATGTTTGGATAGTGAATATGATCTATTAAAATACTCAATGCATGTTTGGATAGTGAATATGATCTATTAAAATACTCAAAAAAACAAAAATAATATCAAACAGGGAATGCCACGTACCAAAAACGCAGCCTCCCCAAAACGAACCCCACAGCACCCAGAAGTGCACACCACCAACACACACACACACGCACACACACACGACACACACAATCATGTACACACACATATATACACTACCAACACACACTAGCATACAAAGCAAACACACGAGGACAAAACGAACAATTAAAGGAACACAGTGGGGCACCGCCTTGGAACGGTCATGGCAAAAACACCACTGGGGGTTTAAACCGGTTTATGGTGCGCACCCAACCTCACTCTTACCCCCACCATGTTCCAAAGTCACAGGACAGTGTAAATAAAAGTAATCCCTGCTAGGTGAATCTCTAACACACGCAATGGAAACAAAAGGCATGGTATGTAAAACACAAAAATGCTCGTGTATAAATATATAAAAAGCAAACCTTGAGAACCAAACAACGTATGTACTCAATGCATGTTTGGATAGTGAATATGATCTATTAAAAATACTCAATGCATGTTTGGATAGTGAATATGATCTATTAAAAATACTCATTGCATGTTTGGATAGTGAATATGATCTATTAAAAATACTCAAATTTAAAGTTTATAAATTACAGAAAACTTTTTTTATTTATTTTTTTTCACAGCAAATCACCTTTTTCTACTTTGTGACCTTTCTATCTGATAGAAAGGATTTTGTTAAAAAAAAAAGACAAACATTTGATACATTCTTAGCAGTTATTATGATGTATATTATATAATATGAAACTTATTTGTAAAAATTACATGTTTTTAAATATATGATTTATGAAACACATAGTTGTGGTACCGTATATGTTATTGTAACAAAATACGTGTACATACTTTATGTATTAAAAATTGATATTTTTCGTTGTAAACAATTCTTTTTCAGGGATGTAGTCTATACAAAAAAACTGTTAATGTAGTCTTTTCAAAAGCCACAGAGCTTGTTTGTACTGCTTACATTGTATTTAAATAAATGGGGTTACCCTAAAGGGGGCCTCAAATTTAAAAAAAAAATTCTCAATGCATGTTTGGATAGTGAATATGATCTATTAAAAATACTCAATGCATGTTTGGATAGTGAATATGATCTATTAAAGAGGCACTCCCTACATCTAGCAGATTATATTCTCGAAACATAGATTACGTGTTCAATGAACGTTAAATGATAAATAAATACAATTTCAAAGAAGAAACTATGACGAAAAATGCCTCATTTTACCACAATTAATCAATATAGAGGCTTTCTGTAATAAATCGCATCCATCCATTAATAGTACAACAACTCTACATAGATTTTTGAATGGTTTACGATACTGCAATATATTTTAAACCGCTGATTTTATCGATAATGACTGGGAGTGCATAGTTTCACTTTTAGGTTAAGTTATAAAAACAAAAATAATATCAAACAGGGAATGCCACGTACCAAAAACGCAGCCTCCCCAAAACGAGCCCCACAGCACCCAGAAGTGCACACCACCAACACACACACACACGCACGGCACACACACACAATCATGTACACACACACATATACACTACCAACACACACTAGGACACAAAGCAAACGGAACACGAGGGACAAAACGAACAATTAAAGGAACACAGTGGGGCACCGCCTTGGAACGGTCAGTGGCAAAAACACCACTGGGGAGCTTCCAAAGATTAAATTATTTATGTTTTGGAGGTTATTTAGTCGTCATCAGTTATAGGATATGTCCCTTTAAGAATACTCAATGCATGTTTGGATAGTGAATTATGATCTATCAAAAATATTCTACCATGCATAATCTTAGAATTTTAAATCACACATGATGGTGCCAGTCGCCTTACGCCGACATGTAATGGAAGGCGGTCTTGTGCCAAATAAGATCTGAATCTCAGTTATTACAAAATGTTGATATCACAAATTTCAGTAATATAGTGACATTTTATGAGACAGTTGGTACTGAAAATGCCATAATTCATATGTTAACAATAAAATAACCCTTAGGAGGCGGAGAGAAAATATCGACACCTAAATGGTCAGTGGTAGCCATGATTTTTATTTTATTAGGTATACAGCTATATCACAAAAGGAAAGGCAGTTGATCTGAAAGAGGCGCTTGAGAAAGTCATTGCACAAATAAAAAAAACAGTTGTACCTGATAGATAATTTTGTGTGCTTAGCGGCACTTGAGCATCTGCGGGTAATATGGAAATATCGAGAAGGTGTATATTCGAACACAAAACCACCCAATCAGCGTTTTAGACTATAAAAATCAAAAGGGCAGGGGACAATTTCATGAAGTTAGTTTTGATATGTTTTCTACCAGTAGTCTAGACTATTATGCAGATAAACCATTATATTTGAAACATATCACTTTGTTTAAATTTGCTTCAAATTACAAGCTGTCTGTGTCTCAGACTGTGAATAGAGCAAAACGATATTTACCAGACTTTAGATTATACTCTTTGGAAAGAATAATACAACAACGACGACAGCCGGCAGTTATTAGAACACCAAGTTTTAGACATGACAGTGCTGATTACTTCTAGTCGATCCTTTTTATTCATTTGTCGTATAGTAATGAAATCATTTTCAGCAATCGAAGAAACATTCATTAACAAGGATAATCTCTTTGTTTTAGCTGATATACAATGCAGTTCATACTTACATGGTATTGTAAGAACTGTGAGAAAACTATTAGTTACAAATAAAGATTGGGTGCTGTAGTTGCTTCTAATAGTGATGAAGGAACAGAAACATTTGACGAAAGAATAGCTGGAGGGTTTGATTTCTTGAGTAATGCAAATATACCATCCGACAATTAGAAAACAATAACAAGTTCTTTCATTGATTCTTCTACAGAGGATAATATTTATAACCTTCAGATAAAACTTCTCTTCCAAGAAGAAATTGCACATCAAATAAAACGCTTAATAATGATCAACACGCTTCTTTAGTGTTGTTAGAAACATTTCAGTTCTTATTGTATTCAGCCATTGTAAATATTCATTAGTGGAGAAAGTTGTACTGGGAAATCCTTCTTAATTAAAACTGTAGTAGAATGGATGCGATGTTAAAAATCACTTATGGTGGAGTTTATCCAGTCCGCAAAACACCTTTAGTCCATATTAGGCCCGAAATTCGGCCCAATTTCCCTAAGTATATATAGTGCAGTATATATTTGTTCCCAATTATTAATTTAAAAAAAATCCCCTAAAACTGTTAACAACAAAAGGGTCAGTATGGCCCTATATCGCTCACCTGAGACCTACTTATGACCATATGTGACCAAACTTCAGCTCCCAATGAAATAGAACTGTTGTTGCTATGGCAACAGATATGAAAAACTTTAAAAAAAATCATCCGGAAGGCCCAGATGTAGCAGGTACTTGACTCTACATAGTTCCTACACTTAAAAAACCGTCTTCTCCACGAGGACCAGAGCTTAAGTGTTCAGCATAACCTAGTAGACCTACATCTCGATTGTTTATATCGTAACTCCGACGTTAAAATTGGCCTTTCCCGTGGTCATTTGTGCGACATAAGACTTCGGAAAACGCTAAAAACCTTTCTTCTCCAAAATCACAAATTCTAGAGCATAGCAGTTTTGTGTGAAACTTTGTCTGGTGAACATCTACCAAATTTGTTCAATTTATGACCCTGGACAAGTCACAGGGGGTCACGGTATTCATTCAAACATTCATTGGAAATGTTTTAAAGACCTTCTCCAAAACCACAAGTTCTAAAACTTAGACAGTTTATGTATACAATTGTCAAGCGGACCTTCAGTTGTTCAAATCTTGCGCCTAGGGTCCGGGATGGGAGGTGAGGTTTACTTGTTTTGAACAGACTAACATAAACATGACCACGCCCTAAGGTCCCTTATATATATAACTATTCGAAAATCTAGCGTCCAGCGAGTTCCTAAATCAACAGCGACTTCCTTATCAACTACTGATTTCCTTAGCAACGAGTGACTTCCTTAGCAATCATCACGTTGAACTAGTGACCAACGTCTTCATTAGCAACCTCTTACTTCCAAAACAACCAGTGTCCTCCTTAGCACCCAGTGCTTTCCCTTCGAAGTAAAGACTTCCTTAGCAATTACCGACTTAGTGAGGTCATTGTGCAACCAATTACTTCCTTGGCAACTATTGACTTTCTTAGCAACATTTGACCTAGTGAACAATGATTTCCTAAGTAACCACTCTCTGACCCTGGCAGCAGGTGACTTTTAGCGATGATAAGTGGCTGCTTTAGGAAAGTGTACTGGTATTCAGTTGAGCCGCATGTGGACATCATGGCCATCATAGATGAGAAGTGAGAATGAAATTTGTGGATTCTCAAAAGTGTAAAAGCATGTTATTACCCCGTGTTTGACTTCATTTTTTAAGCTTTTAAATATATCCATTTCCACCACTTTTATCATTCATCAGTGAGTGGCAATATGTTGGAGTTGTTGTAAATTATATACTAATATATTCTATCTCGATTGCGAAACATTTTCTTACAACTGATATTAATCGCTCTTGAGACTTACTCCAGATGGTATCAACATCGAAGAGAGAGAGGCAATGTGAACTTATCTGTGTCTGGCATAAGGACAATACCACTACTTGGTCACTGGTGGGGATCGAACCCGGAACCCTCCGATCCTGCGGCTAACAAGCTTCTACTACACCTAGGTGGCACCACAATTATATTGTTATAATTAAGTATAAATACATGGGGTTCAAGCAAAGCTGTATCAGTCATACAATGTACATATAATTGATGGCACTCTGTTATGAAACGCACAAGCTTGATACAACTATTCACTTTCGGTCAAACCGTGCCACAAACGTACTCCGTTGGCAGTTTAAAATCCAATTAAAAACAGTAATAATAGTAGACAATCCTCATTAGTTAAAGGCCATGGCAACCCAGGAAGTATTTTGTACTGCTAGGCGCGAAAGATGTCAGCACCTGATGCCAAGGGAAATCAAATAAGGTGATATGTTTGGCGGCTGTCTGGTTTGAAACATAAGTCAGCTAAACCGTCTTTCTATAGTCAGTTATTTTCCTTTACGTAACTTACTTGCGATTTTCTTTACAGATTGTTTAGATTCAAAATACATCAAATTCGAAGTTTAAAGATAACTAAAGGCAGTATTCGATAATTCATTTTACTTCTAACGAAGGTAATGCAGTGACACAGATACCATAAATAAAGTAGGCAGATAAAATGGAGTATTGTGTACTCTTTAATATAAATCAACATAAGCACTTCGATTTATCGACAAGGCTGTTTGCGGAATGTCTTCTGGGTCAAAATCTAATGATTCTGAAATCATAAAACCGTGAAGAAATGTATTGATTTTTTGTCTTTTTGAAGCAGATAGTAACAGTGAAAACTGTTTATGTACCAGTGTAAATAATCGTTAGACAAGGAAAAAAAGATAGGTGTCCTGTTATATATACTCTCAAATCTAGATAGTCTACCGGCTGCATGGAAAAGAAAAACAGATTTTTATCCAATGCAGAAACATAGCGTTATTTACAAATTTATAACTTTTAAATTGTGATATACTTGTAATAACGCCGGACAATTATAATTTCTTTATCAAATTTCATAATCTCGTAAGGCACTTATTGTCTATTGGATTTACATAAACTGGAACTCCAAATTTCTGGAGTTAATGCTGTTTCTGTGTTCATTTGCCTCTTTGTGTATCTGCTTTATTTAGTGGTTTGTTGCCTTTTATATGAACGCGGTAACACTCGTATAGCCATTTTATTGCTAATTAGACATAAAAACATCTCTACTTGCCATGACTCGCATATAATTTATGTCTTGATATTCTATCAGATAAAAGAAAGAAAGAACGTTTTCTGATAGAATTACGGTATTACATTACCACTCTATTAATGGACGACCATAAACAGAAAACTGAAAATATATCAATGAAGTAATGGAAAATTTCTGTCTTGAAATATAGCTCGTAATATATCTCCATTAATTGTAGTTTTTGTTTCTGTTCTATTCTTGAATATATGGGATCATCTTTATCAATGACTGAAATAATGCAATTAATGGAAGCATTGTCTCAAATTTCGTCCGTTTTAGAATTACGACATTTAGTCTTCAGAAAATTGGGTTTTAGGTCAATGGGCATTGTATTTATCGGCGAAGTTATCTGATTCGCAAATTTCTGTGCTGCTCTTTTAAACCACTTAAACTCGTTGAAAATCAATCTTGGCACAGCCTCTTGTCTATAAGTAGAACAAGTGGGGTACAACAAAAACAAATTGGTGAAACGAGTTCATTTAGAATTCATTTAATTTAAGGTTTAAGTTACACATACTGTATTCAGATTAAATTCAGAAGGCCAGAAATATAGAAGAAAAGCTGAAATGATCAAATTTGTAAATTAACAGAATTTGGGGTAGGGAGTATTCTGTTTTCATTATCCTCTCATTTAAAAGTTCGCACATTTGAACCAGTTAGCTCCAGACTATTATCATTGCTGCTGCTTTAGCTAGTTGGGACATCTGCTGCCACTTCAGTCAGAGGTAAGCCGCTTATTTTGATAGAGTAAACAGATACTATTATATAGGACTTTCCTGTACAAACATATGTTGCATCTTGCTGCATCATGTACGTAGAAGTTGGTTTATGCTTTCCTGAACACAAGGTCGTCAGTAAAGTGGACTAGAATCTATGTCAAGCGCTTTGAACAAGTATTCGGAAAATGCCTTTGAGTGCTTTCAGACCTTAATAAAGGTAATTCAGGGAGTGGCATTTCTCAATTACCCTCATTTAACTATTGATCCTCTCTTTACAATTCATGTCTATCCCCGGTGGATTCGTCTGATAGGGATGTCATTCACATGTTCATAGTTGATATAACACCAGGCTAAATAAGAGACGATTCTGATACTTTTACACGTAATCGATTACTGTACCTGTCTGAGTAGTTATCTTATTAGCAAATTTTATTTCTAGAAGAAAGGAATTCAGTATTGAGTGATCAATTTAATATTTATATCGGTAATATGTGTGCAAGCATTTCAACAAACACGTCGTTCATCACTAAGTGCGATTTTCACACTATATTTAAAAGTTTACACATTTGTATCTGTTGCACGTAAATATGCTTCTAATCAGGTTCTAACACGAAATATAACATCCATTCAGTAACACATCAAGCAAATTCAATTAAACTCTTATTGAGCTGATGGCCAACTTTTCGCAAAACAATCTATAAACATCTATAAAATATCCATTAATAGATATTATAGACTGATCTTGCGTCTTACGTGTAAGTTAGAATCAACTTAATTTCCGCTTCTTCAAACAGAACTCACCATAGAGCTTACGTCAGCAGTTTTGTGTTATGTGCTTCACGTTTCGTTTCTTCAGTAACCATTTCAATCACGTCTAATGAAGTAGGTGAATCAGTTTTATAATGAGTTCCGTTTGCTTTTTTGCGCGAACTTTTGTCGCTCTGAGGTTTCCTATTTCTAGGTTGACCATTACAGGAGCTCTGTTTTCATTGAAACATTAGAGCTGCGAATATAATGTGTTGAAAAATATCAAAAGGAACAGCTACTTTTAGATAAAGGCAACAGTAAGCTCTGACATAATTGCTTTAGTTCCCTGATTTAAAATGAATTTGCATTTTTTCCGCTGTAATGTCACGATTTCTGTTCCTTACGACCGTTTGAATTATCTGTTTTACAGACAGCCTGTATTTCTATACTTGTCTTGGTAATTTGTTTAAATCTTAGAAAGGCAACGTTACTTAATATTGTTAAAAGTTATTAATTTAGTCTTGTGAAATAGGTGCTACACTTCGTTGCTTGACCGTATATATTTATAACGCTTCAAAATTAGTACTAAATAAAGGTATTTTTATCTCTTGAATTATATAATTTATTCGACTAGAATGGAAAAGTTATGGATAACAAAATTATTTAAACAATAGGTGTGACTTTCTTTATAATTATATTATGTTTTACTTCAGAAATTGAATGGGATCATATTCTAATAAGACAGAGAATTTAATAAAATTTATTTGGAACAATAAACCCGTCTTATTTAAATCGAATACTAATAATATATTATTCACCCAAAAATGATCACCAATATCTCCAGATTGCCCTTTATTGTTCTTTGGCAATGCATTATATAAAGTTTTAATCATAGATCACTTAGGAACCTACGGTGCCCGTGAAGTGACATGTGATACATTTTTTAAATTTAGGTTTCGCTTTTATCGAAGACTTTTATAGAGGATGATATAAATTTTACATGTATCTGCTTGCTGTCAGCGCTTTCACTATGAAACTTGCTTTGTTGTAATATTACTGTAGGTTGTTACGTGTACATGTCCATCGTCCTGCATATAAGCCTGTTACAAATTTGAACTTTCAAAAAAGGTTTTAAATGTAGTTAAAGGGACATCATTTATCATTTTATGTTAATTGAACACATAATCTATGTTTTGAGAATATAACCTGCTAGATGTAGGGAGTGCCTCTTTAACGAGTGTATTTTGGTTTTGTTACATAAGTTGATTACTATTTCCTTTTTATACACCCGAACGAACATATGTTTTAACAGTTTTTAAAACATATTTATGCTGTAAATATATTTGGTTACAGATACGATTGATGCCGCAATTTTGAGCTAAATGTTATTTCTTCTGTACAACAAGTACGTGTGACCTTCATCACAGAATATAGTATGAAAACTAGGTAATGATTGAAGACAATATTTTTTATAATGAACAGGATATCCTGTTCGAACGTTTTACTTGGCAAGCATTTCAGTAATTTCAAGGAGTGCAAGCTTGAATTGATCACAAAAATAGATTTATACGCAAACAAAGTTCTAAAGGCTTTGCAATACTTCGTCACTTTCTGAGAAACAAAAGTCCTATGGTGATTGCATTATAAAACTGTTTTTCAATACTGTTTATTCAATCCTGAAGAAAAATCGTTCCTAAATTGGTTGAAGAGAATTTGATATTAGATAAGATATACAAGCAAATTCGGTGAGTGATATAGGGCCATTATGGCCCTCTTTATATCTATCAACACATTATTTAATAATTATTTTGGATATATAATACGGCAATATGTCATTCTTGTCAAGAATATTTGATTTATGAGTATTGAGTCTGTCACATGATCTGCATTTACATGCAATCTATCTTTTTTGCAGGATGCTGAGGTACAAATGATGCCTGATTGCTATACCTTGTCTAGACTAAATTGTATATTTGTGCAGTAATTAGTTAATTTAAGAAGTGAGTCATTTTTAATAAAGTTCAAGTTTGTAACATTGCTGATGCTAATTTGTCTGATGTATGGCTAAACTGTAATATCTAAACGGATAGGATGGGTACGTGTTACATTCAGTTCAATACCAATGCTAAATTTTCAGTACATAAACACATACAGATACATTGTACGCGGTACATAAAAATACTCTTAAATGCATGACAATCGAGGTTTTCAGTACATGGACATTTTGTGGTACAATCGGTGCGCGCGCATCCTCGCATTATGATACCGTATAATGACAACCTTTGTCGCTTCATGACTTTAACAACTGGTAAATCTGATATGTTGGTTTCCTTTAATACAGAGAAGGAAGCGATTGTTGATACTACTTACACTGATTATTGTTCACAAACCTTTGCCAGGGTGAGGATGGATGATTATCCGTCGTCCGTCGGTCAACATTTTGCTTCAAACGACATCTTATCTGAAACCACTGAATTTCAATGTTGATGAAACCTGGCAGGGATAACCTTGCAGGAAGCTCCACCAAATTATACGTGCGTATGTATCCTGTTATGTTTCACGTGAAAAAGGCAAATCGTTTTTTATATATTTTCGTGAAATATGACACAGTTTCATAAAAAGCCCGTACAAGCTAGGAAAAACACCCCTTCAATTATTCACAACGCTTCCTTCTTGGTCAAGGCGATATAGAAATTTCATAGAAATTATGCAATATAAACACCATGGTAAATGTATACATGCCTGGTGAAAGGAGTCCAGTATAGAGCTTGTATTTGGTATGACTGAAGTACACTTTTTTCATCAGTTAGGCATTAGTAAGAAAACTCTACATCATCAATATTTCGTCGTCTTCTATGTTTGACTCTGCAGTCAATGACGAAACAATGTCATTGTTTGTCCGTACTTCCGTTACACGTTAATTTCGATCGACGGACACAAGATCATCTAGAAATATTTAGGATTGAGCAGCTTCTCGTACAAGAGATAGGGGAATAGTGCAATTCAATATGTGAGAGGAATATCATCATTATCATTCATTGTCTCTTCTTCCTGAAACGCCCATCGTGGTTTAATTACTACACATCCGAACTCCAAACTATCATAAATTCTACGATAAACAGTGGTAAGACACACCATTTCGAATCTAACATGGAAATATAATGGTTTGCCTCCGCATTGACTCGTACTACATTTAGTTGCGCATAGTACCATAGTTAAAAAGTGCTTTAAAGCTGAAATATAACAAGATCTTTCAATTTGGTAATAATATAACACTTTAATACTACATTTTGTAGTCGTTTAACGATATATGTAAGCATCAGTACATCTAATTAAAGCCAATTGTCAAAACATGTTAATGAATGAAAATAACGAGAACGAAACCAAACTGTAAACAAGTATGGTTGCTTTTCAAGCATCAATGCCAAAAAGTGAACATTTTGTGAATATTCCTTAGGTACATAATTGTTATGGATTTAACTCAACGGATTTAACACCAATTAAAACCTTCGGTGACTGGGTATATGTTGACTGTTAGCACGTGCAATGCACGGCTATCACTAACGGATGACATGTTTGTCAATATCCCTGCTGGATTAAATTGATTCAGTTGCTTCCAGACTGAGGTCTTACTCAGAGGATGCCACGACTGCCGATTTTTATATTGCAAGTGGGATGCTTGATGGTTCAACCCTGCGCTTAATTGAAGGAGTTTTTCTGAAGAAGTTTAAAATGTCGTTATAAATTTGTTAGTAGGTTTGGTGCAAAGTATATAAATATGGTATTATTTATCTTTTCAAATAGTTGGAATGTTACATCGACATGAAAACGTATGAGCTATTTCAGTAACTGTTATTAACATCATACAATATTGAATGTCATTTTCTTTGTCGATTAAGGAAATACATTTTGTATTTTTTCATTTAAAACGAATTTGAAATTCCATAAAGTAAAATTTTATTTTATGGAGCATAAAATGGAATTTGATCTTATGATTGATCAGTCAGTATGACGTCAGGATGAAGCAAAGAATAGGTTGCAATACGTCTACTTGAAATGACACACTGAAAAAGCTCCAAAAATTGAGGAAAACATGCTGTCGGTCAAACTACTACATTGTACAAACCCAAAATTACGCTTTTGGGAATTATTGTCTGATATTTGCAAGGAAAAACAAAAAATGTTATTTTGAAAGATGCCAGTTTAAGCTTTTGATTAACTTATTTCTTCATCAGTTTTTGTATCCGGCCTATAATGTACAGCCTTACTTATGTTGAGATGTATTTCTGGTACGATCTCATTACGTTGCTTGTGCTTTAATTAGCATACAGGCAGGGTTCTTCCGGGTGCTCTTTGTGATGTAAGTCATAATTTGTTTTGCTTGCTTCATTATATAACATTTTAATGTACTGCCTGACCTTCGATATTAAAGGAGACCTTTAGTTAATGAAGGTATTCGTGCCCTCTGCGCCTTAACTGTCTCGTTACAAACGGACATTATTCTGTCACCATGCGTGTGTCTCAGGAAAGTTGAATAAAAAATTCAAAGACTTGTAGGTTTGGAAAATTTATTTCGGAGTTGAATGAAATTAAATTAAATTTATTGTAAGTGGTCACACGTACAATGGCTGAAAAATGAAGGACTGTAACGATGGTTGGTCAGAGCTAAACACACCAGAGTAATCAAATACTCAACAATGATTAATTGGCAAAACGTAAATATGCAATCATAATGTGCTTGCTATATTCAAGTTGTATGTAGGTAAAACTTCAATAATTTATCATACGATCAGACACGCCATTTACATGGCTTTCTTGTGTATATTTCTCACCCCTTGAAAACGACATGGCAGCGAAAGGGTTTTTCTGTCTTTTGGAATATATAAGTTATACAGAAATTTGCAGAGATTTTGTAGCAAGCAAGGTAATCTGACTTAAAATATCATTTCAATTTTGTAAACCAGCGTTTTATTTTAACAATACCTACATCTGCACCAGACAGTGGAATATAAACTATAATGAGTAAAATGTAAAAGATGGTCTCAACTCGGATCTGTATGTCGGGGGATTTGAAAAAGCCCGAACGCTACAAACCACTGCTCAAACAGGAAAATAAATTCTTGAAAAATCTAATTATTTTCACATTGGTTTGAAGTGTATTTTCCAGTGAAATTCCTGTGAAAGCGAAAACACAGCAGTGTTGCAATGGAGGGCCGATTACTTACTGGACTCGAAATTGAAAAGCCTTATTAAGATGAAGTGTTGCAATTTGACGGGGAGTATTTATTCTTCTAATAAGGCAACAACGTCGCCACCTGGTATCTCTGGAAATCGCGTAAGACCACATACAGATTTAATACAGATGGAAAATTTATTTACATACCGTATAATGTATTACCAATTACTCTTACGAAACTTCTCGACAAATGCCGTGACATATCTGTTTCCTACGCACAAAAATCATGCCTACATCATTAGTTTCTCGTGACTCTCCTTTTATTTAGTTTCTATATTTAATTAAAGCGCCAGGCTGAAAACAAAAAGGCCAATTTACTGATAAGGTACACTAGGTCAATAACCCAGAGCATTATTCTTTCGAGCGCAAAACCAAATCAACAGGAAAGTAATATGCACGACTTAATGATTACATAACATAACACCACTTATTATTTGTTTCTATTAGTACTGGCGATCACACCACCAATGGAGAGATAGCTTCATTGTTATAAGCCAGGGTAAACATTTCTGATTAAATCTTGCATTTCTTGAATTAGAAAGACGGAAGAAGAAATGAAAAAGCTTTTTTACGCTACGATTTTTATTGCATTATGACTTCATTCAATTCAATAAAGTTTATTCAGGCATAAGATCATATGCATAGTAAATTTTACAAATAATACATAGATTATAAAAATACAGACAATTTATGCTAAGACTTTTGTCAGAAAAATATCTAGCACGATAGAATTACTGTTGTATAGTGCCATTTAATAAATAAATAAATAAAGTATTGCCCTTAATCATATGACCTTGGATGACCCATTAAAGCAAAATAGACGGGGTCCTTCAAGTTAACGTACAATGTTTACAAAAACGAATTCGTTGATAGCAAACATATAACATTATGTATAATAAACATATCTTATATTGTTTAAAACGATATCTGGATTTCAAAATGTAATAACAGTTTTACTACCACAGCACAATTTCAAATATATACTTAAGGACAAAAGTTCTGTACGGTTCAAAATTGTTAAATTAAATTTCAAGTGTACGTTACTTTTAATTTTTCATTTGCAAATTTATATTTTGAGACTACTTGCTACATTACAAGGTGTTAAGAATTCTCTAGAAAAACCTTCGATCAACCGTGACGGCAAAAACCATGAATTTCACATTTATCTAAAATGTATGTACATGAAGCTTATAATCACAAATATTTCAAGTGATTTTTGTTACCAAAGGATAGGATATATAAATTTTAAAACAAATACTCAACGTATGTTGTTATAACGAAGCTTTCAAGATAGCATAATTTGCGCGTTATATGTCGACTGGAGGTCAGTGAGCCTACAACACATGTTGCACGTGCGTTAAACTATTCGACATCACGGACATTGAAAATGTGTAAATTGATTCGAAAATGATGATATTCTTATGCTTTTCTACAAGTAATTATGAATAAAATATAATTTCAGTTTTTGTGTTACTTTAATTATACCGTACACTTACACTTTTCTCCTTAAATATATAAAATCAAAAATGTAATCAGATAGTACAGTCGACTCTCGAAAACTCGAACACCCTCGGGGAAGCAAAATTTGTTCGAATTTTCGGTAGTTCGAACTTTCCGGAGTGAGCATGTCGGCCATATTGGAGATGGTACTAAAGACCGTTCTGTAAGAACGCCGTTCTGTCTAGAGTGAAGTGTACTAAAACCTGTGTAGGAACGTACTCGATTACTGAGTTTTGAGTGGAAGTTCTTGTATGTAAATCTTTGATACCGTTGACGATGGCCCTTCACCAAGTTGCTCAGCGAAATTAATTTTCCCCGAATTCGCCGACCTGGCTATCCCCCCCAATACTGGGACCTTCACCAGGTTGCTCGGCGTTAGAACTTTGTACACTATGTTCTGACATAATTGTGTGGTTGACATTGGAAAATCTAGATTTTATAAAGCTTTATTGAATTTTTTGTTTGTAATCGTGCTTATTGGGTCCACCATCCTCTTAATAGGCTATAATCGGTACGACCCGAACTTTATTGAATATGAAACAATTAACTCATTTTTTGACAGGCGAACGATTGCCACAAACATAATCATAAGTGTTAGCACGCGCGGCAAACAAATACACTTACCATTATACATTATTACCATGTGACGTCATTTACTCAATCAAGCTGGCACCTGCTCAATTTTCACGAGGTGTGAAAAACATGCGGCCGGCTGATTGATCAATTAACGAACGACACTGTTCGAACTTTCCGGAGTTATTCACACTATTTTATTAATGAGCGGACAATAATATCAGTTCGAAAGTTCCGATTATCCGGGTTCCGATTAACCGTAGTAGAACATATTGAATTTAGAAGGAAAAAATTCGGGACCCGAAAATGTGTTCGAATAATCGGGGGTGTTCCAATTATCCGGGTTCGAACTTTCGAGAGTCGACTGTATTTACATTACGATAAAACATCATAGGTTTCTCATTGGCGTGTACATTTAAATAGGTGTTTGTTTGCTGATTTTCTGGCATTTTTTCCTATCATGAATGTTATTAAAGTAAAAAGTATTTGTGTCAAAACTTTTACTTTTTTATTATTTGGTAAAATAAAGTTGTTCTGACTAAATCTGGTTCTGTTGTAAATGGGTAACACTTTATGATCGAGGTATTGTGGAAAATATTGAACGTATGGTTGAGCCTAAGTTATAAACCCTGTCATCGCCCTTAAAAGTTTGACTCCTCCCAACGTGTAACATGTTCAATTCAATTCAAATTTATTTAGGCACAAGATCATATAATAAAAATACATTAATTTTGTGACAATAACTGGCACGATATAATTATTGTTGTATAGTATCATTAAATAAATAAATGAATGAATAAATAAATGAATAAAAAGTATTACCCATTAAAGCAAGATGAATCGTTTATTTGTTTTACTGCGCCTGGGAGGCATGTCAAGTATGAATCTGACTTTATTTTGAGTGACCTGTAAGTGACTAAGTCAAGCCAGCATACATGTACCAAGGTGAACAAGAGCAATCAAAGTACCACTGTCATAAATAAAATTTTGCGATCATCAACGTTTTCTTTGTTGGAATACAAAAATTGATGCAGTGTCTGTATACAATTCTAACCCGAGAATTAACCTTGTTAAATATAAAGTCAACGATCTGCTCCCCATTTAAAACTTATCAATAACCAAGCCTATATACTTGACAGTCTTCTAAGAAGAAATTTCATGACCTAAACAAGCAACTTTGAAAGAATTAATTTTCTTAAGTTTCCTTGCAGACCTTAATAGCATAATTTCAATGTTGTCTAAAAGCAAAGAAAGTTAACAGTTAATCAGATATATTCAACACTTCCCCATAACTCATTCATATGGTTTGTATACCCTTCTACTGCATGATATAAATTGAATTTTATTAGAAAGTGACATCTCGCAGCAAATGAAGATAAAATGCTGTCACGAACAACTTGGTTTCTCGGTATACGATCTATTTTTATTTGATACGACTTCCTGTATGTTGGCATTGCAGCGATTTATACGGAAGCGTATAATGGTCGACAGTTACTGTTTATATCAACTAGACATGTGTGTGGTAATATGTTGACTTTGCTTGATAATATTTTGCAATTGTGCGTTATGTCATGATAAAATAAAACAATTGATTAAAAACAGAGCTGTTTGTTTTCGTAACACGTTAGACGTCAAAAAGCAATCACAATATAATATCTTGCTAAAACTATTACTAAACAAATTTTTTCCCGAATACGACACATATTATTTGGCAAATCAAGTTCTTATCTGACGTATATTTCTCGCGCAAAGCTGAAACCGAAAACAATCATTTACTCTACAGCCCTCGGCTATAATGAATTACAAGAGGGCCAAGATGGTCCTATAGCGCTATCCTGTCCCAAAGACAAAAAGTAAGTCTAAAGTCATGATCAATGCCAACCGGTGACATTTTTTAAAATCTCTTTGCGAAACGGTAAACACATTCCAAACGTAGGTTTAAAATCAATGTACAAAGTGACCTAACTTTTGACCAGATGTTACGCAGTTTCGGTCTTGACTAAAGTTCACCAAGACAAACTTTCTTTCAATATGACTGATGCCGGTGTGTCAAGTGTGGCATCTAGAGTTCGTAGGTGTTTCTATTATTTTACCTGGTGTCCTACTTTTTGACCCCACGAATCCCAGTTTAAAACTAAACATAGAGTTCATCAAAACAAACATTCTGATTAATTTTCAAGATGATTTGATTCAAAATGTAAATTCTAGAATGTTGATGTTCTATGAGTTCACCTTGTGATCTAGATTTTATGATGTGAGACCAAATTTCAAACTTGACATAGCATTTATCAAGACATCCAGGGTGATTGGGTGCAAATTTGGCTTCTGGAGTTATCACGAGGTTTTTCTATTTTTTTACCTGGTGTCCTAGGTTTTGATCACACGTAATATAGTTTCTTTCTTGTCCTATATTTTATTAAGACAAACATTCTAACCAATTTTACGGTTTGGTTGGGTACAAATGTGGTTTCTACAATATTTGGAATATTTTTTATTATTTGACATGGTCTATGATTTGACCCCGCGTGACCTGGTTTCAACTTTTGGTCGAGAGATCATCAAGAAAAATATTCTGACCAATTTTCATGACGATTGTTCTTATAGAATGTTCAGACGGTAAGTGTGGACAGACAGACAGACAGGCAAGCAGGCTAGGGTGAGCTCAAAAGAGAACATTTACACCAGCTATCTACTCTAGTTTCACCGATGTCATAGCTAAATATTAACTCATTTTCAGTAATAAATTTTCTTACACAAGCAAGATAAATCTTTCATGCAATAACTTTACCGTTCAAAATGATTTTACTTGCTGATTCTTAAGGAACGAATGCTACAATTATCATGCAATATTTCTATTACTATCTTACATTTTCCACGTAAGATTTCAAACATGATGCGATATTTTCGCATCAAATCTACATAAATATCTAGCAACTGGCGACCATTATACGCTTCCGTAGATTTATGTATTGCTGTTTTAAAAGTTGATTTTCTCTCTGAAAACGAGTAACTTTAATCATTACCTAAATAAACTGACATTTTTTGCTATATGTTTAATTTGTGTTATATTCGCAATGAAACTGGGAAACATTGACGCTGTCGGACGTCATACTGCAAATCTTGTGATAAGGAAAATCTCCAGAAGTATCAGATCATTACGATATTTCGCAACACGAATACAGTCTTTTCTAGGCTATGTTGTAAGTAGTTTCATACTTTCTTTTAAAGTATTGTGTTCTCGTAAGATCAAGGTAGCATGTTCTGAACTGGTAACGTTCCCTTTTTATTGTACGTTTTTGTAAAGTCCAATGTTAATAAAAAAGCTTCTTTTAAAGGGACATACCCTATAACTGATGTCAAACAATATCACCTCCAAAACATAAATTATAAAATCTTTGCAAGTATTATAATTTAACCTAAAAGTTCCCGGTCATTATCGATAAAATCAGCGGTTTAAAATATACTGCAGTACCGTAAACCATTCAATAATCTATGTAGAGTTGTTGTTGTACAATTCATGAGTGGATGCGATTTATAACAGAAAACCTCTTTATTGATAAATTGTGGTAAAATGAGGCATTTTTCGCCATAGGTTCATCTTTAAAATTGTATTTAATTATCATTTTACGTTCATTGAACACATAATATATGTTTCGAGAATATAATCTGCTACATGTAGGGAGTGCCTCTTTAAATCTAAATCTATGAACAAGCTCCTCCTCGATCTCTGTCTAGAGCGTATTACGTATCTATTCTCACGTCTCTACTTCCCTTTGCTTCTGGAAATAGGGCATTGTTAAAACTCATTATTTTCAAGTACACATGGGATCTATAACTATTACCATTTACATATTTATCAAATCTTCCTCTATTACACCGACTGTTGTTTTCACTTTCCCAGAGATTTGTTATCGCTCTTAATGAAACTGAATTCACTAGCTTTGCGAATGCTAGGAATGAAGCTCGATACCAAATGCTCACATCGGATAAAATATGTCAAAATGTGTGTCTAAAATCCCTGAATGTACCTTTAGGCAAGTATATTCACGTTAGGCACATTAGTGTAAGTAATAAGAGACAGAGTAGTATGTTACTACATACACTCATATAAGAGCTGTATTTTTTTACACTTGACTCATTTTTAGCACTATTTTAGTCATTCTAGATGGCGGACACGTAAACATGCCACAGGTAGGTGTCCTTTACTTCTACTGAATTTAAGTATTTTACAGCCTTTATTGAGGTGAATTTTGGTCCACGCCGACTCAAAATAGAATAAACCTTAGCACAGATACTGTCATTATACAAGACATGCATTCGAAATGCCAGCATTTGTACCAAAACTGTACACCTGGCCCCGTGCTTATAAACATTTCTTGAGCACGATCTCAGACTCAGGCGATATCGTGCTCAGGGACTTGAAATCATGCTCTCCTGAGTTTCATTTTAAAGCGGTGCTTATAAACGTCACTTGAGCACGTACTCAGCTGAGCATACCGTGATTGATTAATTCGTTGTTTCAAGCGGCCAAATTTTCTAAAAATAGCCGATTTATTTATAACGCTGGCGTTGTTTACAAACAAACATGGCCGAGGCATCTGTCGCAGAAGTAACTGCTCCTGCAGATCTACCGGTTAAGAAACGAGCGAAGCCATGGAGCACTGGTGAAGAGGTGTTGCTCATTCAGGAGGTTCTTTCTAATGAACAACTGCTGTTTGGAGAACTGAAAGGGCCGGCGACTAAGTCAATCAGCCGCAAAAGGACAGAGACTTGGGCTTGTATAGCAGAAAAAGTCACCTCGTAAATATTGCCATTTATATATACATTATTAGATCTATGTTTATTTTCTCATTTCTAAATGTATCATTTATTACAAAGCTAGTTTTGAAAACCGGTGAATTTTCTTTTCGTCGTTTAGATCGTTTATGTAAATTCCAAGTTTAACCCACATTCAGACAAGACAGGTGCTTGCCTCGCATTCAGAGGCCATCAAGGGGTAAAATGCAGTTCGGCTTTTTCATGAACTTCTCTTAATTTGAGCAGTGATCAAGGTTTTTAATCGTATTTTACCATACCTACATAATTAATTGCATAAAATAAAGTAATATTTTAATAGCTACATGATATATATTGGATTTTGGGATATCAAACAAGGCATAGACTGTTCTAATGAACTGAATAATAACAAATCTGATCAAACATCAACACATTTACAGTACTGTAAACTAAGTGTATATAATTACAGAGTCTCAGAGGTGTACCTGATGAGTCAGACATAAGATTCAGGCTCCATGACTGAAGATATTGTGTGTTAATTTAATTGAAGTATTTGAAATACTTTTTTGATGATGTTTGAGTTTTTGTAAAAAAATAATAATGACTGTGGGTGAAATATGATGGTTGTGAAGTCTTGACACCATTGTACAAAACCAACTGAGCTATAACTGTGTTTTTGGTGACTCATTAAACTGATTGCCTTCACTTCAATCATTATAAAGGGATTTCAATGAGAAAACATCTAGTTAATATAGTGCTATTAAAGCTGGAGCTCAAAACCTGCTAAAAAGACAGTCTGATCCTACAACCAGATGGCAAATTTTAGGCTGTAAATGATTGCATGCACATGAATGCCAGTCACAGTACTTACTCACTTAAAGACACAATCTTTGATATATAATGTACATTAACTGAACATATTAAATGTATGTTTGGTCATTTCAAAGCCATGAATAGACTGATATATTACATTAAAATGAGTCTGGGTCAGTATGTCCAACATGTGTGTGTTTGTACAGTTCCATTGTCCATGTAACATGTTCATTATTTTATCACATATACATTTAAGAAAGATTAATTGTAATCTTTTTTGTTTGCCACTTATCTTGTATCAATATACTTTAATTTTTCAGTCATTCTATAGATGCAAAGAGAGATGGGGATGAGGTCAAGAAGAAGTTCTTCAATTTAAAGCAGAGAGGTATACACAATCACCATTTTTCAGTGATAAGTAAAATAATCCATTGATATAGATTTATAGTCCCAGGATCTCCTCAAAAGTACTGATATTTTCAGTAACATAACTTTATTAATACAAAAATGATATGATTCTAATATGTTTATGACTTATCTCTTCATAAAGCTAAGACTTTAAGCTGAAAATGACTGGAAGAAACCCGGACAAACTTTAAATACATGTTCAGCACGGTTTACCAATAGAAATGGTGTACATTTTATGAATGCATATAAACATTAATTATTAATTTTATGGAATTTATTATTGTAAGATAAAAGTACTGGCAAATAGTATAAGTACGGTGCGACAATAGTAATTCTGGGCACATAAAAGTGCACACAACCTGTAGTGTACTACAGCATGTGCTTTTTAAGTCAAAGTCAAATACAGATGTGACAATTTCTGTGATAAAACAAATTATGTAATTAAGATTTTATTCACAATGTATAAGAATAGGAAGCTACTTGACACAGCTGTAGTTAATATTATGCAATGTTACAAAAATTGATAACTTTTCAATGCATTATACAGCGAAACAGAAGATCGATATCCAAAGGAAGCAGAGGGGGGTGACAGGAGGAGGATTACTGTTTCAATTCCTTACCCTTGCCGACTTATTTTAAGTTGAAATGTTTTGGACCACACCGTTCACTTTTTCAGACTAACCCGTTCACTTTTCAAGACTATTCCGTTCACAAATAATTCATTCTGACTAAACTGTTCACGGGGACTGCACCGTTCACAGCACGTTTTAAATTATTCAAATTTTCTCCAAGTAAATAAGCAAATATGTCATATTCGCCTTGCAGACAGTGAAAGAGAGGTTTTCTGCATTATTTACTATCAATTCTAGGGACACACTTAGCACTGGTCAGTGTCTAAACGGTCATTTATGGTCGTCTCCTCGCTTCGATTTTCAAACGGAGATCAGGTGTACCGTTTTGGTACAAATGCTGGTATTTCGAATGCATGTCTTGCATTATGCCAGTATCTGTGCCAAGGTTTATTCTATTCTGAGTCGGTGTGGACCCAAATGTACCCCAATAATGGCTCTAAAATACTTAAATTCAGTAGAAGTAAAGAACACCTACCAGTGGCATGTTTTCGTGTCCGCCATCTTGGAATGACTACACCGTTTCGGCTTCATTACAGTGATTTTCTAAAACATCAATATAATGATCTATTGTTAAAGGGACATACCCTATAACTGATGCCAAACTAAATAACCTCCAAAACATGAATAACAGAATCTTAGGAAGTATTCTAACATAATCTAAAAGCTTCAGCTATGCATTCCCAGTCATTATCTTTAAAATACACTGCAGTATCGTAAACCATTCAATAATCTATGTAGAGTTGTCGTTGTGCAATAAATGGATGGATGTGATTTATTACAGATGACAGCCTTTAAAGTGATCAATTGTGGTAAAATTAGGCATTTTTCGCCATAGTTTCTCCTTTGAAATTGTATTTATTTATCATTTTACGTTCATTGAACACATAATCTATGTTTCGAGAATATAATCTGCTAGATGTAGGAGTGCCCGTTTATAGGGACATACACTGTAACTGAAACAAAACTGAATAACCTCCAAAACATAAATAATAGAATCTTTGGAAGTATTATGATTTAACTTACAACTTTCAGAATGGATTCCAAGTCGTTATCGATGAAAGCAGCGGTTAAATATACTACAGTACCGTAAACAATTCAATAATCTATGTAGAGTTGTTGTTGTACAATTAACGAGTGGATGCGATTTATTACAGAAAGCATCTATATTGATTAATTGTGGTGAAATGAGGCATTTTTCGACGTAGTCGTATACTTTTGATTTGAACTTCCGTTGGTATGGACGCGTTGCTAACCAACTTCGTTATAATGTGACCAATCAGAATCTGCAAATTATTGGCTAGCGTTTCGGTACCGGAATAAGCAGTGTACTGCCCGGGAGCCTTCTGAAACACAAAATGTGTATATTTTTTTATATTATAGTTATTTATAATAAATCATGTTGCAAAAAAAGAAAAAACAGAACACGTTATGTCAAGGTTTCTGGACAGTACGAAGATCAACTTTTGTATTCAACGAGGTGTTGTCCGGGGCCGGACATCTAGCGTCATTGATTATTGGCTAGCGTTTCGGTACCGGAATAAGCAGTGTACTGCCCGGGAGCCTTCTGAAACACAAAATGTGTTTATTACGTCACCTACGTCGACCATCTTTTTTTTTTAAAGATATTACTTGTTTCACTATAGGTTCTCCTTTGAAATTGTACTTATTTATCATTCTACGTTCATTGAACACATAATCTATGTTTCGAGAATATAATCTGCTAGATGTAGGGAGTGCTCCTTTAAAGCTGCTCGCTCTCAGATTATGGTAAAAAATTAAAGTTCTTCAAACTGTATGTAAATAACGTATTTTAGAACATATAGTCATATTGAAAGGCTCCAGTATAAATTCATGCAACGTATATCTCTAAATTTAAAAAAAATACTCTACGTTGCAAACGCTTTTGAAATTTAAATATAAACATATAGTGTAGCGGTGCCGTGTAACTGACATATTCAAATGATTTCTGCAAATTCCTACCTAGATTTTTCTTAAAATTTGATTCTAGTTTTTAGTTTTATATTTATGTATAATTATGTCAATTCTTAAAAAAAATCAACGGTAACTGAGAGCGAGCAGCTTTAACAGCTCTCTTCACTATTTACAAATTATGAAAGCATGCAGTACTTATGGACCGCAATCGAAATAAGTCACTTTTATGGGCAATCACAGCATTTCATGTCAATTTTTCAAAATCTTCAAAGGTTTTAAAGCTGCTCGCTCTCAGTTACCGTTGAAAAAAAAATTAAAATGCTAAAATCAAGATATAAGCAAATATCTAGGTAGGAATTTGCAGAAATCGATCGAAAATGTCTATAACACGGCACCGCTACACAATATGTTTATATTGGAATTGCTTTTGAAATTAGAGATATACGTGGCGGGAATTTATACTGAAGCCTTTTTATATAACTATATGTTCTAAAATACGTTATTAACATACAGTTTCAAGAACTTTTTTTTTTACCAAAATCTGAGAGCGAGCAGCTTTAACATACAAGGGCATATTTATAGCAATAATGTCTGATTTTCAATATACAAGAACAAGTTTAACAGTGTGCGTATAATCTAACAGAGTGCTTAATACCTGTGATAAAATTTAAGTTTTAATGATATATTAAATGTTTCTTTCTTCTTGTTGATTTAGACATGTCTGCTAAATAAATTTATGTTCATGATTTTAGCGATCCGGTCCAATGACAACACAGAATACTGAGGACATATTGATGGTCGGTGCAATAAGGGCTACCTTAAAAGACCATGAATGTCATTTTCTACAACAGAAAATAGCTTTTAAATCAATTTTTCACTTTCTTCATTAATGACAGTATACAAAATCAGTTTCTTTCACGACACAAAGGGAAGGCTGGTAACGAAGCTTGTCTACGAACTTTGCTTGGCAGTTAAATGTCACTACAAATAGGAAATGTTATTTGAAATGCCTCATTTATTGAAAGACTCGGTAAACCAGGCAATATTGTATACTTCTAATAACGTTAGACGGAACCACCTGGGACTTCGAATATTCTCTTTTACCGGTGTCAAGTTTGATACATCGGTCACACTACTTAGGTAGACCGTTTGATATTGTCAAAAGATAGGTCAGCTTTTTATTACCCTGTCCGTCGTGCGTCGTCCTCCGACATAGGTTGTCGTTAACAATTTGCTTTAATCGACATTTTCTCTAAGCCCCGTACGTCAATGTTGATGAAATATGGCAGGAATGTTCTATCAAGATTTTCAAGTAATTCCATCCCATGCAAACTCGCATTGCTATAGCAACCGAAAGGAGAACATTTTGAAAATCGTCCAATTTCACAAGGCCTTTATTTGGCTCATAACAAGGTCGCCTCCTTACGGCTTATTGATACTAAAATAAATGACAAAGACAAAAGTAACTTAGATCATTTTTTACAGCAAACAAGTTCGCAGTGCTTCGCACAGACATCATTTTAAATCCTTACAACAGGTTCGAATCCCAGTTTATATTGTCACAGCAGATCATTATGCTTTTTATGCAGTACCATTCCTCTTAAAATGTCTGAAAGTAGCAAAGAATGTAAAATATCCACGAATACTTATTGTTTCTACACCTGGATTGAAGAAACAAAATTTTACACCATTATGACTCTTTGGAAACTTTGCCAACTCTGTATCTGTCATAAGTCAAAAGTCGAAAGTCATAAGTCAAAAGTAAAAAAACCTACGGTAAGTCTAAACTCAAAAGTGGCCCTCCACGGCTTCCATAATATGGGGATCAATTTATTGTGCGGACCGACAAAGTAATAATGCGTATCTAAAATGCCACAATATACATTTATACAACGAATATGGTTGAGACCAGGAAGTAACGATGTTCAAATGTTTTTCTGCAGTCATTGATAGATAAGATATGGATGTATTTTAACAAAATAGCTCATTCGATGCGTTTCAAGATAACGAGGCCTACAGTCGAATATAGGGTAAATTGCCTTCTACTTAAAACAATTACCACCTATGAAATATAACAAATCGTTTAAACATCAACATTAACGTATCCTAACACTTGTTTTCTGCTTAAGGTGCTCACGCGTATCTCTAATACATGTAGTAACGCAGACTAGCTTGCGCCAGGTCCGCAGGATAAATATATCAGCAATAAGGAAAGTTATAATTACGTCCCTTGCCGCGCATTCAATAAAATTTATGAATGGATGGATATATTCGTAAAAAGAGAATGTGTAAACATGTGCGTAAATATTCCTGGCTGTTCAAAATATTTCATTCTTTAAAATAACGATCAGGGTTAGACATTTTGTTGTCATAGAAACTCCAAAACATATGTTTTCTTTCCACACGAGGTTTAAGAAATGGCCGGCGGGTTAAGAAATCGGAACTATTTCTATAGGGTGTATTATATGTAGTAAATCGTCCCTTATTTTTACCCATCATTGTAAAATGAAATACATCCGCAGTTCTTATTCGGAAACAGTTTACTTTAGTAATATTTATAAAATTTAGCTGATGCTGCATGAATTTGTAACATTATATATTGAAACAATACAACTTTAATGTCCGCGATGGCCATATGGTTTCAAATGAAGAATCATAATTTTGGATTATATGCTGACTGACGGAGCTACTTTCAAATTTGGTACTTAAGGAGTAGGCATCGGAAAACGGTAAGTATATTTGTTTGTTTCAAAACAAATAAAAACTACTTATTCACTTTACGGAGAGCTATTAAAACGGTAAAACATCTTTTGCGGCGTCTTTTATGTCTGCATTACTGTTTCGTCTTGTTATTTACTGGTCCACTACAATTTAACCTCTAATCTTGTGGTTGCCACAGATTGATATTTATCATGCCTTTGAACCTACTTTTTTGTGCAACGGCATTCGGACCATTATGTTCATTTTTGAGAACAGATTTCATTACTATTTTGATGACCTTGATCCTGGCCTATTTAACTATTTTCATATGTTTTAATCTACATGTTGCCATATGTACATTGTTGCATTTGCTCTGAATGACCCTCAGGTAAGCATTATATGGCCATCATGTAATTTATTAACGTTACAGGCGAAGTTTCTTATTATTCATTCTGTTGTTCAGATGTTTCTTAATTCGGCCTTTGTGATGACATTAAGACGCATTTAACCTCTTCATTGTGATATCAACCGCTATATCACTCAGATGTAAAATATATCGTCTAAATAGCAGGTTCATAAAAATATGCAAATCAATAGAAATTAACAACCAAGTAAGCAAATAAGAAAATGAAAAAATGTTAGTTTTCAAAATAGTCTTAACATAACATAACAGACAATATACTCAGTTCCAAAAGAAACTGTGCACTTAGGTTTTTGTTAATTTTATGTATTACTTTTGACAGAAATATTATGATGTTTTGCATCAAAATTTAAAGCAATTTATGCTCAATTGCCTGTGCATTGACAGTGCATTCAATCGATAGCAAATTGTGTACATGTATAAAGGAAGTGTTCGAAATTCGAGACCGATACGTTTGATCAAAATGGAGAAATAAAAAAGTGCACACTTTCTTTTGGAACTGAGTATATATTTATCTACCAAACTGGTAAGTTACATTTTTTTAAAAGCTACTGTTCCTTTAAAATTCTTCAAGAATATTGCGCTATTTCGCTCTCTCCGTTTTCCTGGTGTTTTTCTGTCACTGCCGACTTCTGGTTCACCTTTCAATTGTAACAATTAGTTTTCTTTGGTTAAAAATATTCCGCGATATATTTCGCGCGCTGTGTCAATTTGGTGTTTCGTATGTAAACAATGCTGATTATGGCAATAATTGCCGCTGTAAGCGGCCGTAATCTGTTAACTTGTGGACAATTAGGTACAGAAAATACATATACTGTAAAAACAATTTGTAAAATGTTACGTAAGCAGCGCAAAGTATCACTTCTGTGCATAACCGTATGACGTGTTTGAAAGGTCATTTGAGTTGAACCGGAAGTCAGCAGTGACGGAAAATATCAAGAAAACGGAGAGAGCGAAATAGCTCAATATTCTTGTGGAATTTTATAGAAACGGTAGCTTTTTAAAATGTTTTACTTACCAGTTTGGTAGATACATTATATTGTCTGTTAAACGCGACCGCTGTTGATCTTCAATTGCTTTCTTGAATGTTACAAAAAGAGCGATGACCGGACCCCCTGTCGAAAACGTTCAACACCATGTGAATGATATAGAACAGTGTATACGGGTTTTTTTTCAGTAAAATGACTTACTACCGTTTTTTGTGTATTTTTTCATGATAGGGTGTTATTTAAGTATATTTTTGTATTTTGTTACAATTACAGGGCAGTTCAGCACTCTGGTGCCATTGTCTACAACCGACTTGTACAGGTTATGACGTCAAGCAGGCACATACATAGGTAGTTTTGTACTGCAACAACAATTAATAGTTTATATTTGACGCTGTAGAAAGGTGCACTCCCAATTTGGCAAAATACGCCTCGAATGGCATTTTCTTATAGACCGTATATAGAACTAATCTTTTGATAAATGTGTAGCTTTCGCCAGGTACTACTGTAAACTTGTTACTTACTTAAAGATGGTATTATGCAATGACTTGTAATGGTTCTAGTATAACTGCAGATTTAGTGTATAATACGGTGTTGGTTTGATCGATTGCATTTTAGTGAATTTGTTTTATTGGGCAATATGTTGTCTTTTATATAGACGGGGTAATATTAAAGTCATTTTATTGCTGATTAGACGTACAAACATCTCTATGTACGATTCTTTGCTCATAACTTCTGTCTAGACATTCTTAAAGTGAGAGAAAGAAATAACATTTTCTGAAAGAATTGCTATAAAAATGTACTACTTTTCCATTAATTACACAGAGTGCTGAAGTCGTTACAAAAGAACAGTTATCAAATAACAGAAGAAGTATGTCTTAAGAGGAAGTTCATAATGTTTCTTTATTAAATCATATTTTTGTTTATATTCTGTTAATGCATTTATAAAATCACTTTTATCAATGACTAATGTCTTTTGATTAACGGAAGCACTGTCTAGGATTTTGTCCGTTTGAGAACTCATAGCGTTAGTTTGCAGACAACGGGTTTTTAGATCAATGGGTATTGCATTTATCGGCTGGGTTATCCGGTTATATAACGCATATGTTAATGTTGCTTTTATGAATCACTAAGACGCGTCGAAACCTAATGTAAGGATATTAGTAAAACAAGTGGGATATAACAAACGCATTGGTGAAACATGTTAAAAAATAATTTGAGGTAACCATTGCAGTTACAAATGCTATAATCATGCTTTCAGTGATAGCCAAACTTTTGAGGATGTATTAGATAAAATAACTGTCATTCTATGGCTATAGATACTCATGTATACAATATAAAACAACCCGACTTATAAATAATTATTCAAACTTATTTGGACATTCACGGTAATATGTCAGATGAAACCCTTTAATAAACTTTGTTTTTTAATTACGATATAACGCAGTCCCCATCAAAAAGTAATAAAGTAAATATTAAACATTTATTCAAATATACTCATTTCTTGGATAATTACCAGACAGAATGATATTATCGTAACTGAAACATATTCTAGTAGGTAGTTTGTTCTATATAATCATTTCTAACATTAGCGGTGTAGAATGACTTCGGTTAACCAGACATATATCAGAAGCGGTAACTTATGATCAGATCAATGAATAAGCAAACATTCTTATTATCTTGCAGTGTTGATGGCATGTGTCTTAGTGAGACTAAGCATCAAACTATTATCTTGTTAATTGCTTTTATGAAATCTTTTAGTGTTTTCTACTTCTTCTATACTTTATTTCGCAGAGATCTCGGGATGAATGTAAGTATACAGACGTGGTTTCACAAATATCGAGGAAACATGACCAGACAAATATAAACACAACACAAAAGTAGAGCATTTCACTAACAACATCGTTTTCAGATAAACGATAAAATGCATTAATTACAGTGAAGTGACTTACATATTTACACCTATTATATAATATTCATCGGCTAATTTCTAACTCTAAGTTTTTCTTAGAACTTTCACCATGCAAATATTCAAATATTTTTCAAAAGCCATTACACAAACAAGAGCTGTCCCTCACAAGTGACGAATGCCCCCGAAAGAGGTGTCTCACAGTCTGTGTCCTCTCCATGTGCTCAAAACATGTGCTATGTAATTTTAAAATCCTTCCATGCATGACAGAGTTACCATGCATACAGTTTTCCATTACTTTTAAACACTAAGTGTGAACTTGACCTTGGAGGTAGGGACATGGGTCTTGCACGCCACACATCGGCTTGATGTGCTGAACATTTGCCAAGTTATTTTTAAATCAATCAATGCATGACAAAGTTATAGCCAGGACACCAGTGTATGCATATAAACAGGATTCCATTACCTAAAAACTCTTAAGTGTGACCTTGCCCTTTGAGGTAGGGACGTGGGTCTTGCGCGCGACACGTCGTCTTTGTGTGCTAGACATTTGTGCCAAGTTATTTCAAAATCCTTCAATGCATGACAAAGTTACAGTCCGGACACGAATGTGTGCATATAAAGAGGATTCCATTACCTTCAAACTCTTAGTGTGACCTTGACCTTTGAGGTAGGGGCGTGGGTCTTGCACGCGACACGTTGTCTTGATGTGCTAGACATTTGTGCCAAGTTATTTTAAAAGACTTCAATGCATGACAAAATTACAGTCCGGACACTAAATTTAGGTGGGGACGGACGGACGGACGGTGCGATTTTGATATGCCACCCTTCGGGGGCATAAAAACGTACAAGAAATATTTACGTAGTTTTGCTGTATTTTATATTTTAAAAACATAAAGACTAAACTCAAGTCTGATTAAAGAGGATTAAATAATTTTACCATAATTAATCAACATAAAGGCTTTCTGTAATAAATCGCCTCCACCCATTAATTATACAACAACAACTCTACATAGAATAAAGAATGGTTTACGGTACTGCAGTATATTTTAAACCGCTGATTATATCAATAATGACTTTAAATGCATAGCTGAAACTTTAAGGTTCAATTATTTTACTCCCAAAGAGTCTATTATTTATGTTTTGGGGGTAATTTAATCGACATCATTTATAGGGTATGTCCCTTTAAGGTCTGGGTATTTCTACTTGTATTTGATCAAGTACATGTATCTCGCGCAGAACATAATTTCATATTCATATCATATTCCTATGCTTAAATTTGAATGCTACTTTGTGTGAAGATGTGCCTGTATCGTTTCCTGAATGAAGATTAACGAAGAATGTGCAGTGTATCAAACATTTAAGTGTAGGCAATCAGAATTGCTTTACTTATTCAAGGTCTACAAAGTAACCAAAGCCACCAAAAAGAAAGAATCCGTCTTCTTGCTGTGCTCCTTCCTGCAACATAACTGAACCAATGACCTTACAATTAAACAGCGTAATGCTGTTAACACGCCAACACCACAGGCAACTTTTATACTGAAAACCTGATTACAAATTCTTCTTATTAACCACGAAATGGAAACGACAGGCATTGTTAATAAACTTTTCACCAAGTAATTGGATATAGTGTCAACTGTTCTAGATAATATAATTACATGCAAATAGATTCATTGTAATGCTAGAAAAGGCAATTCGGTATTTTGTTTGGTTTTCAAATTACTATCATTAATAATGATTGTGGTTTTAAGCACCGGTCGCAATGGGAGAGAAGACAATGCCGCCTTCTAAATCGCATGGAATCATAGGAAAGTTTTGCCACTGGCTGTGTGTGCTGTTGGATGAGCATTGGTAGTCGTAAAACTGCATTCGTATTTACTTCGACTAGTTTGACACCGAAGAGTAAAATTACAAACTACCGGACGAAGACAGTACTAGTCGCACAACTGACATGTTCGCAGATTATCGTAGCTTGAATGTGACTGGGGCATTAGTCAGTGGGTTACTAATATCAACACAAATATAATCAATAGGATGCTCAAAAGAAGAAAATACATCCCAATTGACATAGAACGCAGAGGGTTAATATCTAAATGAGAGCTATTTCTTTATATTCGTTAATGCAGCAAGTGATGTTTCTGATTTCGTCAAACACCTTTCTGTTATCAGAGAAAATAAATTTAAAGAATACTGCGGACTGTTTGAAATTATCACGGTTGTGCTCAAGCGATTTGAAAGATGTTGTCTCAGGGCGAAATAGATATGTTAAAACATCAAAATGTATCGTACAGCATTACTCGTAAAGTATAGTTTAAGGTCCTGTAACAGGCACTGTTAGACTGCCTTTCATTTTAAAATGGCAAATGGATCACAGTAACTCTCAGTGACTTTGAATTTACTGCCAAAGTAACATAAATTTATTGATAGGATAATGATAGAACCATGCTCTATTCACCATGCTCTATTCACTCTCAAACAATGTTGACGTATGCATTTCTTTCGTTTTCAAGTTTTTTCTTCAAAAGAGTTGCCAGAAAGACTTTCTTATTGTTTGCACTATAATTGAACAAAGTACTGAGCTATGTCTCTAATATATACTAATGGATTTCTAAAGCAAAGTTTGGAATGATTTTAATACAAATAAAGGTTATTTCTGTCAGTAAGATATATTTCTTGATAAAATGAGAGCTACTTGTAAATGTAATCCTTGGACTTAAAGGTCAAGAACTTATTATTCACAACCGTTAATTGAATGACTTAGGCTTGAAAAATGTCCTGATCTCCTGTAAGCGTAAGTGGCACTTAGTCCAAAACAAAATAAATTGTTAAAACATTCTTAAAGCCTTATTTGACTTGTGAAATGTGAAAGCCTTCAAGATCAAGACGACTTGTAATAGATCCAATTGATTGCGCTTTTCTTCTGTATTTATGCTCCACTTGCATTAATCTGAGATTTTTCAGTACAGACACAGGTTTACATGGTTTGTAGAATCACACTTCTTATTCATGCTGTTACCATAACAGTGTTGTTACTTTTATTAAGCTTCCTTCGGCATTTCTTGATATATTTTATTACTCTAGTTTCGACCAGCACCACAATCATCCTTAGATCATTTGTTATTCACGAACATTTGTATCGCATCAGACCGTCTGCTAATTTAACACGTGACCAATTACTGAAACTGTCTGCCTAGTTATCTTATTCGCAAAGTTTATTCCATTTCTAGAGGGAACGAATTCAGTATTGAGTGATCAATTCATATTTGTAAGAAAAATAACGTACACGTAATATGTGTACAAGCATTTCCAAAAGAAGTCTTCCGTTTGGTTTAGTGTATCATTAATTACAACGGTTGAATTTCTATTTCAAAGTTTTCACCCTTCTATCTGTTGCTGGTTCATTTGCGGCCTTTCAGTTTCTAACCTCATCTTTATCATACGACATGACAAATCAATTCACGACTACATTGAAACTCTATGGATGATGGCAAACTTTTCGCAGCGCATTAATTAACGCATATTATAGACTGACCCTGTGTCTTCTATCTCGGTCTGATTCAAATGCAGATTCAAAACAGTATTTTTTGGCACCACGCTGCATCGGAAACATGCACTAGCTCCAATTAACCGATGCTGCTTCGACTAACGTAACGACAAGGTTCCATAAAAAAGGCTTATTTCATAAAGAAAATCAACGTGACTATAACAGATTAGTGTGTATTTTAAAATTGTTTTTCGCAAAGTCTGAAGAAACGAGCACTCTTACGGAATACACACGTCTGTCCTGTATGACAGTAGCTATAGCTAGTCTTTCGTGTAAAGGTAAGTCAGATTGAAAATGCTGAGAATTATACGGTAAAAAGTGCAAAGCAGACCTGAAATGCATGAACTGCGCACGAAATTATCGAATTTAAGGTGTCTAGGATAAGACGTATGCATTGGCATATTTTCGTTAGCATATACTCATAATTTACCGATCTGGTGCATCTATAGGCAAAACTTACACATTCGTTACAGCTCCTTTTTAACATAAGGGTTAGGCTGGACTATCTTTTACATTAGAAATATTGAAATAGACATTGCATACATATAACATATCCTGCAACATATCTTTTAAAATATAAACAGAATACTTGTCAAATACTTTTTAGTACATGTACTCGCACAATTGTAATATTTTGAAATAAAGGCAGAAGTATATCTTATATGATTTTGAAAGTTCATTTCTGTGTTATCAAATGACCATACATGTACGTTTGTGATACTTTGACACGCCCACATTTTGTCAGGCGTCATAACTCTTCTCTGTGTGCAATCATAAATATCAGGTACACAAAATCACACACAGATTTAATAACATTTCTGGTTAGTTTAAAATGCATTTGTTTCGGAGTCCATCTCATCAAGTCACAGACACATGGAAACAATTAAGAATATATCCACATCGCACAAAAATACCGACCCCCCGCCACCCCCTCTGTAGTTCAGTGGTTAGAGTCGCCAACTTTTTATCAATACTACCTCTCATGAATTGAGTCATGAATTTGTTTCCTGCTACCGACACTATCTCGGTGTGAGAACGTTTGCAATTCTTACGGGTGATTGCAGACTAGTACTGGTCCTTCCAGGAACTATGGTTACTAGGTAATTGAATATTAAATGAAAGGCATCAAACCCAAAAACAAACAAAAAAGGACAAAAAATACATTTTCACTTGTCCAAGTACATATATTAGAACCAACACACATAGACGTTTTTTGTTTTACATTTGTAATGATTTAATAATAAAAGTTGTGAACATCTTAAGGTAACTTGTCCAAAACAAAATGGCCACCAGTAAAAAAATGATGCTATTACTAAAATGTAGTCTGGTGGTCTGTTGACAATACACAAATACATTACTGTTATATAAGCATTTAGAACCTGTATTGGTGTGTTTTGTTGCAAAATTTGTTAAAACATGTCATTTCAGTTCTTGGGTTACTTACATGAAAAATATCCAATTTTTGTGCAAGTTTCCTGACAAAGTCAAATGATGAAATTATTCAAACTGGCACTTATTTACTAGTTCAATGTCTCCTCCAGATGCTCGACCATAGAAATAGTTGAACAGTTCTTTCAATCTTACACATCAACAGTTTATAACATCACTAAATTTTGAATTCCACGTGCTTGAGTTATGGTTTAAGGTAGAGCGCTATCGGCTTTAGTGGGTGGGGTACATGGTTATTTTCAATTTTTATTCTTACCTTAATGTAAACTGTGTTTCTTTTGGTCGGGATTTCATGATAATGTAGTATATTGACACTAATAATTCATGTAAAGAGAACTATAAATCAGTGAATTATTATAAAGAACAGATACATTTTGAAACATATTCTTGCTAGTTGACAAAAAAAAGACTCAGAATGACAGATTCAGTGGAATAAAGAAACTAAAACATAGTTTATACCATTATCAACATACCCTTGTTGTAAAAAATATGTTTACTCACCCATATGAAATACTGCAAGACGCTCTTTTTCTTTTTACAGATATTTTTTTCAAATTATACATTTGATACAGAAAAATCAAACAAAATTATGTTGATAATGGTGTTAACCATATTTTAGTGTCATCATTTTTACTGAATCTGTCACTTTAAGTCTTTGTTTGTCAACTAGCAAGACTATATTTCAAAATGTATCCGTTCTTCATAATAATTCACTAATTTATAGTTCTCTTTACATGAATTTTTAGTGTCAGTATACTACAATAGTATGACATCCCGACCAAAACAAACACAGTTTACATGAAAGGAAAAAAAAAGGAAAAAAAAACATGCACTCCACCCACTAAAGACAATAGTGTGGTTTACAAACTTCGTAAGATTTTGGGTCATGGCAATTTTCCAACTGTATTTGCTAAAATTATAAAACGTTTTGTTAAAAGAGGTTACGACCCAACTGTTTTGAGACACACCGCATGTTTGGTGTTCAACCCGTTTACAGTTGGACGCTATGCTTCCCTCTTTGATTGTGTCTGACGGAAGAGGGGGAGGACTCTGTGATGGGCAGTTTTTAAATCCCACTGGGACGAAACTGTTTTGATTTCTGTCCTCTGGCCTGTTTCGTCGGGCCCTTAAGGGTGTTTCTCTTGGTGCTCTGCCTTCTGCAAAGGCATTGAGTACATACGTTTTTTGGTTCTCAAGGTTTGCTTTTTATATATTTATACACGAGCATTTTTGTGTTTTACATACCATGCCTTTTGTTTCCATTACGTGTGTTAGAGATTCACCTAGCAGGGATTACTTTTATTTACACTGTCCTGTGACTTTGGAACATGGTGGGGGTAAGAGTGAGGTTGGGTGCGCACCATAAACCGGTTTAAGCTCCCCAGTGGTGTTTTTGCCACTGACCGTTCCAAGGCGGTGCCCCACTGTGTTCCTTTAATTGTTCGTTTTGTCCTCGTGTGTTTGCTTTGTGTGCTGGTGTGTGTTGGTGGTGTGTGTGTGTGTGTGTGCATGATTGTGTGTGTGTGTCGTGTGTGTGTGTGTGTGTGTGTGTGTGTGTGTGTGTGGTGGTGTGCACTTCTGGGTGCTGTGGGGCTCGTTTTGGGGAGGCTGCGTTTTTGGTACGTGGCATTCCCTGTTTGATATTTTTTTTTTTTTTTTTTTTTCTACCTTAAACCATAACTCAATCATGTGGACTTCACAATTTAGTGATGTGTTATAAACTGTTGATGTGTAAGATTGAAAGAACTGTTCAACTATTTCTATGGTCGAGCATCTGGAGGAGACATTGAACAAGTAAATAAGTGCCAGTTTGAATATCATTTGACTTTGTCAGGAAACTTGCACAAAAATTGGATATTTTTCATGTAAGTAACCCAAGAACTGAAATGACATGTTTTAACAAATTTTGCAACAAAACACACCAATACAGGTTCTAAAAGCTTTTGTAACAGTGATTTGATTGTGCATTATGTCAATAGACCACCAGACTACATTTTAGTAATAGCATCATTTTTTTACTGGTGGCCATTTTGTTTTGGACAAGTTACCTTAAACTTTTATAAAATCATGTTACATAATGTGCACAAAACACTTGTTCTGTAACTTCTGTCTGACAGTTACAATTTCTCAATTAAACTTTCCAAATGGTCTCATAACTTGTACTTTGCTGATACTTCTGCAGTTGTCGCAAAATAGTAAAACTGTGTTGTACTTTTCTTCAGTTCTTGGTCAGCAATACAATCTTCGACACCGCAGAAACAACACAAAAACAAATATAATATCAAACAGGGAATGCCACGTACCAAAAACGCAGCCTCCCCAAAACGAACCCCACAGCACCCAGAAGTGCACACCACCAACACACACACACACACACACGCACACGACACACACACACAATCATGTACACACACACATATACACTACCAACACACACTAGCATACAAAGCAAACACACGAGGACAAAACGAACAATTAAAGGAACACAGTGGGGCACCGCCTTGGAACGGTCAGTGGCAAAAACACCACTGGGGAGCTTAAACCGGTTTATGGTGCGCACCCAACCTCACTCTTACCCCCACCATGTTCCAAAGTCACAGGACAGTGTAAATAAAAGTAATCCCTGCTAGGTGAATCTCTAACACACGCAATGGAAACAAAAGGAAACAAATCATTTCTTCCTATACGGCAGCTCAATTGGAGTGGCACATGACAGAGTATGCTACACAGGCAAGTTTTGAATAATGAAAATAATGGAAGAAATATTGGACAACCACAGCTGTTTATGTATTCGCCCAAGGCCATGGCCAAACACACCTTTTGTCTTTCAGATAATTTGTCTTTCGAGTAGATAATCCTTGGTGTACAACAGTCTGTAGTTTTTACGATAGCAAGAAAATTCTGAACAGTGCATAAAGGGTGTTCTGTCATTGGCATTTGTGGATCTTCGTTCTCAGGGTTTAGTACTTCCTTGACTAAATTTGGCCTACCGGTATGTGCTGGCTTCTTCGCAGGCTTGTATACAGCAAGGACGGTCCTTTTTCATCAGTCGTCTCGCTCCCAATTTCAATATAAGAAATTGACAGCAGATTTACAGAATTTTGCATTATCTAATTTAAGATATTAAATGCTAACATGTATCAAATAAAATATTTGACCTTTTGGAACAGCTTATAAAAGACTTTATTTTAAGAACTTTAGATTTAAACATTGACTGTAATGTACTGAACTGTGCAGTAATATCAATTAAAAATAAATATACATATTTATTGACAAAATCATGACTGTCAGAGGTTTAGCAATTCCATTTGAACACAGTCTGAGATGTTATTTTACAGCACTGTATTTACTAAAAGTTCTTCTTTCACATCAGTATACGGTTTGTAGTAGAAAAAAATAAAATAATAATAATATCAAACAGGGAATGCCACGTGCCAAAAACGCAGCCTCCCTTCATCATAAACCTTCTTCATCTAATACTGGATCAGGTACTCACTGAAGGTTATCTCTTTAAACAACTGATGAGAGACAACAAAAACTATCTAAACATGTCCTAAGCTGGAAGGTAAACTGACTATACCTGACTCTAGCATGTTGTGCATTCCAGTTCCTGTAAACCGCTGACTTTAAGTAGTGCTTTTGTTTATCTTTTTAAGGTCTATGTCTGGGAAAAGTTCACGCACGTGACGCTGCAGTGTGTCAAATTCATCTGTGGAAACAGGGTTTATCACATTTAAGGAGTTTTCCTTGACTTTAATCGCGAAAACCTCAATGTACTGTTGTGCAAACCTGTTGTGGGACTTCTTCACAAGCCGGCTTTAATTTTGATAGACTTTTCCCTAATGTCCGCAATACGTCCTCTACCAGAAACACCTGTTCTACATCCAGTGCACCAACAGAAGCCCTGTTCTTACCACCCACCTACCACAGCAGTGACCATTCAGTCACTAACTTCAGTGGTATCCATTTCCGTTATACTGCCATCAACTGTCGAGTTGTCACTACCTTCTAAATTGCAACTACATACCGTACTAGCAACAAAATTTGTCAAATTATCACCACCTTTCATTTTATCACCATCTTGGGTACCATCCCTTCCTGCCATACTGTCCGTTCTACGAAACTGATGCCAGTTGTCAAATCACAACCATTTATTATTACCGGTTGCGGTGCAATGCCATTCATATAAAAAAATACTTCCTAACATGTTACTGTCAACAAACAGACAACTTACATTTTGCTCAAACAATTCCCCTGCACCATGGATAGATTCACCATCTGAGAATCTTTCTATATCACCTTTCTACAAACCCTACTGTCACAATCTATTTCAACATCATTACATGTAGTACTATTACTATCAATTTTCCTAAAGACGCTTCCATTTACCACAATATCATCACTTGCCAAAGTATTTTCACCTTCAATATTATTATCATCTACAACTTCTCTCTTTGCTTGTATTGGCGACATGAGGTTTCGATACAACTTCTAAACCCTCGGCCTCTGTCAAGATGAGGAGTATTTTATTGTGTGTGTGTTGGTGGTGTGCACTTCTGGGTGCTGTGGGGCTCGTTTTGGGGAGGCTGCGTTTTTGGTACGTGGCATTCCCTGTTTGATATTATTTTTGTTTTTAGGTGTACTTGTTTTGTTTCTCACAGGTTTATTAGAATCACATTTTGTACCTTCTTGGACCTTTTTTATGCCCTCGAAGGGAGGCATATTAAAATCGCACCGTCCGTCTGTCCGTCCGTCCGTCCGTCTGTGCGTCCCCACTTACAATTCGTGTCCGGACTGTAACTCTGTCATGCATTGAAGGATTTTAAAATAACTTGGCACACATGTCTAGCACATCAAGACGACGTGTCGCGTGCAAGACCCACATCCCTACCTAAAAGGTCAAGGTCATATTTTGAGAATGAAGGTTATGGAATCCTCTATATATGCACACATTCGTGTCCGGACTGTAACTTTGTCATGCATTGAAGGATTTTAAAATAATTTGGCACAAATGTTTAGCACATCAACACGACGTGTCGCGTACAAGACCCACGTCCCTAGCTCAAAGGTCAAGGTCAAACTTAGAGTTTGAAGGTAATGGATTCCTCTATATATGCATATATGCACACATTCGTGTCCGGACTGTAACTTTGTCATGCATTGAAGGATTTTAAAATAACTTGGCACAAATGTCAAGCACATCAAGACGACGTGTCGCGTGCAAGACCCACGTCCCTTGCTCAAAGGTCAAGGTCACACTTAGAGTTTGAAGGTAATGGATTCCTCTATATATGCATATATGCACACATTCGTGTCCGGACTGTAACTTTGTCATGCATTGAAGGATTTTAAAATAATTTGGCACAAATGTCTAGCACATCAAGATGACGTGTCGCGTGCAAGACCCACATCCCTACCACAAAGGTCAAGGTCACACTTAGAGTTTATAGGTAATGGAATCCTGTATATATGCATACATTTTGTGGCCGGACTATAACTTTATCATGCTTTGAAGGATTTTAAAATAACTTGGCACAAATGTCTAGCACATCAAGCGGATGTGTCGCGTGCAAGACCCAAGTCCCTACCTCAAAGGTCAAGGTCACACTTAGTGTTTAAAGTAATGGAAAACTGTATGCATGGTTACTCTGTCATGCATGGAAGGATTTTAAAATTACATAGCACATTTATTGAGCACATGGAGAGGACACAGACTGTGAGGCACCTCTTTCGGGAGCATTCGTCACTTGTGAGGGACAGCTCTTGTTTCTTTTTCTTTTTTTCTGGTAACATTAATATTCTCATCTGATAGAGTCATTTCGGAATCTGACATCTCATTCAGAAGAAGTTTTTTTTTCAACACAAATTAACTTATATTCACTTCCAGAGCTTCACATATCAGAAAATGAGGGACATGAGTTTTCAGGTTCCAGAATAACTTCAATAGTGTCATATCCTAAAAATCTTTTTTGAAAGAAGGATAATGGAAGATTGTCACTAGAATCCGAGCCATTGCTGCTTGATTCAACTTCAGATGATTTACTATTATCTATAATATCTTATGCAATGTAAAGTTTACAGGTTATTTCTCCTTCACTGTTTTCCGAGAAGCCAGTGAACTCACTACTGGAGGATGAGTCATAGTTTTCTGTGCCTTGTGATACAACAAAGCTTGTTGAAAGCAAAGTTACATGTTTGACCTCAAAAAAAATTTCTTGTGACTTTTGCATAAGTTATTCACAAATGAGCATAGTTGCTTTAAATTGGCGTGCCTATGAACAACTGCCAAAACGGTCAAAATTGACCACATCCTTCAGGCAAGTGGACTTGTATTCAGGTGAGCAATATAGGGCAATCATGGCCCTCTTGTTTATTTTTCCCGCAAGTGCAGACCTTTATGTTAGAAGATGAGGGTGTCTTCTGCGTAAAAATAAAGTAAATTAACATTTTATATATCAATAATTGATGACTCGCTCAGAGTTATGACGATCATTGTGAAGGTTAATACCACTTTAAGATATATATGCAAAAGAAAGTAGTACGAAGTGCATGGTTAAGAGCCTCGATAACTGTATGATTTTTCAGTTTTTTCACTCAGGTAAACCCTAAAGGGTTCTCATGTCCCAACTGTTTGTAAGTAAAATTCTTAAAAAAAAAAAGAAAAAATAAGAAACAAGAATCAGGGAGGACTAGAAATAACAAAAAAAAAAAAAGGTTGTAAAAATTTTTTCTACCTTTTAGCTCTTACACAAAGAAAAAACTGAGCTGACAATAAAAGACCAAAAAAATCAAATGGAGGCATCGCTTTAAACCTAAACACTTTCATTGTGAGTTTCTCTTTGTACATATTTGATGAATCTTTATTTTATCTCAACAAAGCGAACAGAATTCGAAGTTTTTAAATTAATTTTTCCTTTTTGATTTTTAAAGCGTACGTAGTTACATCTAAAACACCTTCACCATTCTAATTTGAATATTATTTCTTCAACAAGTCTGTTATATTCTTCATCACAAAACTAGTTAATGAATGAAAGCAACATTGCTTTTAACGAACATCCTGTTGTAATTTTTAACTCCGATAGCATTTCTATAATCTCAAGGAATTTAAGCTTAAATTGTCCCAAGATGTTAACTGAATATGTTGTTCTGGAAAGCCGCTGCAATTATTCTTTGTCATTTTCCAAAAACTAAGGAAGTACTTCCATTCAATTGTAAAAATTGTTTTTTGATATTGTTTATTTAGTCTTCTAGAAACCACAGTTCAGTAAGATAATCGGTTACCGTAGGGGATATTCTCTTTCGAAAGAGAGTTTTTGGTACGTGGCATTCCGTTTGATATTATTTTTGTTTTAATTCGCAAACATTAACCATAAAGATACTTGGATTTAAATGTTCGGGGGGGGTTTATTTTCATGCCATAGACATATATTGCCAATTACTTTTTTAAAGATCTAGGAAAAAATTGCAACATATTTATTTTCTACAAATGAAAATAAAATTACATAATGTGTTTCTCGCGCCTCCCGTTTATATTAGTCTCCTGTATTTAATAAAACCCCAGGCAGTTAACAAAAATCAAATGAACTAGGCTTATGGAAATGTATGAACACGATCAGAGCCTATCACGGTCAGAAAAGAATGAGAAGTGACATTAGTCAAAAATAAAAACTTAACGTTTCAATGCCGACGTATTCCTGAAATTTATGAAGTCGTAAAAGACGTGTAGCTAAAGAAAGGAAAACCACCTACTTATTAGACCTGACCAGCGCACTCGCACTCGCACTCGCACTCGCACACGTACATGTAAACGTACAACGTACAGCTGCCTAATTTCGGGGGTGATCTCAAACGATTCTAGTATCACAGGAAATCTTGGTTACGTTCATTATTTAAAAGTCTTCATCATTATATAATACCATTCACTAGTATCCTCATAATAATCATTACTATTCGTGTACTGTAGAACTAATACAAGATTGATCATATACACCATCATCATAATCCTCATGAAGAGATTCATCCTTGCAATTAAATGAATCAATAATTAAATCAGTTTTATCAAAATCGTCGTTTTCACGAGTCATTCTCCCATCAACATCAGTTGTACCATTGTTAAAATAAAACAAATAATGTTCCAAACAGGTTTTCAATCGTACCAGGAGAAAATCTAGAATAAGAAAAAAATCTTCAAGAGACCTTGACCAAAAAACATCAGTGATATGACCGAAAAAATTTGAGAATTTAAAAAAACACATTGACATTGACACCCCGCCCCCTCAAAGAAAATGTTTTATTGATATTAAAAAAAAACATATATAAAATTACAGTGACCTTGAACCCCCACCGAGAAAATATTCTTTTTTTTTTTTTCAATTTTCATAACTAATTTTTTTTTGGACAATTTCAGAATTTTAAAACAATCTTGATTCAATAACAGTGACCTTAACCTAGACCCTAGTTACCGAAATGCAATCCAAATCTCCACATAAGCTACCTACACACTGATTTTCATTGTAATTCGTCACTCCTAGTATAGACCGAGTTATTGATCGGAATCTATTTTTCTATTTTTCTATTTTAGTAACAGTGACATTGACTTTATTTTAGTGACCCAAAATGCAAATTCCAAGCTTCCTCTCAACACAATCTACCTACACAGCAAGTTTGATTGCAATTGGTCACTCTTACCTCGAGTTATTGAGCGGAAACCATTTTTCTATTTTTAGTTACATTGACCTTGAGCATAGAGCCCTTATTGCAATCGCGAACCTTCTCTGTACGCAAGCTACATACACACCAATATTCATTGCAATTGGTCACTCTTAACATTACTAAAGTTATCAAAATGCAAATATCAAACTTTTGACGCACGCCCGACATACGACAACGCCATTGTTATTACCAGTTTTGAAGAAAACACCTGGTTAATAATAATAACCATTATCATCATCATCATCATCGTGGTCGTCGGGTATTTCATACTGCAGCACTGTAAACCATTCAACATTCAATGTAGAATTGTTGTTGTACAATTAATGGGTAGATGCGATATATTACAGAAAGCCTCTATATTGATTTTTGTGGTAAAATTAGGCATTTTTCGCCATAGGTTTTTCTATGAAATTGTATTTATTTATCATTTTTCGTTCATTGAACACATAATCTATGTTTTGAGAATATAATCTGCTAGATGTAGGGAGTGCCGCTTTAAATCCGAAATGTATGTATGTCGACAAGTCTTTTAGTGTTTTTGGCATTTTTTGAAGATAGCAACAATTCTAACTTTTGTGTTGTTGGCAAATGGCAAATCTGTCTACGCAGTGTGTAATTGTTAATTAGAACAAACGAGCAAACACTGAACTTCATTTTCTATTGAATTCATAAATACAGTGTCTACATTTTCTTTCTTCGTTATTTCGCGTTCTTCACGGTCATATTGTTGTGCTGTCACCTTAATCCGGTGTATGATATATAAACAGTAATAATTAATTAGAGATCGCCCAATTTACAGCCATAGTGTTTGTATTTCAATACAACTTAGCAGTGTTTATTTATATAACCGTATATATGGTGTTGGGTACAGGGTTGTGCGTAATCAACTTGTCACACGGATATAATTAGCAGTTTTGTACCTTGAATCCGTTCATTTTGTTATGTGATGATCAAAGGGAAAGTTCTTCAGAGCACAAACTGAATCCAACTTGTGTTGCAGGTACGTTTTGTCTTTTATAGTTATGTTTGTTTAGATTTACTTTCTAAATGATACGTCGTTTTATTATATACCTACTAATGATTATCTGAATTTTCTTTAGTATTTGTGCAGTAAAATACAACATCCCGTATCAAATTTTCCGTATCAGATGAATTTAGCCGTATCGTATCTGTCCAACGTGTAAGTTGTACACAAATGCATATTCATGTCATATATTCCTACACTAAAAGTTGAAAAAAAGGTCCACATTGCTGCAGTAAAATAAGTTTAGTTTTATTGTCGTCACATTTTTTAATGTCACATTTGAAGACAAGTGAATAGAATATCTTTTTCGCATTAAATAAACCACAAAAATGTTTTACATTTTGCATTTACTTTTTATAACTGTTGTTTGTTTATACACGGAAGACACGAGTGTAAAACGTGACACAGAATAGCGCGTTATATTGATTTTACGCTATCAATGACACAAATTAATGTTTATTATTAAATTTAACATGATATTCGGTAAATGGTATATAATAAAATGTATATTATAACAGTCGGTTGATCTGCGTGTGTATCTTTCTCGTTGGCTGCATAGATCAGGATCACACTCGAGGCTCCGCCTCTCGTGTGATCCGGAACTATACAACCAACACAAAAGATACGACGCCGCAGATCAACCGACTGTTATAATATTCCGTATATACGTCGTTGCAAAGTCTTAGACCGCAAAATACACTATTTTGTTACTTGGCTCCGTACAAATATTGTTCTTATAGAACCTTCTCCGTTTCACTGTTGTATTTGTCTCGCCATTTTCATGATTGTAAATCCTCATGGGCCATATGGCCTACAGGACTATTTGAAAATAAACTTATCAAAAAAAACTTATCATCTATTTAAAACAGATAAACAAAGTCAGAAAATTCATAATTACGCCCACGATATCCTATATGTTGAATAAATGTTTATCGCAGTTGTATGTGCATCACAATGATATTGTAATTATTAAGTTGTCGAGTAAACAACATTTATATCAGAGATTTTAATTGTGTCATTTTAGGTTCTTTCGCACGTTCTATAAGGATAAATTTGAAACTTTACGAGTATGAATCGTCCTGTGTCTAATGAGATGGGCAGGCCTACCTGGAAGGGAGACCAAAGAAAATCTCTTAGGAACGAAACACTCGATACTTTTTTGCGTAGCAAGAGGAAGGGGGCTGATGACATCGATCATCTTTACTATGGCATGGTGTCAGTGCTGATTTTCATCGCTGAGGTCATAGCGATTGTCATACTAAAAAGATGCAAAAAGACACCCGTAGCTATAAAGTACCTCTCGATCAACTTTCTGGCAAGCGATGCACTGTTTCAAAACACGGGTCCCGTCTTCAGCATTATTCAAATTTCCGCTCTAGTACGAAATGTACTGGTACTTAAGATTGCGGATAAATTTACCACTGGGCTGGCAATAGCTGTTTCCTTAGTCTCCGTTAATATGCTTGCTCTTGACAGGTTAATTGCAGTTAAACTACCCATGCGTTACAAATCACTTGTAACAAAATGCAGAGTGGTTCTTGGTATTGCATGCGCTTGGTGCATCAATATTCTGGCGTGCTCGGCTAGTTTCATTTGGTTCTTGATCGATTGTGACCATGTATATGTGAAAGACATCTGTGATGGTAGCTTAAAAGTCTCTTTCGCGGAAATGCAACAATCCACACATGTGGTGCTTTTCATACTGCATGAGAATTTAAATATCATCTCGTGCATTAGCCTTGCTCTGGCACTACGTAAGTATTTTGACCGTAGAAAGACACTTACATTAACACCCATCATTAATCAAGCATCTGTGCACCGCTTGATTCTTAGCTTTACGTTTCTTCAACTGGTTCTTCACGTGCCTTACCTGATAAACATGCTCTGGAACATATTAGACAAAGATGTTCCTCGAACTACACGGGAAAAGTACATGGCGCTTATCTCGGAATGTCTCCTACGTGTAAGCACCATATGCAGCATTTACCTGTATACATGGAAACTTAAGGAATGTAAATATGTCTTTATGACGATTTTTTGCGGGAGTCATCAAAAGTACAACGATACTATCAGAGCTCTTTGGCGGCAGATATACAATATCCGTATCCCTGGCTATTCCAAGGAACAAAAGTCTCCCTAAGCGACGACATCATCAAACAGTTTTAGGCGTTCACACTCAGTTACGCCATCATCAAATCTTTTAATTTCTACAAATATGTGAACTAACCATCATCTTTATATTTGGACATACAAATCGGTCTTACAAAGCGATCGTGGGAAATATGAACAAAACTTTTGTTAAGAGCAGGGTAATCAAGATCGGCTTCTCAAGTATGTGGGTGACACCGTACAGATCGGACATTCATCAACCGATATTCAAGCGTGCACAGTGAGAAGCCTTACTTCTTGATTTATTCACTAGCTCACCAAATTACTGTAACTAAACACTGTTTTAATTATTTGCTACTAGTAATTCCACTCGTTTTGGAAATCAGTTTTTACCAATGGTTATAAATGTATTTGACCCAAGGAATGACTATCGCTTGGACTCATTTTGGCATTCTCGTGAAGAATTATTTCATCTCAAAGTCGAGAACTTCAAGAAAAACTCAGCAACTGTGGACAATCAAAACACTGGAAAGTGCTAACAGCAGGTTGGCTGACTTCAAAGTCCTGAGTATTATTTTAGCAAAGGACATGTTATACACCAGAAACCTATTTTTTAAACAGCCAGTAACCTAAATTTCATGGTGTCTTGAAGCTATTTGGTTCACATATAAATCATTTATTTACATTCCGTCGGCATATTTTTAAGGACGACAAAGGAATGCATAATACACGTGTGAGTAGATATAAAGAAAGACTCAGTAGTATTTTTCTGACAGATAATTATTTGTCTATGTTCCTTGAATGTTTCATTATTAGCTCATCTGCTACAAAGTGGCAGAGCGCTTAGCGTCCGTCGTCCAATCACATTTCTTTCAAACGACATCTCCTCTGAAGCCACTAGGTCAATGTTTATGAAACTTGACAAGGATGTCTCTTACAAAATTGGCTCTGCCCGGGGGTCACTTGATTTTAACTAAGCTTATATAGGAATAACTTTAAAATCTCTTCTGAAACCACAAAGCCTAGAGCTTAGATATTAATCATGCGCCATTAGCTAGTGGCTCACTAACAAGATTGTTCAAATCATGACCCCGGGTCAGTATTGATGAAGCCAGGAGGGTTATTGTTTCAATGATCATTAATTTCTAATATTTTTGATATGAATTCTTGAAAATGTCTGGAGGTATTACTGGTTTTGACAGACATAAAAATAGCTCGTGTTTTCTCGAGTAAGTGTACTGTCCCCGAGTGCTGCATGGTTGAATTATCAGCTTGACTAGTCTCAAAAGTAGATAACCTGAGTTATTTTTCTGTACTTGTGGAAGATTATTTTTACATACTGGCATTAGACCAAACATTTTGGCAGTCCATCGTATTTTTAGATTGAGGAAAACCCTTTGGCTAATAATAACATTTGATAAGCAATCTGAAGCGCAGCCTGCCTGTTTTAGCAACAATTTCTGTATAACGTCAGATTCAGCTATGTATTACCTGTCATTATCGATGAAATCAGCGGTTTAAAATATACTGCAGTACCGTAAACCATTCAATAATATATGTATAGTTGTTGTTGTACAATTAATTGGTGCGATTCAATACAGAAAGCCTCTATATTGATTAATTGTGGTAATTGGGGCATTTTTCGAAAGGTTTTTCTTTGAAATTGTATTTATTTATCATTTTACGTTCATTTGTTTCGAGAATATAATCTGCTAGATGTAGGGAGTGCCTCTTTAAGGTTTACGGACCCTGAAACCCACATTTAGAAATGGTTACATACTTGATGGTTTCTTGTTAAGCATCCATTAAGAAACCCAAATATGTAATTTTATTAAAATTTACCGTTCCAAACATGAGATATTTACATTTGATGTCGGCTACCCCACTTTTCCGAGAAGACCCCCAAAGAGCAAATACCTAGATACTATAAATCTCGTGTATTTTTTCAAAATTGAGGAATATATTGGTGAAATGTACCTTGTTGTGTTCATATGACCTTACTTTGTATCATGCATTACTTACTGATAACAATTGTTCACAAAGAAAAAGAAATAAAATGTATTATGTGAAAATTTGACCCTGCGGCCTGGCTTTTTTTTTCCATGTCATGTCCAAATACACAATGTTTTGGCCAAAATTTTAATACTTTCAATATCGTTTCACAATATAAAACCCAAATGCAAAGTTTCTACAAGATATAAAGGGAAACATATCAAAAAAGGAAAAACTTTTACCGTCTAGTTAGTTCAAACCACAACATTTTATGACTTTGGTATCAAATGTCAAGGGAGACAATTTCAGGTCAAATTTCAGTATTTATTCTTCCTTTGTTTCAAACTATTAAATAATGCTTCAACTTCTGCCTAGAAACAAAACAAGACTTGCAATGCAATAAAAGCACTTATATGAATAGAAAAAAATACATTCTTTTAACAATAAAATCATGTTTTTTTTCAAAACCTTGTACACATACATGTAGTCGAGAGCTAGAAATTCAACAAGTGACCAAGAACTATTTATCCACACAAAACACTAAAATGTTCACAAAGATAATACTTACATAGAAAAATATCCTAATATGTATCATATGTTATGTTTTTGATGTGTGCAGGTACCAAAAAAAGAATAATGTATTGACAATGTGACATTTTGGTTTGGATTCTGCGACTAAAGTTAAAAATATAAGTAAGCCTAAATTTCAATGAAAATATATGTCCTATGGCCTTGAGTAACTAACAATATTTGAAATATACTGCTTTGCTGTTATAGAACATTTCTGAAACATATATTCAGTACAATATAACATATCCAACAGTTTATGAGCCGCGCCATGACAAAACCAACATAGTGCGTTAGCGACAAGCATGGATCCAGACAAGCCTGCGCATCCGTGCAGTCTGATCAAGATCCATGCTGTTCGCTTTCAAACCCTATTACAATTAAAGAAACTGAAAGCGAACAGCATGGATACTGATCAGACAGCGCGAATGCGCAGGCTGGTCTGGAACCATGCTGGTCGCAAAACCATAACGTTGGTTTTGTCATGGCGCAGCTCATATATCAGTAAAACAAATTTTAACTGGTTTTTTTTGTAAGAAATCAACCAGTTTAGGAATGACAGTCTCAAGTGTCCGTTTTGTGTTTGTTACACGTGGTTGGCCTTCACTGTTTTTCATCGTGAATGTACTGTGTAGTCCATCTTCACCATCACGCATAAAGACTTTCCTCAAGTGCTCCAGGTTTAACCCTGATGCCGCGATATTTTCAGCTGTGGGGAGTTTACAAACACCACTTGCAATTAGACACGACAATGATGGTAAATTCTTTGCCTTTTCTTTCGATGACAGACATTGGTGATACACAGCATTTAGAGGGAAAGTGAACTTTATCATATCATTTACTAAGGCATAACAATGTTGGAATAGTTTCACTTTATGAAATTTTCAACAGCACATTGAATGTTTACAGTTTCTACTATAGTCCCAGACACAAACATAACATTATTATCTGCCATTCTTATACCAGTGGTCAATCACCGTAAGGCCCATTTTCACATGACACAGCTCAAATATTCCATCATTCTCAAGTTACATTCATATGTAAAACATTCCTAATGTTATTGAAAAGCAGCACATGGTCACATGGTCGGAAACGTGACATTCCGGAATCTACCGATATAACACGGAAATTACCGATTTTTCAGGGTCCGTAATCCTTAAATGTCTTTACTGATAAAATAGAAGTTTTCTCCATTTGTCACGAATGAATGTTCTTGAACCGATTTTCTGACCATCCACTTTTCTTTTGTTTTATTTCGCCGTAGGGAGTTCATCGACCTTGAAAATGTCGATTTATGCAAATTGTATAAGAACACCAAATATGCATATACTAAAATATTTTGAGAGCTCTCTGATTCAAATTATGAAATCAAAATATGAATAAGAGCCCAAAGGAAATGAATTGAAGACTTCATCAATTCAATTAATGTAAAACAATTAGCTGTAAGCAATTAGCAAACCGGCATTCCATAGTATCGCGATTCATTTGATTAATTGTTCGCTAGAAGTAAATTAAAGACATCATTAATTGACTTGTAGAGGTTTTCAAATCTATTATGGATCTGCAGTCGACATATACATTTGACACGCACAACAATTGCTTTTAGAGGGCAATTACATATATAATAGAAATGCAGAAGTCTTAAATTTATTTATCGCGGGATTTAAATCAATTTTGATACAATGAATTGAATAACAGACGTCTCCAAATATTTATATACCTCTCTATTAGAATTATAGCGCGCTAGAATTATTATACCCCCGAAACGAAGTTTAGGGGGGTATACAGGAATCACCCGGTGGTTGGTTGGTCGGTCGGGCGGTCTGTTGCATTTTCCTTGTCCGGAGCATAACTTGAAAACTACTTGTTGGAATTCAAAACAACTTCATACAATGGTCAAGCACAGTGGGTGATGTGCAGTGCACAGGAACTATAACTCGATCTTGACTAATTACAGAGTTATTGCCCTTTGTTACTTTTCCTTGTCCGGAACATAACTTGAAAACTACTGGAATTCAGTACAACTTCATACAATGGTCAAGCACATTGAGAGGAAGTGCAGTGCACAAGATGCATGACTCCATCTTGACTAATTACAGAGTTATTGTCCTTTGTTACTTTTCCTTGTCCAGAGCATAACTTGAAAACTACTGGTTTGAATTCAATACAATTTCATACAATGGTCAAGCACAATGAGAGAAAGTGCAGTATACAAGAACCATAACTCCATCCTGACTAATTACAGATTTACTGCCCTTTGTTAATTTTCCTTGCCCGGAGCATAACTTGAAAACTACTGGTTGGAATTCAATACAACTTCATACAATGGTCAAAAAAACAAAAATAATATCAAACAGGGAATGCCACGTACCAAAAACGCAGCCTCCCCAAAACGAACCCCACAGCACCCAGAAGTGCACACCACCAACACACACACACACACGGCGCACACACACACGACACACACACACAATCAGTACACACACACATACACACTACCAACACACACCAGCATACAAAGCAAACACACGAGGACAAAACGAACAACCAAAAGGAACACAGTGGGGCACCGCCTTGGAACGGTCAGTGGCAAAAACACCACTGGGGAGCTTAAACCGGTTTATGGTGCGCACCCAACCTCACTCTACCCCCACCATGTTCCAAAGTCACAGGACAGTGTAAATAAAAGTAATCCCTGCTAGGTGAATCTCTAACACACGCAATGGAAACAAAAAGGCATGGTGTGTAAAACACAAAAAGGCTCGTGTATAAATATATAAAAAGCAAACCTTGAGAACCAAAAAACGTATGTACTCAATGCCTTTGCAGAAGGCAGAGCACCAAGAGAAACACCCTTAAGGGCCCGACGAAACAGGCCAGAGGACAGAAATCAAAACAGTTTCGTCCCAGTGGGATTTAAAAACTGCCCATCACAGAGTCCTCCCCCTCTTCCGTCAGACACAATCAAAGAGGGAAGCATAGCGTCCAACTGTAAACGGGTTGAACACCAAACATGCGGTGTGTCTCAAAACAGTTGGGTCGTAACCTCTTTTAACAAAACGTTTTATAATTTTAGCAAATACAGTTGGAAAATTGCAATTGCCATTGTCAAGTACATTGAAAGGAAGTGCAGTGCTCAGGAACCATAACTCTATCTTGACTCGTTACAGAGTTATTGCCCTTTGTTACTTTTCCTTGTCCAGAGCATAACTTGAAAACTACTAGTTGGAATTCAATAAAACTTCATACATAGGTCAAGCACAGTGAGAGGAAGTGCAGTGCAAAAGAACAATAACTCCATCTTGACTAATTATAAAGTTATTGCCCTTTGTTACTTTTCCTTGTCCGGAGCATAATTCGACTGGTTGGAATTCAAACAGCTTCATACAATGGTCAAGCACAATGAGAGGAAGAGCAGTGCAAAAGAACAATAACTCTATCTTGACTCATTTCAGAGTTATTGCCCTTTGTTACTTTTACTTGTCGCGAGAATAATTCGAAAACTCCAGGTTGGAATTCAATACAACTTCATACAATGGTCTAGCACAATGAGAGAAGTGCAGTGTACAAGAACCATAACTCTATCTTGACAAATTACAGAGTTATTGCCAAGAACAATATCTCTTTTTAGTTTGGTTGCAAGGTTTTCTGTTACTTCGAACTTCCTCAGTTTATAAAGCAGTCTTTCGGGGGTATTAATCACATTTAGTGATAGCTCTAGTTTGGAAATAGCTGTAATTGAATTGTAGACTTACAGGGGGGGGGGGGGGGGGGGGGGGGGGGGGGGGGTTTTTTTGTTTTTTTTTTTTTTTTTTTTTTTTTTTTTTTTTTTTTTTTTTTTTTTACAGCTTTTATTTACAGAACTCTTCATTTGGGTGCATGTTGAATTTATATACAGTTTGGTACTTCAGAAGAGTAAAATTGAGAAAAGTGGAACACATTTGATACTTAGTTTGAAGTTAGTATATAATATAAAGGATAATTCTTGCTTTTTGTGAAATGTCACAATATGATATGGGCTCCAAAAGTAATCTTTTTACGAGTGGCGCAGTCACAGTGAAATAACTACTTTTGGTGCTCACATTTGAAATTATAACGTGATAATTATATTACACCAAAACCAACAACTACATACCAATTATCTAAATTCTACCATAGGCCTCTTTGCTTTGGACAAGAAGATTTTCAAAAAGTATTTCTTTATACATGTCTATGTAAAACAAATGACCCTAGGCAGGGCCAATTTTGACCATAGGAGCATCCTTTGAACTAAACAGAGGGCTGCCACATAGTGCTATATACACACAAATATGTAAGCTCTAGGTCTTGCGATTTCCGACAAAACGATTATAATAGTTTTACTTTTATTACATTTGATATAAAACATATGACCTTACGTGGCGGAGTCAGTTTTGACCTCAGGGATGCTCTTGGTAACCGTCCACGAGACAATGTTACACACCTAATGTCTAAGCTCTGGGCCTTGCAATATCGGAGAAGATTTTTATTTTTATTTTTAATTTGCTGCCATAGCAAACAGAGTTTTGCATGGAGTAATATTATGTTATCAATTTCACTAGAGCTTCATATGTGGCGAACAAACACATTTTACTTTATCACACTGAGAAAAATCACAACCTTTCAACGTTATCCTTTTTACTCTTTATTTCCGTTTTTAACACCTTTAATCAATACTTTAAATCCTTTATACTTTTAACATAATCCAGCCCTTTTCCTTTCAGAAACTAACAACAACTCTTTTCACATAAGATATCAACCACGTATATAGTTCAAATTCCCGCCAAAACCTAAGTACTTTATGTAACAACAAATGCATGGCAAATCGTGGATATTTCCCGCCTAAACTTGAGCATATTATAGTAAATAATCTGAAAAATGTTCCTTTCTGGAGCAACATACAATCTTATATCCGGAGCAACTTAACATTACTCGCAATTCGCGACATCATACAAGAAGCATTCTTGCCAAGTTTCATCAACATTGGCGTACAGGTTTCAGAAGAGATGCCATTTGAAGAAAATTGTAGATGACGGCGTTCGACAGCGGGCCTAAAAGATAATGGGCTTAAAGCCGCTTGCTCTCAGATTTTGGTAAAAAAAATAAAGTTCTTCAAACTTTATGTAAATAATGTATTTTAGAACATATGGTAATATAAAAAGGCTTCAGGATAAATTCCTGACACGTATATCTCTAAATTTAAAATATACGCTACCAAATTCAAAAGTGTTGCAAACGCTTTTGAAATTTCAATATAAACATATAGTGTAGCGGTGCCGTGTAACTAGCATTTTCAATCGATTTCTGCAAATTCCTACCTAGATTTTTGCTTAAATTTTGATTTTAGCTTTTAGTTTTATATCTATAAATAAGAACGTCAAATTTTATAAAAAAAAAAAAAATTTCAACGGTAACTGAGAGCGAGCAGCTTTAAACAAGTGCCCTGCTGGGCAGAAACAATTTTCCAACAGTGTCAGTGATTTAAATAAGCTTGGTAAAGGACCATTACGCAATGCTGAGTCGCCAACTGTTTGAGGTACATGTATGGGAGGTTAGTTGCCAATTTAATCTTTTGAAAGAGGACTACCCAAAGAACATTCTTGTTATGTTTGGTGGAAAGAGGCCAAGTGGTTCAGGAGGAGATGTTGATTGAAATAATTGTTGATGATGCACACCATACGAGAATTAGGACAGTCTTATGGGAAAAACGCACCACAGACACTACATACTAAGGTGATACTGTCAGGTTTAAGGATCGAGTATACATAATAGTAAAATCCTTAAATGGTACCGTAAGTCAGAAAACTCGACAGCGAAATTCAAACGAGCCTATCATTTTATTTAATTTCCGAAAACGTGTTTTAATGTAATCAACTGCATTTTAATAATTTATTTAATTTTTCATTGAAATTGTGTGAATTCCACCTGGTTTATGAACGTCGCCATTGATAGCTTTTAAGTCAAATTGGGAAAGTAGAAATATTCTTATGCTTTTCTAATTATAAATAAGATATCAAATTTCAATTTTTGTGTTACTTTATTTATACCGGACAGTTTTGACCTTAAGTATATTTTAATGATTTTCTTTAAATTTCTTTATTAAGAATTTAAATGTTATAAACTTATCCTATCTTGAAATAGATTTTCCCAAGGCAACAACTTTTCTCCTATAATTAAAATCATGCCGAAACACGTAGTTACAGTAAAGGCCCTTTATAGAATCTATGCGCGTAAATCTAACCATTGAAGAAATTTCATTGGCATAAGCAACAACAAAGGATGCGATATGTTTTTTTTATTTATTGGCGACCCCCTGCCAGCAATTTAACTCGTCACACATTATTGCATATTGCACACTGGTCAATTGCATTTGATAATAACATTAAAAAAAATGCAGAGTGTCCAATTATAATTATGAGACCCGTTTATGTGAACGATCTAGGTAACATATGAATTTATTTATCACAGTGGTAAAAACTAACCATATATTTCATGAATGATAGGCCTATATAACGTTTATACATATACACATTTTGTCACTAGTTAAATTTATAATGTATGATCAAGTCTGCATAAAATCTTGCATGTATACAACTTTGTAAAAAACAATTCATCAAATGAAAGTTTCTAGCACCCTTACAAATGTTCAGAATGTGTGGCTGTTGATAACAAAATTTATGTACTCAGATGAAAGGTTTTTCTTGGCAGAGGCGTACCTGGATAAAAATGAAGTATACGCAGAGTAGTGCTAGTGGGGTTCGGGGGTATGCTTGAAACTAAGCCAATTTGTGTTTAATCTCCTGTTATAACTTATAAATTAAACCGTGTAAATAAAGAGTAAGAAACAAAATAAAAATTCTGCCATGGTGATGATTTTTGGGTTAAGTGGTTCTTTCTTCGCTTGAATTTTTGTTCTAAAATATTAAATTAAATTAAAATTCTAACCATTGTAAGAAATTCGCCTGTTCCCAATCATAATAAAATGTCCTCAGACTGTTGAGGTAGATACCGTAAACAGGCGGTAACAAAAATTAAATATAAATCTATATTAAAGCCATCTTTTTCATGTAAATTATTGTGTAAGTTTTAAGGGAGGTTACCTAGTCTGTCATGTTAGTAGAACTTACCGTTCAACCATTGTGCTTAAGATGTATTTACGCACGTTGTCCTGTAGATGTTGGTCATTCTGCTAAAGGATATAGTTAAACACAAATTGGGAGACTGATCATGTTTTGCACTGGTCACAAAAGCACGCTATGTTAGCCTCGGAAAGGTAAAAGTTAACAAATCGACTCTTACTAGCATATGGATTCAGACCATTAGAATCGAAATTAAATACACAAGTATAACGATTTCAAATCTTGCAATCTTTCAATTTATACAGTACTGTTATATGAACAAAGGGTGTACTCTGAAAATTAACAAGCTGCATAGCGAACAGTGCAGACCATGATCAGACTGTACGAATTTGCAGGAGACTGATCTTTATCTACACGTGTCGTAAAGGCACCAGCACGATAAGAGCTAGTCTAGGGTACTCTACCTCTGCAACATAGCTAATTGTTTAGGAATGCATGGCCAGTTGATAGTGTAGTAACAAAATTGTACAAACATTTTTTCCTTATTAGTATCCCGATTAAAATCAGGAACTAAGCTGTTGTAAATCAATGAATAAATCGTATAAGCAAGCTTTAATGAGCAACTAATGGGTAATATTTGCAGATATAAAGGTCGTCAAATACGAGCATTCGACATGCGCCGGGCTATGGCGAAACGCCCGTGTCGGGTAATCGGTAAAATGAATCGTTGTATGTGCGCGACAAAGTATTTTCAATTATCTATTTCGGTTTCTTAACATTACCATCGTCTTTATATTCGGAACAATACATTTATTAGTTACTGCCCTCAGGGCGTGTCACCTGTGACAATTTTGTGCCTATTGCCATGGTGACAGTCGGATAAGCTGACACTTTTATTGTGCATTTCTAAGGTGCAGAAATGACAATAAAATTAATAATTCCTGTCAGCCAAAGTAAGTTTGAACCGCTAATTAGAGATAATTGGTAGCTGTTTTGGCGGATTATAAATGGCGGCGGTTTTTCCTTTAGCGGTTTTATGCCACCCAGTTATGAGATTTCACGTAAAACGTTTATGTTTTGTTTAATAGTTTTATCGGAAAAAATTGTTATTTATGGCATTTTAATTAATTCCATGTTTTCATTCAAATATTTGTTTGTCTTTCCCTTCATCCCAAACGAGTGTAGCCTTTAAGGCCCATCTACACAGTAAACCTTGATGTATAAACCTTAGGAGTACGTTTTTGAGGGATGTAAATCATGACCATATACACAGTAAATCATGGTTCATGCAACATGTTTAATTTTTTTTTAAGTATTTTACACAGAGGAAACTTTAAAATCTTCATAATAGATCTATATGTTTGTTATCTAAGAACTAATGTTGCTAATAGGGATATTATTTATAGAAAGACAATGTATGCGATCCTAGACAGTCAAGAAAGATAAATTTTATTCATATCATGTACTATTTTTTATTTACAAAATAATTTGAATATCAAACTAATTTCATAGTCAATATGAAAACAAGCAATGTTTTTTGTGCATTGTTTGATTCAATTTCAAACTATTTTGTCTGTTTTTCCACAATAATTATAATATCTCTCACAGTGCACTGGAATTTTAATCTAATTAGGGCGCTGTCACCTGGGTAATAAATAAAATCTCTGTGTTGGGTCCTACACCAAGGTTTAGCGGATAGGACTTTCTCTATCCCAAAAATGGAGTATACACTTCAGGAAAATCGTACATTCGACCAATCTACACAGTAAACTTTGCTGAATAAATCAAAATTTATAAATCAAGGTTTACTGTGTAGATGGGCCTTTAGCATGTGACATGCCCTGTCATTGGACAATACATGAATAATGTTCGATTTTGAATCATTTACAACAAACTTCAACAACTATCGGCACCAAAGTAGCCCGTTTTATTGGCAATTACGTGAATACGCACTCAAACTCAAAGTCAAATTAAAGTCAAGTCAAGTCAAGTGAAGGTCAAAATCAAAAGGCAAAGTCAAAGACCTTTAATACGCTCATTTCATGCAAACGTGAACAATTTAAAGGGGATAACAAATGTTACAAGAAGCTAATGCAAGAGGCTATGTGCGAATACATACAAGCAGTATGGTCTAGCAGCTTGACCGTTAAAGAGTTTGCCCTCGGGTGCATTTCGCGATTTCTGTCAGTTGTTTTGAAAATTTCACACTTGATTCCGATGACACCTGGCCGTTTAAATCGGTCCTATTTCAACGGTCTTTTAGCGATCAGAAGGCACTTAGACTTGCCGCTGGCTGCAGAAGGCAGGTGACAATTTAATCAGTATGTAATATAGAAGGATTTTCGTCGGTGGCGTCCAACAGTGACCGTATACTGGAGGTGAACGCCAAATCAAGGTGACCGTTAGGGCAGGTTAGACTGTAAAGTAAAGCTCTGGTCGCTTCCGCAAACCATTATACAAACATGACTTGATAAAAGGCAATCAAGTGCAATTTAATTCTATAAACAAGTTTTCAAAGTAAACAAAACAAACAGATTCATGAAGCAAATATTTGATACAGGCTTCACATTTGCTACACCACCTATTGTTTTCCGAGTTGTTTCGCGTAATTTTATTTATTACCCCACCCCCGACTCGCCTTTGCGGAGGGGATATAGTAACGGGCTCCGTCCGTGCGTCCGTCACACTTTTGTCCAGAGAATAACTCCAAAAGTACTGAAGGGGATTACTTGAAACTTTACACACAGTCAGAGGACATTGAGTGGTAGTTGAGGGGTAGTGCAGTGCTAAAAACCAATAACTCTACCTTGCCTTATTCTTGAATTATTCCCCTTTTTACATATTCTTGATTTCCCTTGTCCGGATATAACATTTACATATAGATCTACTTCTTTGTGACAAAATACAGAAATACTGAATTCTCGCGCCATTTGTACTAAAAATTCTACAGATGGTGTACCGTCTTTAGCGCCAAATTACCTTGTAACATTGTTGCTGCGCCGGTAAGTGTATATTGAAAACATGATTGTTTAATATGTTGCCAGTTAATTTATTTTATATGATGAGTTTTAACATCGTAACTGAAATAACAAGACGTTGAACTGCAGAACGCCCGTGTACTTTATCCAAACTGAAATGCCCGTGTACTTTATCATTTCGATTTATTTCAGGTTTACTCTGTAAAAACATTACTAGTAATAAAAGTATACCCTCTGAAACATTAGAAATTCATAAATCTTGTTTAAAATATGATTATCGTAGAGGTAATCTACGGAAATACCAATTTAAGCAATATTTTTGTCAGGACCCGTGTACTTTACCCCTACTGTCACTATCCGAGAATTCAGTTGCTCAGGATTTACAGGAAAAGTTTAATATTTTACAGACAGTACTATATAACCGAGGAAAGCACTCTTCATGGCGGGGTTTATGCTGAAAAAATTACAAAATTTCTCCCAGTATTAAGAAAGTTATCGTCAAAAAACCTACCTGAATCGAGGTGATTTGTTGATATTTTGGGTCGTCGCCTTTACCCAAAAGTCACGTGGGTCATCCACCCTGCTAAAGAGCTGAAGGGAATTACATGAAACTTAAAACAGTAATAGAGCACAATGATGGGAAATACACGTCGAAGAACCATACCTCTACCTTGCCTAATTATACCCCGCCAAGTACTAGTATTTTATCAAATTAGAAACTATACCATATCCATTCCTTTCACCTCAAATTTCTTTGTTATAGAAAGAGCACTTGGCGGGGGGAAGGCCATGTCTAACATGGCTCTTGTACTAGTTTATTTACCTCGACTGTGAACAAATGCGACAATATTGAACTGGCACTCATGAATATTTCGTATATGGTCGGTAATATTAGGATAAAATAAAACAAGCGATTGATATAAAATATCAATTTTGTACTGTACCAGATATCGCATTCCGCAATGGTGTAGTGAATCAGGCATTTGGCTACCAATCCAGCGTATGCAAGTTCGAGTTTTGCTTGATTTTTTGTTTTACATTTTTTTTAATCGTGTCGTTGCATTAAATTTATTCACTATTGTCTTTGCTCATCACGAGGTTTCAAGATTCTTTAATTACTATTTGAGCATTTTTTCTCCGTCGTCCTGCATACATTTGTATATAGAACTGAAAATGTCAACGAGCAAATCACCAAAACAGCTACGCTTTAAAGATAAGATTGCCTCGGCTAATATATCGAAGGATTTCGAAGATAACAAATACATTCATTCAACGGACGATGTAATTTTATGTAATTCCTGAAATGCCATGAATATCAATAATAAGTATTAAAACATAAAAAACAGAAATCATAGAATATATAAAAGCGAAAATGGTGCATAAGCCAGTGTCACAAATTAAATAAAAATAGCGATACTCCTATAAAAGATTTTATTATATGCAGGATTCGAACCCATGGAACTTTGCATACAAGTTAGGCATCTTACCACTACGCAACTGTCTATGCAGTGTAAAATTCAGTCGGTGAAATGTATTTGGTCCATATGATAGTCCTTTCAAACAAGGAAAACACACCCGAACGTACACTAAGATATTGGCGAAGATTAATGAGTGCCAGGTAAATACTGTCGCACAATAGCTTATCGAGTCACTCTCGAGTCCGCCTCCTGGAAAAATCCAGTACTGGTGCGTTGACACGTGGATGCATAAAAGCCCAGTTAAAAAAGTAAAGCAAGACAAAAATATGATTATAAAAATTATCAATCATTTTATTAAACCAAGCTTGGTTATCATATGAAAAAGATAGTATGACTGCTATGATAATTCTTTAACGACATTCTTTTACCGCTCATTTTTCTACATAATAGGATAAAGGGGAACAACATGAAATTCAGCAAATTAATAAAAAAATATCAAACACAATCTTACTTCGAGTCAACATTCATTGCGAATTTTGAAATGAGAACACGTTACTTAACAGTCGTCAGGTCAGTCCTGCTATAAAGTTTATAATGGTTTCTACTTCCATCGAATAATTAGAGAATTAGAAGTAATCAAGAGAAATGATTAACTAACATTGCCGATAGCAATTAATAACAAAATTGGTTAATTAAAGTGCTTTAAGACATGACATTTCTTGAGGCCTTATAATTTAATACAATTATTCCAAGATAAAAAATGACGCATGCAGTCTTAACACTTTGCTAAAGGACGTACCTTAAGATTTACTAAGAATGTCCGCGTAAATTATAGTTCCTTTGCATTTATAGCACTTTTATGATCTTTAGTCATATCAGAATCGAAGTAATCATCCTTTAAAGTCCTAGGATCACTTTGATTTTACTGATATAGTGAATATAAAGTTGTTGATAGGATAATGAAAGAACCATGTTCTATTCACTTTGAAACAGTGTTGGCATAATATGCATATTATGCCTTTCTTTCGTAATAAAGTTGTTTCTTCAAGGAAAGCCTTACTTATTTTTTTGCAATTTCATTGAAAACAATGCTGCGCATTGTTTCTTATATGTAGGGCTACTTACTGATTTAAAAAGCAAAGTTAGGACTGTTTATGGTACAAATAATGGTCATTTCTGTCAATAAGACATTTTTCTTGATAAAATGAGAGCTACTTGTAAATGTGATCCTGGGACTTTAAGCGTTATTCGTCGTCGGATAATACTTCTTACATGACATTTAGGTCTTAAATAAAAAGTCGCTTAGCAAACCTGAATAGCACTTGTACTCTTTGCAATACCTGTAAAACATGTTTTTCTCGGATTTACCCAATGTTCTTTCAGAATTATGCAAACGAGATACATGTATATTAAAGATTTAATATATGACATATTGTTTCAATTTGAAACCATGAAGGATGTGCTTTAACAACACCCACTTCAAACACGAGCATTAAAAAAGTAGGAGTAGTATGTGGATGGTCTTAACACGCAGATGATTTTAAAAGACATGAAAGTTACAATCCTCTACGCGAATAGGAAACATCATGATTCAATGTTTATCTTTTTTATTTACTTTGTCTTGAAGTCTAATTTTCAATTTAATGACATTCCTATCAAAACGGAAACATAGTTTTTGTGGATGCTTTGCATTGGAAGTCCCGTATCATACTTCACTTGGAGTTGAAAAGCCTAATTAGGAAATTGTCTTGCAATTTGACAAGAAGTATTTATACTTCTAGTAAGGCTTAAAACGTCACCACCTGGTATTTCGGGAAATCTCGTAAGGTCATGTACTATACCGCTGACAGGTTTTATACAGCAGGAAAATTCATTTACATGCTGTAGAAATATATCGCCAATCACTATCATGAAACATCCTGGAAAAGGCCGCAACATATTTGTTTTCTACAGATAAAAATATATACTTACATCATGTGTTTCTCGCGCCTCCCGCTTATATAAGTCTCCTGTCTTTAATAAAACCCAAGGCAGTAAATAAAAAAAGCCAGTGTACTGCTAAAATACATTAGGCGTTTGGAATTGTGTTTACATGATCAGAGCCTTCCAGTGTCAAGAAATAATTTTGCCAATTAAGTCAAAAATTAAAACTTCGACGTTTCAATGCCGACGTGTTCCTGGGGGGCGTTTTATCAACGGTCGTACGACTGGTCTTAGTTAAGGCTTGGTCGTACGACCGTTCTTAAGACCATGGACCGTTTTATCAACAAAGTCGCAGCTAAGAAGTCGTAAATATGAGTCTTAAGTCTACGATCGATCGGACGCAGTCGTAAGTAGACTGATGGTCTTAAAAATGGCGGCCATTGTTGCAGCTGGGCCAGTGCGTCAAAGACGCCAAAGACGTATTTTTAGACATAGAGCCAGCCTCGCTGACCTACGTGACGGGGAAGTACTGTCCCGCTACAGACTGTCACGAGAAGGGATCTTCATCTTGGAAAATGCCCTTAACGACGATCTAATGAAGGGAACAAAAAGATCCCAACCCATTCCTGTTTTGACTCAGGTATAATTGTATCTCAAGAAGGATCTAGATCTATATAATAATATATTCTGTACAATAAAACATCCGGTACTGTGTATATTCTATTTTAAGAAACAAGGGGCGCTACTACTAAGCGCTGATGTTATAGCGTTTGATTATGTTATCAAAGATGTCAGGAGCAATAACGATAAGTATCTTGTTCTTATCACCATGTAAATTAGGCAGACATATAGGGGATTATACAGTTCGTGTGTTCATGAATTCAGTCATGCTGAATATTATCTGTTTGATATCTGTCAAAGACTTTAGTTGTACTCGCGATTCGTACCCAAAATAAATCATTCCTATAGTTAAATGAAAGTTTAGTATGGATCATAAAGTAACTGTGGGGAGAAAACCTCTGGTGTAAACTTTTTTAGCTTACAACACTGCTCGATCTCAAACCAATGGAGGTCACCTTACTTCTGGTTACACATAAACTTTAAATCTCTACTGAACTACACACCTCTCTTTGAATTGTTGAAAGTTGGTATATATAGTTGAACAGTTTTCTATTATAAGGGCATTAGCTGCACACAACACTTGCATACTCATAACCTGCCCGTTCATCAAAAGCCTGTATGTCTTGCCTTATGGCAAAATCACCGTAGCACTGGTGATAAAACCTTGGACCCTCTTACCAACAGGCGAACACACTGCACCTTGCCACTGTAGCATTACTGGTTGGGGACCACCAATCCCGGACGACCATCAAACCGGACACTTGTTAAAACGCGTGAATATTTTGTTAATATTTACAATCATATGTTGTTGATCAAACAGACACTTGATTTCCATCAACAAAGTGCAACAACAACAGTTTAATGTAACTATCTGACCAGAAATCTCACCATTTAATTTGTCAGTCACTGAAAGCATGCTTACATTGTTGGGGGAAAAGTGGAAAGTGACAGACTGTGCATGCGCAATATTTATATGAGGCCAAGCAAAAACAATCACATGTTAAACCTTTTATCATGATATTTCATTAATGTGTTGAATGATTGAAACAGTTTACACAATTTAAAAGCTAACTTCACAATTAAATAAATTTATTTAAACTACCTGTCCGGAAACATGGTACAGTTGGTCAATGAAATATATCAATTTGGTAAACCCACAGCCAGGCCTAAAAAATGTGACTGCTTTAGGAGTTAACATATTAGCTTTTCGTTTTTGAGAAGAAGCTAATTTTCTACTGGTAAAACTCTGATTGCTAGATACAAAAATCGTGAGAGTTATCGCAAAATATGTTTGAAAAATGTCCGGTTGTAGGACTCTAACCAGTGCAGTGTATGACTGGAAACCAAAATTATTGGTTGCGAGACAGATGCTTTAACCAGATAATCTTAATATAACCTGACTTCTGAATACTTATATACCGTGTATATGTACCAAATTAATCAAGCCAATTCACTTTGTGACAATGTATAGAAGGCTTACCACTGTACTATCAGCTGGTACTATACAGGCCGTCTCATTATGACTTGTGTACTATTAACTGTGTATCTTGCATAAGAACACACTACATGTTACTAAACCAGGGATTGAACCTATATCCTATAGTTGCAAATCAATTTATATTAGAACCATAATTATATCACGAGCCTGTATGTGTCTGTGGTTATATCGCTGAGACCTAGTGCAATTTTCAAGGTCAGATATATACATTATAGTACTTAGAGCAAGTTTGCTGAACTGTTCATCAGGGATCGTATATTCAGGTAATATAATAAATCCTGTGTATATATTGCAACTTAAACATATTTGTTTATTCTATGTGTACCCATTTAACTTGTCTGTGTACCCTAACCCTATCTCTGTCTGAATTTGAACCCAAGGGTTTTATCCACCTCATTATAGGTCTTTATATACTGTTACTGTCAACAGTAAACTTTGAATTTTTATTTAAGGTACTTATTGGTTTGCGATATTTGGCAAAGGGTGATTTACTTTCTGAAGTAGCAGATTTACATGGAGTTAGCAGGTACATTGTAATTTTGTTAACCGGCATTTCATTTTAAATTTTTAATTCATTGATACATGTATTTAAGAATGAATAAGAAATGTCTACTTGCAATAGAAGCCTGAACTTTCTCCATCTGACATTGTTTTATAAACTGTATTATGAAAGAAGAAACTTGATTGTCTTCAGTGTAATTGGAGTACAAGAGTCAAGGATTGTAATTATTGCCAGCAGCAATAGAAAAAAGCACTATATTTCAATTTAGCAGAATTAGAAATAACTTCATTTCAAGGTTTCAAAAATCAAGGTAATGAACTGCACTTCATTCAGATTGTGTTTAATAGTTTCTGTAATGAGTTTTAGGTTTCAAGTGATTTTACAAACTACAGGCTGTATCACATAATTGGGTACATACAAAATGCTAATAATTTAACAGTCTCTTGAATTGTCCAGATTGATTTATACTATAATTTATTATTTAAAATACATGTAACCGCATGTATGCTTGGATTAATGTTTTAAAATCTGAATGATTCAAGACTTCTCCAAAAATGTTGATCATTTTTATTGTTAAGGTCTTATTTAATTTCAGGTCAAGTGCCTGCCACATCATTGATAGGTTTGTAGAGGCGGTTAATCACAGATTTGACAATATCAGGTGAGGTGATCATCTCCCTTTTGTTTGTTTTCTGGGGTAATTGAATGTAATTAACTACAAGAAGTAAAATAATTTGAACTAATATGTAATTGAGATATTTTTCAGTTAATGGTACATCAATGTACATGTAATTATTTGATTGATTACATTCAGAACAATCTACTTACATGTATTCAGAACAGTAATGGAATCACAAAAATGTGTCAGAACTATATAACCAATAATATGTGTGTTTGATACTTTGGGTGATGGTGATCTTAATCTAGTTTGAGAACAGGAATAAATAAATTTTTTATATAATATAATAAGAAAAGTAGAAGATAATCAATAAAGAAATGAATAATTCAATAATTTCCAATTATTGCTGATTTACATAGGTATTAAGTGAACTGCAGTTTTTTTATCTTTCCATGTCAGAATGGTCAATATGTAGAAACTCAAAATTCCTGTAGTAATTTACCTGCAATTCTGTACCATTTGCACTAATTAATTACATTTCAATGCAATTGACCCTATCTCTGGTGTCAAGGTTAAATACATGATTCAAACTTTTTTCTGTCATTTTACATACTAGCAGTTTACCTTAACTTTTATAGTTCCTTTGAAGGATCCATAATTATCCATAAAAAACACTGCCAACTTTCTCACAGTCACCAGTAGTAGGACTCAAACCCTTTACCCTCAATCAATGAGATATTTCAGTGATTTATAGTATGTGCCTCACACAACACGACCACCTGAAAAAGTGGTGTTCTCTCTGCAAAATGAAACTGTACCAATTTAATAAATAGTACAAAATATTTCCTTATCTGCACATATTAGATGATGAGAGATTAAGATTTGCATTCAAAATTATACTAATAAAGAAATAAAAGATTAATATAGTCTTGTAGATTTTAGAGATGTAATATGTAAAATATTTTAGATTAAAGGTTATAACTTTTGGTCACTTTCAGTTTCCCAGATGGTAGAGAAATTATTGACGTGAAGCAGGGCTTCTACCGGAAGTGTCGTATCCCTAACACAGTAGGGGCTGTTGATGGGACACTTATACCTATAATAGCTCCTGCAGAAAATGAGGAGGTCTATGTCTGTAGAAAGAATTTTCATGCTATAAATGTACAAGCATGTGTAGACCACAAAGCAAGGCAAGATATTTCCTTATTCCTTCAATGACTATCATCGTTCATTGGAATAAAAGTGATTGTATTACCATGCAAAGTTCATGTATTTAAGCTTTATTACAAAATTTATTCCAGATGAAAGGCACCCTTTCCATAAATGGTAGTTGACCGGTCAGAAAAATTAAGTAGCTACAATGTAATTGACTGTAAAAAGTGTGTTTAATTGATAAAGTTTTATTTGACTAACAAATCAGTTTGATGTCCAATATCATTGTTTCTTTTTGGTAATTCTTGTTCAGTGTAGATGGTACAAAACCAATAAAACATAAAATTAACACAAAAGTTTTTCCTACAATGAAACAATGCTGTAAATGAACATTTTAATACTGTTTCATGTATCTGATGTTCTTTACAAAAGTTCCTTTAACAGTTTACTATATACATTTAGATTTACAGACATTGTCTCCAAGTGGCCTGGTTCAACACATGATGCTTCTGTTTTTGATAACTGTAGTCTTAAGGTAAAGTTTTTTATATTTATATGAATGATTGAAAAGTAGGAAAAAAGGTCTTGGGATCAAAGTAGATCTTATTTTCTAAACGCCTTGAGCTTTAGTCATGTGTTAACATCATGTGGTCATATCCAGTGAGAGACTTTGTATTCCCTGGCAAAGCTCTATGTAGTTGTTTCATAAATGGTAATCAACACGAATGAAAATTATATTGAGTCATTATTAAAAACTTTATAACACTTTAAAATCATTATATGCTTTTCATTGGGATACTTAAATATATTAGTGAAATAAACGAGTGAAAATATCAAATCTGCAACTGTGATTGACATCAAATAGTATACCATGTGTAACAAATACTGGAAACAATGTTTATTACGTCAACAAAGTGACGTCATGTGTGTATGCTTTCTGATGATGCTTCCAGAAACTACTCAACATGAAATGTAGTTATTTTCACACAACCACAGGAAAAATATCACTTTTGGTGCTCACTCAGTGAAACTAAAACATGAAATTACACCAAAACCAACTATTATAAATATTATTCTCTATATAGTTATTGTTTGTATTACTCAAATTTAAAAAACATTACAAGGTATATATTTATTTAACAGGGGCACTTAGAGAGAACGAAGATGGGTCACCTCTTAGGTGACTCTGGTTACCCGCTGAAAAAGCACCTTCTAACTCCAGTGCTAAATCCGGATACTCAAAGCAAAAGGGCTTATAATCAGGCACACTCCTCTTTGTGTGTGGAGAAAAGTTGTGTTCCTGACATACTACAAGAGCCTATATAACTTCCCGCCATAATAGAAGGACTTGTCAGTTTTCCATCCTGTATTTGTTAGTTCTCCACTGGTCATATGGATGTTATGAAGACTATAGGTTTGGGCTGTTCCAACCAAATCCACAAGACTACCTGGTGAAACTCCCTTGTGAGGGAATACTTGCATGTACCTATATTAATATAACTTCAAACAGTTGTAACACCATTACTCATCACTGATTTAGGTGACAATTTTAGTTTGAAATTTGCTTTGCTATGTTAAAGAATGTTTGAGAAATAATGTGGTTAATATGTGACTTAATGAAATCATTAAATAATATGCAATCAGGAGTTTGGAGACTATTCCCAACTTCATTCAACAGGTAACAGCAGTAAATCATATCTTTTACCATAGAAACAGATTGGGCCTGTTTGTAAACACTTGTACACTATAATTAAATACTTGGATTTATTAATGGTAGCTGCTACATTGTCCTGGTGAACCAGTTTCCTACCATTTCTATTCATGCTTCTGATTCTTTAAATGCCTTAAATAGTTTATGATTATTTGGAACATTTGATATAAAGCTATAGTCTTAAAATATCTATTGGCTTTCAGATGCTTGCATAAAACTGGTGGAGTACTTTATAAGAAACCAGGAAAATGCTGTAAAATCATTGTGGCATGTGCAAGACTGCACAACTTCTGTCTGGAAAAAAACATCCCTATGCCGGAAAATCCGCCAGTTGTTGTTGAAAGAGAGGAGGAAAGACTAGCTGCAAATCCGGATGTGACTGCAATTGCATACAGGCAGCATATCATTGAACTTTTTGAAATAGTAACAGTGTTGATTTTATATTTTTCTATGGTTTATCAAAACATACAAGTCTATACATTTTGTATAAGGAATTAAAATTAATTTGCTGCAAAAATCTTTTTTATTTTTCCTGCTTTGATGTTCCTTTGTAATCAAGTTAAATCTTGAAATCATTCTGCTTAACTCATATCGTTATTTTTTCATTTCAACTATTCACTCCACATGACACAAGACTGTTTGACATAGATTAAATTGAAATCTGTGAGCATAATTTCAGCTAAACCCCTGTATTTACCAGTACTGATATACATGTGTGTGTGTTGGTGGTGTGCACTTCTGGGTGCTGTGGGGCTCGTTTTGGGGAGGCTGCGTTTTTGGTACGTGGCATTCCCTGTTTGATATTATTTTTGTTTCAATCAATTGAATTCCTGGTTTCATTATACAGATGTAAACTATTAACAAAGAACAACACATTTAGAAGATCCAAGCAGTAATTTAATATATTTCTAGTGGGGTTTTTAAAAAAGAACAGTAATGAACATGAAGCTTCTCTCCTCCATCTTTCATCTGAAGATAAAAGAAATGAAATGCATTAGTGACCAATAATTTTTATAAAAGTAATTGTGTTGAACAGAATGAGATTCCATGCATACTTCACTTTTTTTAGCTCTACTGTACATTCAGCTTTCATCAAACATGCTCAGAAAGTTCCCTGCAACATGTTTACCATCCTTTCTGTTTTGGAGTTCAGTGGGTCAAAGGTCAAGGTCACAGTAAAACTTAACTTTAGTTTCCATATGGTACTTTGAGATCTATAATGACCCATAATATTCAAACTTCATAAATGATTGGTTTTGCCAAGTTGATGATCTGTATTGGATATGTGGGTCAAGGTAGCAATGACGTTTCGTTGATAGCATTGAATAAGTTTTTATGAGTCTGAGCAGTAGAGCTTTACTGGCAAAAGGGCCTCATGTTTAAGTGATATTAATGAATGATTGCAACATTTATACCAATAAAACCGAAATGAATAGAAACACCTCACTGTTCCGTGTTCTCGCGTTTTGTACTGGAATACAAATAAAGGCAATAACTTAAGTCAGTTCTGCTTGTAGTTTATAAGTATGCAAAGATGTAGGTTTACTTACTGCTCTGTAAATATTTTCAGGAAGCTTGTCATGGTTTCTTTTTCCCTAAGCTTTGCTGTTGCAGCTCTAAAGAATTCTTCCTGTACAGTCAATGTCTTTACCTGCTGATTCGCAACTAGTTGTTGCGATTTACATAGCGCAGCATTTTCAATGTAGAATTGATACTGCGCATCTTCTAATGCATTTAATGACCTGAAAACATAAACACAAAGGAATTGCCATCAAGTATGACTTAATCCTAGTAACTGATGTTTGTATTATATAATGTCAAAGGTATGATAAAAATAAAAAATCAGATTTTATCCAATACTAAAATGTGCATTCAGCATATTACTTTTGTATGGTTAATGTTTCTGTCATGTTCTTTTCTCAGTATAAAACAAGAAGCTCAACAGTTGAAAAGCAAATAATGAATCTCAAGGTACTTAAAAATTTAACAGACTTCATTGCCAGCATATTAATCACCTTCTATTTTACATTAAATACAGGCATTATTCTCTGTATATACTTGTATCATGTTCTTGAATATACCTTTTTCTCTTTTTTCCATGTGCAAAAGTCTCCTCTTCCAGCTGGTTCTCATATAAAAAAATAAGTCAAAATTAATTTAGTGAGTAAGACAAATTGCTATGAAGTGTTGACCATGTTTACCAAGAAGGTTTACCCATATGGCTTCAGGTAAAAATAATGTAACTTCTGCTCTTTGTTTAACCAAAAAGTCATTACCATTATCTGCAGGAAATGTATCATTGTGTATATGCATGTAAGTTTGTTTAAGGTCACAGTTACTGAAAACCTTGGATAACTGTAAATGCATTGATATGGCAGTATTCTCTTACTGCTTCACAAGCTGGACTTGCTCTATTCCTTATAAATTTTAAAACTTTTATAGACAACTACAGCTAATCTAAAAAAGTTCATTTTGTTTAACATATCTACAGCCATAATCTAGTATGTAACATAAAAACCTGGACATTGATGTTACTTGGGTGTATCAGGACTGTGTCAGTCTCACCAACTCCAATCACTGTCTCTACAGTTTCAACACTTTGTGCTTCGGTCTCTTCTTGTAACCTCCCAACGCTTGATTGTGTGCAGCCTGATACTATATAGTAAAGTAGTATAAGTATATTTATAATGAATGCATAAAGAATACAAAAATATCTGCACTTGAAGTGAATATGTATTATTATACCCCCACAAAACGAAGTTTGGGGGGGGGGGGGTATATAGGAGTGAGCTTGTCGGTTTGTTTGTTTGGCGGTCGGTCGGTCGGTCTGTTGGTTTTCATGGTTTCCGGATGATAACTCATGAAAGGCTTGACCGATTTCAATGAAACTTGGTCTGTAGGTAGCTTGCGTGGAGACGCCGCTTGGGATTGCATTTGGGGTCACTAGGGTCAAGGTCAAGGTCACTGTTACTAAAAATAGAAAAATGGTTTCCGCTCAATAACTCAAGTTAGGAGTGACCAATTACAATGAAACTTGGTCTGTAGGTGGCTTGCGTGGAGACTATTGCTAAGTTTGATATAACTACCATAAGTAGTTACTAAGATATGTGCATGATAGTACCTTGCATGCAAAACTTTAACCAAATTTTCAAAGTCAAACAAAGGCATAATTTGCACTAAATTTAAACAAGTGTTATTGGTCTTGACTGTTTGACACCCCTTGAGTTATTAACAAAGTTTCAAGTCAATATCATCATAAGTGGTTAATGAGATAATTATGTGCGTGATAGTACTTAGCAGGCAAAACTTTAACCAAAGCTGCAACGCCGACGCACAAGTGACTGTTCCAAATTCTCTGAATAGTCAAGCTAAAAATGCTTTGGTTGAACAATACCAATTCAATACATCAAGGTTAACACACACACTGCCTCTGCTGATCTAAAAGTATAACTTATTTGATCACATCTTTTTCTAATTTACAATTTGCCAAAGCTATGTTTAAGTTCAATTCTGGTAATGACCCTTTGATAATTTTGTGTATATTTTCTTTTTTTTCTCCATAAAAGATAAGAAAAAGTCACCTTTCAACTTCTTTTGGAACAAGTCAACACCCCCATCAACCCCTTCAATGACTGCCTGCGGAATTACTGCTAGAATCTGGAAAATAAATACAAGAGTTCAACGGGTGGAGATAAACAATAAATTTTAAGAATCAATTTCATTCATATGATTTCATTGCTTTATTGTAAACTTTCTTTCCACCTTAATTACATTTTACCTTTTCCTCCCAATCTCTCAATGCGGCCACTGCTCCTCCTCCACCTGTCATTCGCATCTCCCTCCTCCTGGTCTGCTCCTTCTTTTTAGTTTGACTCTGCAATAGACACAAAATAAAGCAAAAGTGAAAAATATCTAATGTTTTGAAAAACACATGTAGGCCTACTTAATATTAAAAGAACACAGACTTCTTGTAACAAAGCTTTGAAAATTGCAACAAATTCACCATTCCAGTACTAGTTAGCATGTTCAATCAGTATTGATAAGTAATAATTACGGAGGTTTAGAAATATGAAAAAAAAATGGATATTTTCCATTTCATGTGTAAATCATTTATTTACAACATGAACGAAATAAAAAGAATGTAGTAATTCAGTTATCTTAATTTTTCTTATGATAATTTCACAAAGTGAACAGAGTCTAATATACATTAAAAATTTTAGTTAGTGTCTTGGGACTTTCAAAATGGATTATATTTGTAGAGTTAAAGCAAAATTTCCCTCAGAGATAGAAAGAAGCATATCGGTACATTGATCATTCAAATGTAAAATTTTTACAGTAATTTAGACCAAAACAATGTATTAGACTGGTGATCATTGTGTCATGACATTACATATCTGCCATTTGGCTTGTAATTTTGGTTACAACTTGAGATATTCATCGACTAATATACCTTCAAGTCCTTCCATTTCTTTGTTATTTCTTCCACAGATCGAGATGAACCACCTACACTATTTATTCTGAAAGAAAGTGATTTTATTAACTTCCAGTAGATTCTACTGTATGCTCAAAATTCAAGGAAAGAAATGGCTTCTAAACAAAAAATATACTTATATTCTTAATTTAGTAGTTCTAACTATGTAATATATATAAATAGAGACGATATATGTCTCCATGATTACCCGTTTTTACATGTTTATTTTCAATACACTCTTGTACTAAACAAATCATTTCATTCTCTCAACGTATTATACTAGATCTTTATATTAATTCTTCTTTTTTTTTTTTTTTGATTTTTCTAAGATTTTTACTTCTAAGAATCTAGATTTTAAACCTGTCCTCTAAATCTTTCCAGAAATTGGATTTCTGAGCTGATGAAACATCACCATGTTTCCCCGATATAACATCAATCTTCTGGGTGCACTCGTTCACCAGACAAACCATCTCGCATTCAGTCCAGTTTGACTTTCTCTTATTCGCCGCCATATTGTTTACATTGGAAACAGACGATTTTGACATTTGCGCGCGAAGTCACGTGACCCGGAAGTTTACGTTTTCGGACTGCGTCACTGTTTTTAAGGTCGTACGACGAAAATTGATCTTAGCTGCGACCGAAGACTTACGACCGTTTTCATAAAACGGTCCTGTCAAAGTCGCAGGGAAGGTCTTAAGTTTCGGTCTTAAGATAAGACCGGTCTTACGACCGACCTTGTTGATAAAACGATCCCCAGTTAATGAAAACGGGTTATAACAGCGCGTGAATCTCCCCTTTAACACTGATGTTTGAACACCGGCAAAATATTTTTTTCTTTAACTATTTTACGACTTCATAAAGTTTTGGAGGACAGATCTTAGTTAAGTCGCAGAATAATAGCAAGCTTGGTGTGTGTGTGGGGGGGGGGGGGGGGGGTAAGGGGGGGGCTACGTATGAAGAATTGTTCGTAAGAAGACTATTCCCTTCTTGGAATGTCTCAATCGATATTTCTTTTTTGTAACGCAGTCTTGAAAAACGTTTCAGTCCATATAAAAATTACGCAATGTATCGCATGCTTTATAAGTATAGGTTGAAAGATGATGAAGAATATTCTTATTGTTGACACACTTGAATGAAGAAAAGTTGTTGAATAAATGTTGATGTTTTGTATGCTTGCTTATATTTTAAGTCGTGTCTGGTCGCCACCGTGGGCAAGTAGCCAGAGACAACATCCTGAAATCTAAAATAGCCTCTATCATGAGTTCGAGTCCCATAATTTGTGAATTTTAAGCTCATTCTATAATAACATGTTATACTGTATATTGATTTAATATCGTGGGGATAAATGTTGGCGTTTTTTGCGTACTAGTAGCCAAATATGTGTGGTGGTGAAAATTGGCAATTCTTTAAGTCTTCACCAAAATAAAACGATGCAATGTCCGTCGTCCGCCATAAGATCCAAGGGATACAACTGTTGTATACCTTACACAAGTCGTTGTTTTCACGCGCTGTTATAAAGCATTTTGTTCAGTTTGCTATTTATTTCGTGTATTCGATACATCTTGTATGATGATGATTGTATTCACACCAAATGCAAAGACAACTTTTCGTAACGTAACTACATCGTATTATAGTATTTCAGCCAATTGTTATCATAAAAGGCAATCATATCCTACGTCTGACACTTTTTGTTACCAGCATGTATTGGTAAAACGCGCTGGCTCCAATTAACGATACTACTTCGACTAACGTAACGACAAGGTATGGTTGATTTTGTAAACAAAACCCAAGTAGAACAGATTCGTGTATCTTATATAGTTATTTGTGATTCTTACGATCCTGCTTGAAACACGAGTTGGAACATTTTCGTTGTTTCGTCAATTGGAGCAAGAATCGTTGTATTTTTGAATGGTTAAGTTTTGCCTATAGACATTTATGAGCATATGCTTACAAAAGTTGATACAAGGTTATAGATAGATGAGAAACGATGTATTAGAAATCTTTGAATAAAATAATTGTACTAATGTCAGGTTAAAACTTGATTTGTCTTTTATTGAAAACCATGAGAACATAGCCCATACCACCGGGAGTAACAACAATGCTAAAGTGGCCAGCTCTTTTTCCGGCCGTACGTCTATCTTTCATCACGTTTGAATGAAGATATGTCTTGTTTTAAGGGGCATACCCTGTAACTGATGTCAAACTAAATAACCTCAAATCATAGGAATATTAGAACTTAACCCAAAAGTTTCAGCTATGCATCCAAAATCGGCGGTTTAAAATATACTCCAGTACCGTAAACCATTTAATAATCTATGTAGAGTTGTTGTACAATTAATGGGTGGATGCGATTTATGACAGAAAACCTCTATATTGATAAATTGTGGTAAAATGAGGCATTTTTCGCCATAGGTTCGCTTATCTATCATTTTACGTTCATTAAAGCTGCCCGCTCTCAGTAATCGTTGAAAAAAATATTTTAAAAAATAAAATAAAATTCTTAATCATTAATATAAAACTAAGGACTAGAATAAAACTAGAACTGTGTCCAAAGGACACGGATGCCCCCACTGTGCAGATGTGCTCGTAAACAAGAGCAGCTTCATTTAATGTCTACAAAATTCTGTTCTTATCATAGCGTTTCAGTTGAAATTTCCTCAATTCATGTATTAATGATAAAAAAAGTTACCTAACTCTTGAGGCATCATATTTGGTCTCTTTACAGATGGAATACAATATTAGTGTCTGAATAAAACAAAATTTTGAAACACATGTCTGGTCTCCTAAAACTGCAGGAACACAATGCTGTGATCAGAGAAATATGTTGGGTATACAGTTACTTTTGGCTGTGGCAACTCATCTTTTACATAGACAAGATCAATAATAGATCCACTTAAGTGTGTTGGTAATGTCACACACTGGCGATAATTAAGCAGGTTGTTAAGGTTGTTCATCACTGGAAGTTTAAGCAAAATCTGCCATCCGGTTTAAGAGGAGTTGCTTTCACAAAATTTCTATATGGTATATAGTGAAAAAATCAACAAAGGGCCATAATTCTGTTAAATTTGGTCGCCGCAAAAATTCCTTCCTTTACTTCCATCTACACATTAAGGTTGTTCATCACTGGAAGTTTAAGCAAAATCTGCCATCCGGTTTAAGAGGAGTTGCGTTCACAAGATTTCGGGACGGACGGACTGACGGACGGACGGACTGACGGACGGACGGACGGACGAGTGCAACGCTATATGCACCCCACTTTGTGGGGGCATAAAAATAAGCAAAATCTAGGTAGAAATTTGCATAAATCGATTGTTAAAGTCGGTTACACGGCACCACTACACTATATGTATATATTTTGTAGCGTTTTTTTAATTTAAGAGATAAACGTGACAGGATTTTTTTACTGGAGCCTTTTTATATCACCGTATGTTCTGAAAACCGTTATTTACATACAGTTTGAAGCACTTTATTTTTTTATCAAAATCTGAGAGCGAGCAGCTTTAATATTTATGGTAAAACATATTTATTTGTCAGTCTATGCACTGATGATCCTTTTGTTCTGAGACCAAGGAGTAAGCGTGGGTAGTCACTTCCTGTGATAGCTCTAGTCCTCTCGCCAATATCTGTTGAGTTTCCTTAATCTCTTTATCGTATTTCGTGTTTATTGCATATTTGCTGCTAGAAATAGGTCATGGCTGAAACTCATTATTTTCAAGTACCCATGGGAAATACAACTATTGTTGTTCACATACTTATCAAGTCTTCATCTATCAAACTGAGTGTTATTTTCTTCATTTCCCACAAAATTCAACTCAAACTATGTTCTTCAATATCTTGTACAAAGTTGCGATTTCAGCCAATAAAATATGTTTCCGGCTGTCACTAATTTAAATATCTGGATATTTTGCTTCAATACTTACGCATTCATTTTCTAGTTTATTTTCCATTTGTCCACATTTCGTGTTATCATCGAAAACAATTTCTACTTGCTTTTGCTTCTCCTTTATCACAGGTCTCAGATTTTAAACTCCATTGCAAATGTTCAAGACCTCATTCGATATAAGCCTGTATAAAATAGGACTTATCTGTCACGAAGCTGACATTTCTGATAGTTTATGCTTGCGCATTAAGTTATTTTCATTTCAGCTAACTAAACATTCATAGATTTATAATCGCCCTTGACTAAACAGAATTCACAAGGTCTTTTGTAAATGCGTTTTGATCAAGTTTTGATATTATTTTTGTTTTTTTGTTTGGATGAGGCTCATTGGATACAAAATTGAAAAATGTCAGTGTGGGTCTAAAGTATAAAATACCTGAATGCAGCGTTATGCAAATATTCCGAAATACAAATATTCACTTTGGAGACATGGATGTAAGTAATAAAAGGCAAATACTCTTTCAGAGGCAGTAACTGACATTTACTGTCATATACTTTTTCGATGCTGCTTTCTATAAATAATATATTCTGTAGATTTTTTTGTTCTGGAACAAGTTTGTACACAAACTATTGCATCCCGTAGAAAATTCTAATTTTACATGTAGCGTACATTGTCCCATCCTCATATACGAGGATGGTTCAACAAGTGTTGCAATTTTTGGTACGAAATCCCCAATTTTCACGCTTTTCCCGTGAAAATCATTTTATAGTGTGGTTCCATTCATTGGCTACCTGTTGATATAACACACTTTGAAATCGGGCTATTGGTTTTTATTTCACAGTCATTCGAAGTGTGTGCACTCGTACTCACTGTGCTTGTCATGGCAAAAGAAATTAGTAAAGAAATAAGAGGGTATATAAAAACCCGTTTTAAAATAGGGAAATGTGCCAAAACAATATTTGATGAATTGTGTGTTGCATATGGGCATCGCATTGTGTCCTATTCAACAGTCGCGAGATGGTTTAAGCGCTTTAAAGCTGCTCGCTCTCAGTTACCGTCGAAAAAAATATTTTTCAAAAAAGTTGACATTCTTATTCATAAATATAAAACTAAAGGCTAGAATAAAAAAATAAGCAAAAATCTAGGTAGGAATTTGCAGAAATCGATTTAAAAGGTCGGTAACACGGCACCGCTACACTATATGTTTATATTGAAATTTCAAAAGCGTTTGCAACGCTTTTGAATTTGGTAGCGTATTTTTCGAAATTTAGAGATGTACGCGACATGAATTTATACGGGAGCCTTTTTATACCACCACATGTTCTAAAATCTGTTATTTACATACAGTTTGAAGAAATTAATTTTTTTACCAAAATCTGAGAGCGAGCAGCTTTAAAAGTGGGATTAAGTCAGTTGAAAGTGCCCCAAGGCATGGAAGGCCACCAAGTGCAATTGTCCCTCAAATAATCGAAAAAGTACAAACTATTCTGAAAAGGATGCATGTTTGACTACGCGTCAGATAGCTAAGGCTGTTGGCATTTCGACAGGATCAGCTTTTATGATCCTGAAGCGCGATTTGAAAGTACGGCGTATTGCTGCCAGATGGATACCCCATTTGCTTACCGAGGACCAAAAGAAACAGCGTGTTTCGATTGCCCGAAAATTGTTGAAACTGTACCCTAAATTCAATCAGCTATCATTTTCTAATCTTGTGACTGGTGACGAGACATGGGTGCATTATTTCCAGCCAACCAGAAAGTGCAGTAACAAAATATGGGCCACCAAACATGCAAGGAGACCTTCCGTAGCTAAAAGAATTAGAAGTGTTAAGGTCATGTACGCCGCTTTCTTCAATAGTCGTGGAGAAACTGTTCAGGTGGCGATTCCGCGTGGTAGGACAGTTACTGGTAAAGTGTATCGTGACATCGTACTGAAAAAGCTTGAGAAAAAGTTGAAAAAGAGACGCCCAATGCTTGGTTTATCAGGTATGACCTTACTGCATGACAATGCTCCGGCTCATAAGTCCTCTATAGTGACACAGTTTTTGAAGCACAAGGGCATGTCTGTTCTACCACAACCTCCCTACTCGCCCGACCTTGCCCTTTGTGACTTCTTTTTATTTTCAAAACTCAAAAAATTCCTCGAGGGTCGCAGATATCACAACAGAAATGCTATAGGGTCAGCCATTTTCCAGTATCGCCGGACTATACCCAAAAAGGACTATGAAGGTGCTTTTCAGAATTTGACCAAAATGTTAAAAAAGGTAAAGGGTGAATACTTCGAAGGTATGAAATAAAAAAAATCTATGCTTGTGTTATTTTGTGTTTTACAGGCAAAGTTGCAATTCTTATTGAACGGCCCTCGTACACTCTCCATTGCAGGAAACACATTTTTAAAAGTTAAACTGACATAGTTCCCTATCCAACCATTTAGCAGCTATAGTAAATTTGATCTTATGAAAAGTAATACTTAGTGTTAATGTGGCTGAACAACACAGTGACAAGGTCCAATAACAACACATAAAGCTGAGTAGTTTTATAATGAATATTTGTTATAATTACATAAAAACAAAAATAATATCAAACAGGGAATGCCACGTACCAAAAACGCAGCCTCCCCAAAACGAGCCCCACAGCACCCAGAAGTGCACACCACCAACACACACACACGCGCACACACACACACACAACACACACAATCATGTACACACACAAACATACACTACCAACACACACAAGCATACAAAGCAAACACACGAGGACAAAACGAACAATTAACGGAACACAGTGGGGCACCGCCTTGGAACGGTCAGTGGCAAAAACACCACTGGGGAGCTTAAACCGGTTTATGGTGCGCACCCAACCTCACTCTTACCCCCACCATGTTCCAAAGTCACAGGACAGTGTAAATAAAAGTAATCCCTGCTAGGTGAATCTCTAAAAACAAAAAACAACAGGGAGCCAGTACCAAAAACGCAGCCTCCCCAAAACGAACCCCACAGCACTATATGCAATGGAAACAAAAGGCATGGTATGTAAAATACAAAAATGCTCGTGTATAAATATATAAAAAGCAAACCTTGAGAACCAAAAAACGTATGTACTCAATGCATTTGCAGAAGGCAGAGCACCAAGAGAAACACCCTTAAGGGCCCGACGAAACAGGCCAGAGGACAGAAATCAAAACAGTTTCGTCCCAGTGGGATTTAAAAACTGCCCATCACAGAGTCCTCCCCCTCTTCCGTCAGACACAATCAAAGAGGGAAGCATAGCGTCCAACTGTAAACGGGTTGAACACCAAACATGCGGTGTGTCTCAAAACAGTAGGGTCGTAACAATTAAAACAGCTTTAAAATGGATTTAACATTACGTATTTTTTTCATGACAAAGAAGACAAAATGGGAGGAAGCCAGGCAGTTAAATGTCTGATATAAATAGGAATATAAGTTGAAATGCGTCAATAGTTGAAAGTCTCAGTATAGCAGTTGCATATTATACTTCTAATAACATAAGACGTCACCACCTGGAACTTCGGTAATTCCCTTTCACCGCTGTCGGGGCTGATACATTCGACAGAAATGCTAAGATAGACCGTTTTGTTAGGTCAAGTGTTGTTGCTTATTAGAATGTCCTTACGAATGTCTACATTAATCCGGCCTTCATGATTACATCACGACGCATTTTTGACCTCCATACCGTGATGACTAAAAGCAAAATCTAACTCGTAGATTACAGGGAAGCAAGAGGCGAATGCTGTTTCTATGACCAAGAATAATGGATATGGAAAAAAAAAACAAAAATAATATCAAAAGGGAATGCCACGACAAAACGCAGCCTCCCAAAAGAACCCCCCACCCAGGTGCACACCACCAACACACACACACGGCGCACACGCCACACAACGACACACACACACACACAATCAGACACACAAAAACACTACCAACACACACAGCATACAAAGCAAACACACGAGGACAAAACGAACAATTAAAAAGGAACACAGGGGGCACCGCCTTGGAACGGTCAGTGGCAAAAACACCACTGGGGAGCTAAACCGGTTTATGGTGCGCACCCAACCTCACTCTTACCCCCACCTGTCCAAAGTCACAGGACAGTGAAAAAAAGTAACCCTGTAGGTGAATCTCTAACACACGCAATGGAAACAAAAAGGCATGGTAGTAAAACACAAAAAATGCTCGTGAAAATATAAAAAAGCAAACCTTGAGAACCAAAAAAGATGTACTCAAGCCTATGCAGAAAAAACAAAAAAATCAAACAGGGAAGCCACGTACCAAAACGCAGCCTCCCCAAAACGAGCCCCACATCACCCAGAAGTGCACACCACCACACACACACACACACAAACACACACACGACACACACACACACGTACACACACACATACACTACCAACACACACTAGCATACAAAGCAAACACACGAGGACAAAACGAACAATTAAAGGAACACAGTGGGGCACCGCCTTGGAACGGTCAGTGGCAAAAACACCACTGGGGAGCTTAAACCGGTTTAATTCTAATTTAATAAAATTTAATTATTAGAAATTATAACATGTCGAGGGTTATTCACCTGTACTTTCTGTGTTTATGTCCCCTTTCTCTAAAAATTTGAAATTTTATGCTTTGCACAAACATCTTATGCGAAAAATCAATAACAGGAGATAACTGAAAAACAGGGTAAGTTTGAGTCATGGTTCTTGGACGCTGCGCTGCTCGCTCTCAAATTTTGGTAAAATAAAAAAATTCTTCAAACTGTATGTAAATAACGTATTTTAAGACATATATATTAATATAAAAAGTATCCAGTATAAATTCCTATTATGTAAATCTCTAAATTTCAAATAATACGCTACCAAACTCAAACGCTTTTGAATTTCCAATATAAACATATAGTGTAGCGGTGCCGTGTAACCGACATTTTCAATCGATTTCTACAAATTCCTACCTAGATTTTTACTTAAATTTTGATTCTAGCCTTAAATTTTATATTAATGTATCAGTATGTCAATTTAAAAAAAAAAATCAACGGTAACGGAGAGCGAGCAGCTTTATTGTCCTCTGTGACTATTTGAATTAATTCAGTTCAGTACTTAGCGAGTTATGGATCTGACAATAAAAATTATTACGAATTGTTCGATTGCATTTTAGTGCACTTATAAAAGCGGGTGGTACGTTGAATGTAGGTAGACAGGGTCATTGTAAAGTCATTTCATTATTGATTAGACGTAAAAGGAATCTCTGTTCCCGATTCTTTGCTCATAATTTCCCTCTAGACATTCTATGAGATGAAAGAAAGAAATAAAAGTTTCTAAAACGAATTACGGTATAACATAAAATTACATTAGCTAATAATATTTCTTTATTAGCTGTATTTTTTGTTTATGTTCTTTTCATGAATGTATGAGATCACCTTTATCAATGACTAGCATCATTTAATTAATGAAATCATTGTCTAGGTTTTGTCCTTTACAGAATTATGAAGGTCTGCCGAAAGTAGGTTTTCTTACCAACGGAAAACTTCAGAGGTAGCTGGCATCTCCAGTTTGTGAACAAGTTAGACAAGAGGTTCAAATGGGCCAGTATCGCTTTACTGGACTGTTCTGAGTAAATTTTGTGAAAAAATCTTTGCCAATGTTAACAAGAAAAAGCAAACAGAGGTCAATGTGACCTTGAATTTGACCCACTGACCCCAAACACAGTAGGATCCATCTATGTAAGACCAATCATCCTATGCTGTTTGAAGACTATGGGTCAAATAGATCATTGTTACCTTGACCTTTGACCCCAAAAATAATTGAGATTATCCACCTCATCAGCGAGTTTCATGAAAGTCAAATGAGAACTGCGATATCGATAGAGAGTTATCAAGGATAGGTTTACGGACGACGGACAAACCACCATGGTATAAGGGCTGCTGGACTTCATCCAGTAGAGCTTAAACCAGTGCCGGTGGTGTTTTTCTTTTACTTTGAATAGGGTCAATAAATTATCATCCAAAGCACACGATAATCTCTTACGTTTGAACATTTCAAGACAAAGCCAATGTAAATGAAACCGTCTTAAAGAAACATACCCTATAACTGATCTCTGAAATTGTATTTATTAGCTCACCTGGCTATGCCAGGGTGAGCTTTTCTGATCGATGATTGTCCGTCGTCCGTCAACATTTTGATTCAAATGACATCTCCTCTGAAACCTCTAGGCCAATGTTGATAAAACTATGCAGGAATGTTCCTTGCATGAAGCTCTACCAAAATTGTTCAAAGAATTCCATTCCATGCAGAACTCTGGTTGCTATGGCAACAAATAGGAAAAACTTTAAAAATCTTCTTCTCTGAAACCACAAGGCCTAGAGCTTAGATATTTGGCATGTAGCATTGGCTAGTGGACCTCTACCAAGATTGTTCAAATTATGACCCCCGGGTCAAAATTGACCCCGCACGGGTGGGCACTTAGTTTTTGCATAGGAATATATAGGAAAAACTTTAAAAATCTTCTTCTCTGAAACCACAATGCCTAGAGCTAAGATATTTGGCATGTAGCATTGTCCAGTAGACCTCTACCAAGATTGTTCAAATTATGACCCTCGGGTCAAAATTGACCCCGCACCGGGGGTCACTTAGTTTTGCATATGAATATATAGTAAAAACTTCAAAAATCTTCTTCTCTGAAACCACAAGGCCTAGAGCTAAGATATTTGGCATGTAGCATTGGCTAGTGGACTCACTAAATTTTTCAAATTATGACCCTCGGATCAAAATTGACCCCGCACGGGGGTCACTTAGTTTTACATAGGCTTATATAGTAAAAGGGGGGGGGGGGGGGGGGGGGGGGGGGGACTTCAAAAATCTTCTTTGAAAACAAAAGGCCTACAGCTTAGATATTTGGCATGTAGCATTGGCTAGAGGACCTCTACCAATATTGTTCAAATTATGACCCCCGGGTCAAAATTGACCCCGCACCGGGGTAACTTAGTTTTACATAGGCTTATATAGTAAAAACTTCAAAAATCTTCTTCTTTGAAAACAAAAGGCCTACAGCTTAGATATTTGGCATGTAGCATTGGCTAGTGGACCTCTACCAATATTGTTCAAATTATGACCCCCGGTTCAAAATTGACCCCGCACCGGGGTCACTTAGTTTTACATAGGCTTATATAGTAAAAACTTCAAAAATCTTCTTCTTTGAAACCACAAGGCCTAGAGCTTAGATATTTGGCATGTAGCATTGGCAAGTGGACCTCTACCAATATTGTTCAAATTATGACCCCCGGGTCAAAATTGACCCCGCACCGGGGGTCACTTAGTTTTACATAGGCTTAAAAACCTTTAAAAATCTTTTTCTCTGAAACCACAAGGCCTAGAGCTTAGATATTTGGCATGTAGCGTTGCCTAGTAGACCTCTTCAAAGTTTGTTCAAATTATGCCCCTGGGGTCAAAATTGACCTTGCCGGGGGGGATCATTTGTTTTACAAAGGCGTATATAGGAAAACTTATTTGGTATATAACATTATCTAGTGATCTTCCACCAGGCAAGTGGACTTGTACCAAGGTGAGCGATATAGGGCCACCTTGGCCCTCTTGTTTATCATTTTACGTACATGGAACACATACTCCTTGTTTCGAGAATATAATCTGCCAAATGTATGGAGTGCCCCTTTAAGACAGAGAACATGACATAAACCATAAATCGTAAACCTGTGCTTTAGTTAAGTTTTCATCGTTTTGTGTTTACAGTCTTTAAAATAGTGTTACAATTACATATGACTTGTGTTTGTAGCGAATTTTTTATAACATGCTCAATATAGTTTTCTAAAAGTTAATCTTATACAAGACGATGCAGTGTATCAAACGTGGAATTGTAGACATTTGGATCCGCATATTAAAACAGTTTCCGATACCAAATGTTGAACTCTTCATTCTGTCTGTTGGTTTGACAGGTTTACACTAAGAACAAAATTACAAATGTGTCATATAATACTGGTATATCGACGCATGAGCCATACGGGGTAAGTTCTGCCTTACAATATATATGTACAACAAAAATTCTTGCAATGGTTAGTTTGTTAAATTTGCCTCTACAATTTGTAAAATGTAGCTTCATAAAATTGAGTTCTGCGAAAGAACTGCCCCCCATAGGTGCATAAAATCTTCAACTTAAAGCATGCTCCAAGCTGTATCAAAACAATTCTGTGCAGAAATAATTCCCCAGATACATCAAAACGTATGAGACGTTTGTTATATGAAGACAATTTGTGTTCTGGAGAAAGTAGTTCACATAAAAATAATCAACCGTTTAAGCTCTAACCGTACAATTCGATTACAAAAAGAGCAAGTTCTGAGTATAAATGAACTGGTTAAATCATGCAGCTTGCAGTTTCAACATAGGCTGGGTGGTGATTATTACTATGGTGCGTTACTAATGGGATGTACGTTTTTTTTTTATGTCAGATTCAGACTTGTTCTGTTATCGGTTTCTTATACTCAAAGTGAAATAAACATTCTTATATGGCACTCGTTTCTTAGTGTGTAGAACTAAGCGTATCGTTATGGAAAGGAATATTTCTGAAACTTCAATGTTATATTCATTCTGGAAAAATACATCTTGTAGTGTATAGCTGCTCAAAACTTCATTCTGTTTTAATATTTCTATACTGGACATTTCTTCTGAGGATGTGTCTCTGTGCCTCTCCGAAAAAAACAATATGTTCTTACATGTTGCCAAAGTTCACTGTATACATGGTATGCAAAATACAAGTTCACAAAACGTATTTTCCAACAGACTACATTTTACAAATGCATTTCTGTAAATTAAAACCAAGGACCATGTGCGCATTTAAGGCTCAATTTATATTCTAACACGATCCGCAACTTTTCGTATATAGATATAGAGGGAAAGACGCTATACATTATTTGACGATAAAATACGGATAACGCTTTCTACGTACAAAACGAGGGGTAAATGTTACACGCGTCCAATCGCATTCCGTGTTTGTAAGTTATTTTGGAATGTTACTACGTGTCAAACATAGTTCGTTGTATTTTCAAAGACAATTTCGTGTTAAAATCGAAATAGTAAATGCATCTCTGTATTTTATCGTTGAATAGTTGTTCTACGCACTCGTGATTTAATTACTACACATCCGTATTCCTGACTTGTTTTTCATTAAACGATAAAATACAGGGACACATTTATTATTTCTTAATTAAAAAGAATTCATAAATAAGTGTTTCAAGTATTGCGCTTCAATAGGATGCTAGAGTAAAATTGATATTCGTGCACAGAGAAAATGCATATTTTAAAAAAATAAATTTATAACCTGTAATCACTTTAATTTTCTGACGGTTTTACAGTGACGTAAATGTTTTCTGTTTTCGGACTTTCCTGGATGTTTTTTTCTCAAAAACATTCGCCAGTGTTCAGTTGTAATTTTAAATGATGAAATGATATTCAGTTTGAAAGGAAAATTTAAAACTTTTCCATTGACATAAATTTTATTATTTCTAAACTATCATACTTAGAACAAAACGCAACTACATTATTCCAAGGGAAACTATATTTGTTATTTTAATTAGGCACATGAGGGTAAAGTTTGTTGGTTGCAGTATGCGACTTTTCTTCCGTATTACATGGTTCATCTTTTTAACCACGAAAATAGAACCAACTATCACAAGCAGGTGCTGAAAGCAAGATTGCCAAGCAAGTGACCGTCCAGGTGGGTTCGATTTATAATTTGAAGAGTATCATTTTTAAACACCAAACACATTATTCCTCGACTTTCTCGTGTTAACCATCGAAATTAAAACACTATAACAAAAACAGTGAAGGTAGATGATTGCCTTGAGCTGCACATGAGTCTTCTAAATAAAATCAAAGGTTTTCACTTTTTGTTAATGGGAAAGTGTGAGGGATAGCAAAGCTTCTATTTAGTAACTAGTAGCATAATGTAATGCCAATTCAAAAACTGCATTTGTAGGTTACAGTCTTCTAGTTTCTGCGAACTTATCCTTTTGTCCTAGCTGAATGCATACAGACAGGAAACAAAAAAACTATTTAGATGTACCATTGGAAACAGTACATCATAGGATATGGAATAATACAATGACTCATTGTTTAATCCTTCAAGAAGACGAAGGAAGAGGTACTGAAATTTAACTATGAATGTATTTGAAATGACTTTAGAACTCACAACATTATCTTATGTTTTCTGAACCACGGGTTTATATTCTAGTTCTGTGTAATTCCGAAAACAAAAATTCAATTTACGCACAAAATACTGTTTATACCTTACTCTGCTGAAAATAAACTGATAGAAATTCAAGGTTTTACCGAGGTTGATATTATATCGAGGCGAGCAATATATCAATTTATTACCCTTTCATGAAATTTGCGGTCCTCTGATTGGGTACTAGTAATATAAGTCTAGACAGGTAATAGATCCCCATATACCACTTCAAAAACCAAACAACATATAATATACAACGTCACAAACGAAATAGCATTTTCAATCGATTTCTGCGAATTCCTACCTAGATTTTTGCTTAAATTTTGATTCTTGCCTTTAGTTTTATACCTATAAATAAGTACGTCAAATTTTATAAAAAAATATTTTTTCAACGGTAACTGAGAGCGAGCAGCTTTAAGTTATTAGATGAAGTGTCAAGTGTCATAGATAGTAGTAGTATTAAACTAGAAAGTATGATGCGTTCACAAGACAGGAAAAGACAATTTACTTTACTTTGGTTTTACAATTATTTTAATGATGATTGCAGTTATTGTAAGTGGGTTAGTGACATCAAAATGTCATTTTTATTACGGTAGAGCACTGATACGACTGGATGTCCTGGTGAGAGCATGCTTCCTGACAACTGCCTACACCAAGACGATGTTATTCTTCTTGCAATACATCTGAATGTTGTTTCACTACACCTTATGTAACTTTGAATTGAATTTCTTCATTTATTTTTGCGTTTCGACCCACTTTGTATCACACTTTAGCCAACACTTGAAACTTATCAGAGAAGATTCTGCTGCTTAAAGGGGCATACCCTATAACTGATGTTAATCTAAGCGTTTCAGCTATGCAAACCAGATCAGCGGTTTAAAGAGGCACTCCCTATATCTGGCAGATTATATACTCGAAACATAGATTATGTGTTCAATGAATGTAAAATGATAAATAAATACAATTTAAAAGGAGAACCTATGGCGAAATATGATTCATTTTACCACAATAAATCAATATAGTGGCCTTTTGTAATAAATCGCCTCCAACCATTAATTGTACAACAACAACTCTACATAGATTATTGACTGGTTTACGGTACTGCAACATATTTAAAACCGCTAATTTTATCAGTAATGACTTGGAATGCATAGCTGAAACTTTATGGTTAAGTTAAAACACTTCCAAAGGTTCGTTATTTATGTTTTTGAGGTAATTTAGTTCGACGTCAGTTATAGGGTATGTCCCTTTAAAATATACTGCAGTGTGCAATAACCTATGTAGAGTTTTTGTACAATAAATGGGTGGCTGCGATTTATTACTGAAGGCCTTTATATTGATTGTGGTAAGATGAAACATATTTCGTTTGAAACTTTGAACCGCCATAGATTGTATTTATTTATCATTTTTCGTTCATTTAACACATAAACTGTTTGGAGAATGCAATCGGCTAGATGTGAGTGAGTAGCTATCTTCACGGGAAAATGTTATTTCTAGAGGGAACGATTTCAATATTGCGTTATCAACTCAATAGTTTTATGAAACGCAAATGCACGCAATGCGTCTGATAGTTTCAATGCAACACGTCATCCTTTTGGTTTTCATCGCTACTTGCTATATTTCGAATATACTTTGTATCGAAATTTTATGAATTTTAAAAAATAGTGTGCATATGCTTCTTTTTCATTCTTTACCCAAATAATAGTAACAAAAAAACAAAAATAATATCAAACAGGGAATGCCACGTACCAAAAACGTAGCCTCCCCAAAACGAGCCCCACAGCACCCAGAACACACACACACACACACACACACACACACACACACAACACACACACACACACACACTCATACACACACACAAACATACACTACCAACACACACTAGCGTACAAAGCAAACACACGAGGACAAAACGAACAATTAAAGGAACATAGTGGGGCACCGCCTTGAAACGGTCAGTGGCAAAAACACCACTGGGGAGCTTAAACCGGTTTATGGTGCGCACCCAACCTCACTCTTACCCCCCACCATGTTCCAAAGTCACAGGACAGTGTAAATAAAAGTAATCCCTGCTAGGTGAATCTCTAACACACGCAATGGAAACAAAAGGCATGGTATGTAAAACACAAAAATGCTCGTGTATAAATATATAAAAAGCAAACCTTGAGAACCAAAAAACGTATGTACTCAATGCCTTTGCAGAAGGCAGAGCACCAAGAGAAACACCCTTAAGGGCCCGACGAAACAGGCCAGAGGACAGAAATCAAAACAGTTTCGTCCCAGTGGGATTTAAAAACTGCCCATCACAGAGTCCTCCCCCTCTTCCGTCAGACACAATCAAAGAGGGAAGCATAGCGTCCAACTGTAAACGGGTTGAACACCAAACATGCGGTGTGTCTCAAAACAGTAGGGTCGTAACCTCTTTTAACAAAACGTTTTATAATTTTAGCAAATACAGTTGGAAAATTGCCATGACCCAAAATCTTACGAAGTTTGTAAACCACATCCCCATAAAAATCGGGTTTTGAAATACCTTCTCGCACACCCTTCATATCACAACATATGAGCTCGGGTTATGGCAAAAACAAGTATTTCAGTACATGATTTAAGGTCAAACTTTTAATTACATGGCGTAACACTTCATTAAACCTCAATGTTTATGTGTTTCCGAAGCATCTACTGTGTTCTAAGCTTTTGAAGGGGCACTCCTTAATATCTAGCTGATTATATTCACGAAACATAGATTATGTGTTCAATGAACGTAAAATGTTAAACAAATATTTCAAAGAAGAACTTATGGCGAAAAATGCCTCATTTTACCACAATTAATCCATATAGAGGCTTTTTGTAATAAATCGCATAAAAAGTTTTATCGACTTTTTGTTAATCGCCCTAAAGTGCATAACAAAATAAGATAAAGATTTTTCCACAAAGTCTTTTTCATGACAAACAACATGCTACAAGGTTTTTACTAACCGGCTGATTTTGGAGCCGGACAACATAGTGACCTATCAGAACATTTTAAGAGAGTGACAAAAACGCCATTTTTGTGATTTTTTGTCTATAAACTATTACGGTACTAAAAATGTAATATATGTTCGAAGTCCTTTTTCCCTTTACGTGCGGTCATAGGTATTATAAGATTGTCCTTTAGTTGATTGATAACGTGATAACGTTCCACAAATAGGCTAATGGAATATTAGAAAAATGATCTGCTTTGGGAGGAAAGCTTTTAATATTTCTCCGGTTCTGTTAGTTTTTATTTCCTGATCTATGCAGTTATGTATCAGGCTATCCTTGTTAATGACTGGGTAAATAAGTTAATGGGGAAATCGTCTGGGATGTTGCACATTTGAGAGTTAAAAGTGTAAATCTTGAATAATGGTTGTCAGGTCTACTGCCGTCTTACTAGTACGCGATGTGTTTTTCGTCTATTTATTTTCTAAGTTGAATGTGTAGCAGAGTGGGATACAATTTTGTAGCCATTAAAATTTAAGGGCATAAACTGCCATGCGTTATTCTTGTCAACATCAGCTACCAGTGAAATCATGTAGAATAATTAGTCAATGATAAGCAGACTTTATTATCAGATATGATTGGCATTTCCTAAATGTAGATTTCTTTCGTGGTGTCAGTAAAACAAATAACGGTTTCCTAAAGATTAAAGTAGACAACCTCTACTTTCAGTAAAATTAAAGATAGTATTGTATACTGTCGTTTAGTTTATATCTAGATTTATTATTAGCATTCCCGAGGTGATGATGGGGGAATAATTCACGAGGGCGGGGGCCGGGGGAATTTTTAGCAGGCACATTATCGGGGAAATGCTTCATTCTCGATAAAGATCCACGCTTACACTTGCCGTTGAAAACTTCCGTAACTTCTACGGACCTTTTCCAGTTGGAGGTAATGTGTAAACAGTCATAAATAGTACCTTGTTGGGGAACTCGACCATTCGGGCAACCATTCAATATATCAAACATAACTTTATTATACAAATTATTTTAGTTTAATCATCTACATAAAAATAAAAAGAAATACCTGACTGACATTATGCAGAAGACGTCAGATCAGAACCTAACAAAGCAGCCAGTCGATTTAAACGTACCGTTAATTTGAACTGTACAACGTTTTAAAGTGGAGAAATACCGTGTAGTAAACGTTTTATTCATAGTTTTTCCCAGGAATCATAACATTGTATACTTTTAATTCTTGATTTTTTGGCCCTTTTAAGGAAAAAGGTGGGGATTTTTATTTGACCAACAAAAATAAGATTTAGAAACAAATTTTTTTGCGACTATGTATTTATACTATTTTTCCATTTCTATAGGTTTAAAGAAAGGAGTACTCTTTTCAAACTCCGTACTTTCCAGTCTTTAATCGCAGCGCATTGCATAAACACAATAAAATTTTCGCCCAATATTCAAAAGTCACAAAAACGTTAAAATTACCAGACTGTCATCAATGTGCGTGTAACAAAGACGACCATTTATGATTCACTAATATAAAATGAACATACATGTGGTCATGTTTGATCATTCAAATCCTTTAAGAAGATGTTCTTGGTCAGATGTAAAGTGTATAAAGGAATTTTGAGACTTTCGCCTGATTCTTATCCTCCACTTTATTTCGATCGGATGAAGATTTGATGGAAAATGAGCACCCTAATGTTTATTCAACTCATTTGTGGCTTGGACGTAATCGTCTTCAAGAATTGGTATTTCTCACGAATCTCTAATGGTCAGTTTGTAGAGTGAAAACGTCACTTTGGAGAAAATACAGCACTGTATTGAACCAATTGATCCAATTGACGAGGTTTGTTTGATAAATGCATGAGAAAGAAAGTTCTTATAAGGTTCGGCAGATAAACTCCGTAAATAAATTTAGTGTTGTGGGGTATTTCTATCAAAGCGGGATATTTGAAATTGGTACCAGAAATCGTTTTAACACAAACTTTACTGTTCCAGATAATTTGGAAGAGATTTAGAATAACCATAATTTACAGTTTTGTGAATTTCACTTTTAGGGGTGCGGTGAGACGAAGAAATCACCATCCATGCTCATCAACCGAGTATTGGGAGAATGAATCCAATAATTTGCTGACAAATTTTCATGACCGTGTCTTTCAAAATGATTTTAATATGACACATAATTCAGGTGTATACTTAGAAAAGTTGTTGACTGTACACCACTGAGTTGCCTTTAATTTTCACGTTGTTTAATGCATTCTGTGAAAGGCTTTGAATAGGTAGCTCAGACGACATAACCACATCAGAACACAGCGCAGAATGACACTTTTTGTTTTTCATTATTGTCTGAAATAAAAATGAATTCCTGCAAGTAATTTATAATTATAATTTAAATTACATTTCTTTTTTTTCTGAAAATAACATCACCGACTCGCATTTGAGAGATGATCCTTTAGAGATTACACCATCTGTAATGAAAGCAGAAAAGTTGTTATTGTCTATGCAAGGTATCTTAGATAGACTATTTGATGTATAGTTATTTGAGACCAGCATGAAGGATAAAAGCATTATTTACTTAACTATATACTTTATTACTATACTATTGCGTATTTCAAGGTTGTACTTTATTTTATTTTTACTATGTTTGCCTATTATTTTAGTATTTGTTTTTTTGTAGCCACATTTAGAATTGTTATTAATTGCCTTATTAGTACTAACTTCTGGTGTTTTCAAATAGTTTATAATGTAATATTGCTCATTTTTGATAGGTATTCTCCAAGAAATATAGTTCATTTTACTACTGTAAGAAGTCCAATATGATATCGAACCTCAATAAAAAAAATCGTAGGTCTTGGTTTTTGGTTCTGTTTATTTTGCACTGCGTTTCTTACATGAATTTAGTCATAGATATAAATTATATTTTCATATTGTTATGAGGTTTGACCTAAACATATAAGATAACTGGTAAACTATCTGTTTGAGCAGTAGCAAATATATATTACGTAGATGATAATTGTAACTGTAATATACAAGACAAGTATTTTAGATAATTCGACAGCAAGTATGAGTCCGGGTATGGTTGGCAAGTATTGTAAAACTGTTATATTATGTAGACTCTCTCAGACAAACTAACTAAAGGCTAACTAAACCTGAAATGTGTTCAGAAAGAGGCAATTCTTACCGCTTAGAATAAAAGAAATCTCTCTGGAGTTTGCATTAATACCAGAACAGTAAAAACTGAGTTCCAATGATGCCTAATAGGAAAAAAAATCTTAATTCCGAGGAATATTGAAGGCTATAAGAGCATATTATAGTGTAATTTAGTGTTATGGTTTCTAATTCCGGCGTTTAACGATTATAAGGAGTTCGGCTGTAATTAACAGGAATAAATGCAAAATTATTACTGACGGGTTGGTTTTAAACAAAAAATGTTGTGCCATTATTCTATTTTTTTAAAAATCGGAACGCAAGATTTAAAACAAAAAGCTTAAAAGTTTAGTCATGCTTTAACTTCTGCATGATTTCGTCATTTTGATAGAGTAACAAATTTCTTTTAAAACTTTTTGTCAATAATATACCAGAAATATGATATATTTCAAAAAGTTCACAACTGGTTGTTGTTTAAAATGTTTGGACTTGTCAAAAATATCTGCTAAACTTTGCATTGTCATCTGTGCCGGTCATAAGAAAAATACTTCAATTTTATGTTTTTTCCGAACCATCTTCTGTTTTATTACCCTTCAAAATAATCACATTGGTTTATAGTTAAGAATGATGCTCAAAACACAGTGGTTGCATTAAAAACATATAAGAAACAAGTTATTTCTGTTATTGACAAGTTAAGATATACATAACCGAAAGGGTAGCTTTTTGTTTTTGACAAGGATAGTCAAAAAAGATCTTTACAGATTGTCTTTTTATTTATTTTATTGGAGACCCTTTAAGTTACAGCAGAACCATAACTGCTTTATTAGCGAACTAAATACAGCTGGTGATTAAACATAATTAAATGACAGTCAAAATAGATGGACAATAGGGGAACAGACGTCTCGGTACGACCTGTTTCAATTGTGGTGGCCTAGACAGATGATTCCAGTATCATTTCTCTGAATGAAACAGATACGGGATTTTACTAATGTTTTAATTAAATCTAAAACAACAACATTGATTTGATTTGTCGATACATATATTTCTCTGTTCGATCAAATATGCAAATATGTTTGAAGAAAGGCCGTGGCTTTAATTCAGTAATGTAATGTATAATAATACAGATGATTTATGGCATAATGTAATCTAAAAATCCAAAAGAAGAAATTTTGCACCACAAAATTGAAAAATCACTAGCAAAGCTGCATAAGGATATGATAGACAACGCGACGTTGCAGAAGCTATCGGAATAAGCTCTGGATGATGACCTGGCAATATTGCAGAGAGACAAGCATCTCTAGCTGGAGAGAAAGGAGGCGAAGTTGCACAACACCTCTTGCAAAATAGAACAACGAAAACAGACGGACATTATCAAACATGCCAATTATATACCTAAATATTAGAAATTGATTACATTATGCCATACCGAAATGCACAACTGCGGCTGCCTACGGTCCATACGCCTGACGACTATTATACAAGTCACAACGAAAACATATATTTACAAAGCAAACTTAGAGACAACAAATTTAGCAACAACTTAGTTGCCCTTGATACGTAATAGCAACAGACATGTGCGAGGAAAGGGGGAAGCAACTCATTACGATTTAGCGTCGGTCTCGGTGCAAAGCCACTGAGTTGCACTATTAACTTTACGACCTAAGAACAGGCTGCACAAAGCAACAGACAATATGAGCTGGATATGGATCCACATAGCAGGGGGGTTATGGTTGTTACTGTAAACAACGAACCCGATGTTAGAGGTATGTAACAAAGGCATCCACAGTTAACAATACAATATGTATGACACTACTCATACACATTACAAACTTGTCTTCACTCCCGAACGGTACTACAAGACCACCTGGCCGGCGAGTGGAAACATCTCTGCTAAAATATGTAACAGCCTGTTCGAGGATTATTGTTGAATGGCCGACCATTATGGTACAAGGCCCCCTCTAACAGTTTACGCGACACACTGTCCCGTAAACACAAATATAAGACATGACCAATCAATGGCGAATACATATGCTGATTATCATGGCCAAGCTAGGAATCAGCAGGAACGAAGAATCAACATTCTACACTGGTGTAAAACAGTCACAACCATAATTAACATTCTACGTTCCTGGAATCAGTGAGCATTCAAATACAAACCTTCTGTGGACTACTTTTCCCATTAAGCTCATCTTAATATTCGCTCAAATATACCTTATAACTTTTAGTTAACGGCAATGGAGGATAGGCAACCGCAGCTACTCATAAACAACTTAAACATGATTTAAATGTGTAAAATAACCACATGATGACCAGAACTTACGATGTCACGATGACATATCAATATATATATTCTCAAAATATTTCTGTTTAAATATGCACTAGAGTGTCCTATGCTGCATTTGTTTATCGTTCACATAAAAACTGATGTCGATACCAATGTCCGTGAAGTTGGCGGCCTAGCGGCCTAGCGGCGTGAAGTTAGCGGCCCAGCGGCCTGGCGGCCTAGCGGCGTGAAGCTGGCGGCCTAGCGGCCTGGCGGCGTGAATTTGGCGGCCTGGCGGCCTAACGGCGTAAACTTAACGGCCTAGCGGCCTGGCGGCCTAGCGGCGTGAACTTGGCGGCCCAGCGGCCTAGCGGCCTGATTTGATGGTCACTAAAATAAGTTCATTTTGCAAAGCAGAAACATTCAAAAAAATTGTTTCATATTAAAGACACTAACATACATTGATTTCTTCTTCAACATAAAACCCCAGCAGCCAAACGGCCTAGCGGCCAAACGACTAAACATCTTTTTTTAACGAAAATATGGTATTTTAGCTTTATTCAATGTCGCTCGTTCTACGATAAATAATATCACAAAAATACAATTTCGTTATAAGAAAAGTGATTTCTTCTTCAAAATAACACCCCAGCGGCCTGGCGGCCTAGCGGCCAAACAACTAAACATCTTTTTTTAACGAAAATATGTTATATTAGCTTTATTCAACGTCGCTCGTTCTACGATAAATAATATCACAAAAATACAATTTCGTTATAAGAAAATTAATTTCTTCTTCAAAATAACACCCCAGCGGCCTGGCGGCCTGGCGGCCTAGCGGCCTGGCGGCCAAACGACTAAACATCTTTTTTTAAAGAAAATATGGTATATTAGCTTTATTCAATGTCGCTCGTTCTGCGATAAATAATATCACAAAAATACAATTTCGTTATAAGAAAATTGATTTCTTCTTCAAAATAACACCCCAGCGGCCTGGCGGCCTAGCGGCCAAACGACTAGACATCTTTTTTTAACGAAAATATGGTATATTAGCTTTATTCAATGTCGCTCGTTCTACGATAAAGAATATCACAAAAATACAATTTCGTTATAAGAAAATTGATTTCTTCTTCAAAATAACACCCCAGCGGCCTGGCGGCGTAGCGGCCTGGCGGCCTAGCGGCCAAACGACTAAACATCTTTTTTTAACGAAAATATGGTATATTAGCTTTATTCAACGTCGCTCGTTCTACGATAAATAATATCACAAAAATACAATTTCGTTATAAGAAAATTGATTTTTTCTTCAAAATAACACCCCAGCGGCCTGGCGGCCTGGCGGCCTAGCGGCCAAACGACTAAACATCTTTTTTAAAGAAAATAAGGTATATTAGCTTTATTCAATGTCGCTCGTTCTACGATAAATAATATCACAAAAATACAATTTCGTTATAAGAAAATTGATTTCTTCTTCAAAATAACACCCCAGCGGCCTGGCGGCAAAACGAGTAAACATCTTTTTTTTAACTAAACTATGGTAATTTCACTTTTTTTCAATGTCGCTCATTCTGCGATAAAAATATCACAAAAGTACAATTTCGTTATAAGAAAATTGATATCTTCATAACCTTAAAACCCAAGCGGCCTGGCGGCCTAGCGGCCAAATATGGTATATTCACTTTATTCAATGTCGCTCATTCTGCGATAAAAATATCAAAAAGTACGATTTCGTTAAAAGAAAACATATTTCTTCATCAACATAACACCCAAGCGGGTACCGGCCTGGCGGCCGAGCGACATAGCATCTTTGGGGTTTTTTTAACGAAACTATGATGACATTGTGTTCACTTTATTCTAATGTCGCTCATTCTGCGATAAAAATATCACAAAAGTACAATTTCGTTATAAGAAAATTGATATCTTCATCAACATAAAACCCCAGCGGCCTGGCGGCCTAGCGGCCAAATATGGTATATTCACATAATTCAATGTCGCTCATTCTGCGATAAAAATATCAAAAAGTACGATTTCGTTAAAAGAAAACATATTTCTTCATCAACATAACACCCAAGCGGGTACCGGCCTGGCGGCCGAGCGACATAGCATCTTTGGTTTTTTTTAACGAAACTATGGTATGTTCACTTTATTCTAATGTCGCTCATTCTGCGAGAAAAATATCACAAAAATACAATTCCGTTATAAAAAAATTGATTTCTTATTCAACATAAAACCCCAGCGGCCTGGCGGCCTAGCGGCCAAACGACTAAACTTTTTTTTAAAATGAAAATATGGTATATTCACATTATTCAATGTCGCTCATTCTGAGATAAAAATATCAAAAAGAATGATTTCGTTATAAGAAAATATATTTGTTCATCAACATGACACCCAAGCGGCATGGCGGCATGGCGGCATGGCGGCCAAGCTTGTTAGTTTATTTGTTTGACGTGCTTATTGCTCACCATCCTTTTTCAAGGTTAATACGGTGTAAGCTTTAGAAAGGCAGATACAGTTAAAGACCATAGCTCTTTAACAATACGATTTCATTATAAGAAAATAGATTTTTTCATCAACATAACCAAGCGGCCTAACGGTTTTTCGAAATGTCTTAAGTTATCATACTTTAGAACGAATATTCGAACAAAAAGAGGGAAAGATGGCCCTATATCGCTACCATTGATTATAACACAAGGTCAACACTTCTAGAAGGCAGGCAGAGGGGTCCTCATCTTACAATATTCATAGAGAAGCACTATAATGATGCTACATTCAAATTATCTAAGCTCTATGTTCTAGGCAAGAGTTTTAGAATTCTGCCTACATAAGCAATGTACAATCAAGTGATCCCCGAGGCCGGCTTAAGAAGAACAATATTTGGGTTAAAGATGAAGTCTCTTTATAACATCACAAATCAGCACGTACTGATACATTGACATACTGTACGCGAACACTCTACCTTTGAGCGCGGGGTACAATGAAAGGATATGTCAAGTTTATATTTCCGGCTTGCCCGTTAATATCAATGTCTATTTACGGGTCATTGACAAATCAAGGTATAGACCAGTATAAATAAACAGTGACCTTAGAAGAAGAAAAAACCCGTTTGATAGGAAACACCTATATGATTCCGATGACTGTCAAATTAAAGATACATCACATACAACAAAGGCACGAATGACGATATTATTCTGTTTCAGAAAATTACATTACATGACTCCTGTACATTTTTTCTGAAGTGGGCACTGTATCTCTTTTATTTATTTGTCACACAGTGTTCCTCATTCTGCAGGCTGCCTGCTATAACTATTGCTAATTGTTAATGGTACATTTGAAAACAATCATTTTTATAGTTCTGTCAATGTTCTGAAAGTACATAAAAATTCATTCCTTATATTGCTGAAACCAAGATGGTCTAATAAAGATTTAACGGAAGCAGCCCAATTATTAGTAGGGTTATTCTTGATAAGGTTAATCGTACATTGATCAGAAAATACATTGTGCATCAATGAATTAGGCTTTTTCATAATTTTCAACCAATATTTCAAGGCACGCTCTTTACAAAGAACAGATAGGGGAAATCTTCCAAGTTCACCAAGTACAGCGGGATTGGAAGTCTGGGGGCGAACACCTAATATAAATTTACAAAAATTCATGTGTAATTTGTCCACTTCTTTGTGGTCATATATATCCCAGACCTCAGAACCATACAGAATAATTGGTACAACTAAGGAGTCAAATAGAGAAATTTTCGTTTTAATATCTAGATTTACTCTGTTGAAAACAGCTAATAAATTGTTGTATGCTTTAAGGGCTTGTTCATAAAAAGTTTTAACTGCGTGACCAAAACTTCCATTTATAAATAGCAAAATTGTTAAATGGTATCAATCACTATTGATGAAATTTAAAACAAAACTATGGCCCTTGTTGGACTTTAAAATGCACATTTCTAACAAACATTTTCTTTAGAGATTTATCAACTGACTGCGCACGTAAGTATTGAGTGATATTAAACACTCAAGTTAATAAACTGTTGTTTGACTGAGACATCTCAGTTACCCCTTTGAGAATGATTAGATATATCAAAGTGACATTAACGGATATATAATAATCACGTTTGGATGATTATAAAGTTGAGTGAAGAGCGTGTAAAAGGTATAAAAGAATCGAGTTAGAGAACTGTTAATTAAATTTAAATAAATGTATCGGCCTTGCTTTGCATGCAGAACTGTAACGGAAAGGTATGTCTATAAAACTTGGGAAGATATAGGTTTGATACTCGGGAGTCGCACAACAGGTTGCCTCTTAACGTTTTCATGTATTTCCGGTAAATTACCTCTTATCTATGGTCTTTCAAATTCCGACTTAAAGTTGTGCATGCAACTAAGTCTTGCTTTCATCAAAACTAAGGCAATTCTCACTTGTCCTCGTGTTAAATGTAACTTGACATGTTTCCGCATTGTAAATTATAAGATTTTTCTATGAAACAAGAGCTGAAACTCACAAGTGACAAATGCCCCGAAAGAGGTGTTTCACAGACTATGTCCTCTACATGGACTCAACAATTATGCCATGTAATTTTTAAATTCTTCCATGCATGCCAGAGTTACCACGCATACAGTATTTCATTACTTTTAAACACTAAGTATGACCTTGAGCTTTGAGATAGTGATATGGGTCTTGCACGCGACACATCGTCTTGATGTGCTCAACATTCATGCCACGTTATTTTAAAATCATTCCATGCATGATATAGTTACAGTCCGGACACGAATGTGTGCATATATAGTGGATTCCGTTACCTTCAAACCCTTAAGTGTGACCTTAACCTTTGAGGTAGGTCTTGCACGCGACACGCCTTATTGATGAGCTGAACAGTTGTGCGGAGTTGTTTCAAAACCTTGCAATGCATGACAAAGTTACAGCCCGGACACAACAAAGTGTAAGGTCAGGCGCACACACGGACGGACGGTACGATTTTAATATGCCACCCTTCGGGTGCATACCAATGTACCATTTCTAAAATACTCCTGTTAGCGTGCTACACAGTTGTGGTGTTAATGACCCCAGTGTATTTGATTTTGGTCAGAGGGATGTAGGCCTAAAGCAATAGTTAACGTGGTTCAATTCTGAAAGCCTGTGAGTGCACTGAAAAGACAATATTAAAAAAATTTAAACGATTCCAGAATTGTTACAATCTTAGGGGCTCAATTACATACTTTTTTCACTGAATTGAAAAATACTGCCTTGATAGTTAGAGTACTTCCTGCTTTATGAGCATTTGGAATACTTTGGAATTTATAGTTGCGCATGTTTTGTACCGTGGTACTGTAGTAGAGTGTCCGCTTTGAGATTAAGAGGTCCTGGGTTCAATACCAATGGGAGCCATATTCTATCCGTTTTTAAGTAGGACACTTCTAAACTTAAGCAAAAACTTTTGTTTCTTCACTCATTATCTTTCAGTCCACGTGTATCATATTTCATACAGAAAGTATTTTTTTGTACTTATTCGGAATATGCATCTATTTCTATTTTTCCTTTCCGTGCAAAAAGAGTAATTACAACTTCTCCTGTGTCTAGTGAAAAATGCCCGCGCTGCGTGAAAAGAGTCAAATTGAAATAAACTTAAAATGCTGACTTGTTTTAATGAAAATGTTAGACTATTGAGTGTTGTGAATAGAATTAGAACATATCTTTATTCAGGACTCTAAACATGTGTATTTATGTCTCAGAATGAGCAATATTGAATAAATTGAATATACTATATTTTCGCTTAAAAACAAAGATGGCAAGTCGCTTGCCCGCCAGGCCGTTGGGTGTAATGTTGATAAAGTAATCTATTTTCTTATAATGAAATGGTATTTTCTAATTTTTTTTTATCCCAGAATCAGCAATATTGAATAAATTGATTTTACCATTTTTCATTAAAAAACATAGATGCTAGACCGCCATGTTTCAATAAATTCAATAAATTGATTATAACATATTTTCGTTTAGAAAAAAAAAAAACTTATTAGCTTGGTCGCTATGTCACCAGGCTGCTAGGCACTGGGGTATTACGTTGATGAAGAATTTTGTTCTTATAATGAAATAATATTTTATAATATCTGGTATCGCAGAAGATGAGCAATATTGAATAAATCGAATATTCCATATACGCGTTCAGATAACATCGAATCTATTTTGTTATAACGAAATTATGTTTTTAATATTTTTTATCGCAGAATGAGCGACATTGAATAAGATGATGATACCCTATTTTCGTTTCGAAAACAAAGATGCTAAGTCGTTTAGCCGCCAGGCCGCTGGGGTGTTATATTGATTAAGAAATCAATTTTCTTGTAACGAAATCGTGTTTTTTTCAATACTTTTATCTCAGAATGCGAACATTGAAAAAAGTGAATATACTATAATTCCATTTAAAAACAAGGATGACATGTCGTTTTGCAGCCAGGCCGCTAGGCCGCTGGGTGTTATGTTGCGGAAGAAATCAATTTTCTTATAACGAAATCGCGTTTTTAATACTTTTATCTCAGAAAGAGCGACATTGAAACACATATTTTAAAGAGTTATGGTCGCTTACTGTATCTGTATGTCTACAGGTTGCACTGTATTAACCGTAAATAAGGATGGTAGACAATAAGCACATCTAACAAACAAACAAACTTAAAAGCTAGGCCGCCAGACCGCCAGACCGCCAGGCCACTAGGCCGCTGGGGTGTTATGTTTAAGAAGAAACATCTTCTTATAACGTACTTTTTGCTATTTATATTGCAGAATGAGCGACATTAAAATAAGTGAATATACCATATTTTCTTTAAAAAATTTGTTTAATCGTTTGGCCGCTAGGCCGCTGTGGTTTTATGTTGATGAATAAATAAATTTTCGTATAACGAAAATGTACTTTTGCAATATGAGCGACATTGAATAAAACAATAATACCATATTTTCGTTTGAAAAAAGAACAAAGAAGCTATGTTGCTAGGCCGCCGGGGTGTTATGTAGATTAAGAAAAAACAATTTATAACGTACTTTTTGATATTTAATGATCTCAGAATGAGCGACATTGAATTAAGATAATAGACCATATTTTCGTTAAAAAAAGATGTTTAGTCGTTTGGCCGCTAGGCCGCCAGGCCGCTGGGGTGTTATTTTGAAGAAGAAATCAATTTTCTTATAACGAAATTGTATTTCTGAGATATTTTTTATCGTAGAATGAGCGACATTGAATAAAGCTAATATACCATATTTTCGTTAAAAAAAGATGTTTAGTCGTTTGGCCGCTAGGCCACTAGGCCGCCAGGCCTCCAGGCCGCTGGGTGTTATTTTAAAGAAGAAATTAATTTTCTTATAACGAAATTGTATTTCTGTGATATTTTTTATCGAAGATTGAGCGACATTGAATTAAGATAATAGACCATATTTTCGTTAAAAAAAGATTTTTAGTCGTTTGGCCGCTAGGCCGCCAGGTCGCTGGGGTGTTATTTTGAAGAAGAAATCAATTTTCTTATAACGAAATTGTATTTCTGTGATATTTTTTATCGTAGAATGAGCGACATTGAATTAAGATAATATACCATATTTTCGTTAAAAAAAGATGTTTAGTCGTTTGGCCGCTAGGCCGCTAGGCCGCCAGGCCGCCAGGCCGCTGGGGAGTTTTTTTGAAGAAGAAATTAATTTTCTTATAACGAAATTGTATTTCTGTGATATTTTGTATCGTAGAATGAGCGACATTGAATAAAGCTAATATACCATATTTTCGTTAAAAAAAGATGTTTAGTCGTGTTTCTGCTTTGCAAAATGAACTTATTTTAGTGACCATCAAATCAGGCCGCTGGGCCGCTGGGCCGCCAAGTTCACGCCGCTAGGCCGCCAGGCCGCTAGGCCGCTAAGTTCACGCCGTTAGGCCGCCAGGCCGCCAGGCCGCCAAATTCACGCCGCTAGGCCGCCAGGCCGCTAGGCCGCCAGCTTCACGCCGCTAGGCCGCCAGGCCGCTGGGCCGCTAACTTTACGCCGCTAGGCCGCTAGGCCGCCAACTTCACGGACATGTCGATACCATCACTAACCACTGAAGTTTTATCACGACTAAATGTTCTATTAACTGTTCCGCAGCTGTAATAAAGACATCGCTCTTGCAGTTTGGTATCCATGAAACAGGTGATGGAAACCTCTGAAATAAAAAGCTTACAGCAGTATCTATGGTACAATGTAAATATACACTAACAGGGCTGGGAGTGAGGGGATTTTCCAAATCGATGTGTCCACTACGATTCGTTGAGCAGAAATGGGCATAATTTACCGTAAAATTCCATGAAAATCACGAAATTCGTAACAAATTTAGGAACTGTATAAATCATTAACGAATAACATCCGATCTTGTAATAGAAGGATTTGCTAACAATCATGTAGACGAACTATAATCTATCTTATGACAGAAAGATTAACTACCAGAATGGGTCATCCAAAAATAACATGTATTTATTTCAATAAAGAACATAAATAAATTTAATGTGAATAAAACTGTTATACAGATCGTTATTTTTTGGACGAGTATGAAGTTAGCCCCGCAGCCCCGTTTATTCCCACAGCCCCGTGAAGTTAGCCCCGCAGCACCTAGTTACCCCGTATCCCCGTGAAGTTAGCCCCGTGGCACCTAGTTACCCCGCTGACCTGTGAAGTCAGCCCCGTAGCACCTAGTTACCCCGAATCCTCGTGATGTCAGCCCCATTGCACCTAGTTACCTCGCATCCCCACGAAGTTAGCCCCGCAGCACCTAGTTACCCCGCAGCCCCGTGAAGAAAGGCCCGTAGCACATAGTTACCCCGCAGCCCAGTGAAGCTAGCCCCGTAGCACCTAGATACCACGAAGCCCCGTCAAATTAGCCCTGTAGCACCTAGATACCACGCTTCCCCGTCAAGTTAGTCGCGTAGCATCTAGTTATCCCGCAGCCCCGCCAAGTTTGCCCCGTGGCACCTAGTTATCTCGTTACCCCGCCAAGTTAGCCCTATGCCACCATGTCTCAACACGCCTCGTGGCATATGGTTTCCTCAAAGTACCGCTTGAATTAACCTATGCAATAAATCACCACAGGACAACGAAGAAACGCAGTGGTGTTGATGGTTAAAGATGTCTGCCGCTTATACCAGAGGTTGCGGGTTAGAACCCCACTGAGGTCACGACCGTACCTTCTCATATTTCATCAGTTCTATTTTCTCAGTCCCGTGCCCTCTAGTATCAATGCAACCCTGGTGATATCGTCAATATAAGTATCATCCCTGCTTCACATACTTTGTCCCGTGTCCCCTGCACTCAATACAGTTTACTTATAGTGCTCCCAATCTTTGATAACACCCTTATTCACATGAACTCAGCCCTCAGCAGACATGGATTAATAAATTAAAGTAATTTAATCGATTATTTATTGATTAATATTTTTCTTTAATCATCAATAATCGTTAATCAAGCATTTTTATGATCAATGATTAATAATTTAATCGATTACCGGAGAAAAAATGGCTGTAATCATGATTATTTTACGATTAACACATGATTACATTGTTTTTTATGGACAAGAGCGTCAAAAAATTATGAAGTAATGAAATGGGAAAAATGCAACAAATCCTTTTTTAATCGCAGTCATTGAATAAGGGATTACAAAATTAGCAATTATCACTTATTTATCCAATTTCACGTACAGAGCAGTCAGACTTATGTGAATGCGATATTAATTGATATTATTTTTTTTTTTTTAGCCTGAGGGCACAGAACATTGTAATCTGGTTTATACATGTAGATAATCAGTTAATAAGGGGATAAACTGACAACTTATTGTACGCAAATAAAGTAAGCACTGTTATAGTTCATATTATTGAAACTGATAATTGCCCTTTAATTGTTTAGCTCAAATTGTGCCCATGCTTTATGATAAGTTTAGTCATCACAATTCAAGTCTTTCTGCAATTTTGATGTTAACATAATTCAACCCTTTGTTAACTTTTGCTCAACATGAAATCAGACCCTTGGACCCAGTGCAATTCAGAATTTTCGGTATGGCTGGAAGAAAGCACTTTAAATTCCCGGATAATACAACTACTGAAGGTAATGTTAAAGCAGAGTGCAAACATTGCAACTCATTTATCTCTTCAAAAGTAATCGTTAATCATGATTACTTTAGATTTATGATTATTAATTTAATCAATTACTTGTTATTAGTCAAATAATTGATTAATAATTGATTATCCAAAATTGACTAAATAATCGATTATTAATTGATTATTTTTCAAAGTAATTGAATCCATGTCTGGCCCTCAGCCCTGTGCCCTAAGCACTGAAAACACTGTTTGTAGAAGTAACATCCCCGCCTGAAAGAGTTAGCCCCGTGTCCCCTGCTATCAATACACTTCTTGTAACAGTCATTTCTAGTTTTCAGACCACCTCTTTGTGTCCCAGCATTCACATAAACTAAGCCCCGGGTCCTGTAGTATCATTGCAGCCCTGGAGAAACCGTTTAAAGTAGAACCATCCCCGCCTCACTAACTCAGCCCCGTGTCCCCTGCTATCAATACAGCACTTCTTACACTATACTCTCTAAATTTCATACCACCCTTTTGTGTCCTCGCGTTCACATAAACTCAGCCCCGATTACTGTAGTATCATTGAAGCCCTGGTAAAACCGTTAAAGGTAGAACTATCCCCGCCTCACTAACTCAGCCCCGTGTCCGCTGCTATCAATACAGCACTTCTTACACTACTCTCTAACTTTCATACTACCCTTTTGTGTCCCCGCGTTCACATAAACTCAGACTCGTATCCTGTAGTATCATTGCAGCACTTATAACCCGTATCTTTACGTATCAGCCCCGTGATGTTAGCCCCGCAGCACCTAGTTACCCCGCATCCTCGTGAAGTTAGCCCAAAAGCACCTAGCTATCCTGCAGCCCCGTGAAGTAAGGCCCGTAACACATTGTTACCTCGCAGCCCTGCCAAGTTAGCCCCGTGGCATTTAGATACCCTGCATCCCCGTGAAGTTCGCCCCGTAACACCTAGTTGCTCCGCAGCCCCGTGATGTAAGGCCCGTAGCACATAGTTACCCCGCAGCCCCGTGAAGCTAGCCCCGTAGCACTTAGATACCCAGCAGCCCCGTCAAATTAGCCCTGTAGCACATACATACCCCGTCTCCCCGTAGCACTAAGTTATCCCGGATTCCTGCGATGTTAGCCCCGTGGCACCTAGTTATCTCGTAGCCCCGCCAAGTTAGCCCTATGCCACCATGTCTCAGAACGCCTCGTGGCATACGGTTTCCCCGAAGCACCGCTTGAATTAACCTATGCATACATCACCACAGGACAACGAACAAACGCAGTGGTGTTGATGGGTAAAGATATCTGCCGCTTATACCAGAGGTTGCGGGTTAGAACCCCACTGGGGTCACGACCGTACCTTCTCATATGTCATCAGTTCTATTTTCTTAGTCCCGTGCCCTCAAGTATCAATGCAACCCTGGTGATATCGTCAATATAAGTATCATCCCGCTTCACATACTCTGTCCCGTGTCCACTGCACTCAATACAGTTCACTTATAGTGCTCCCAATCTTCGATAACACCCTCATTCACATGAACTCAGCCCTCAGCCCTGTGCCCTAAGCACTGAAAACACCGTTTGTAGAAGTAACATCCCCGCCAGAAGGAGTTAGCCCCGTGTCCCCTGCTATCAATACACTTCTTGTAGCAGTCATTTCTAGTTTTCAGACCACATCTTTGTGTCCCAGCAGTCAAAAAAACTCAGCCCCGTTTCCTGTAGTATCATTGCAGCCCTGGTGAAACCCCACCTCACTAACTCAGCCCCATACTCTCTAACTTTCATACCACCCTTTTGTGTCCCCGCGTTCACATAAACTCAGCCCCGTGTCCTGTAGTATCATTGCAGCGCTGGTAAAACCGTTTAAAGTAGAACCATCCCCGCCTCACTAACTCGGTCCCTTGTCCCCTGCTATCAATACAACACTTCTGTGATGGGCAGTTTTTAAATCCCACTGGGACGAAACTGTTTTGATTTCTGTCCTCTGGCCTGTTTCGTCGGGCCCTTAAGGGTGTTTCTCTTGGTGCTCTGCCTTCTGCAAAGGCATTGAGTACATACGTTTTTTGGTTCTCAAGGTTTGCTTTTTATATATTTATACACGAGCATTTTTGTGTTTTACATACCATGCCTTTTGTTTCCATTGCGTGTGTTAGAGATTCACCTAGCAGGAATTACTTTTATTTACACTGTCCTGTGACTTTGGAACATGGTGGGGGTAAGAGTGAGGTTGGGTGCCGGTTTAAGCTCCCCAGTGGTGCTTTTGCCACTGACCGTTCCAAGGCGGTGCCCCACTGTTCCTTTTATTGTTCGTTTTGTCCTCGTGTGTTTGCTTTGTATGCTAGTGTGTGTTGGTAGTGTGTGTTTGTGTGTTTGTGTGTGTGTGTGTGTGTGTGTGCACTTCTGGGTGCTATGGCGCTCGTTTTGGGGAGGCTGCGTTTTTGGTATGTGGCATTCCCTGTTTGATATTATTTTTGTTTTTAAGGTTTATTTTTGACCATAATTCAATTTGACTATTTTTGAGAGTAATATAACTTTAATACCAAATCATGCGGATCGGTCGCCGAGTAGGCTATACAGTCGTCTACAGAACTGTATCTTTATCCAGCTGTACGTAGATTATAAAATGTTTATGCTATTAGTATTTACAAGGGGTCGAACGTGTACCGGTTCGATAAATTTTTAAGTCAGGTCTAAAAGTTTGATGGACTAAAATGGAAGGATTTGAGCAAACCGAAAGTAGGTAAGTGATTGTTTTTTCATATTTTTTCTTATTTTTTCCCACTGCATGTTTTAATCATCTTGTGCAGTTGGTGGAGACGTTATTTCTGCTTATGAGTAATCAACTTAAAGCACGAAATACAACAAGATGAAAAAGTTATTGAATGCATTCGTGGTTGCAAATGTAAACATCACTTTGACACGAGTTCAAAAATGATACATTTTCCATAATTTGCGAGCAGTTGTTCCTCTACTTCTATCATAGAAATATGTCTTTCTGTTTTTCATTCACGGTCCCAACGAAAGCTGTTATTCAATCGTTCACCGTCTGTAGAATTTTCCGTTTTTCTTACTGTATGCATGTCAATTCATTAGATAAAATAACTGTACGCATAAATTTTGGTTCCTGCACTATGTGACCTGGAATAACTTCTAAAAAATATTCGACTTAATTTCAACACAACTATAAACGATCGATGCACTTTGGATTATTCAATAAGATCCATATTGATCATAGTTCCGTTTACCGTGTATAACCTGCCGCTATTTCGCTTTGATATAAAGTGAATTTTACAAGATGGTAAAAACGTAGAATAGAGAGCGTGGAGATTGGACGTGAATACTAGATACTCTCCCGTCCCCGCATTATCAATTTCTTGGGTGCTGCTGTTAAGGTGCATGCATGTTGTAACGCGGGTTGCATATCACCGTACTGCCACGGACATAGCTCTAGGTCTGTAGATTATTTTTAATTTTTCCGTCCGTCCGTCCGGTGTCATATAAATGAAATGTCATAATTGCCATGTAAAAATCAGCGTTAGACATTTTCTAGAAGTAGTGTAAACGTTTTAGATCTTCATACAAATAAGAAACTATTGTTATCTTTACCATGCGTATCACCCGTCCGGGGGTAGTTGAAATAGCCTGATCAAGGTAAAACATAAATAAAAGAACAGTACACTTCTTTCTAATAATCTTGATTCTTCCACATACACAAAAAATGATTTAAACAAAACAGAGCTGATAAAAACATTATTTTTGAATTTTACCAACATGAAATCGAAATGGAAGGTTCATATTCACTCAAGTTACCATACTGTACAAATATAGTGAAATAGATTGACATGTGCTTTGACATATCAAAACAGATACTGAAGAGTTTGTACTTTGCTATTGTTCAAATTTAGCTTGATCTAGCTATGTTGAACCGTATATGTCCCGGAACGTATATATCACACGAGAGAAAAATTCGACCGCATAAGTCACACGTGTGATATATTCGGTCGAAAATAGTCTTCGCGTGAAACGTATATGGTACATAATATGTGATGCATACGTTTGACTTCGAATTTTATAGGAACACGAAAACGAATATCTCACATGCAGAAAAAGGCAAATAAAAACGAAATTTTCAACGAATACGTCACATTATAATCAATTTGAAAAAAGAAAAAACTTTTTTAAAAAATCAAATATGGTTGATTAAGATATGCCGCATAGATTCTGCTTAACACAGTCAAGTCGATCCGATCGGTCCCAACACATTGTATTGGAACTAGACATTCCCACTCGAAGGTGTGGTCTGTATTATAACAACAAAAATAATATCAAAAAACGCACCAAAAACGCAGCTGTATTATGTCTTTAATTTGTATAAATAATGTTTGGTCAAATTTCGATCGAGTGCTCTTGAAAGTTATCGACTGCGTTCGTGTGGCCCTTGAGTGGTGATTATTAACAGGAAATTATCTCAGAACAGCATTGATTATAAAACATCACTATACATTTTTTTTCTGTATAACACAATACATTTATCACAGATCAAACTTGATATATTTGATGGCCGGTGAAACAATGTAAAGTAACCGTAAGATGGTAATGACCCTCGATCATTTTTGTCGAGCCCACTTGCGGTGAGCTCGACATAGTCGCCGCTTTTGGCAGTCGGTGTATGTGCATCCGTGCGTCTGTGAGCCCGTGCGTCCGTCCAGACTGATTTTGTCCGGACCATAACTTTGACATGCAAGGAGCAATCGTGTTTATATTTGGCATAAATGTTAACCTCAATGAGGAGTGTCATTTGTCGAATTAAGAATGACTTTGTCCGGAACATTTCTTCTATATACTGGAAGGGATATTGATGTAACAATGCATAAATGTTTACCTTAATGAGACGAAGAGTAATACAGATGAGCATATCCCTATGTCTACGGTCAAGGTCACAGTTTGAGGTTAAAGGTCAAATTGAAGAATGAGTTTTTGTACTGAAGGATGTACTGAAGGATTTTCATACCATTATAAGACAGGGTGTATTGTGCAAGAACCAGGTCCCTAGGTCTAAGGTCAAGGTCACACTCAGAGGTTAAAGGTCAAACATAGGATTGAAAGTTGTGAATGAAACAATCGTATCTCCTTTTATTTCCCTGCAGCTACAATATACTTTGTGTAACATTTAGTTTCTTCGATTCAAATCCACCTAAAATGACCAGAACGAATATATCACACGTGTGAAAAATTCGACCGAACGTCGCAGACTGCAATATCAAAATGATTTAAAGACGATCACTAAACAACATACACATACACAATTCAAGGGTCTAAGATCACCAGATTTCAATCAGAAGTTGATTTCATTATTAGCATTATCAAATCCTCCAGCTTTGAGTTATTCTAGCTAAAATGATTTACACGTCTAACCTTTTCTAGCGTAAAGTTAATGTATCTAACCATAAGTCATTCGTACACAAGAAATATTTGACTAGGAAGTTAATTTCTTAATTGGCACCCGTTTGAATTTGTCATATAGCTGTATAATGCTCGAACAAACGCAAAAATATGAATGGGACATTGTGTTTTTACATATTGTGCTGAAAATTAAGGATTTTGTTTCCAACGGAATACCAACAGTTGTCAGTTGCCCTTCAATAACTTTTTAAATACGATACATGTAGCTATCGAAATTTACAGAAATAAATCATAAACATACCTCCACATGATGCACAACACTAATCAAATAAGAATTGTAAACTTCCGCTAAAGTCCGAAAGAATACCGACCTGAAAGTTTGTTTATACTCCAAATTGCCACCATTCTAGTCCATCAAACTTTTAGACCTGACTTAAAAATTTATCGAACCGGTACACGTTCGACCCCTTGATTTAATCAACGTGCATTTGTTTCTAATAAACAGTCCTATTATAGGCCAACATGCACAAAAGATTTAATTTTCTGATTAATATTTTTCACTTGTAAACAAGCATGAGAAACGTGTCAGTTGGTTTCGATTTCCTCATTACAGAAAAAGAACATGAAAAGGAGTGTTGTTTGTGAAGAATAATTATTCCTTGTGTCAACGAATCATTTGCAGTTTCATACCATGTAAAATGTACTTTTACAAGACATCGGAGAACGTCAAGTTACATGTTACAAAATAGTGAAAAATCACATTGATGTCAATGCAGAATGCAAAACATTGCCACACTATATATTTTTTTGAATCTCTTGTCCTTTGTAAAACTATCATAATTTTATGAACTGTAAAATACTTTATATTTGCCAGTTTAGTAATATCGACAATGTCAGAATCGTACGCGGATGTAGATGCGAATTATTACATAAAAACCTATATGGTGATTACATGCATTTGTGCTTAAATGGGCCATTTTACGATATATGTTGTTCTATATAAATGTATTTATTTATTATTTTGTTATTTTGTTTTGGGGAAATAATCTGCTAGATGTAGGGATAGTCTCTTTAAACATTATGCGCGCTTGTTTATCGCTAATAAAAACTGTTATTATTTAATGGGCTTTCTTAAAACGGCAAAAACAATACTAACATTGACATTGAGGTGTTTCCTTGGGAAAGACACTGGTACAACACGTGCTTCAGTCTACCCAGCTGTAATTGGGTAGTAGCGATGACAAACTCGCTGCCTCTCTCTCGCGAATGAGATGACATCTGGAATGAGTGTTCGAAAGCGATCCAATAAGCTGCGGAGCGAGCTACTTAAGTAAATTCACAGGAACTAAATATTGACAAGTTTATATTAAGAGCTGCTCGCTCTCACAGTTTTGTAAAAAAATAAATAAAAACTGTATGAAAATAATATATTTTAGAACATATAGTCATATGAAAAAGGTTCCAATATAAATTCCTGTAAAGTATATATGTAGATCTGAAATAAAACGCTACCAAATAATAAAAACAAAATCAACAGGGAGCCAGACAAAAGAGCCCCCAAAAAGCCCCCCAGCACCGAAGACACCACCAACACACACAGACACACACACACACAACACACACAACACAAAATCTGTACAATAAAAGAATTGCAAACGCTTTTGAAATTCCAATATAAACAAATGGTGTAGCGGTACCGTAAAACCAGTATTGCAAATTCCTTCCTAGATGTTTACTTCTATGGTCAATTTTAGTCTTTATAAAAGATGGGGGGAGCACCGGTGGTTGGTGGTCGGTGGGCGGTCGGTCGGTCGGTCGTTGCATTTTCCTTGTCCGGAGCATAACTTGAAAACTACGTTGGAATAATACAACTCATACAAGATCAAGCTTGAGAAAAGGCAGGCACAAGGACCATAACTCCATCTTGACTTTACAGTGAATGCCCTTTTATTTTCCTTTCCGGAGCATAACTTGAAAACTCTGGTGGAATCAATAAAACTTCATACAATGGACAAACACATTGGAGGAAGTGCAGTGCACAAGAACTATAAGCCATCTTGACTAATTACAGAGTATGCCCTTTGTTACTTTTCCTTGTCCGGAGCATAACTTGAAAACTACTGGTTGGAATTCAATACAACTCATACAATGGTCAACACTTGAGAGGAAGGCAGGAAAAGAACCAAACCCATCTTGACTAATTACAGAGTATGCCCTTTGTTACTTTTCCTTGTCCGGAGCATAACTTGAAAACTATTGGTGGAATTCAAACAATTTCATACAAGATGAAGCACAATGAGAGGAAGTGCAGGTACAAGAACCATAACCTATCTAGAGTATTTTCAGAGTTATGCCCTTTGTTATTTTTTCTTCTCCAGAGCATTTCTTGAAAACTACTGGTTGGAATTCAATATAACCTCATACAATGGTCAAGTCATTTGAGAGGAAGTGCAGTGCACAAGAACCATAACTCCGTGACATTACAGAGATGCCCTTGTTACTTTTCCTTGTCGGAGCATAATTGAAAAGTACTAGTGGAATCAAAACAACCTACAATGGTCAGCCAATGAGAGGAAGTGCAGTGCACAGGAACCATAACCAACTGACCATTACAGAGTATTGCCCTTTGTTACTTTTCCTTGTCCGGACATGTTCGAAAACTTCTGGTTGGAATTCAATACAACTTCATAAAATGGTCAAGCACAATGACAGGAAGTGCGTGCGAAAGAACAATAACCTATCTTGACTCATTTCAGAGTATGCCCTTTGTTACTTTTACTTGTCCGGAGCATTATTCGAAAACTATTGGTGAATTCAATACAACTTCATACAATATAAGCACAATGAGAGGAAGGCAGTGTACACGAACCATAACTCTATCTTGACAAATTACAGAGTTATGCCAAGAACAATATCTCTTTTTAGTTTGTTTGCAAGGTATTCTGTTACTACGAACTTTCTCAGTTTATAAAGCAGTCTTTTGGGGGTATTAATCACATTTAGTGATAGCTCTAGTTTATTTTATATTTATGTATTTTTGCATGTATTTTTTTTATTATATTTTTTCAACGGAAACAGAGAGCGAGCAGCTTAAATAATAATAACAACAAGAGCCATGTTACACATGGTTAATCCCCCCGCCGGGAAGAAGTTACCTGAAGGTTGTACTTTCGTACATTTTACTTGGTGAGAGGAAATCCTTAAAAAGCCGTATAGTTATGGTCATGCTGAGTACAGTTTTCAAGTAGTTTTCCTACTAATGTGCTATGTCATTGTATTAAGTTTGAAGAAAATCCCTCAAGTACTTTTGGAGTTATGCTCCGGAAATTTTTTTTAAGTAAAACTGATAAAGGCGAATAACTCTAAAAGTAGGCAAGGTAGAGTTATTGTTCTTACACACTGCACTTCCTACCAATGTGCTTTGTCAGTGTATTAAGTTTGAAGAAAATCCCTCGAGTACTTTTGGAGTTATGCTCCGGAAATTTTTTTTCAAGTAAATCTGATAAAGGGGAATAACTCTAAAAGTAGGCAAGGTAGAGTTATTGTTCTTGCACACTGCACTTCCTACCAATGTGCTATGTCAGTGTTTTAAGTTTGAAGTAAATCTCTCGCATACTTTTGGAGTTATGCTCTGGACAAAACTTTTAAAGTAAATCTGATAAAGGGGAATAACTCTAAAAGTAGGCAAGGTAGAGTTATTGTTCATGCACACTGCACTTCCTACCAATGTTCTATGTCGGTGTATGAAGTTTGAAGAAAATCGCTCGAGTACTTTCGGGGTTATGCTCCGGACAAAATTGGGACGGACGGACGGAGACCATTTCTAATATCCCCTTCGCCTTTGGCGGGGGATGAACAAGTGAAAAGGATTATCCCTACGTAGGATCTAACAGATTATTTCACGAGACATAAATGTTGTGCTCAATAAATAAATACATATTTAAAGAACATACATTGTATATAAAAAATACAGTATTTTAAACACAAATAATCATTATATAAGCCTTCTGTATAAGATCGGATCCACCCTTTTATTGTACAACAACATCTTTACATAGAGTATTAAACGGTTTAAAATGCTGATTCTACCGATACTGTTTGGAATTTATAACTTAAGCTTACAAATAAAGTGATGATACTTGCAAATATTCTATTTTTTATGTTTTTGAAGTTATTTAATTTGACAAAACTGTCCATTTCGCACAATCATGTAAATATCAATAAACTTATTATAAACATTGTATAATTAAAAACAATGATAATAGATTAAACTTCACGAAATGACAGTTGATCCAGAATTAACAATCAAGTACTGTAGTACAGTCAAACCCGTGCTAAAATCCAATTTTGAATGAAAGCTGCTTGCTCTCAGATATTGGTAAAAAAATAAAGTTCTTCAAACTGTATGTAAATAATGTATTTTAGAACATATGGTAATATAAAAAGGCTTCAGGATAAATTCCTGTCACGTATATCTCTTAATTTAAAAAAATATGCTACCAAATTCAAAAGCGTTGCAAACGCTTTTGAAATTTCAATATAAACATATAGTGTAGCGGTGCCGTGTAACCAGCATTTTCAATCGATTTCTTCAAATTCCTACCTAGATTTTTGCTTAAATTTTGATTCTAGCCTTTAGTTTTATATCTATAAATAAGTACGTCAAATTTTATAAAAAAATATTTTTTTCAACAGTAACTGAGAGCGAGCAGCTTTAATATCTCAAGAAATGCCTGCAAATAATCACAAAATCAATTTAAGTTTCATACGGATTGAATGTAAATCTATTGTATTATTACATTTATTTCTGAAAATTCTTTATAAATTGATTAAATAGATATCGGTAGGAGTATTATTCCAGATTAGCGAAATGTTATACGTAAAAGAATAGTCTTATACTGTGATATAACCAGATTACATAACGACGACCTCAGTCTGTAGTCTGCATATTTTCAGAATGTCAGGTATCCTGACAGAAATCTGGGGCCATGTTTATATTTATATCGAAGACTAAAGGAACAGTGTGATATTAACGTACATCTTGATCATAAAGCCTTTACAGCTCGATTAATAAAACTTTAGATGGCATTTTAGCCATTTTATTTTGATTAATTCTTGCTGCAAGTTTCTGAAATTAAGTTACCTCACTTTAATCACTTTTAGTCGACTGTGGTTTCTTTTCCATACAGAACAACAGTAATCAAATAGACGGTAGGAAGCATTTCCTTCATTTCAAATGCCAACGCTTCTTTTTAGCAGATATAACTTTGTGTTAAACTTGTCATTTCTACCAGAAGATCCAACACTCGCGTGGTATATAATTGCATGCAATTTGCATATCCACACGTAAAACATAGTATATACATATTGTATTAACACAATATGTATAAGTAATGTCACAGGAAATTAATATTATCAACATTTACAAAAATGTTCAAACTCAACTAAAAAGTAAAGAACATTGGCTAAATATTAACAAGCAAAGCGCTGAAGGCACTGAAAATGTTCGGTCTGAAACGTAGATTATCATAAGGATTGGTACTAAGGACAGGAATGTTGAACACATGTTTTGCAATATCTCTGATAGTTTTAAGTGGAACATCTGACCACTTGATGTAACAGCGTATTGAGCAACGTTACGGACGGTGAGATTCCTCCTTGGTCAAGTGGTTAGAGAAGTTGAAGCTTCCCAATTATTGAGAGTCTTGGGATCGAGCCCCGCTACTGACCACGTTTCTTTATGTGAGATAGTTTGCAATTTTTTAAGAAGAAAGTAGTTATAGTACTGGTCCTTACCAGGAATTATCGTAAAATTCACTGCCCGCCTGTAAATGAACGTACATTTAACTGAAATGTATTTCCTTTGACGTAGATCTTTTTTCTAGACTAAGAAATGAATAAAGATCAAAGTCGGAATATTTTATACATAGTAAACATTATACTGAACACTTGAGCATGGCTAACAACGTCATGTTTTCACCATTGTAAACATTAACACATTTCTTTAATATCGTAATGAAAATTAATGACCGATTGCATTCATAGTATAAAACATACGCGAATTAATAAAACAACTTTCTATTGGTGTTCCATTCATAACAAATTGTTTCCCGCCGGGTGTTAAACCCGAACAAACTTATCTAGCCCGTTCTAGATAAAACAGTCGTATGGTACATATACCACAAAACACAACATTAGACAGAAACTGCGTACACATTGATGGGCGACCAGTATCGATTCAGACCAGCCTGCTTGCATGGTTGCAAAGTCCATTATGTTGGTTTTCCCATGACGCGGCTCAATGTTTGTTATTTTATTACACTGAACCATGCAAAACACGAATGGTAGGTATTTCAAAATGAATGAATCACAGTACATTATTGTAAATAATCGTAGTAATCAATCAATAATTTCATCCAACGATAGTTAGGAAACCTGTCTATTGAAACACTGTTGAAAACTTAGGTGGTTTAAGACGAAACTATTTTGCTACTAGCTTACTATCATCTAAATTTTCGGTGCGTTTTAACAGTCTATTTCGCATGTTCAACTATATTAACAAATGCACACCACGGTGTTTCCCTGAATTTGGCAGTGATATGGAATATTTCACAATTATCGCTAAAAGCGACAGCAACTTAAAGACTGGCTCTTTTTACATAAATTATATCATCTTTAAATTCCCAACTGCGTAGTATCTTCGTGACTTCACTACTTTCGATTTTGGAGTGAAACGTATCTTTACCGCGTAGTTAACCAGAACGACATTCCGTCTGTTATCAGAACCAACATTTTCATTAAATAACCGATGAAATGGTGTTTATAAATGCTATGTAGGTAAAGTATTGCCAGTATAAATGCTGTATGTGTGTCACTTTCAGCGCGTTTTGATCGGATGCTTATTAAAGTAGTGCATGTCTAAACTGCGTAGTAAGAAACAGACTACTTAAGTGCCATAATACTGCATCTGTCGAACGTTTAAGAAGTACGTAAACCGTTTGCACATTAACTTACAAAAATTGACTAAATTCCTTGTTAGCTCACCGAGCTTTTCTGATCGATGATTGTCCGTCGTCCGTCAACATTTTGATTCAAATGACATCTCCTCTGAAACCTCTAGGCCAATGTTGATAAAACTATGCAGGAATGTTCCTTGCATGAAGCTTGACCTAAATTGTTCAAAGAATTCCATTCCATGTAGAACTCTGGTTGCTATGGCAACAAATAGGAAAAACTTTAAAAATCTTCTTCTCTGAAACCACAAGGCCTAGAGCTTAGATATTTGGCATGTAGCATTGTCTAGTGGACCTCTACCAAGATTGTTCAAATTATGACCCCCGGGTCAAAATTGACCCCGCGCGGGTGGGCACTTAGTTTTTGCATAGGAATATAAAGGAAAAACTTTTAAAATCTTCTCTGAAACCACAAGGCCTAGAGCTTAGATATTTGGCATGTAGCATTGGCTAGTGGACCTCTACCACGATTGTTCAAATTATCACCCCCGGGTCAAAATTGACCCCGCACCGGGGGTCACTTAGTTTTGCATAAGAATATATAGTGAAAACTTTAAAAATCTTCTTCTCTGAAACCACAAGGCCTAGAGCTTAGATATTTGGCATGTAGCATTGGCTAGTGGACCTCTACCAAGATTGTTCAAATAATGACCCTCGTATCAAAATTGACCCCGCACGGGGGGTCACTTAATTTTACATAGGCTTATATAGTGAAAACTTTAAAAATCTTCTTCTTTGAAACCACAAGGCCTAGAGCTTAGATATTTGGCATGTAGCATTGTCTAGTTGACCTCTACCAAGATTGTTCAAATTATGACCCCCGGGTCAAAATTGACCCCGCACCGGGGGTCACTTAGTTTTGCATAGGAATATATAGGAAAAACTTTTAAAATCTTCTTCTCTGAAACCACAAGGCCTAGAGCTTAGATATTTGGCATGTAGCATTGGCTAGTGGACCTCTACCAAGATTGTTCAAATAATGACCCTCGTATCAAAATTGACCCCGCACGGGGGTCACTTAATTTTACATAGGCTTATATAGTGAAAACTTTAAAAATCTTCTTCTTTGAAACCACAAGGCCTAGAGCTTAGATATTTGGCATGTAGCATTGTCTAGTTGACCTCTACCAAGATTGTTCAAATTGTGACCCCCGGGTCAAAATTGACCCCGCACCGGGGGTCACTTAGTTTTTACATAGGCTTATATAGGGAAAACTTTAAAAATCTTTTTCTCTGAAACCACAAGGCCTAGAGCTTAGATATTTAGCATGTAGCATTGCCTAGTAGACCTCTTCAAAGTTTGTTCAAATTATGCCCCTGGGGTCAAAATTGACTGTGCCCGGGGGGGATCATTTGTTTTACAAAGGCGTTTATAGGAAAACTTATTTGGTATATAACATTATCTAGTGATCTTCCACCAGGCAAGTGGACTTGTACCAAGGTGAGCGATATAGGGCCATCTTGGCCCTCTTGTTATGATAAATTGTCGTATATTTTTCTATCTTTGAAACAATATAAATCTTTGCAGTCATACCAACACTAAAACTGTTGATTACTTATGTTACTTTCTATAAATATGTGATGTCATCATTCTGAAGGATTATTCTGAATTGAGGGGTAGTTCGGTTTTAAAAGTAGAAACTGCTCTTCTCAGAAACTGGGTACAATAAATGTTAGGATTTGAAAATCCTCACATTTAGAAACGATTTTTTTAAATCTACGGATAAACATGTATCAAAACTTTTCTCCAAATAAAGAGCACCCTGTAATTAAAGACCAAAAGGGACAAACATTTCACTATTCAGCTATTGCGGAAACACCTGTCAATAAAGACCACCTGTCAACAAGGTCAGTTTTTTATTCACTTGTTTGACAGTATACTACTCAAATGCAACCCTCGAAAACGTAGCTCAAAACTACGGCGGAATTTAAAAATTTAGAAAACGAAATGCCTTCTCCGGCTTTTAGACAACTCACGTAATCGAACTAATTTATGTGTTTGTTGATGTTGCTATTGCTTCTTGTATGCTTTTTCTAATAACTGCTTTATCACACTTTCCATTTAATGACCGTCTCGTTAATCCCGAAAGAGATTTTGATTGAGTGTTTTAACGTGGTTTTTGACGTAACGTCATTTCTGATTGGTTGCGTTGCCTCAATTTGCAATAATTTACGTACTAGTATATATAGCCATTATTTTAAGCACAGATGCCGATATATATTCAATATGTGAAACGCATTTAGCCGACCAAAATGCCATATCAGTTAAGGGATATAAATGGTTTGGGTTTAATAGAACCGAAATTCACGTTAATGCCCCAAAGCCGTCCGGAGGTGTAGGCATTCTGGTAAAAGACTGGATATTTGGTGAATACGATGTTTCAGTAATTGATAAATCATATGACGGTATCATAGGTCTAAAAATCTTTAACAGACAGACTGAATATGAATTTGTTGTATATTCGTGTTATCTTCCACCTGAAATGTCTCCGCGCGGTAGAGATGCCGAGGGCTTCTTTGCTCACCTTTTGTCACAATTATATACTCATAGCGATGTTGATGCAGTGTTCTTATCAGGTGATTTTAACTCGAGAATAGGAATTTCTGCAGATATTTCTGATGTGATAGACAGTGTACCAAAACGGAAGTCTCTAGAAACTACTGTAAATCAACATGGTCATGCTTTTCTGGAATTTTTGAATGAAGCAAGGTGTTGCATCTTGAATGGCCGATTTAATGAAAAAGACGATAATTATACATCGATATCCCGTAAAGGAAAATCCGTTGTAGACTACATTTGTGTCCCTCACGATAATTTCACGTTATGTGAGAAGTTTAAGGTAATTACCGCACAGGATCTTGTCGAAAAGCATAACATACAAGGTTTATTGGGTCATAGATCAAGATTACCTGACCATTCGTTGTTACTTACGGAATTCACGGCACCTGGTCACGGGACACGCGGGCAAACGATGAATATCACTGGAAAAGTGTCAAATTCACCACGCTTTAAATTTGATAAAATACCTGAAGACTTCATGATGAATGCTTTAACAAGAAACGCTTTGCTGGAAGTAATTGACAATATACAGCTCTGTAGAGAAACACAGGATAATGTTGATTTGATATATGAAAAGTTATGCAAAATCATATTGTGTGAAATGATTGACAAAATACCCAAGTGCAGTGCAACACCCACCACACAAAAACGCTTCAAGCTTAAAAAACCGTTTTGGAACGATGAATTAAGTAATCTATGGAAAGACATGAATATTAAAGAGAAGTCCTTTTTAAAGTGTAAATCGCCACGGTCAGTTAGAAACGCGTTACGGAAGGACTATATAATTGCGCGCAACGAATTTGATAAAATACTGAAACGAACTGAACGGGCTTATAGACAGTCAGTTGCGTGCGAAATCGAGGAATTTTCCAGCTCAAATCCAAGAGACTTCTGGGATAAAATTAAGCACTTAGGGCCCCGATCTGATAAAAGTATTCCGATGGAAATTGTCGATGAAAACGGTCACTCGTCATTTAACGAAACCGAGGTGTTAGAAAGATGGAAAACAGACTTTCGAAATTTGTACAACGCGTCGAATGCGAATGACTTTAACGAAGAACATTATACTCAGGCGAAAACACATAAACTGCTCTTAGAACACGCAGTGGATGATCCTTTATATAACAGTAATTTAATGCTGAACTCTAGCGTTAATACAGAGGAAATTAACCACGTGTTAAGCAAAGCGAAGTCCAAGTCGGCGTCGGGATATGACGGTATACCGTATATCGTACTTAAGCATCAACCCGTTATTGAAGTGCTCCAGCAGTTGTTTCAGCTCATACTAGACACCAGTATTACCCCTACATCATGGTCCAAAGCCATTGTATGTCCCATCCTGAAAGACTCTAACACAGATCACCGTATCCCATTGAACTACAGAGGCATAAGTCTCCTATCCTGCATTAGTAAACTGTATAGTGCACTACTGAATAAAAGACTAACACTCTATCTAGAGACAAGTGATATTCTAGCTGATGAGCAAAATGGTTTCAGACGTAATAGGTCATGCGAAGACCACATATTTACATTGAACAGTGTTATGCGAAACCATTCCAACGTCTATACATCCTTTATCGATCTCCGCAAATGTTTCGATTTTATAGACCGAGAAATGATGTTATACAAGCTACTCCTCCATAAAGTTGACGGTAAATTTTATCACGCCATTAAAAGTTTATACAAACATACAGTTTCTTGTGTACGAGTGAATAACCGGTATACGGATTGGTTCGACTGTCAGAAAGGCTTGAAGCAGGGAGATAAAAAATTTATCCCCGACTATCTTCTCCGTATTCGCAAATGACTTGGTCACCGAAATCAATGATCTACACCTCGGCATTGACATTGGAACTAGGAAATTGTCGTTGTTATTATACGCCGACGACATAGTATTAATCGCCAACAGCGAAGAGAATCTTCAAAAAATGTTAGATAAATTGCACGAATGGTGTAGAAAATGGCGCGTTTTAATCAATACCGAAAAATCCAAGTGCATACATTTTAGAAAAGGACGAACTAAAGAAACTGATTATGTATTCAAAATAGGCGAAAATGCACAAGAAAAAGTAGAAACATACAAATACCTCGGGGTAACATTGCATTATAGATGTGATTTTACAATGAATTGTAACATACTAGGAAAAGCTGCTGGAAGAGCACTAGGAAAAGTTATCTCGACACTACATAGTATGAAAGAGTTCGGTTTCAAAACGTTTGAAAAACTTATATTTGCATGTGTTAACCCTATCATGGATTATGGGGCAGGTGTATGGGGTTATAAACGTTATCAAAATATAGAAAGTGTGCAAAATCGAGCTATTAGATACTTTCTTGGAGTACATCGCTTCGCACCAATCCTTGCCATTACAGGTGATACTGGTTGGATTCCACCTACGTATAGACGATGGTCATTAATGTTACGGTTCTGGAACAGACTACTTAAATTTGACAACACTAGATTAACTAGATTAACTAGACAAGTATTTGAGGCTGACTATGCTCAAATAATTGGTCAAGTGAGATTAAAGACATAATGACGCAATTAGGGCTACATAATTATTTTGTGAATAAGTCTCAAATAAATGTGAACATCATAAACGAGAGAATTGATAGCTTCTACTCAAATGTATGGTCAGAAAATGTGAGATCTGTTCGTAAATTAAGAACATATGTTACGCTTAAAGACACATTTCAAACTGAAGAATATGTATGTTTAAATTTGAAAAGAAATGAGAGATCTATGCTTGCTCAATTAAGGTGTGGTATTTTACCATTAAGAATTGAAACTGGTCGATTTGTTAATGAAAACATTGAGGAAAGACTTTGTAATTTATGTGATTATAGACAAATTGAAGATGAAAAGCACTTTGTATTAAACTGCCCATATTATGCTGATATACGATCTGAAACATTTAATGATACCTTAAATGATCATGACTTCTCTAGCATGAGTGATCAGTTGAAACTTAAACATTTGTTAAGATCATATCCTAGAAAATGTGCTAAATATGTGTCTCAAGCCTTCCTTAAACGTAAACGAAGATTGTACATGTAAATTCTGTATCATTGTATAGGTATATGTATATCATTGCAAGTACTGTATACCCACATTTAATTTAATTTCAGAACACATACACTTCTCTGATTATTTCAATTAAATATTCAAGCAATATTATTCATTAACTTTTGTTTAGCGCAATATATTTGTTCATTGTATTATATATCATGTGATAATTGCACTGTTTACTTTAGGTGACTTATAGGCCCATTGGGCCGGGTGTTTCGTTGTTTACATAAACTGTATATATTGTATTGTATAACACATGTCACTTTAATAAATTACTTACTTACTTACTTACTTATAGTCGCAGAAACCGACCGGCGATTTAATTATCGCATTTTAACACACTGTGCGTTAGAATAGGGTTAACCATTTAGTGATTTTGACATTTGCGACCGTATATTAAAATTACAAAACAGTTAACCCTATATTCGCGTTAGAATAGGGTTAACTATATAGTAATTTTGACATTTGCGACAGTGTATCAAAACTACGAAACAGTTTATGCTATATTCTAACTCGGTTATACAGTAACAACAACTTTTACTCATCAGCAAACCTTACCTAATGAAAACAAACATTTCAGACCAGCTTTAACAATGACTCTCTTGATAAAACTTCAAATATCATGTCCAAAATTGTTTCATGATCAACATGTAACATTACAAAAACAGAGTAGTCTATTGACTATTATACGATTAAGTCTTACACATATATACGGTCACTCTTATACAGTAACAATAACTTTTTACTCATCACCAAACCCTTATCTACTGAAAACAAGCGTTTCAGACCAGCTTTAAAAATAACTCACTTGATAATAAACCCTTGAAAGGGCCCCTTGCTACTCCCTCTTGAGTCCTTCAATTCACGCTTTCTATAGTCCTCCTTAATTACTAAAGGATTTGGAGAGACTTTGGTCTTTTTGCTGGCTTGATGTCCTAAAAGACTGAAACTCTTCAAAGACCCAATACTGTCATTCATTGACTCCAGTCCCTCTGGAACGTGCAGGTTATTCACTTTAGTTTCAAGTCCAGTCGATTTCTCTCCAAGCTCATTCAGCTCGGTTTGATTGATCTGTTCATGGGCAGTACTGGGAAATGCAACACTGCCCACGCCCCTACCGCCGGCTTAAGCGGTATTTAAAGTATGAGCAAATTATCTGGAAGCAGTATGTAAAATGTGCAGAAATGACGTGAATAAGGACCAAAATAGAGCCAGTATTTTCACAAAAGTAGGGGAGAACGCTTGCATGGATTGAATTTATATTTTACATGTGTATGTATTAGATATTGAAGATGAGTATCATTTCATGTTGATATGTAATTGTTACGATGATGTTAGAAAGAAATATATTAAGAAGTATTATTACAATAGGCCATCAATGGCAAAATTTATTGAATTAATGAATATAGATAAAAAGAGTGTTGTACTTAATCTATCGAAATATATCAAAGAATCCATTGAAATTAGAAATACTATTATTAATTCCAACAACTGATTGTGCTTAAACATTGTATTATGTACGTATACAAAATGTATATGTGTTAACGCTTACTTCGTATATCTTTGAAACATTCCAAAGTGTAGAAAGACATTATAAGTATTATACATTTATACATGCTGTAGCCGGCAGGGCAATGGCGGGTATAGTTGTCTTTGTTAAAAAAAGTATACGAAACTTTGTTACACGTTTATTACCAGAATGTGACTTCGGGGTTTTTCTACAAATTGATAAATCCTTTTTGCTTACAGGTAGAAATTTAATATGTGGTTTTATTTACTTACCACCATGTTCATCGCCTTTTTATAACACTAGAACTTTAAAGGGTATTAAAATGTTAGAAGAAACATTTTTAAATTTGAATACATTTAGAGAGACAGATTTTATATTAAGCGGCGACTTAAATGCTCGTACTGCTGATAAAAGCGATTGTATTAATGTGGGAAATATTTCTGATAATCTTGACGCATACCAGGATATTTTTATGGATGATTTAATTCCTCCCAGGATGTCTTGTGATAAAAAAGTAAACTCATTTGGCCTTGATTTACTAGAATTTTGTAAGTCATATAATATACGCATAGCAAATGGCAGATTTTATTGTGATAAGGCTAGAGGCGATTTTACATACATAAGTCAGCTTGGTTGTAGTGTGATTGATTACATGTTATATTCAGACGGTATAAAAGCGTCCATAACAGATTTTGATATAGACAATAGAACTGAATCATCACATTTGCCTCTTATATTTAACCTACAAGTGACATATAATAATGTTCAAAACCAGAACATCACAGAAGATATACGGGAAATCAGAGATAAATATATATTTGACGAAAATAACACTTCCAAATACCGTGAAAATTTGAGAAATCATTTATCCGCATCCTTTATAAATAATTTAACATTAGAAATTATGGATGTGGCAACATCTTTATCCGATGTTATAAATGAACTTAATGACATTCTATATTCTTGTGGTAAATGTTGCTTAAAGCAATCGAAAAAGAAAACGGAGTATCAAGCAAAATGGTTTAATAGCGAATGCAGAAAACTTAAATACTTAAAAAACAAAACACTTCGCGTGTTTAGACGTCTCAGAAGCGAGAAAATTTTAAATGCATATATTTCGGCGCGAAATGAGTTCAAACATTATTGTGACTTAAAACGTAAAGAATATTACAGTTCCCAATTAAATGAACTGATACATTATGCGAAAAGCCCAAAGTCATTTTGGAGGAAACTTAAATTTATGTGTTCTAGACCAAGCGTTAGTTCAAATTCTATTTCACCAGAGGAATGGAAAACCTATTTTGAGAACCTTTTTAACCTAGATGAAGGGGAGAATATTGTTGAATCAGATATAATCGTGAACAATTCTGAAAATGAGATTGAAGATTCCATTTTTAATTCTGAAATTACAGATGACGAGATACTAAAAGCAGTTAAAGGTCTTAAGGCTGGCACTAGCAGTGGTGAAGATAATATCATACCAGAATTTTTTATTCATGGGATCGATCTCATGTTACCGTTAATAGGAAAGCTTTTCAATCGATTATATGATACTGGAACTTTTCCCGAATCTTGGAGTAAAGCAGTAATTGTACCATTATATAAGAAAGATGATATAAATGTACCTGGAAATTATAGAGGTATATCACTCTTAGATATATGTGGCAAATTATACACCAGTATTCTGACAAGAAGATTGACTTTTTTTGTTAATATATTTGATAAACTACATGAATCTCAAGCGGGCTTCCGTGAGGGATATTCAACCACTGACAATGTATTTATTTTGCAAGCAATTATAGATAAACAATTATCAAAACCAGGTGGTAAGATATATGTAGCTTTTATAGATTTTATGAAATGTTTTGACATGATAAAAAGAAACAAATTATGGAATGTTTTAAAACAAAATGGCATTAAAGGGAAATTGTATAGAGCAATACTTGGTATGTACAGTAGAGTAGAGGCTTGTGTCAAAACAAATGTGGGTCTTACAGAACATTTTAAGTGTCCGGTAGGTTTAAAACAGGGTTGTTTGGCATCACCGATATTATTTTTAGTATTCATTGATGAACTAGTTAAATATATTGAAGAAAGTGGTGTAAGAGGGATACAGCTATTTCCTGACACAACCGAAATACTGTCACTTTTGTTTGCAGACGATCTGGCACTTACTGCAGATACAGTTATAGGTCTCCAAAAACTTTTAAATTCATTGCATAAGTTTTGTAGTGAAAAGGGGGTAAAGATTAATACACAAAAATCGAAAATTATGGTATTTAAAAAGGGTGGGATACTATCTAAACATGAGAAATGGACTTATAATGGTGAAGCTATTGAAACAGTTAAGAGTTTTTGTTATGTTGGAGTAACTTTGACACAGCAACTATCTTATATTAGTATGGCAAGGGAACAAGCATTGAAGGCTAAAAGAGTACTAATCTCAGTACTGGGAAAATTATACGATTATGGACAGATACCAAGAAATGTATTTTTTAATATATTTGATACAAAAATCAGTCCTATTCTACTATACGGGTCAGAAATTTGGGGTACACAAAGGCAAAATTCTACAGAAATTGTACATTCTTATGCCTGTAAAAGATATATGTGTGTAAGTCAAAAAACTATTAATGCTGCGGTGTTAGGCGACTGCGGGAGGTACCCAATGTTTATAAACGCAGCCAAGAGAAGTCTGAAATATTGGTGTAAAATATTGAAAATGAGAGATGACAGATATGTTAAGAAAAGTTATTTGATGATGAAATATCTAGATGATTTAGGACAAAGCAACTGGGTTACAAGTATACGAAATCTGTTATGTAAAAATGGTTTCGGGTATCTTTGGTTTGATCAATGTGTAAAACAAGAAAAGTCATTTTTATTTAAATTTGTACAACGTCTAAAAGATCAATATATTCAAGAGTGGGTCGGGACAGTAAGAGATAGCTCTAAACTAAGTTCTTATATTTATTATAAGCTCGAATTCAAACACGAAGCATATTTAAATTATGTAAAAGTACGTAAATTTAGGTATGCTCTAGCAACACTAAGGTCTTCATCGCATACTCTTGAAATAGAGAGAGGAAGGTATAATAACACACCAAAAGAAAATAGAATTTGTAAACTATGTAACTATGCAATAGAGACAGAATACCATTTTGTTTTAGTCTGTCCAGCTTTTTCGTATATTAGAGAAAAATATATTCCTCGAAAATACTTTGAAAATACTAACGTTCATAAGTTTAGGATTCTCATGAGCTGTAATTCTGAAAAGGTCATTATAGGTCTAGCAATGTATACGTACTATGCATTTCAAAAACGCAAAGCAATACTAGATATATAACAGAATATATAATAGATGTATGAACTGTTATATTGCCATGTGAACCATATTGATAGAATATTACAAGTAAGAGCTGTGTACTTTAGCCAGTATTAGTTACATATTGTTGGTATTTAACCAGTATAATTATTTACACATTGTTGTCAATAACAGTTACCAGTCTAAGAAATTGATATAAAATTGTAACATATATTTTGTAATGGGCCGGTGGCCAATATCAAATAAACTATTTGTCATTGTCATTGTCATTGTCATATTCACAGTGAAATACAGTTCAAAATGTACTTATATGATTCATGTATTAAAAATACTCCACATGTTAACTTACTATTTACACGTGACAACTTGTTTAACAATATGTATTGTATATGATGATGTACTATGTACAAATCAAAATAAAATATATGTTCTGTTCTGTTCTGTTCTGTATTTATAGAGATACAACAGTTTCCTTTCCAAAGTGGGCATGATACCCATAGTGTGTTATTAATTTCTGTCAAATGTGAGGTTTTCACACTTTTTAAAGAGAACGATGACCCTTTTTGTACTTAATTTCTGTCGAAAATGTGGTTTTCGCACATTTTTATTAGAACGCTTGCAAGGATTGAATTTATATTTTACATGTGAATGTATCTTGTAAAGATACAGCTTCCTTTCGAAAGTAGGCTTGACACCCCTAATTTTGTGAGAGTTATGCCCCTTTTTGTTCTAAATATCTGTCAAATATGAGGTTTCCACACTTTGCGACTATTAAAGGGTCACTCCCTACATCTAGCCGATTATATTCTCGAAACATAGATTAAGTGTGAACGTAGAATGATAAATAAATACAATTTCAAAGAAGAAACTATGGCGAAAAATGCCTCATTTTACCACAATTAATCAATATAGAGGCTTTCTGTAATAAATCGCATCCACCCATTAATTGTACAACAACAACAACTCTACATAGATTATTGAATGGTTTACGGTAATGCAGTATACCTTAAACCGGTGAGTTTATCGATAATGACTGGGAATGCATGGCTAAAACTTTTCGGTTAAGTTATAATACTTCCAGAGATTCTACTATTCATGTTTTGGAGGTTATTTAGTTTGACATCAGTTATAGGGTATGTCCCTTTAAATAGCGTATAACCTTTGCACAACGGCATATTTTGTTACACACTCATGCATGTGTTTTTGTAAACACTGTACACCATGTTATGCTACTTTCGGTTTACTGTGCGTGTTGGTTTCTTGCGCGTGTTGTATACGTCAGCAAATAGATTGAGCTGTAACATGAAAGTAAAATTTCCATTGGCCCACCTACAGAGGTCACGCGCAGGGGTCACCCTGTCTGCTAACCTGCGCATGGACTTCTTTTTTTAGCAACGCCAGGGTGAGCTTTTCTAATTGATGAGTGTCCGTCGTCCGTCAACATTTTGATTCAAATGATATCTCCTCTGAAACCACTAGGCCAATGTTGATAAAACTATGCAGGAATGTTCCTCGCATGAAACTCTACCAAAATTGTTCAAAGAATTCCATTCCATGCAGAACTATGGTAGCTATGGCAACAAATAGGAAAAACTTTAAAAATCTTCTTCTCTGAAACCACAAGGCCTAGAGCTTAGATATTTGGCATGTAGCATTGGCTAGTGGACCTCTACCAAGATTGTTCAAATTATGACCCCTGGATCAAAATTGACCCCGCACGGGGTGTCACTTAGTTTTACATAGGCTTATATAGGAAAAACTAAAAAAATCTTCTTCTTTGAAACCACAAGGCCTAGAGCTTAGATATTTGGCATGTAGCATTGCCTAGTAGATCTCTTCAAAGTTTGTTCAAATTATGCCCCTTGGGTCAAAATTGACCTTGCCCGGGGGGTCACCAGAGGTCAACTTTAAGCGTTCTCATAAGATGTCAATATACCTGGGTTGAGTACGACATGTCTGCTTTATGTCTGTGAACAAATATATGCACGCGCTCAAAACACTATCCCACAGGGGCCTGTACGCGAACGTTGGTAAAATGAAAATTTTCAAAGCTGGTAAAATTGTGTCGAAGGTCATTTTCAAGGTTGTCTTACAGTGTCAGCATTTGCCTCGGACATCTGAGATTTCAACATTCAGGAGCTGTCAGCATAGCCTTTAAATTCATACAGACAAAACGTGTTCAATACGGTAACTGTCACTTCTATGGAAGGCCAAACCTGTCTTAACCCGCGTATACGGTTTATTACGTTATAGGCGTTCAAAGGATATATAGTCACACAAATCGAACGACGTTTTAATTATCGCATTTAAACAACATTGTGCGTTAGAAAATGGATAACTATTTAGTGATTTTGACATTTGCGACCGTATATACGGTTTTTAATGGTTGCAAATATTTTTAGCTTTCTCACTTTCATGCTAGTAAGCATGTTTGATCTGTTGTCAATTATATTCACTGGTGCATGCAAAACATCTGAGAGGTTCACGGAGTTTCACAATGACTATAAAGACAAATAAAACCTATACAGTAATAACAACTTTACAACAAAAATTATACTCATTGTTTCGTCGATGTAACGACCGCTACCTTCCAAATTTCTATTATTCTATTCAGTAACACAGTCATTACAGTAAGTCGTCAAGTTCAAAAAAATGTACATCTTGAAGACGTTCATGTCACCAATAATACATACGTTGACAGTTGTACTGAAATTAGTACGGGTAAACTTAGAACTACTGAAACACACATACACGGACAGACAATGGATCTACTCTTGGTAGACTAATCTGAGCGAATCGATATTGTAGTGCCAATAGTTTGAAAAATGTATGCTTTCGTTTCTAAAATTCAATATGATATTACTTAAGATTGACCACTTCTATCTAGGAAATACTTTGGTGTATGTTGCAGTATTCGTAGTGCATGGGTAGTTCGTTGGACCTTATCTCGTTAGTGAAATTTGAGACGGGCATCTTTCAGTACAAGTCAGAACCCGAGAATGCAGTCTGCGATGCTAGTAAAGAATTTAGGTTTCAAACATTTGTTTACAATCAAACAAGTAAGTTTACATAAGAAATTTAGACAATTATTATATTCTTTTAAGAAAACTCTGAATTACCCAGATAATGTTTGAAAGTATCGTGCTAGCTATCTACACTCAAAAACTTTTCTAAGTATACGCCTGAATTATGTGTCATATTAAAATCATTTTGAAAGACACGGTCATGAAAATTTGTCAGCAAATTATTGGATTCATTCTCCCAATACTCGGTATAAAGTTGAAGAGCATGAATGGTGATTTCGTCGTCTCAGAGATATTACATCACCGCACCCCTAGATGTGAAATTCACACAACTGTAAATTATGGTAATTCTAAATCTCTATCTCTAAATTATCTGGAACAGTAAAGTTTGTGTTAAAACGATTTCTGGTAAATATTTACACTAAATTTATTTACGGAGTTTATCTGCCTAACCTTATAAGAACTTCCTTTCCCATGCATTTATCAAACAAACCTCCTCAATTGAATCAATTGGTTCAATACAGTCTCCAAAGTGACGTTTCGTTTTTTCATGAGAAATACAAAATACCAATTCTTGAAGACAATTACGTCTAAGCCACAAATGAGTTGAATAAGCATTAGGGTGCTCATTTTCCATCAAATCTTCATCCGATCGAAATAAAGTGGAGGATAAGAATCAGGCAAAAGTCTCAAAATTCCTTTATACACTTTACATCTGACCAAGAACATTTTCTTAAAGGATTTGAATGATCAAACATTACCACATGTATGTTCATTTTATATTAGTGAATCATAAATGGTCGTCTTTATTACACGCACATTGATGACAGTCTGGTTATTTTAACGTTATTGTGACTTTTGAATATTGGGGTTATTGTGTTTACAGCGCTGCGGACTAATGAGTTTGGTACCTTTCCTTAAACCTCTGATGGAATATTTAATATCAATCTTTGATCTTATAACTTTGAAATATTCATAAATATATCTGGAAAATTGAATAAACTACAAGATTTCTTTTAGGTGTATACTTAGAAAAGTGGTTGAGTGTAATCGCATTGTATAACATAGCAGATACCATTATTTATCCTTCACGCCCTTCAGTACTAGATCCGTCGTTTATTGCAAAACTCTCTTCCGTAAATGCGGGTAAATAAAGATACAGTTATTGACCAAAATGGGAGACGGTTACTGGAGTTATGCCAATCTACCGGCTTATTAATTGCAAATGGCCGTCTATTGAAGGAATCGGGTAATATTACATACTGTTCTCACCGTAGACTATTTGTTATTGAATTTTACAGACTTCGAAACTATTGCTAGCTTTTCGGTTGCAGACGTAAACGAGTTCTCGGACCATGCGCCAATCCTGTTTACACTGTCGCTGGGGAGTTTAGAAAAATCACAGGCTGAGATTAATTCATCCTCGAATACGGAAACAGTTTGTCCCGATCGAAAAATTATTTGGGAATACGAAAAGGTCCTACAGTTTCGAACAAAACTTTCAGGTAAACGCGATTCTTTTAATCATTTACAGGCTAATTTATCGCACATGTCACTGGATGAAACGGTAGATAAATTCACAAATCTGATGTATGACTGCGCGTTTGGTATCTTTGGGAAAACTTTTAAACATAACAGTCCCATAACATGCAATAAAAAAGTGAGCAGCGAGTGGTTTGACAACGACTGTTTTACATCAAAAGCAGAATTTAAAAAGGCAAGGAATATTTTTAATAGAAATAAAACCGACACGAATAGACTTTCATTTACGCGCGCGAGAACTAAATATAAGAAAATAAATAAAATGGCACAAGATAAGCATAAAATAAAGGAAGGAAAGCGATTAAATGAACTGGCAAAGTCACAGCCCAGGCAGTTCTGGAAGAAAATTAAGCAATATTCCAAAAAGTGCCAGTCGAAGGCGTAATCTCTTACTCTTGGTTGTTTATTCGATCATTTTAAAGGCATGTTCGGTCAAGACTCAACGCATACCCAAACCGGAGATCCACATCTTTATAATAATCAAGCAGATTCTGACTTAGATTGTGATATTACGAACGAAGATCTTAGATCAGCGATTTTTTTTTTACAAAACAATAATAAGACTCCGGGTGTAGATAATTTAACGAGCGAAATATATAAAGCAAGTTATGACATTATTTCACCTTTTTTTATGAAGCTGTATAATAAAATGTTCTCAACTGGGGAGTACCCGAGTTCATGGGGCGAGGGCATTATTGCCCCTATATATAAAAAGGGCGATATAAATGACGCTAAGAACTACCGAGGTAAAACTTTAATCAATATCCTGGCAATTTACTCACAAATTCTTCTGAATCGACTAACGAAATGGTCAGAAAGATATGAAAAACTTGATAATAAACAATTCGGCTTTCAAAAAGGAAAATCTATTATAGACTGCATTTTTATTTTGCACTCAATTATAAGTAAAGCCCTTAATTCCAGTGAAAAGGTATACTGTATTTTGACAGAATAGATAGAACACTTCTTTTTCAAAAATTATTGAAAGAAAATGTTAGTTGTAAATTAGTTAGCGCATTAAAATCAATGTATACGGTAGTTAAACCGTGTGTGAGGTTTAACTCGCAACATAGGTTTGAAACAAGGGGATCCGAGTTTTCCTCTCCTTTTTATGTTTTTCGTGAATGATTTATCACAAAATATCAACACAAACATTGCAGACATTTTTACTCAACGAAATCAAGTATTTCCTTTTTTATAATACGCAGACGACCAGGTACTCTTTGCAAAATCACCGGAATCTTTATAATCAATGATAAATGACCTTGTCAAATATTGCCGTCAATGGGGATTAAAAATTAATACCTTAAAAACTAAAGCAATGATTTTTGAAAAAGGTCGGTATACCTATCATACTTTTTATATTGATGATGTCCCAATTGAACCCGTTAACTCATTCAAATATTTGGGTATCAATTTGTTCAAAAACGGAAGTTGGTTTCGCAGTCAAAAATCTGTAGCTCAACATGCGTCACGAGCACTGTATAATTTATTTGCAATTTTAAAATCCGTCGATCTTCCGGTTAAACAACAACTGAAATTGTTTGATACGCTTGTAGGTTCGATTTTACATTTTGGGTCTGAAATTTGGGGAATGCACGCAGCAACGGACATAGAACTGATACACACTAATTGTTTACGTCAACTCTTATGTCTAAAACGATCAACTAATCTCTCAGCGCTGTACGGAGAACTCGGTCGAGTACCAATGTCGATATTTAGAAAAATAAACATTATTAAATACTGGGCAAAAATTCTTAAACATCCCGAGAACTCTTTAGTAAAACAGACATACATGTTGCTAAAATCGGACATTGAGAACGATATAGGAAAACATTGGGCAGGACAAGAAAAATCTATACTAGACCGCACGGATTGAGTTATATTTGGAATCGACAATTATATGCAGACATTCCATTACAGTTAATTAAGCAGCGTATATTCGGTAGTTACTTTCAACGCTGGTATTCTGATATAAACAATTCGCCAAGGCTGCAATCCTACAGTATTTTTAAACATAACTTCGAAATCGAAACTTATTTAAATTGTATACCAGACAGAAAATATCGCATTGCATTGTCTCGATTCAGAACATCGTCACACAATCTCATGATAGAGACAGGCCGATATGACGACATTTTACGAGACCAACGTTTGTGTAAATCATGCAATTTGAGAATTGCAGAAAATGAGTACCATTTTCTCCTCGTTTGTTCCAAGTATCGTGAACTCAGGATAAAATACTTCAAACCATATTTTTGTCATTGGCCAACTATAAATAAATTCGATCAGTTGCTCAATCTCAAGTCAAAAAGGTCAATTTGTGAATTATCAAAGTACATATTTTTTGCTAACTAAATAAGAGTATCATAATACTAAGTTTATTGATTTTCATCATGTAACAACCTCCTTTTCATTTTGAACTGTATTCTGTATTTTGAACTTTTGAACTTCTTTTCTGGCTTTTTTATGAAACACGTTTTCATCGATTGTGAATTGATTTGCTATAAAATTTGTATGAGGTTTTATTATGTATGTATATTTCATCTTTATTTCAGTCTCATTCACATACATACATACATATAGACATAAAAGTACACAATAAAACACCATGTATGTGACCATTCTAAGAAAGAATTACCTGAGACTATATCACATATATATTAAACATATACTATCTCATATATTGCACAAGATTTACACAAGAAAGACTAATGGTATGTTACATTATAAAACTAAGTAGTAGTTGCTAATCCTGTAATAAAATTAAGCTAAAAGGAAATTGGAATAAAGCACTGAAAGCTAATATTAGCACTAATGCGCAAATTATGAAATGGATTAAAAAGATCAAATATCACCCCGATCAGATCGAAGATGAACTGATTAGCAGCTACTTCTTAGAGGACAATAAAAAGGTTTCAATGATATGGTAAAAAAACACATATATAAGACATTATTTACAAAGGTAAGATTTACGTCTACTAAGAATAAGAAAACAGGTTTTGGCACAAGTTCTTACAAGTAATGTATTAGTGAATAGGAATACAAGTTTTTCAGACTCTGACATATTTTCAAACTGCGGGCTTATGAATATTGCTTTCTCAAACAAATTATTTCTAATGTCGTTATATAAAAGAACATTCTAACACAACATGGGATTCTGATTCTACTGCATTACAGAACGGACATTTTCTATCTTCTAAGTCCAAATTCTCATATCTCCCAGTTTCAATTCTAATTGGAGCAACTCCACAACGAAATTTACAGTATGCTGATCGATGCAATGGCGGTAGTATTAACTGACAATAGGATTCAACACAGTATTCTGATTTAAAAGTACAGTATGTTCTAAGTTTATTTCTACCACTTCCCGAGCTACCAATATGTCTATTTATACTTTCATGCCAGTCATTAATAAAACTATCCATAGCTGACTTGCAAACAATATCAGAAATATGCTGCTAGGAGCAGGATTCACAATATCACAATACCTCTCTAAATTGCAATCTTTTAATCTAGCTTTTACATATGTGTACCAGGTTTTGCAGGAATTGTTTGCTCTGTATGAAGCCCACACTGCAATCCGTTTATTTATCCGGACATTACCAGTATTACATAGTCGTGCCCAGAAATTAATTACACTTTTCCATTGACGAACAACTGGAGGCTGCCAGGCCATCTCTCCTGCCAATGCTGCGCTAGGCGTATACTGCCAACGCCTAAATAAAACCTCATAGCACGATTGTGAACAGCATTAATAGAAGAGAAAGATCGACAACCCCATACTGCTGCGCCATAACCAATAACTGGCCAAACAATAGAGTCATAAAGTTTGGTATAACATTATAAGGGACTCCACCTACTGATTTACATTTTGCAATTACTAGACCAAGAGCACGGCTCGCACTTTGGGCCACAAACTTAGCAGTTACATTAAAATCTAGATACTCATTAAGAACTAGCCCAAGATATGTATATTTATCCACAACTTCAATAATATCATTTCCACATGAAAACAATGTATTACTTTGGTAACTGACAATGGTCTAAAATGAACAATTTTACTCTTCATGTAGTTGATAGTCATATCATTAACACTACACCAATCATTTAGAGCATTTAACAAGGTTTGTAAGTCTTGTGAGTTTTCTGCTAACAAAACTAAGTCATCAGCATACAATAGTATACAAACTTTTTCACCATGAATGTTGATTCCAATATTCAATGTTTTCAGGTATACAACCAGGTCATTAATATACATATTAAATAGCAACGGGGATAAAATGCAGCCTTGTCGTAATCCCGATTTGACATTAAACCAGTCAGTATGGAATGAATTTACTCTTACCGTGCATGAAACAGACGTATAAAGTGATTTAACTGCGTTTAGCATTTTCCCTGATATTCCTGACTCACAAAGACGTTTCCATAGCTTATTTCTGTTAATAAAATCGTATGCTTTTTTAAAATCAATAAATGCTGCAAATGTAGATAACTTATACTTTTTTCTAGTTTCAATAATATTACACAATGAAGAAACATGATCTATCGTACTACGTTTCTTTCTAAATCCATTTTGCCCATCTTCTAATTTACCATGATTTTCGGCCCAAACACTAAGTCGTGTATTCAATATGTAGCAATATATTTTATACATAGCAGATGCTAAAGATATTCCTCTGTAGGAAAGTGGATCCCTTGGATCAGCCGTGGATGATTTTGGAATCGGGTTTATGGTACACTTACCCCATAATGATGGAATTATTCCAGTGTTAAAGCACACATTAAAAAGAACATGTAGAAAATAAATGGAAGTATCATTTTTAAGGACTTCAACCGGAATATTGTCAACACCACAAGCTTTACCAAGATTTGCACTCTCTACAGCCTTCCTAACTTCTAATATAGATATATTATCATTAAAACTATTATGTGCATCAGCATTCTGAACATCTATACTACCGAAATCTGCGGAATGAGCTGGTACATCTACATTGTTAAATAGTGCACTAAAATCAGTTTTCCACCGATGTAAAACATCTTTAATATCTGTTGAAATATTTCCATTATCTAAAACAACTTCTAAAAGGAATCCTTTTACATTTTGAATTACTTACACCTATTTTTCCTATAGATTTCCAAAATGCATTATTATCAACATCACATTCATTTAAAAGCCCATTCTGTAAAGAATACCAATAGAAACGCTTTGCCTTTTGAACTTCACGATCAAATAATTTACGGCTGGCAACATATACCGACTTCAGACGTGTTTTATCATTTCTGTTTGTACAATTTAGCCAGTTACGTTCATCCGAACACATATTTGTCCAATACCTTGTAAGATTTTTTTGACCACCAAGCTTTACCTGCCCGGCATTTTTTTGAACTATTAAAACCAGTAACTCTTTTAAAAGGTAAAGTCTTATACATATTAGCTCTGACAATATCACACCAGTCATTAAAAACAGTATCAATATCTGCCAAATTACGTTGGCCATTTTCTAAATTTTCAATAACACTATTGACACTAGTAAGTACATCTGGATCAAGCAAAAATGTGTTAGGTACATTTGAAACATCAAACTTATCAAATGATGTAGAACGAGTTGCGCATCTCTCTTCTACATGCCAGTTTGGAATATTACAGGCAATGTTCCAAGAAAGAATAGAGTGATCTGGCATGCTAGATGGTGCTACAGATTTAACATTACCTATTCTATTTATAACATCTGTTACTCTTAACACTGAAAATTCTGAAAAAGTGACTAACTGGTCATGAGGTATTAAACAATAGTCTACAACAGAACACCCCTTACTGGAGATAGATGTAAAATCATTGTTAACATAGTTCCTTCCATTTAACATACACATATTGGTATTAACAAGAAAATCAACAAATAGATCTCCATAAGCATTTGAGGTAAAGTCTATAACTTGTCGTTCTGGTATATCATCTACACCACAAATGTAATCCTCATTATTGCTACACCGACTGTTAAAGTCACCACAAATATATATAATACCATCATTCTGAAACCTGTAAATATCAGTTAAAAGGTTGTCATAAAAGGTATGCACATCAAACTGCCGAGAAGAGTTTTCTGGTGGCAAGTAACATACACAAGGATATATGATAAGTTCCGAAGATTTATGACACATTTTTAGCCACAAAATACCTTCAAAAAGAATTTTCAATAATTGACACATTAAAATTCCTACATAAATCATTTTTAACAAAGAAACCCACACCACCAGATCCTAACTTAGCATTTTTATGAATAAGTTTACGGTTTAGGCCAAACCACTTGTATCCATCTAACCTTAAATCATTATCTCCTAAAAGATGCGTTTCAGCAATACCAAGTATATCAAAATTACAATCTAAAACACATAAAGAACGAAGATAAAAATTATCAGAGTCATCATTCACACTCCAGCCACGGACGTTCCAAAACCCGGCGTGAACCTAAAACCTGTTATCAATCCGACCTCGATAGCCACCTCGCGCCCTGTTGGCCTCTTGTCTGCCTCCTTGTCTACCACCACGCCCTCCCTGTATGCGCCAATCCATAGAATTGTCACGGTCATCTCTATTATCACGGGAGTTACTGTTATTATTAGCACGATTGCTAGGGGAGTAATTACGACCACTCCTGCTTCCTTGATAGTTATTACGGCTGTCACTTGAAACACCCATCGCCGTTTCACCATTGAATGAATTGTCCCTATCCTTACGAATAACACGATTACCTTTAACAGTCAAACCATGTTGTTTCAGAGCTCCCAATAAAGTTCTAAAATTGTTAGACAACAAACGATCAGCTGGAGATTGATCATGATTCATGAAAACCCGGGAATATTGCTGATGATCTTTCAACTTTGATTTCTGTAACATGACCTTGCGTTTATCATCATGAGTTTTAAAGCGTGCAACAACAATACCCGATTTCTTGTCATTATTTGATCCTTTCCGAATTGCACTTTCACAAGTTACATCTTTCACCTTCATGCCGTCTTTAATCAATGTATTCACTTTGTTCAAGGTATTTTCATTTGTAGACTCTGGCAGACCTATAATAACAACATTAAGGGTAATGTCTTCGTTTGCCTTACTATTCTCACTAGGACGTGAAATGATACTATCAACTTTTGCACTCATTTCATTCAACTCTGATGTAACATCTGCACGTATGGTGTCATGGAATTCTTTAAGTTTGCCATCAACGTCTTTACGGATACGAAGAAGTTCTGAGTTTACACGTTTATCAACTATTTGAGACACTTTAGTTGTAATTCTTTGTTCTAAACCAGTTTCTAATTTATCCATTCTCTCCTTGAGTGAGCTGAACAACATGTGCATGTCAGCCGAGAGTTTAGAAATAAGGTGTTCAACAGTTGGATTTCCATCAATATGTACTTCGGCATCAGTAACTATCACATCACTTTTCTGCGGTGAGGTGCTTATGTTAAGATTACGTCGAGTAGCACTATTTACTTTTGATTTCTTGATAGAAGAATCAATCACCAAACTATCCGACCTATTTCGCTTCCTGCTACTGTTACCTGATGAGTGAGTGTCTACCTTGGCCACTCTTTGTGGAGCCATGACCGATTCTACAAATTCTTGTGCATCCTCATTAGCAGCTACCGCAGTCTCTTTACCTGCCATCATAAAAGCGTACTGTAGACCACTAAACAGCTAAATATAACCACAGAATAAACAGTTCCACTGGATATTTGCACGCAATCACAGATAATTGATGAACGTTTTATGATAATTCACTGCTCTACTGGCTCCGGCTGCATTGAAATGCTCAGAAATGCCCAAAAACTCTGTTTATCAAAGTCACGAAAACCGATACTTTATTTAATGAACCGGTGATGAAGTACTTAAAACCTCGAGTAGAAAATCCTTGCTGACAAAAGTCCGCTTTTCTCCACAGAACCACTGTTTTTCTCAAATTCAATACAATATTCACTTTTACTGTGTTCTAGTTCACATATAAGCACAATCTCAATAATGTTACTGTACGGAATATCTGTATTTCTTCAAAATAATTCTTTACCGCTCTTCGAATACATGTGCTTAGGTCAACGACCACTATACATATGTATGTAAATGCATGGTGATCGTCAAAATTCTCAAGTGCATGATCATCAATCCATATTCAAGTCTGAATAGCTTTAGTGAGCCGCTGCACAAACAACTTTTCACCTAGAATGGTTACTGGAGTAGGTTATAATCACGGTTGCGATTGAAATTATTGCCCATGTGATTGTAAACACTTTACTACTGGGTTACTCTAAGATGGTTCTTAAATATACGTTTAAAACTACATTGTGTAGCTTTCTCTGGTTTAAGAGTGTTATCACGAACATCAGAATGCTCTCAATATTGTTTAATTCCCGACCCTGGAATAAGTCTGAATGTGAACGGTGTGTGTTGACAATTTCTGTTAAAACTGTGTCTTATATATATGTGTGTAATGCCGAATGATAACTATTTAAAAAATGAAAGAAGACACATAAGGTATCAAATCATTTATTTAATGGTTTTACGATTTACGAGTAGTTGTTACACTGTTATAACAAGCAAATTCATACTGTGTTTTGTAAAGAACTTCTATTTTGAGTTGACAATGTTGTGTGCACAGAATAACATACAGAGACCAAAGAGTAATTATGCGTCAATTGCTTTAGTAAGATAAAATCATTTCATGTAATACACAGATTATTATTATTCTTACGCTGGTGTGCGTAACGTGCATGGGTCAGTAATAATTCAAGCACGTCTTATCCTTTTATCACCTACCTACCATATGACATAATGTCACCATTTTATTACTGTCAATGTCAGTGTTCAATTTGAATCATTCCTTTGATACAATTTCATTATTTTTAAATTTCGCATAATTTGGTAACTACGCGTTATAGTCATGGCTATATGGTAGAATGTCTTTTGTAAACTTACTGGCACCTTTGTGAACTGGTTTTTTACTTAATTGATCGTTTTCAGGTAGAAAATGGACCGACAATCATGAAAATCAATGCACTGAAAGTTAAAGGTGCTTACTGACGATATTGTCAAGCACGTGACGCCAAGGTGGGTTCAGTTTTGTATTAAAAAAGGATAACTTTTTAACGCTGAGAACGGATTTTCCCGTTTGCCTGCATCTATGTTTATTGAAATTTACAAAATCTGACAAGGAAAACAATTGCCGTATGAAGATACCACTACCCTTTTGAAATCAAATTCTGTTGTAGAGATAAAACCAATTTGAAGTTAGCATGATGTTATTCCAATACAGAGAATCTAAAAGTTATGGTCTTCCGCGAACTTAACCTGTTACCATTATAGTAATGTCAGTATGAGAAAAATGTTACTCGAAATAGTTGATGCCAAATTAAAGTCTTGAGATTTAAAGAGGAAAGACCCGAACCAGCTATCTTGAAAGTATTACTTGTGAAAGAATAACCTTCATATATCATTTCCACCTTTAAAGCAGCGATATTAATTGACAAGTGGTCATTTATGAAGTACGTAAATAATGGCGCGTAAATCTATAGGCCGTCTAATTGTCTGAAACAGATTCGTCTACAATTATATGTCTTGAGGCTATATTCAGAAACGTTCCTCGACTCAACCTCGATTTATTAAGGGATCGTTAGGCAAATCTAATTGTGTGTAAATAGCAATAAATCAACCAAATCTAATTAACTTTAATAATCAGTTGACCAATGGACGACAAGTAACGGACCCTTCCTTGGTGGAGGTCGAGCCGAGAAAGGGTCTGAATATAGCCATAAAATTACAAATCTTACACAGTAATTTGTAAATATGAATTATTTAAACTGAACTTAATCTGTGGCTAAACTTTGTAACAGTGTGTGAACTTTTTTTAAAGAGGTCAGTGACCAAAATAGAAAACTATGTTTGAAGTGTACTATTGAAACGATCTTATTTTATATCACATTAAGCCAAGAGCCAATACCAAGATGATGTTATTCTTGTTGCCATACGTCTGTATGCTATGCTGTTACATTTGAGCTTACGTTTATTTAATTGAATTTCATAATTTATTTATGCATTTCGACCTACGCCATATTAACCTTAAGTCAATTGTCTCGCAGCAGTATCGGAGAAGTTTTTACTGCTTTAACGGAACCGTGACAAGCAAATTTTATTTCTACAAGGAATTATTTCAATATTGCGTAATCAACTCAATAATTGTATGAAAGTAAAATGCATGCAATGCGCCTGTAAGTTCTAACACAACACGTTTTCCTTTTGGTTTGAGTTTTTCCACTTTTACAAAACATTGTACATATGCTTCTCTTCATTTCTTAATATAATAAAAATCTTCATAGTACGATATATGAGCTCAGGTCATGGCAAACAAAAGTTTCAGTATATGATATAAAAAGATAATAAAAAATTGTTCATTTCATTGCAAAACACTTCACTGATACACCAGTCATTGGGTCGATTACGTTAAAAAGCGTGCCATTATATTTCAACTATTTGCTTTTTTTCAGTATTCATTTATTAAATAAATATTCCATAAATACTAATACTAGCAATTCAAGTACGATTATTTTCAATAAAAGAAATCATAATTAAATATTGCTCTTGCTCGTATTCAGGTTCAGTCAATGAAATTAATCTTTAGACCTCAATGGATTCAGGTTTAGGAAGTAGCAATGTGCCTTTTACATATGCCAACATGTCTAACTAAAATGTGGATTCAGAGGTTTTGGAATCTTTAGCACAGGTAAGAGTTAGTGATTATTCGGTAAGTTTTGGGCTGTACGTATTATACGGCAGTCGTTACATTTTGACAGGGTCGTGATATCTGTTTAGAAACGCATTAAGATGCTTAATTCTTCCATGTGATGTCATTCAACGCCTATGAATAGTTGCTTATATTTGACTATCTTCCAATTTTCTTACCGTGTTTACTATTCTTTTATAGAAACTCACTTCGACTTGCAATCTGAAACAGTCAATAGTTTCCAGTCTTTGTGCTCTTTATACCTAACGGTTTGCTATTCTAACATAATTGTCGAAAACTACATACATGTCTGCGGTAAAAAATCCAAATAAACTTCAAAAGAAAACACAACGGATGCAGCTATAGCTAACCGTTGACAGAGTTTTGTAGGTATCAAGGAACGAAATTAGTCACTGTGTAATATGTGAAAGTCCCAGAATCACTTTGAATATACTGATATAGTAAAATAAATTTACTGATTGGATACTGATAGATCCATTATATTCACTCTAAAACAATATTGACATATTCATTTCTTTCGTATTCAAGTCGTTTCTTCACGAAATAGTTGCCAGAAAGTCTTTCATATTTCATGCACATCGATTAACAAAGCACAGTTAGGAATGTTTGTGGTACAAATAAAGTTTATTTCCGACGGTAAGACATCGTTCTTGGTAAAATAAGAGCAACTTGTAATTGTGGTCCTAAGACGTTAATGTGTTTTGATTGTCATTGTTGTAATTGTTTCATAATTTATGTTGAATGTAATTTTCGCAATATAGCCTTAGATAAGTGCAACAGGAAATCGCAGATAAATAACATTTTACAAGAAATCTCTCAGAGGAGTTAGTAATTGAATTGCGTTTCTTCTAGATTCTATTATCGTAAATGATACATTTATACAAAAGTCTTCTAATCTGTTCTATGACACGCTTTTAAACCAATCATTGCATTGCGCAAGATATATTAAGTCCATATCGAGTCTATTGTCCGTCCCCTCAACAGTTTTGATCACCACCATGTGCTTTTTATGTAATGTCATGTAATGTAACGTATATTCAATTAACTGGCTTTAAACACGCGATAGTCATTCATTAAAAGTTGGTATTTCACATTTTTTAACAACACCCTTTGTTGCTCCTGTTACACAGTCCAGTGATAACACAGAAAGCTGAAAATTGATAAACTGATTGTTGGCGCAGAAAGCAAAATTGTGATAATGCGAGTACTGTCAACTAAAGGAAAATATCTTGCAAATAGTGTGTGTACTGTTGGCCTGTAAGCGCTGAAGACGCTGGATTTGTCTGTGAATTCAAAAAAGTTGTCCTTTGTTTTGTTCTGACGGCTATTTCATTCTGTAATCTTCATTGATGAAGGCTATACCAGTTAGTAAAGAAGATAAGAACAGGATGCAACAGTTAAAATCTTTCGGCATGCACTTTGTGTTCCCAAGATTAATTGCGCGTTTCAGCTGTATTTCAGTTATCTTATTTAATGACGGATAGTAGGACTAGAACCCTATCCTCCATGGGATTAAGAACTAATTTCACAAATAAAGAATTTGTGAACAAGCATACTACTGTATACAACTTCACAATATATGATTATCTCTTACTTTAGTTTATAACATTATATATTCAAACAATACAACTTTCATGTCTGCGATGACCATATGGTTTAAAATGAAGAATCATAATTCGGATTATATGCTGCCTGACGTGCCAGAGCTACTTTCAGATTTGGTACTAAGAGAGTAGGCATCTAAAAACGGTAGGTATATTTGTTTGGTAACCAAAAATGAAATTTTCTATTCTCGCAGAGGCAAAAGGAAATAGTTGGCAAGTCTATACGTTCTGCTTTACATATAAATCTCCAAATACATACTGAAATCTTAGCTGAAAGTCCTCATTAGTTAAATGTATCTCTGTAAACCCAGGAAAAAATGTAAACTCTCAATTACTTAAGATGTCATCATCTGGTGCCTCTGGAAATCACTAAAGGGCAAACGCTTTACAGCTGTCAGGCATGCCAATTACGTTTATTTATTAAACTTCCTGTCGAATGTCTCGGCATATTTCTCAAGTTTCCGCATACATCGAAATCTTTAATAATCCCGCCCACGTAGTCTTCCAGTTGTAAGATAAATCATAGCAGTATTCAATTTCCAATCTACTACGAATGTATACATTGCTAAACATGTAATTAATACAATTTAATACAAAATCACAAAACACGATTACAGGTCATCTTGCAATAAAATTACTAATGAAAATACTTTTTAAAGTATTCCGATTTCCTTTCTTATTATAAAGTGTATTCTAACACGACTCACGATTTTATCTCTATTTACAAAGAGTAGAAAAATTATGTTATATTTAACCATAAACCACGCAGGAACCGATATGCTGTAAACATGACGTCATATTGCGCCGCATGACGTTAAATGAGCGTTCGCGTAGAAAATAAAGCTTAGCATTTATTCACCTTTTGTAATACCTGATCATATTAAAATCGAAACAACATCCTTTTCTTTTTTCGTCTCATAAGCAATAATTTGTCGTACTGATGCGCAGTTATAAACCACTCAGGCCTTCGGCCTTCGTGGCTAATTACTGCGTATCAGTACTCCAAATCATTGTTTATTAAACGACTAACACCGCTGGAACGGATGTTATTTCATAAATATATTTTCGAGATTTACATTAAAAGATCGTAAAGCAAAAATCTATATATTTCTAGTAATGATAAAATAAAAATAAATCATTCAATGGAAGTGATTGTTAGCCAGTGGGTTTTTTTAATTGATTTTTTAAACATAACAAAGTTGAAAATTCAAGAAACTGAGTTTGAATTCAAGATTCTAATTTGAAAATTCAAGAGACTAACTTGAAAATTCAAGATGCTAATTTGAAAATTCAAGATACTAAGTTGAATATTTAAAATACTAAGTTTTCAACATAGTTTCTTGAATTGCAACTAAGTAAGTTGAATTTAAAACTTAGTATCTTGAATTTTCAGCTTAGTAAGTTGAATTTTCAACTAAGTATCTTGAATATTCAACTTGTTGAATTTTCAACATAGTATCTTAAATTTTTAACTTAGTATCTTGAATTGTCAACTAAGTTATCTGAATTTTCAACTTAGTATCTCAAACTTTCAACTTAGTATCTTCAACTTTCAACTTAGTAAGTTGACTTTTCAACTAAGTAAGTTGAATTGTCATCTAAGTATCTTGAATCTTCAACTGAGTATCTTTAATTTTCAACTAAGTATTTTGAATTTTCAACTTAGTTTCTTGAATTTCAACTTAGTAAGTTGACTTTTCAACTAAGTAAGTTGTATTTTCAACTTGGTATTTTGAATTTTCAACTTAGTAAGTTGAATTTTCAATTAAGTAATTTGAATTTTCAGCTTACTAAGTTGAATTTTCAACATAGTATCTTGAATGTTAGTAAGTTGAATTTCCAGATTAGTATCTTAAATTTTCAACATAATTTCTTGAATTTTCAAATTAGTATCTTGAATTTTCAACATAGTATTTTGAATTCCAACTAAGTTTCTTGAATTTTCAACTTTGTTATGTTTAAAAAATCAATTAAAAAAAACACTGGCTGTATTGAGCTTTTGTAAAAGATGATGACAATCTGCACTTTTTGGGGGAATTTTTCTATGAACTTTTACTGAATAATGTATATATGCTCGAAATTCTTTCCCCAGTCATGGATATTATAAGATTCCGTTCAGTTAATTGACATCCTTATAACGTTCCGCAAAAATGCTAATGCAATATCAGAAAATAAATAAGTCTTGAGGGGAAAGCTTTTAATATTTCCCCGTTTCTGTAAGTATTTGTTTCAATTCTATTCAGGAGTGTATAAGATTTTCTTTATACATAGCTGAGGTAATTAAATTAATGGCGAAATAGTCAGGGATTTGGCACATGTGAGAATTAAAAGTGTGAATCTTCTAACAATCAACTGCCACCTGACTAATACGTGATGTGTTTTGTTGATTTTTTTGTTTTCGATGATTTTTGTTTCCGAGTTGAATGTTGTGCAGCAGAGTAGGACACAATTTGGTAGCCAAAACAAAACGAAACATTAACATTTGAGGACATAGCCATGCGTTACAGTGAAAGCAGGTAGAAGAAGCAGTAAACGGATTTTTATGCTGTAGTATCAAGCACGTTATGAAAGAATTCGTCTGACGAAAGAAACCTATTTTTAGGAACGTTATTTTGGACAAATTATGCATATTATGGCGTATTGCCAACACATATATGTTTTTGACCAAAATATAAGAAACGAAACGTTATTCTTCTAAATCAATTCATGAATACCAGAGATACGAACGTTTATGTTCACGCACCAGTTGGAAATGGGTAGACCGCTAAACGACGTTGTTACGATAACATCCTGTGCACGTCTTCCTTTAAAATAGCAGGTGCACGTTAAAGTATTTACATTATAGATTGCATATGCCAAATATTAGAGTTTTCTGAGGTCGACAAATTTTGACGTATGGTTGGAGTTACCGTAACTTCCCATCTTTTCAAACAGTTTACTGTGAAAACATCTCTATTCTTTTTGGTTGGCTTTTCTCAAACAAATCTATTCGTTCATTTTACTATTTTAAGTATATATTATTTACAAACTTCAATAAAAAACAACAGGTCTAGTATTTGGCACTCTTGACTTTGCACCTGCATGCGTATCTTGCAAGAATTTCGCATCTGATAAGCATAAATATCTTTTTATATTTTGACTGAAGCATGAAACATAAATGGCAAAATATCATTTGTCAGGACGGATATTTTTGATAATTCAGCAGCAGTTACGAGTTCGTTCACTTTACATCCTAATGTGTGAGATAATATCATTTCGACAGTTTATCTAATTTTCACGAGATGAAAACCAGTAATCAGTTACATGTCTATACAATAATTTCTTTCCTAGCATTCGTAATGATAGTATATGAAACAGCATTTACTTTCTCAGTTTTATGTTACAGGATTTTACGGAAAAAGCAATAGAATATAAAGATTCAACTATATAGATATTTAATTTTTTGTTTCAGTCAGATCCGCAAATGGGATATTGCTCCGAGTTCGAAAGGCTAAGTATGCTGATAGAGAGATAATATGGAACAATTCAAATATAAAAATGAATAATAAGACATTTTATTTCAAAACTTGGGAACAAAAAGGCATAAAGAACTTGGAACACCTTTTTGACTATAGAACAAAAACTTTTTATGCATTTGAAGATATCAAATTTTTATATGATATTGAAAATTCGGACTTTTTAAGTTACCAACACATAATAAAAAGTGTTCCTAAATACATGAAAGAAATTTTACGGAAAGAGATACCAACATACACTCAACAGGAAACGTTAATCGATAAAATAAGGCAATCGAAACACCCAAATAAATTGACATATTCCATGCAAATAAAAAATTTGAAGAAACCTTATACGAAATCAGAAATTAAATGGACAAACACTTTTGAAGGGAAACAACTAGATTGGAAAACAATTTATACGCAATCATTAAAAACAACAGTAGATACAAAAATTAGAAATTTTCAATATAAGTATCTGATGCGAATAATTCCTACAAATACATACCTTTTTAAGTGTAACCTAGTAAGCTCTACCCTGTGCGACTTTTGTAGTATGCATGAAGAAAAAATAGAACATATATTTTGGAGATGTCACTACGCACAAATATTATGGAACAGCCTTTCGATGTTTTTAAAACAGAATGATCACAAAATTGTACTAAACTTTGAAATTATAAGTTTTGGTATAAGCAAAGCACTCAAAAATACAAATGCGATTAACTTTATCATATTGATTATGAAATTATATATTTTTCAAATGAAAATAAAAAAGGTATTGCCTACGTTTGAAAGTTTTAAGCATTATTTGCAGATAAGAATAAATATAGAGAAAGAAATAGCTTTCATACAAAACAAGATCGAACAACATGCCAGGAAGTGGTCTTTTTTGAAAACAATATAGAAATAACAGAATATAGATTTTTTCACTTACAAAAGGTTGTCATAGACATGACTTTTCAAAAAGCATATCAAAATGAAAATAAATGAAATTATGTTGTATGAAAACGATCTAAAAAGACAAAAATCCCATCTTCCTTTTTTTAAAGCATACTTACAGATCTTTTCATAGCTTTTTTGAACAAAGAACGCAACCAGTTTACAAAAAAGAGGTCTTTATTGCACTTTTGAAATATATGAATAATTAAAGATATTATTGATTACATTGTTAAATATAAGTGTGTACAATAAAGATTTGAAAATAAAAAAAATAAAAAAAAAGTATGCTGATAGATTCTTACGGCACGCTATTTTAACGGCTCACGGATTGACACGCTATGCAACCATTAAAGGTCGTATACACCGTCTTAAATATGAAAATTACTCACAGTTAACCATATAATATTAGTAATATAGTATATATTATCGAAATATACCCGTATTCTATACTGATATTCTAACTTAAACTTCATATCTAGATGCAAATTGAATCACATGCAGGCTTCGTCGCATGCTTGTAAGAAGGATCAATGAATAAGTTGCATGGAACCCTCGTGGCGTGGGGTCTCGATGGACACTAGATCAACAGAACAAACCGGACTTCGGTCCAAAATCGATATGGTGGCTGTCGGAGCCTCAGCTAACGAGAGGAGTGACCCTGACAAGGGTCGTTTGTTCATCGCAGCAATGAAGACGCACGGTGTGTGATGGCCACTAACCTACCAGAATCCCTGCGTGCCGGTGACGAGTGCCAGGTGGCAAGGGAACGACACGCAAGACAGCACGATGGCGGCAGAAGGCTACAAGAAAGAAGACCTCCCTTACTGTGACTGTGTTGAGGGGGGGGGGCATCCTTACTTGCCACGTTTCGGACAGGTTACTCACATCTAGGTCGTATTGACCGCGTGGGTGACCTTCTTTTGGGACTCTACATTTCTCTTTGCCAGTGGAACTAGAAAGATCGTAGATGAGTTCTGAAGTGTCGTGTGCTCTGGGAATGCTGTTGGACAGTGGGACTGGTATCCCTGCTCTTGACATAGTTCTGGAGTCACATCCTGCAGCAGGATACCTAGAATGGGTGGTGTGCTATCTTACGCCTAGTTGTGTTCGTTGGCCCGCCCACGTCAAGGGTGGTGTGCTTAATTACGCCTAGTTGTGTTTTTGGCCCGCCCGTTAGGATTTCACAGGTCTTTTCCCACTCTTGTCTCTCGGCAGTGAATGTGAAAAGTTTTCAGCATGTGAGGGATGTGTTTCTGAGTCTCTTGTAAAGCCTTTTCAATCAATGTTAGACAGCGAACTTCTGTCGTGAGATAAACTGGAGCACCTGCTGTGTGAAGTGGCTGGCTAAGTCACGAGAAGATCACTACCTCTGGGGCACACCGAACTGACCACCCATTCAAAATCCCACCAGGAAAACTTGCTGATACTGACTGGCAATTGCAGTCAGGTAAATTTCTCCTTTTTCAGCTTCAAAATTCTACTTTTCTAGGCATGACGTGAGACATGCCGGGGTCTCATCCAAAACACGAGCTAAAGATTTAGCTTTTGGACGGACCTTAATAAAATTCCTTTCATCTCAAATCAAATCAAATTAAGTTACATAGGAATGACGACCACATTTCACTTTCAGGATTAGACGTCAAATCTATGTGAAATATCCGTAAAGTTGGTTTGCAAATCGCGATTCTGATCGGGAATTGTTTTGCAGTTCGGAATTCGAATCGCGAACTGCGAACTGACAAATGGTCTTCATTTAAACCGCTAATTGGTTATGACAACTAATCTGCAGTTCGCAATTCGGATAGGAAACTTGCGACTGGTTAAAATTTTGCAATTTGTAATTCAAATCGCGAACTGCGAACTGGCAACTAGTTTGCAGTTCGCAGTTTGCAATTTGCAATTCGAATCGCGAACTGGCAACTAGTCAGTAGTTTGCAGATCGCAATGCACGATTCGAAATGCGGAACTTCGCTATTCTTATAGCAAACTGGTGACAGGTTTGCAATCAGCAATTCGAACCACAAGCTGGGAACTAGTCGAATCGCGAACTAAGAACTGGGAACTTGTCTAAAGTTTGCAATTAGCAATTCGAATCGCGAACTGCGAACTGGCAACTAGTATTCTGTTTAACCGCAAAATGAGAACTGGGAAATCGCTGTACCTGTTACAGTGACAAGCGTCTTGTAAATATTGAGAAAAAAGTTGCTTCTGTACACTCATTGTCAGACAGAAATTGTGGTTGTCCAATTTAATATTGATTTTATATTTAAAGAGGGTCACAAAATGCCCAATTTATGATTTTTGTATTAAATAAATGTAACTACACCTTTTGCCGTGACGGCGGACATTATATTGACGTCAGCAAAGTTCACCTCCATAAAAGAACAATCGATAATGAAAGTACAAAAACGTAATAGACAGGGTACAGCACTAAAACATAGTTTCAAGTTTGCAAGATAATATTATCTCATGCAGTGTGATCCATTATAAGGCCGGAAAAGACATTTAGAGATTGTGGTGTTTTGTTCGATTTTCCTATTGCTGTCGTCATTAATGATTATGGTGTTCGTATGTCAGAGATACTAGGAAATTTAGCAATAACACTAACTTAAGGCTACTAAACTTGTATGTTAAGTTGAAAAGCTTCCAAAGATTTTATTATTTATGTTTAGGGGTTATTTAGATAAAAATGCATTCAGATCTGCAGTCCATGGACATTGGTCAATCCACCCACTGAGGATCTTTTTATCGTTCTATGTACGAGGATACTGAACGTATATATGTACCTAATGCATTTCCTTGTGCACATAATTAAGGCGAGTAAAATATTAGTTTTTTAAGCTTGTAAATCTTGTTAAGCTTAACAATGCTGTGTTCCAGATGTGTAATGATGTTATAGTATTCTTGGCGTCTGACTACGTGCATGTGAATCACCTTCCGTACTTACCACCTAAGCCTGTTTGACTTTTGTTATTTCCAAAACTTAAAAAATACTCTCCGGTAAAACATAAATGTCTAGGATTTCTCTTAATGTTAATCTCTTAATGGAGTCAGCAATGTTGTAGTAACAAATGTCTTCATCAATACCAAACAGAGTACAAATTGTTACGGTACAAAGGAAATACCGTAAAGATATACAAAAACAAAACCCCGGGGATTGTTTAGCAGAACCCTCGTAGATCGAATTATCACAGCTGTAAATAAAACTACATTGTATATAGTCTGTTCATTACTGACCTTGTTGTGATAAGTAAGGCATTACGCATGAGAACTGTGTCAATTGGTTTAGAATTCCTGCTGACTGAATCACAGAAAAGGCGTAAGAGAAACTCAAGTGGTTTGTTCAGAATAATTATTCCTTGTGTCAACGAATCATTACCAGTTCAGTGGGTATTAAAGTAAAATATGTACTTTTAAAAGACATCAGAGATTGCCAAAGTACTTGTTTCGAAATAGAGAAAAATAAATGTTGTCAATGCAGCATGCCAAACGTTACCATATTCTACATGCACTCATTTATTGTCGTATTCTAATACAATTTTTATCAAATTACGGAAGGTCTAACGGCGGTCGTGTGTGAAAACTGGCTTTAAAGAGAGAAACAATTAATTCAGTCATCTTGGCCAATAATCTATAAATTTAATTATTTAAATGATGGGCTCACGTTTTTACCAGTTTAGCACTTAATTTAACCTTAAAAATATAGTTCCGTATTTGAAATTCTATTTTCGCGAAAAAAGCTATATTTGTGTGTTTCAGCTACTCCGGTTAAACAATGCCGCACCTCTCCGCGATGTTTAATTTGGATACGTGAGAGATATGGCTACATTAAAACTTTTTTCTGTCCGGAAACAACAAACTGCACTATCGTACTTTAATCATTTAGTCTAGACAGGATTACACTTATCATCACGAAAGCAAAAAGACAACCGGCACTATTTTGTGTAAAGTGTTCCCGCTAGGTGTCTCCGGTGAATGGATACTCGCCAATTGTTTCTCGTTTTTAAATATTAGGATTTTCAAATCCTAACATTTATTGTACCCGGTTTCTGAGAAGTTAAAACCGAATTACCCCTCAATTCTAAATAATCCTTCAGATTGATCACATCTCATATTTATAGAAAGTAACATAGGTAATCAACAGTTTGGGTGTTGGTATTATTGCAAAGATTTATATTGTTTCAAAGATAAGAAAAATATGCGACAATTTATCATAAAAAAGAGTTTAGACAATTTAATGTGCATAGGTTGTAAGTACTTATTAAACGTTCGACAGATACAGCATTATGGCACTTAAGGTGGTGACCTTTCGTAAACCGGAAGCAGTTTTTTCTAGGGCATGCAACACTGTGTGGTGGCTGAAACTAAGTGGGCATACAAGAAAAATTAGTTTGAAATAATCGCGCGATAGATCACAAATGAAATAAGAAGAGAGAAAACTGGAAAAATAAACAAAAATGGTTTGAAAACTGCATATTGGTCGTGACCCTAAACTGCCACAAAGGGTCTTGAGCTCCAAATTACTGGAAAGTTTGGATCACATGTATAAATTTTGTTTTTTGTGGGCTAGGAGATCTACAAAATAAAGTCATTTAGCGTCGGTGGATTTTGGGTAGTCGCACCGAAAAATCCTTATAATGTAAGTCTATGGAAATGTATTTAGGCGTCTCATACCTAAACTTCTGTAATGAGCAGCCGATCAAAACGCGCTGAAAGTGACACACCTCATATACCATTTATACTGGCATTGGATTTATAGACGCCATTTCATCGTTTATTTAATGAAAATGTAGGTTCTGATAATACTGGTTAACTACGCGGTTACGATATGTTTCACTCCAAAATCGAAAGTAGCGAAGTCACGAAGATACTACGCAGTTGAGAGTTTAAAGATGATTGTTATTTAACTATAGAATTTATGTAAAAAAGAGCCAGTCGCTATTAGCGATAATTGTGAAATATACCCTTTAAATGCCATGTTCATGGAAGCACCGTGGTGTCCATTTGTTAATATAGTTGAATATGCGGAATAGACTGTTAAAATGCACCGAAGATTTTGTTAGTAAGCTAGTAGCAAAATAGTTTCGTCTTAAACCACCTTTTCAAAAGTGTTTGAATAGACAGGTTTCATAACTATCGTTGAATGAAATTATTGATTGATTACTATGACGATTTACAATAATATACTGTGATTCATTCAATTTGAAATACCTATCATCCGTGTGTTTTGCATGGTTCAGTGTAATAAAATAACAAAATTGAGCCGTGTCATGGGAAAACCAACGTAATGGACTTTGCGACCATGCAAGCAGGCTGGACTGGATCGAAACTGGTCGCCCATCAATGTGTAAGCAGTTTCTGTTTAATGTGTACATGTTACATTTACCATACGACTGTTTTATCGTGAACGGGCTAGATAGGAATGTTCAGGTTTAACACCCGGCGGGAAACAATTTGTTATGAATAGAACACCAATAGAAAGTCGTTTTATTATTTTGCGTATGTTATGTATTATACCATGAATGCAATCGATCATTAATTTTCATTACGATATTAAAGAAATGCGTTTTGTTATGTTTACAATGGTGAAAAAATGACGTTGTAAGCCATGCTCAAGTGCTCAGCACAATGTATACTATGTATTAAATATTCCGACTTTGTTCTTTATTCATAACTTAGTCTAGAAAAAAGATCTACGTCAAAGGAAATGCATTTCAGGTACATGTACGTTTATTTACAGGCGGACAGTTAATCTTACGATAATTCCTGGTAAGGACCAGTACTATAACTATTTCCTTCTTAAAAATTGCAAACTTTCTCACATAAAGAGACGTGGTCAGTAGCGGGGCTCGATCACAAGACTCACAATAATTGAGAAGTTTCAGCTTCTCTAACCACTTGACCAAGAAGGAATCTCACCGTCCGTAACATTGCTCATTATGCTGTTACGTCAAGTGGTCAGGTGTTCCACTTAAAACTATCAGACATATTGCAAAACATGTGTTCAACATTCCTCACCTAAGTACCAATCCTTACGATGATCTATGTTTCAGACCGAACATTTTCAGTGCCTTCAGCGCTTTGATTATTAAGGCGTTTGCCTGCGGGCGACCGTCTAAACAATAAAGTTATTTGTCTTCGTAGTATCTTGTCGGCTGTTATACTGTCATATGTCTAGTAGTATACTTTATATTTGAAATAATATTTTTCGGCGCAGCCGTTTAATATTAAGCTCGCTTTTGACCGGAAGTTTGTAGCTTTTCAACCGCCAATGAAATAACAGGTAGGCACCTTTTAATTGGATTATACCGAATGAGAAGGGCCAATAAAACAGTCCTTCTTGAATGGTTTTACAATTTCAGTACGTAAATTATTCATATATATCAACATAATATTGTGTTACCGCCAAACTTATGCGGTTAATTATAAGTGTAGAGTTGTCGTGTAGATGCCTTCGATTACTACGCATCTACACACCACACAGTGATATACTAACCGATATATCACTCAAATGTAAAATTTATTTCCTAAATAACCTATGTAGAGTTGTTGTTGTACAATTAGATAATTAATGGGTGGATGCGATTTATTACAGAAAGCCTCTATATTGATTAACTGTGGTAAAATGAGGCATTTTTCGCCATAGGTTCTTCTTTGAAATGATATTTATTGATCATTTTACGTTCATTGAACGCATAATCTATATTTCGAGAGTATAATCTGCTAGATGTATGGAGTACCACTTTAAGATAGTTCTTGGAGATAATATCGTTAATAGCGTATTTCACTGTTCAGTTGTTGGAAATCGTGCACTGTGCCCCATTTTTATATGAATTTTGTCTATCGGTCGTTGTTGATTTACGCTTCATATTACTTTAAACTAGTAAACATTTTCGCACATTTTTCATTTCATGTTGTTTTTCCTCTTAAACTGATATTGTTTAATACAGTGCAAAAACGTAATGTATAATATAGATATTGACAAGTTTGTTTCATTCTAAATTGAAGGTCCAAAACCCAAGTTGTATATATACAGCATACATAATTATACATGTACTGTTTTAATTACGCTTACAGGCAAATAACCCTACCGACATTTGCAAAGAAGTTCTAACTCAACCAAACAGTAATGATACAGGCTAAATTTGGACTCAATTAATATTTGCAATCTAATACTACTCAAACACAATAAGTAAATATGCAAACTAAATCTAATTATTTAGAAAACCAACATGATGTCTTCTCGGGCATGTACTGCAGACAACTTCCGTTACTGAGCTTTTTTTCATTGCTCTTGATTTTTTTCTTATGTGATTTTTCTGATAGCTGCTGTGTCACACTTTTCATTTAATGACCGTCTCGTTAATTCAGAAAGAGCTGAAGGTGACCGAATCTGCCAAGGACATCATTCAAAGTCCAAGCATCCACGTGATCTGGTGTTCACGACTGTACTGCACTTCGTAATAGATTGTCATTAATTGCAAATAATCTTTATTTGATTGCCAATAAAGAATATCTTGTAGCGTCTGCCATTTGAAATTTCGGTTCATCCATTTCCTCAATAAATGCTGACATGCAAGTGGTACATAAAAGTGATGTATTGTAATGTCTTCGAAAACGTGTTGTTCGAATTCGTCTCAAATCAGTCGTTTTTATTTTAAATTTTGACGAAGCGCAATATTTCTGCATGGCATATAGTACGTATCTACATGTTCTTTAAATATCCAAATCTATATTAAAAACAAGACGATTCCAAACTGAATCAAAGGTAAAGATTTTTGTTAGATGTTTTTGTCGTATTTTCTATACTAATCTGACCGTCGGCTACGGATTCAAACTCAGTGTTGTGTACACTATGGATCTGATGCTCAGTATTTTCCAAGACAGGTTTTCATCAGCTAATAACAGTACTATTTGTTTTCAACCGCTTCCATAAAAACATGAAAATAAAACCTGATGTTATTGATATTGGTTTGAATATGAATTGTCTGATAATGTTAACACGGTAAGTTGATTGTTTTTTCAGGTATATATTGAAATATTTCTGCCATGAGATAGCTAGATAACTCTATCACGATAATATTTTAGGAAAACTTGCTGTAACTTATAGGTAAAATTTTCGCTCGTTTCATGCTTATGTTATGGTTGATTGTTGTGGATTTCACGCATGAATGAATTCGTAACAGGTACCAATGTGGCAAGTTAAATATATTGGTACCATATGCTACAATACTTTAGTAATAGTATTCTGCTCTGAACTGTTATAAAGAAGAAAATTGATGACGATCTCATTTGAAACAGTTACGAATATCGAATTGGATCTATATAAAGATAGTATTTTCTGAACACTGCGAAATAGATTATATCAAAATTAATATTGAATAAACGGCATCCTGCGACACTAGCGAAAAATATATTAAGATAAAAATGTTAATTTTCGCACTTGTAAAATGGGAATTTTCACTGACCTTTTGTCAGAAATAACACCGTTAATATTCGACAACCAAAAACGAGCAAACATTTCGATGATTGCAATATTTGAAATCATAGACTGTAAATGACTTCACATGGTAAAGTTATAATGCACAATAGGGCTACAATTTGGCCGTCACGATTGATTTGTATACTACTGTAACAGGTAAGTCACTGCTTGTTCTTAATGGTATAGATTCTAGAAGTTTTCACTTTTTTCCAAATATTTGGGGCCATTATTAGGGGTTAAACGCACCTATAGACCGATAACTATAAAATCTGAAAACTTGGAATAATAAAAACCTGCCCCAGTGTACAAAGCAAAATCATATAAAATAGACCGGAAATAGTGCATGAAATATAGTATATAGAAAAAAACATAACTTTTATCAGACAATAACTAGTCTAATTGATAGCTATCTAGATATATTGTGGCAAAAATATGCCAACTAATTATCCTTTATATTATAATAATGCGTAGTTCAATTCTGACGAGCCGTCGTTAACTGCAAAATTGTCTTCAAAAGATATGTGCCAAACATTTACATTTCATGAACATTTAGCATGTTTACGTCTCAAGAACTGCGCAAACAAGTTTGTTTTTTTCTGATAGTTATAATCAGTCGGTCCTTGAATAATTGTCCCTGTCATTGTAAACACTTCACTGCTAGATTTCTCTGAAAGGATTCTTCGATACACTAAACATCTTGTAGCTTTCACTGGTTTAAGTGTTTCGGCAAGAGTGTTATCACAAACTTTTAACAGCCGTCCATTAGCCTGCTTTCAAAATTGAACTTAAAGACCGACCCTTGAATAAGTCTTAAAGCTGCTCGCTCACAGATTCTGATGATTTTTTTTTTCAAAAATGATATGCTAATACATACAATGTAAATGTCATGGCTATAAGCAATAACATTAGTAAAATTCTAGGTAGCGATTTGCAAAATTCCATTGAAAATAGTGGTAAGTTTGGTTTACAGGACCGCTACGCTATATGGCTATTTGGGATGTTCAAAAGCGTAAATGCACTGTTACGCTTTATAATTTGGTAGTGTAGAATGTCAGATATATAGATATGCTTTAGAGGAATGTATACTGGAACATTTTATTTGAATATTCATTCCTAAATACTTTATTTGCAGAGTCTGAATAACTTTATTTTCTCATCAAAATTCGAGAGCGAGCAGTTATAAGAGTACTGCAGTATGCCCTGGGTAATGGGTGTCAATTTCTGAAAATGCTTTGCACTGTGCACATTTCACTGTTCCATATTATGTGTAATTCCGCATAATCACACAGTCATCGAAATGTTTATTACATGCTTTTATGATTTCTTTAGTTAAAAGAAAGTACTGTCACAAACAAACTCATTGGGTGTTTTGTGAAGAACCACTTAAAAAAACATTAAATCCAATCCCAAAATAACTTACTGAGACCATTATGTTGTAAGTAAGATCAATCAGTTCGTGTAATTAAACACATCGGTTGTTCTTTTTGGGTCCGCTTTGCGGCTTCGCCGCTACGACACTTTGCCAAACGCCATTTGGTCGAACTGAGCATGTGGTGATGCGACATTAGTCTAATACTTTTTCGACCAAACTCGTCGAAAATTCGTCGAAAATTTGGACAAAAAAACAGTACACTCAAATATATATGTAAGTTGCACGAACCATGTTCTTTTATGCTGGTGTGCATAATGAGCATGGGTTGGTAGATGGTAAATGGTTATCCCTTTTTTGTCATGCCATACGTTTTAGTGGTATGATTGGTCACAAAGCGGGTGTAAAGCCCCTTATGGTGAGGTGAAAATGGTCACAAATATGAAAATGGTCACTAATGTGAAATATATTTACCCCATAATGACAAATTTGAAAACTGGTTGTAAAGATTTACATTTCCTTTTGAGAGCCGTAACGTAATAATGCGTATATGCTGGTTAAGACCTGGTTGGATTTCAATAGAATCAACAGTTATCGTATGGAAATGTTTTCTCTACTCTGCCGGAAGTTCCTGAATACTGAAATATAATTTACCGGATTTGAAACTCGTTCGCTTTCGCTTGCAGGTTCCTGTGGGATTTGTTTCTTGACCACATGCAGACAAAAAGCCAACATGTCTTGTTCAAACCCAGTCATATTGTTATCTTAATAGACATGCGTCTAGAAGAAAGAGAAAAGAAAGAAAAAAGAAGTGCATGCACAAGTTTTCAGACAGGATGACCTTACATGTGGATCAATTACAATACTTCGGTCATGTTTAAGCTCAGTCTCTGCTGACATATCCTGTGAAACTGAAAGAAGCATCTGCATGATGTCATGTGATAGGGCGAAACGACGAAAACTTGCCAAGTTGCTGATTTTGTCATGTTTTCGACTTGGCGGGGAAAAAGTCTCAAACACGACAGATTAAAAACGAAAACACAACGCACAAATGGCGAAAACACGACGAATGTTTTGTCGTGTTGGCGGGCTGTATATGTCGTGTTTATGCCCTTAAGAGCTTTCTATGTCGTGTTTTGACTTGCGGGACGAAAAGTAAAGAAACTCACCATATTTAATCGTGTTATCGCTTTTCAACTTGTTCGGGCGAAAAGTCGAAATCACGACAGATCGAAAGCGAAAACAGGGCGGGCACTTAAAGAATTGGCGGAAACACGACAAAATAGCGGCTCTTAGACGTATATAGGGTATTTCACATTTGAGTCAGGGTTTGTCACATTTGTGAATATTTTCACATTTTGTTGTCCGACAAACAGGAAATGTTCTCTAAACCACAGTGGTTCCAGGGACATAACATACGGATCCAACAAACAGCATTATGGGCGTGATTACCTCCCCTGCACTACAAGAAACATGAACATACGTATAGAATTCTTAGGTTGTACACTTACGCACAATGTGAAAACCATTTCAAAGAACTGTTGTATTCCTGGTTATGAAGATTTGAGTTTTTTAGCGGTGCTAAATTAGATGTGGTCAGTGATTTTTTGATTTGTAATTTGTAAATGAACTCCGAAATAGTGTATGTAATTGATTTCGATTGCATCACATATCCATGATAGATAACTCTTTACTGAATAAGTTTTAAATGATGGACCTTGTTGCACTTAGATATTTTAGTTGAAGTTTACCATATAAGCAGTATTCTGTTATTCCTTGACTTTCACTAACAGCAGACAGCTCCTGTTTTTATTTCCACCTCCGTCTTTGTAGTTCTTGGATAATTATGAGAAGCAAAGGTGCTGTGCTGGTTTGCGGATGCCGTAAATAAGCACATTTAATAATCGTTCAACGTGGTGTTTTCTACGCTTTGATGTGTTTTTTTATTTATTCTTCATTCACTGTGCTTAAAACTGGTTGTTTTCTTACCCCACCCATTCAAAGATTCTGTAAATTGGAAAATAATGACCTTTGTCCGTCTGCTAAACAACTTCTAGAATGAAAATGCTAATAGATTATGAAAGAAACTGAATGAAAACGCTAATGAATTGATAAAAGAAGCACGTCAAAGCGTAGAAAAGAGCATTTTGAACGATTATTAAATTAATAAGCATATATCGCTTGCAAGCGGATGTTTCTTTAGATACGACTAGACTGGAGCCGGGTCTTTAGTTGAGTTTATGCTAATTTGTTTTAGCTCGATTGTGAAGAAAGCTTGTAGCGTATAGAGTCACTCTCGAATCTGCTTCCTGGAAAAAACCATTACTGGTGCCATATGAGGAGGAACGTTCGTGACCCTAGTGGGGCTCGAACCCGCTCATTGTGTACGTATGAAAGTCTTGAATATGTATCATTAGCATTATGACAATAACAATCGCAAGTAAAAGTGCATACTAGTATCTGTTAACTGTATGTTAAAATTTAATGTATGTTAACTGATTGCCTCGCGCACACAATTATTGTTCATTATATTAGTATCACAAGACATTTAATTTCTTTGCTATTAAACATTACAACATCACGTAGGCAGTGTAGAAGAGATATAAATAAGATCTTTGCAACGTAATATTTTGAAAACGTGTATTCGATCTTGACTGTATTGCCTGAAGCGAATTATATGCATAAAAACAGAAATGATGTAAGATTTCACTCTTAAAACAGCATGTACGTAGTTTTATGATTATGTATGAATATGAGAAGTAATGGAACCTTGAAAGCTGATTTTAAAGCATCAATAATGTTAGTTATATATTGGTTATTTAATTTTTATAACCATCATGTTCAATAAGTGCACATCTATGTGTAAATTGGAACATTTTTAGCGAATATTACATACTTTAAGACGCTAGGCAGAGTTTCATTTTAATTTTTTGATTTCGAAGTTCGAAACGGTACTATAGAGTACGTTTGTATATAACAATATATGAAAAATACTTTTCGCTTTTAATTGTGTGTGGATCTTTATAAAAATGAAATTGTGTATAAAGTTGCATCTACACATGTTGCATTAATTAGCACGGTCGTAATTTAATGTCTCAATCGCTAAACTTGATCTGCTACAGATGTAAAGCCACGTGTTAGTGTTTCGCCATGGGCAGCAAATATATACAAATGCTTATTTGCTCATTAGTGAGGCGATAATATTATCCATTCATTCACTTATTCGTTCATTCACTCATGCATTCATTTAAAACTATGTATTTTCAGTGTGAGTTGTTCTTGATTAAATGTGAGGGATATTTTTCTCAAGAATCTACGTGGGAGCCAGCCAGACACATTCTTCACGAACTTGGTACATAGTAATACTGCTAGTTGTTGTAAATGAATAAAGTTCGTCAACTCGTACGCTAGAAAAAAGTTAAGCCATTTCCTTATCTATTTTTTTTTTTTATGAAAATACTGTTATAATGTAATTTTAATGAATTTAGAAATATAGTTGTCTTTTCACGAACGGATTAAAAAAATATACATATGTAATTTCCAGCTTTCTGTTCCATGTAAAACTATGTTTAAGTAATGACACCAGCTGCTGATAGCTTTTGATTTGAAGCAAATTTTATAAAGGTCCGTCCATAAGACCAACTATATTAGCTTGTATTTGTGGATGAGACCTCGAGCTGCTGACCTCTATATGTTCACACTGCATGAGTCCAAACTCCCCATGTGTCCAGTTAAAAGTAACATGCAGCACTGATTGATCTGAGATAAAATCTCAGCATATGATATGTAAGAGACTGAGAAGGCTTTTCAATGGTATAAATACAGAGTTTCGCCACTTGATGAATGAAGTAGTTTCTAGTATGCAATCGGATGTTTGACCAATTAATTTTGTTTTCGATCAGATTAGTCTCTCGGACACCAAAATGCCGTTTTTATCTGGGCATAACTAACCCAGTTTTTTACAATTTTGCAGCAGATTTGGGGGTCTAATCCACATGTGTACACATTTTATTTAAATGCCGGTTTTAGTGAAATTTCAATTTGAAAACAAGTCCTGAAATACTCATTTACGTACAGAAGACATTGCATTTTATTTTTCAAATAAGTATTTTTATTTTGTAAATACAACCTTTTCAAACTGTGTAATTGAATCTTACGATTTTCCCTGTAGCTTTTAGCCAATTCAACAGGACCATCTGACCTCAATTACGTTACCATGACTGGCTGTCTAGAGATGTGTATACAGAGTCACACTACAGTATGCTTTTCGATGAAAGTATCAATGTACAGTCAGTGAACAACGAACAAAACACAATATGTTCGAAAGAGAATTGCGATTTCTTGTGAATTTTTCATATAATCGAACTTTTTTAAAGTTCAAAATATTCTATACAGTAACTGAGATATATTCAGAAAACAATATATAACAACGCTCCATAAACATCGAATTTTGTAAGAAAACAATCTTTCAAATTTCAACTGCTAAAATGTTTCGAATCATGAGTAAATGAAACATTCTGATAACGTGTCAATTATTTGAGTTATCCACGATGATTCTTCCCAAATAAAGCAAAGCCCTCAACTACTGGTATATTGAAAGTTAATGTGTTAGTTTCTAATTTTTACCCTGCCGTCGGTAAATGATTTTCAAAGCATTCACTGTCTGATCAAGATCTGCTCTGATAGCTATTTCGTCTATAAAATTTAGTGAACGCCTCTCTAAACAATAAATGAAACTGTCCAAAACTGAGTGACGGACAAAGTCATTCTATAAATTTAGCGCGGTACGAATTAAGGTATATATTGATATCTTTGCATTGGTTCGTTTACAATCTGAGTGGATACAAACGATGGCGTCACTACTCTGGACCGATCGTCGACTCCGTCGTCGTCATTGTGTCCAAACGCAGGATTCATGAAAGGACCAGCTATTGTATTATCACGTGGAAGGAAGGGTCTTGGTGCCGGATGAGATGGTGGTGGGTGCTGGAAATCAGGTTCGTCATCGTCGGTAATCTTTTTCTCCCGACGGTGCTGTTTTATGGATCGAACTGCGCAACAGAACAGGACAGAAATGGGTATTCCCGCCAAGATAGCACCAGCTATTATGTAAACCTTACTGGAATCCACGAGATTCAGGTCAGACGCTAATGTGGTAACTATAGGGTAGGTCGTGACATCTGGACTTGTCGTGTTGGTAGCGCCAAACGTAACATCTGCAGTGAAATATACACATCTCAGTTTTATACTACAGAATTTCTGGTGCAAGAAGGAGTACAACCCATATCATTTGATGATATACGATTTTAAAATGGAGCCACAGCCTTCGCCTCGGGATCTGTGGGTCCCGAATTCGATCGCTACCAGGGCCATGAGCAAGACACATATATTTCCACATTGCCTCTCATTGTCTCTAAGTTGTTCTAAGAACTTGTTCCGCAATCGTTTACAAATAACTTACATGCAGTTGAAACAAATAAACATGAGCCTACGTCGGTAAACGAAGCACCTTCTTTCAGATTTCACACAGACGCTGTTTCGCGTGACGCAAAAAGGTCATATAATCAATTAATAGGAACGTATAGCACATAACGTATGTACATTGTATAAGTAAGAGCCGGGGCTCATTATAATATCAATACCCAACACATAGTTAGACAGGGAGTGAACAGTCGTTCAAATAAACCGCCATTTGGCCTTCAGCAGCAGTGCGCTGTAACACCGGATACAGCTCCTTTCGAATACAGCTCACCAGAAAGCTGTGTTCGGTGCACATTAACGAATACAGCTCCCCTTATCAAACTGGAGCGGTATTCGGGGTTCTTGTACCTTTTTATCAAATAGAGCGCCCCAGTTACCCGAATCATTCGTTTATACAAATACGCGGCAAAGAATTTATCATAGAGTAAAAAGATTCATACTGCAATTCAGGATGCAGTACTTAGCCCTGGGATGTCTGTCCTTTAGTCCACACATGTTGGGCGGACAGCTGAATCAAAATTTGAACTTAAATTACCTTTTTGCTGATATTGGAGAAACATTTTCTTTCAATAAACCTTCATTGTTTTCATATGACGATAGCACATAAAGCAAAGAAAAATGTGACAGACTGAAGCTCATACACGTCAGGGTACACTACGGCCTGACAGACGGACGGACGGATAAGACAACAGACAGGGCAGGACAACAGACAGATGGTGGGACAAATAGACGGACATGTGTTACATGTTTTTAAGCAATTAAGGTTCCTAATTAAATTTCTATCTGTGGACATTTTTAACATAGGGATCATGGTTCTTTATATATTCTAATAAAGCAAACATAGGGAGCTGTATTCGATTTTGCATATGTTTTGCGTCGAATACAGCTCCGCTATACCAAGGGAGCTGTATTCGTTAATGTGCACCGATTACAGCTCCCCAAGGAGCTGTATTTCGAAAGGAGCTGTATCCGGTGTTACAGTGCGCCTGTACAAACACCTGGTTTGAACTACGCTTCATTTTCTTTCATTTCGCTGTGCGGACACCCTTTAAATAAACCCATGTCCGGGCCTTCCTGTGGGTCACGATCACGTGTTCACACCAAATTCCAGTTATTTCTATTTGCATGGATCAGACCATAGACTTTCATAAAACACAACGGGGCTAAACTAAATTGTCATGAACAAAACTAATCTGCTTACAGTTAATAATCATCTAGCCTAATGGCGGGTTATTAATTAATATAAGCGCTTACTTCAAAAACTATACCCGGTGTGTGGATATCGTTTATATGTGATTCATCTGATCTACAATTACATTAGAAAATACGAGTAGGAAGTTAGCCCCGCAGCCCCGTTTATCCCCACAGCCACGTGAAGTTAGCCCCGTAGCACCTAGATACCAAGCAGCCCCGTGAAGTTAGCCCCGTAGCACCTAGTTACCCCGCAGCCGCGTGAAGTTAGCCCCGTAGCACCTAGATACCCCGCAGCCCCGTGAAGTTAGCCCCGTAGCACCAAGTTACCCCGCAGCCCCGTGAATTTAGCCCCGTAGCACCAAGATACCCCGCAGCCCCGTGAAGTTAGCCCCGTAGCACCAAGATACCCCGCAGCCCCGTCAAGTTAGCCCCGTAGCACCTAGATACCACGCAGTCCCGTGAAGTTAGCCCCGTAGCACCTAGATACCGCGCATCCCCGTCAAGTTAGCCCCGTAGCACCTAGATACCACGCAGTCCCGTGAAGTTAGCCCCGTAGCACCTAGATACCGCGCATCCCCGTCAAGTTAGCCCCGTAGCACCTAGATACCGCGCATCCCCGTCAAGTTAGCCGCATAACATCTAGTTACCCCGCAGCCCCGTCAAATTAGCCCCGTAGCACGTAGATACCCCGCAGCCCCGTAGCATCTACATACCCCACATCCCCGTGAAGTTACCTCAGTGGCACTTAGTTTACCCCGCAGCCCCGTGAATCTAGCTCCGTGGCACCTAGTTACGCCCCAGCCCCGCGAAGTAAGCCCCATGGCAATTAGTTTCCCCGCATACACGTGAAGATAGTCCCGCTGCATCTGGTTTTCCTGCGCTTCATGGCAAACACTGCTTTAATTGAGCAAATGCATGTATATACAAATGCTCGCGTCCACTTGCATGAAATCAGCCCCTGGATATTTTAGAAGGCGTTATTACATGCATGCTGTGATGATACGTGGGGACATTGGGTTCGCTTAACGAAGCTGCGGGTATACCTACAGGAGCAACATTATTTGGGCTTTAAAATTTGAAAAGGACACTGGGCTGACCCCACGGGGTTATGATGATACTAAAAGAAGCGGTGTTACCAGGGCTGTATTGATACAATGAGACATAGGGCTGATTTCGTCTGAATGGATGGACACAAAGGGTAAGTCTAAAAGCTAACAAGTACTTATTTCATAGCCGGGGACACGGGGCTGAGACCACGAGGCGGGGCTGATACGTATAAGTATAAGAGGACACGGGCCTTTCTTCATGTAGATGCGATCGTGGGGGATGCACTTCAGAATATAATGATTCCAAGGGTTGTTTTCATACAAGTGGGTGCGTACGTTTGTACGTTGTCCTGTGGAGATGTGCAAAGGCTAATTAACTAGCTACTTTGCAGATACGCTACGGGGTAACAAGGTGACTCGGGCTATATTCAAGGGGCTGCTGGGTAACTAAGTGCTACGGGGCTAACTTCACGGGGTGCATGGTAATTAGGTGCTACGGGGCTGTGAAGATATACGGGGTTACCAGGGCTGCAATGATACCAGAGGACACGGGGCTGTGATAATATGAAAGCGGGGACATAAATGGGTGGCATGAAAGATAGGGAACACTGTAAGAAGTACTATATTTATGGCATGGGGCAAGGTCCGTGAGGCGGGGATGCTAAGGAGCACTGTAAGAAAAACCGGTTTGAGGGCACGGGACACGGGGCAGGGTATGTATGGCGGGGATGATACTTATATAAACAGTGCATTGGTACAGGAAGCCACAAGCTTGATTTCATGTGAATGGGGAACACAAAGGGATGGTATTAACGCTTGGTAGCAATGAAGGAAGAACTGTACTGATAGTCGGGACATTGGGCTGAGTCCGTGAGACGGGGATGATAATTAAAGAAACTGGGTAATAAGTGCTGCAATGATTCTAAAGGACACGGGGCTGAGTTAATGTGAACGCATGGACACAAAAGGGTGATATGAAAGCTAGAGAGTAGTGTAAGATGTACCGTATTGATAGCAGGGACACGGGGCTGTGTTCGTGAGGCGAGGATGATACTAATTGAAACGGTTTTACCAGGGCTGCAATGACCCTACATGACACGGGGCTGAATTCATGTGAATGCTGGGACACATAGAGGTGGTCTGAAAACTAGAAATGTGTGTAACAAGAAGTGTTTTGATACCAGGGGACACGGGCTGACTCTGTGGGACGGGAATGTTACTTCTACAAACGGTGTTATCAGTGCTGAGGGCACAGGGCTGAGGGCCGAGTTCGTGTAAATGAGGGAAGACAAAGGGGTGTTATCAAAGATTGGGAGCACTATAAGTAGAACTGTATTGAGAGCAGGGTACACGGGTCAGAGTATGTGAAGCGGGGATGATACTTATATGAACGGTGTTACCAGGGTTGATACTACATGACACGGGGCTGAAATGGTACGGGGCTAACTTCACGAGGCTGCGTGGTATCTAGGTGCTACGGGGCCAACCTTACGTGGCTGCGGGGTAACTAAGTGGTACGGGGCTAACTTCACGGCGATACGGGGTAAGTAGGTGCTGCGGGACTAACTTCACGGGGCTGATACTTAAAGATTAGGGTTATAAGTGCTGCAGTGATACTAGAGGACACAGGTCTGAGTTTATGTGAACGCGGGGACACAAAATGGTGGTATGAAAGCTAGAGAGTATAGTGTAAGAAGTGCTGTATTGATAGCAGGTGACACGGGGCTGAGTTACAGACGGGACGGGGTGAGGCGGGGATGATACTAACTGAAACGGTTTCACCAGGGCTGCAATGATTCCATATGACACGGGGCTGAATTTATGTGAATGCGGTTCTACAAACGGTGTTATCAGTGCTGAAGGCACATGGCTGAGGGCTGAGTTCATGTGAATGAGGGAAGACAAAGGGGTGTTTTCAAAGATTGGGAGCACTATAAGTAGAACTGTATTGAGATCAGGGGACAGAGTAAGTGAAGCGGAAATTATATTAACGATGTCACAAGGGTTGCATTTAAACTAGAGGGCACGGGGCTGAGAAAATAGTACTGGTGACATATGAGAAGGTACGGTCGTGACCCCAGTGGGGTTCGACCCCGCAACCTCCGGAATAAGCGGCAGATATCTTAACCCATCAACACTCTGCGTTTGTACGTTGTCCTGTGGTGATATAAGCAAAGGTAAATTCAAGCGGTGCTTCGGGGAAACCATATGCCACGAGGCGTGTTGAGACAAGGTGGCATGGGCCTAACATGACGGGGCTGCGGGATAACTAGGTACCACGGGGCTAACTTGACGGGGCTGCGGGGTAACTAGATGTTATGCGGCTAACTTGACGGGGATGCGGGGTATCTAGGTGCTACGGGGCTAACTTGGCGGTGATGCGGGATAACTAGGTGCCACGGGGTTAACTTGACGAAGCTGCGGGGTAAGTTGATGCTACGCAGCTAACTTGATAAGGAAGCGGGGTATCTAGGTGCTACGGGGCTAACTTGAGGGGGATGCGGGGTATCTAGGTGCTACGGGGCGAAATTCATGGGGCTGCGGGGTATCTAGGTGCTACGGGGCTAACTTCACGGGGCTGCGGGGTAACTAGGTGCCACGGGGCTAACTTTACGGGGCTGCGGGGTAACTAGGTGCTACGCCGGGGCTAACTTCGCGGGGCGCGGGGTAACTAGGTGCTACGGGGCTAACTTCCTACTCGTTTAGAAAATTACATGTCCCACTGATCAGTGTGCTGTGTTCATTAATGAAACATGAAAACAAGCCAGTCTACTCTATAAACATAGTTCACTTACTACTGCTTTTAGAAAGATTCCTGAACTTTAACTGAATACTTTAACTGAAAAAAGCTAAATCTAACTATAAGAGGCCGACAATCAACTAAGTTAGATTAAATCAAACTTACTGTAAATGCACAGCGCTGAAAATAATAGTATTAATTCAAATCTGCTGAATAGAAAGTTATAGTCCCCCATATTAGTTTTCCATTTGTGTTGAACTTAAATTGAATAAATGGCTTCATTGTGTAAGTTATTGACTTGCCGAAACCATTGACCAGCTTCCAGTTAAAAGATGTTTACATATTACCACGAGAGTATATTTAACAAATTACTTGCGGAATATTACAGATCAATTTTTAAATACTTAAAAGCAAAATTTCCCTACCGACTTTTTAAATAACAACTTAATGGAACTATGGCCTAGATGGTATCGAAATGGTACATGGTCCGACTTACAAAGTCTTTCTGATTAGACAGCCAAAGATTTACTAGGGTGTACTTTCTTCCCGAGACTCTTTGACCAGTGAAAATCCCTCTAAAACTCAAAGAGTATACTGGTATTACATTATAATTGGAAAGGCGATGACTTACTTAATAATGTAAAAAAATCCAAATTTTTAATGGTGTACAGGAATCCTATCGCAAGCCGATTTTCTATTTAATCAGAAAGTGATATCTCTCTGATTTCATAGAGATAGCTCCTAAAATATGGTAGGCATCTCTAATTGCAGAAATATCTCTGTAAACTAGGAGAATCTTTCTTTTAAGAGAGCTATAAGTGATGTTTTGAAAGATATCCCAATACTAAAAACATAAACTACCTTTCAATATAATAGAGATATCTCTCTGCCGTACGGAGATATCTCTCCTATCCTAAAAGATATCTCTGGAAAGAGATATTTGTTTAAAATAGAGAGAAATATCCCTTAAACTTATAGAGATATCTTTCAAATTGTAACTTTGAGAGATATCTCTCAAAAATAGAAGGACATCTATCGCATGGTGTTAAACAGATATCTCTGTAAGTAGAAGATATATCTCTTACAGTTCAAGAGATATCTTTCTGTAATACAATTATATCTCTCAGTGTGAAAGCTTTGAAATAAGAGAGATATCTGTTTTTGGAATAAATAGTCATGGCTTGCGATAGAATCGTGTCAGCGGAATTTCATTGCCAGACCTCTAACTAGCACTCGTCATTCCAGGAAACAGCCATTGATAGATAAAGGATGTATTTTACAGTAAAATAAATAAGTGTGTACACTTGCAATCTGATCGATTTTTTTATTAAAAATACAAATTATAACAATAACAAAACATCATCAAAACTAATTAAAGATATTCGATCATAGTTATTAAAAGTACATAGGCACGAGTGCAAAATGGAACGTCATTACATATATTCGAACATGAGCAACACTGTGCGAAAATCTTTCAGGTTTTGCTACTAGTATGTACTGGATCAGTCAGTGCTAAGATCTTTGCACAGGGGTGCTAAATATGAACACGACGACTACGAATATGAACGTGTATTGCGTGATTATAACGAATGTAAATGCTGGAAAATTGTTGGGTTTTTTTGGAACTTTTTAAAGTCTGCATTTATAAGGAAGTATGAAAGCCAGGGTATTTACTTTTGTTTTATTACGTTGGTTCGGCGGGACAGGTACTTTAAGTAGTATGGGTAGTACAACAGTAGAAACCTTTTTGCTCTTATTAGACAAATTCTAAATTATATATGAAAAACATGTATATTAAAAGTCGAGATGGGTCTTCATCGAGTACAAATTTAGCAAACGATGCCGAATACAGTCCGGCAGAGAAAACGTTTAATACTGTATCCTTTAAACAGTTAAATTTCATCTCGCTTCCTTGTGAGAATGACCGACATCCACGGTTCAACGACACTACGCGTATATTTCTTTCAGAAGTTTGTTTCTTGCACTTCTCATTCATGAAACTCAAGACTATCCAACGGACAACCTTTACATGTTAAGTTTTTATTGAAATATCAAAATTAGATTCATAACTATAGACAATTTGGACGGAAGCACTGATCCCTGAAGCAAAGTCTTCAACTCCTTACGTCAACCAGTCAGCTCCAACCTTGGCCACTGTAAACGGTTTATCCGGTTTTGAAACCGTACTGTTAGCTATGAACACCGGGTGTAACGGTTTGTCCGTCTCCTTGTTCGTTTTTACGTTTAGGATTTGGCGTAATACCCGCATTCCACGTACAACCTTACCAAACACTACATGCTTGTCATCCAGCCAGTCTGTTTTACGTGCAGTGATGAAGAACTGACACGTGTTGGTGTTCTCGCCTGGAATGAGAAGAACTTCTCGTTATAAACAATTATAGAGTTACTTGGACAGATGTAGGTAAGTTAGACAACGAGTTGCATGGTCAGTAAAGTTTAAGAAAGTAATAATTTTTCGAAGGGTGTAAAATAAATGGCAAGAAAATAAATTAATTTCTTTGGCTAGTAGGCAGGCATATTCTGTTCCATTCTACACAATAAATGTTCATGTAAATGTACTCTATCTTACATTTTACGGACTAAATACAGTGTATTAAAACGGTCATTTTTCAAGGGTGTTCTATTTGGTGGCAAACCATGTTTCTTGTGTATACTGACTTCTCCTGGCATATGAACTAGCAAACATAATATATTGTTTGTATGATTACATTGCTGAATCGAAGCCGTCCGGAGTCTACACACGCCATAAAACTATGAGAACAGTTGCATGCTTTCTTACATCAGGAACCGGTTATAGAGTATTCCTGCTTACATATAAGACAGTTTTGCTCGGTGCCTAACATTCTTTCAAAGTAGAATCTAACCAATTGTTTACCTGCATTCGCCATACTGAGCCAGCCCGCACCATAATGATGCAAAAGGAAGTTCTCATCTTCAAATCTCCCGCCGTAAATACTTGTCTCTCCTGAGCCATTACCAAAGACAACATCTCCTCCTGCAAAATATGTCTAACCATTTTGAATACAGAATACCAAAATATCGTTTTACGTCTTTCAGACATAGACGTTGCTTTTAGTTGTCAACAGTTTTCACGCGAAGACTTTCCCTCACATATTAATATCAGATAGTCTATGTGTTGTTGTCTGAATTATTACACAATGTAGATTATTGAAGAAAATACTTGTATATATAAATGTATGCCCTTTTCTAAGATCGTAATAAATGAAGAACATAAATTATCTCAAGAACAAGATCATACGTGAATAGTGCTAACAAAAATTCAGTTTACCTTGAATCACGAAGTCGTCGATCACTCTGTGGAATGGGCTATCCTTATACGAGTACTCGCCTTCACCTGATGCTAGCTGTAGGAAGTTCTTTACAGTGCGTGGTGCCGTATCTCCAAACAGACCAAGCTCTATCGTGCCCACATCTTTACCCTCTATGGTGATATCAAATGACACCATATCTGTTACCAGCGTGTCTTCTGCCTACAGTATTTTAGTTAACAGGGTGATAAGTTTGATAACATAAGTAGGATAAATATGATATAATATTACTTAATGCGACAACTATTGTGTGTCCTGAATAAACAACGACGTAAACCCAAGACTCCTATGTTTACTGGCGTACTGCAATACTACAACCAACGTACACCAAAGACTACAACCAACGTACATCCAAGACTACAACAAACGTGCAACCAAGACTACAGCCCACGTACACCAAATACTACAACCCGCATATACACCCAAGACTACACCTGACTTACACCCAATATGACCAACACACATCCAAGACTACAAACGCCGTACACCTAAAACCACATCCCACGTGCACCAAAGACTACAACCGACGCACTCATTAGACTAAAACCGACGTATACTCGAGATTGCAACCCACATACACCCAAGGCTACAGCTAACATGCATCAAATACTACAATCCACAAGCATCTAAGACTACAACCCAAATGCACTAAGACAAAAACCGACGTGCAGCCAGTATATAGGGACTCCTTCAGTCGTAGACTCAACGTTATGCCGAGTGTATAACGGTTAAGTGAAACCGATGGTAGCTGCTTCAGGATCGGTGGATCCCGGATTCGAACCCCCTCTCCAGTTCACAAGAAGTGGTAGTGTCCTTAGGCAAGACATGTAGATAATTCAGCATTGCCTCTCTCTCTATTCGGAGTCGATTCCATCTGGAGTGAGTCTCGAGAGCGATTAATCTAAGCTGCCAGAACTTGTTTCGCAAATAAATTAGTATAAGAAAGAAGAGCGCTTTACACCCATCAAACACATCATCGTTTATGTTACAGACACGCCAAGCTGGGACGATCCTTTTTCCTTATAGTATAGAACGTATATACTGGTATCCTACATGTTAACCGAACATTCAATCATCCGGACAATTTCGTTTTGCAAGTAAATAAAAAGGTATCCTTTGATCCAACGTGTAATGAAGATACCAAGATCATGAAGACGCTTTCCGCGTCTGTGACAGGTGTAGTCAACTTATCACTTAGCTGAACAACATTTATAAACTTGATATATATGTACCGCACTTGCCTTATGCTTTGATTGCAGACGGCCATTGTCACGTGGGGGCTTACTATATCAATGCACGTGCGCACCTGCGCAAATGTATAGCGATATTAACATTGCGTTTCAACACTAGTTTCAATAACATTTAAACAGTTGGGAATGTGGAAGGCCTTGCAAACCATAAAGAAAGTACAAAAATCTTAAAAAAGTATATGGTTTTCGTTAAATTCATACTGAAAGCATTACATAACACATTTAGTACATTAAGACCTAAATCAATGCAACCATGACGGACCTCGGTTAAGGATTAATGATATAATTTATAATAAATAGTAACCAGATGCTTTTTCCGGGAATGCCACTTGTTTACTTGTTTAGTCCACTAGCGGATCCACGGGGGCGCACCTAAAATTCCCCAACCTTACATAAATATCTGAGTATAAATTTATATTTTCTGTTTCCGAAATCGGTATCTTAAATGTATCAAAAACACGTTTGAAATGCAAGAAAATGCACGAAATGGCACCCTCGAAAAAAATTATTTCGGGGGAGCATGCCCCCGAACCCCCCTAGAAAGTGCCTCCCTATTTTTTAACCTCTGGCTACGGCCCTGACATTGTTCATTGCCATTCAATTATACATGTAAATTATACACTCGCTCGCTCCACCGCTATTTAGTGTTCGATTACTTAAAAACAAAGAATAAACACACAGTCATAATTGCCGTCTTATAAGGCTTGAGCAGAACAAACAAATGGCAAAAAAGTTACGCCCCCCTAAGACCAAATCCTGAATCCGTCCCTGTTTACTTTTAGCCGTGAGAAAATCAACCAGAAAGAAAAAAATCTGTTGAAATAACAGACATTTTACACAAATAAACAATTGTCCGGATGATTGAACGGACGTTGCAAATTTCTGGGACGTTTCACTGTTTCTTGTATTACTCGAATTGAACGAGAAAACATATTTTGTGACCTCCGCAAAGTCTACGGATGCGTATAGCTGTGACCGAAGTTCATTGTGTGAAAATTTTGTGTTTCTATCTGCAATATTGGCAGAATTGTTTAGAAAAAGGTCCCGTTTCTGTCCGATTAATTGAAAGAAACCAGTAGAGTTCATGATTATGCTACGAATAAGTTGAAAGTTGAAACAATCCATTTCTGATGTTTTCTCAGCTTTCTTGTCTGAGATCAGCGAAATGATTCATGCAACTCTTTCTTGTTCATTTGAACTAATGCCATACATTTTAATGCAACGGGATGTGTACGAAAGAAACTTACATTTAGTCTGTTGAACATCAACACAAAAGATCCAAAATACACTATTTTGTAAAGCACGTCCATGTTTATCTTCAAGTTGTGTGTAATTGCGCAGTGCCTTCTTATTCTGCCACGTATACTAGAGTTATATGTGGCTTGGCATATCAGGTTTCCGGTAGTGAGGGTCGTTCGATAAATTTCGGTGTGATTCTACAAACTGAAAAATTGTGTGAAAGTGCTGTCATAAACACTGCAGAGTGGAGGACTGGTTTAGGTTGTTGTAAATAGTGCCACAACCATAACAGCTGCCGTCGTCTAAATTATGTTAACGTTCACCGCTCACTAAACCTGCGACTGTTGAGGAGTAAACAGTCCAATTCAGGACAGCATTCTTGGTTGCTGACTTGAAATTACTTGCGGAGAACATGCATTCCGAACTGGTCATCAAAAGGAACGATGGTGGCGGTAAATAGATGAAATACAGTTATAACAGGCATTAACCCCCTTCCCCCACTCTGCCCTAAAAAACTGAATGAATTAAGTGTTCTCACTGAAAACTGCACTTAGTCTAGGATACTTCTTAACATTCAAGTATGTATGTGCAAATATCAAATAAGTATGTTCTAAATTAGTAAACCAGCTTTACAGAGGAAACTTACATCACCATATAACGTTTTAAAGTACCGCAAACACGGAGATTATACCAACTTTACACTGAGAACATTTTGAACAGCCCTGCAAATCGGAAATACGTAGGGGTCTGCTACTTCCACATCAGACAGATTCATATTAGCTTCATAGCCAATCAAGTCATAGTAGAAATTCTTATCATGTTTGTGTAGTAAAGTGGAAGTTTTTTCGGTCGTTTTCAAGCCTTGCTTTATGCCCGTTTCCGGTAAAAATAGCTATAATTCTACTTCACATTTATAAAGCTGCTCGCTCACAGATTTTGCTAAAAAGGCGAGTGGTTGCATCTTTCCGTGCGCTACTTATGAAATAGCGGTGTTAGTCGTTTATTCTAACATGACTCACGATTTTGTCTCTATATACAAAGAGTAGAAAAATTATGTTATATTAAACCATAAACAACGCGGGAACTGATATGCTGTAAACATGACGTGATATTGCGCCGCATGACGTTAAATGAGCGTTAGAAAATAAAGCTTTGCATTTATTCACTTTTTGTAATATCTGGTCATGTTAGAATCGAAATAACATCCTTCTCAGCGTTGATATCGTCTAATAAACAATAATTTGTCGTACTGATGTGCAGTTATAAACCACTCGGGCCTTCGGCCTTCGATCGTCGCTAATTACTGCATATCAGTACTCCAAATCATTGTTTATTAAACGACTAACACCGCTAAAACGGATGTTATTTCTTCCTCGCCCTCGTGAATTATTCCGCCAGGCGAATCACCTCCGGGGAATGCTTCAATTTCGATAAAGCACTCCAAGCCATAGATTATTTCTTAAATATAACATAATTTTTCTACTCTTTGTATATAGAGACAAAATCGTGCGTCATGTTAGAATTGTCAGCAACCCCTGGCTGGAATTCAACAACACTTTACGGGATGAGATACGCATGTCGCAGGGCATGTTCCGCCCGAGTTATGACTTGATTTGATTTGACTTTAAGCAAACTTTATAAATGTCCGTCCATAAGAGCAACTATGTTAGAGCAACTATTTGTGGATGCATGAGACCTCTCCCGAGTTATGACCCTTATTATTTCTGTTAAATATTCTTTAAATTCATTAATTTTATCGGCGGGTGATTAGACTATGGCCGTCTCTGACTGCCTCTTTTTATATTTATTTTGGATTTATGGTGATATTTGAGATCTCAATACGTTGGTGGGAAGAATATTTTTTTTACCACAACATTGAAGGAGCAGCTATAAATAATGTGATTGTGGTCACCCAAGTCATGTTACAAGTGTATCAGCTTGTGTAGAGTGCACATTTGTAAGCTTTGGGTTGTATTTAGATCTTACCTCTTTGTAAATTAAACTGTGACTACGAACACAAATATGTGAAACAAGTCTCAAGTAGTAGGAAGATTGAAAAACAGACCTGTAACAGATATAACAGAAGACATCTGTCAGTGGCAATGTGAAGTGAATGAACGAGTGAAATATATTTTCCTTTTTATCCCTGCATCGGTGTCTTACTATTACGTGACTCCTCTATTCTATTACCTTCCAGTGAATGTTAACTTTACTTTAAAGGGGCAACTCTCGCTGGTATACCAGCGAGTATTTGTGTGCGGCTGTAACTTGATACCTCCAAAACTACCCGTCAATTAAACTGGAGGTTACTAGAGTGAATGAATCACAATAGCAAGCAGACGATTTTAGCTCTTGAGCTGACTAGGGGCTTCTTTACGTTTCCTATATTTTGTATCTATGAGCATTTCGGAATCAGATGAAAATTTATCCACCTCCTGAATCATTTCTTCTCACTTTCTTTTTATCCCATGATATTCATTCATATTCTCCCTTTTTAGAAAATTTAAAGGTAAATACTATATTTCACACCTAACTCACAGAGTCAAATTTTGCACAAGGCCTGATTTTGTGTAATTTCCTACAATATGAATACATTGTGGTAAAATGAATATGTCAGCACCCAATTAAGATAGAGTCACAAAATTAATTGGTAATTATATGCCATCAGCATGCAGGTCTGGTTTGTGTATTTTTGAAGGACAAAAATTCCAGACATGAAACTGATATGTGTCAGAAAAAGGAGGGAAATTATCACAACAGTTCAAAACACAATACAATGTATATGCATGTAGTTGATGAAGAATAAAGTTTATATTTTAATAAAGCATTGCAGAAAAAGTGCATAAGAAAAAGACATGTATTGTTTATATCAAGAGAGTAAATGGAGCTATTTGTGTTAGTTTTAATGTTCCTGACACGGATTTAAAAGTTCATAGTGATGATAACATGGGATTATGTAAATTGTAGACCATCAAGGAAAAATAAAATGGAGAAATTATTAAAGTCAATAGTAAAATTAATCTAAAGCCTCATTCTTGGATAATAATGGATCTGAATATATAATGAGCTAGGATAATATTAACTGACCCTGCTGGTGCGATCCTTGCAGTGGTTTAGTAGGAGGATTCTTCGTCTAAGTCACACTTTTTTAAATTTAAACCGACACTGTTTATGGTTTGCCTTATGTTATATATCTGCATACCCACGGGCTTGAACAAGAAATGGAAGACTACCTGAACCAGGAAATAGTATCATACAACAAAACATTATTATAGAAAATACTGAACTATACTATAGTCAGAATGGGCTTTTGAAGTAAAGTATAGATGAATGGGGGAAGAACAAAACATACTGAACCGCAAGGGAAGTTGTGTCCTGCTGTGAACTTTTGCAGGTTAGACATTTATACCAAAATTAAAAAGTTCAATACTGACTACTTGAAAAACTTATGGCAACTTGAATAGATTTCTGCACAAAAACATAATGTTTATGTTACGTGTATCTGCTTTTAACTTACTTATTTAGGTCTTGATTACCTTAATGATTCATTTTAATGAAGGATATTCTCATTTTATGGAAATAAACTTTCATCAAGGTTAGTCTGTAATGCATGCCACTACTCTAAAGTGTACAAACATCACCACGTGGCCTTTGTTTACAAACACAGAGTTTATCAGCAATTAGCCACGCCTCCCGGGAAATTCAAATCTGAGATCGTCTGCTTGACAGGTTGATTTTTGTTCTCAAAGTCACTTTTAGAACAGATATGTCATTAAGATTTTTGGATGAACTGTTATGAAATGGCACAGTTTACCTTTGTAACAAATTTCAAAGGAAACAGTTCTGTAATTTTGTCAAAAATTTTAAAAAAGGGTCTCTGATGTGAAACATGTTTGAAATTATTGAAAAACCATCTAGTGGTTTATATAGTCCAGTTACCCCTTAACCCTATAATAAGAATTCACCCCGCCCACGGTTAAAGTTTTCTTTTCCTCTCAGATACTCTCAAATGTACGGCCACTTTGTTGTTTTTTTATTGATTTTTTCAACATAACTAAGTTGAAAATTCAAGATACTAAGTTGAATATTCAAGATACTAAGTTGAATATTCAAGATAGTAGGTTGAAAATTCAAAATACTAAGTTGAGTATTCAAGATACTAAGTTGAAAATTCAAGATACTAAGTTGAAAATTCAACTTAGTAAGTTGAATATTCAAGATACTAAGTTGAAAATTCAACTTACTAAGTTGAATATTCAAGATACTAAGTTGAAAATTCAACAAACTAACTTGAATATTCAAAAAACTAAGGTGAAAATTCAACTTACTAAATTGAAAATTCAACTTATTAAGTTGAATATTCAAGATACTAAGTTGAAAATTCAACAAACTAAGTTGAAAATTCAACTTACTAAATTGAAAATTCAACTTACTAAGTTGAAAAATCAAGATACTTAGTTGAAAATCAGTAAGTTGAATTTTCAACTTAGTAAGTTGCAATTTAGTAAGTTGAATATTCAAGATACTAAGTTGAATATTCAACTTACTAAGTTACTAAGTTGAAAATTCAAGATTCTTAGTTAAAAATCAGTAGGGGTGTAACGATAGTCGATACTATCGACTTATCGCGATTTTATCAGACCCGATAGTCAAAAGTCGATAGCATTTCACACTATCGATAATATCGCCGATAGTCTGAACAGCTATCGACTTTTCTCGATAGTTTTTTTTTTCATTTTTGAATGCGTTATGTACATAAAATGTAGTTGATTTTCCTTTGCCATAAAACGTATGTTTACATTACGGGCTATAATAAGTTTTATAATACCGCAGATACATTTGATAGATTCTGATTGGTCAAGAGCCTCTGTATAAGAGACCGTATACACCGTGAGCAATCCCGTATAAAGACAAGCCCATTTGGAGCCTCAACGGTTTTGCCTTTTCTGATTGGCTAGAGAAACTCTGTAAACATTGTTTAACTTCAAAACAAAATGGCCGCCGTTCCACCGATTCAATTTTTTCAGCGACGTTTGTAAGCACTGCACATTTCGTTTGGAAAAATAAATCAAATTCATAGACATTAAAACTTACATTGATGCTATCTTTACCTTCGTTTCTCCCGAGTCAAAACGGGTTACGGATATGAAATCTCATTTCAGTCGATCAAGTTCACCATGAACATGAATCCCAGTGGCAGTGGAATTGTTTTTTGAAAATGAAAACACTGTCATTGACACTAATAAGTACTCTTCGAATTAATGGTATTCCTTTCTGCAACTAACGGCTGCTGACAGGACATTCATGTACAAATTCAACCTCTGGAATGACGAAATAAAATACCGCCAGATCAGAGGAAAATCTGAAAACAAATGTCCTTTTCTATCCTGTTAATGCATCACTATTGTAGTCCTATTTCACTTGTCTTGAAATAATGTTAAGTCCAACTCCAATAAAACAACGCTGTTTATCCTTATTTTGTGTCACATCAATAACTTAAAGCCGAAGTAATAAATTAAAAAGAAATCTGTGTTTATCCAGTCCACACGCTACAAAAATGTCTGCCAAAACATTACTGTCTCGGTGACGTAGACTTGAACTGATGACGTAATAGATTCGAAATGGGACCGGTTAAACGGAAATTAATTATTATGTGACTGCAAATAATACAAAATGCCATGCTATACTTTGTTCTCGGGTCGAAAACACCGTAAGCCACAGGATTATTTTTTTTTCTATTGAATTACTGAGAAAAACATAGATCGGCTGATTACGAGCGTCGTACGGAATCCTACGAAGGTAAAGGAATTGGGGGCTCCCATGGGTATCGGCTTTTTGTCATTTATAAATATAACAGCAATATTTCGACAATTTTGTTGACAATTTAGGTAGTTATCTTGTCTTTCAAACAAATCTGCGGTATTATAAATTCGTTATACAGATTCTTGCGGTGAATACGGACCGTATAGGCTGTTCGTGCCGATATAAACCCTCGCCTAACGGCTCGGGCCAATATCGGCACGAACAGGCTATACGAGTCCGTATACACCGTCAAGAATCTGTATAACTAATAATATATACGACGACGTTTCTGTTCCTAAAACGTAGTTGTCGTCTTACCATCCATCAATCCATGACTTCGCATAGTGAAAAATTTTAATGACGCGTATCTGTTCAATAAAGATGGTTTAGCATTCTTAATTAGTAACGATTATATTTATACTGATTTCAAGTTAATTACAGATATTGATACAAACAAATTGAATCAACTTGGTAAAAATATATAGTATGTGATAATGTAAACTATCGAAACTATCGTGATAGTATCGCGATAGTGAAGCCAACTATTGATAGTATATCGTGATAGTACTTTTAACTATCGATAACTATCGTGATAGTAAATTTGGCTGCAATAGTCAGCCCTAAAAATCAGTTAGTTGAATTTTCAATTTAGTAAGTTGAAAATTCAAGATACTAAGTTGAATATTCAAGATACTAAGTTGAAAATTCAACTTACTAAGTTGAATATTCAAGATACTAAGTTGAAAATTCAACAAACTAAGTTGAATATTCAAAAAACTAAGTTGAAAATTCAACTAACTAAATTGAAAATTCAACTTATTAAGTTGAATATTCAAGATACTAAGTTGAAAATTCAACAAACTAAGTTGAATATTCAAAAAACTAAGTTGAAAATTCATCTTACTAAGTTGAAAAATCAAGATACTAAGTTGAAAATCAGTAACTTGAATTTTCAACTTAGTAAGTTGAATATTCAAGATACTAAGTTGAATATTCAAGATACTAAGTTGAAAATTTAACTTACTAAGTTGAAAATTCAACTTACTAAGTTACTAAGTTGAAAATTCAAGATTCTTAGTTGAAAATCAGTTAGTTGAATTTTCAACTTAGTAAGTTGAAAACTTAGTAAGTTGAATTTTCAACTTAGTATCTTGAATATCTTGAATCACGCATATTCTGGAAGTGCGCATTTCAAAGCAAACGAAATTAGATAGATTGTCAAACTATTAGAAAGACTTTATTGACATACAAACCATAAACATTTTGTTTTTATTATGCTCTCACACATGGCTCCCTGTTGAAAGCCAATTTATTCAATAAACTGAGAAATTTATATGTACGTATTTTCATTTTGTACCCAATGCTGCAACATTGCCCGTTTTCGAATATATTTTCCTATGACGATGAAATTATCATGTTTTCATAACAATACCGTAGCTGGAAAACATCGTTTCATAATAAGTACTTCAGAAAAATAAGCGTCTATGAAACAGAACACATAAGTCTACATAAGCTAACATGTTGCAGATCTCTAAAGTTCAATTCACAAGTGCCACATTAATTAAAAAGGTCCAACGGACGAAATCATTATCAAGAATCTCAATTTCTCACAAGTTTCCCATACGAGTACACATGCCGAATCCTTAATATTTTCCAAATGTTCTACTACCGATAGTATATGACAGATAGCTTCTGCCGAAAGTTCATCAAAATGAATTTTCGAATATTGACTACGCAATGGCATAATTATTTTTTCAATATCTTGTCTCAGTATGTGCACTGTATGACTGTATGCTATAAACAGTGTAATCATTTTTGATGCAATAAAGATATTGGTATTATTTTATTTTGCTATATATTTTACCACCTTTAAATAATTTTGTACTATAATTCAGGTATACCTTTCATACATTTTTTTTTTTGTACATGCGTCCGTTATAAAACTACAGATGAAACTATTTAAAGCTCTTATTAGTAGCAATTACGTTTTAGTATCATATCAAGTGTACTGATGATATTAAATCCGAAAAAAAAAAATTGTTTATTGCTAGCCAGCATCGCTTAACGATTTTAAAAATCTTGATATTTCATTTACCCCTAAGGCAAACATATTTACTATTAATTAATCTGTTTATCGTTTGGTTATTCCAATCAACACTTGTGTATTGCTAATCAGCGTGTTTAACAAATGTTGGGGCACCGTTGGCAGGCTGCCATGTTGATTATCTGTCATCAGACTCTTTAAAAAAGCTGTCTCGTAATTCAGTTTTCAAAAAACTGGTTGAGGTACATGTATAATAGGTCTAAATGCAAGTCAAGCTAATATGGAAGCCTTGGAGGGCCACTTTTGAGTTTCGACTTTCGGGTGTTTTTTTACTTTTGACTTATGACTTTTGTACGCCGTACTTTTGACTTATGACTAGAACTACTGTATTGCCTCTTTGGCGTTTTTATTAAAACAATATAAACACGTCAACACTCAATAAATACAATTTCTATTTAAAAGATTTTAATAAAATCAATTATATATATATAAAAGTTACATCATTTGTGTCAATAGTAACAAAATAAAACGTGTTTTAACACGCTTTTTGTTTTGACTTTTGACTTATTACTTATGATTTATGACTTATTACTTTTGACTTTTGACTTATTACTTTTGACTTATTACTTATCACTTTTGACTTTTGACTTTTGACTTATTACTTATCACTTATGAAAAAAAGAAACCCTAATCCTAACCCTAACCCTAACCCTATACACGGTCCTCACTGAGGACCTCCACAGGCAGGTTCAGGTAATACTAGGAACCTGCTACTGAGGACCCAACAATATAACAATATACTTATACATATTACAGCACTTTAATTTCCTTCGGTATACCTTGTGATATTAACATATAGATACATAAAAACATAAAAAGTAATTTTTTAAAAATGTTACCATAGCAACAACAAAAAATCATTTTTTTTTACAGTTCCTTCATAGTTGGCTTGACGCCTGGGGGGCAAGTCCCCCACCCCTGCTTATAGAAAATTCTCAATTGTATATTATCATTGTTAAAAGAAAGGCTCATGGTAGATAATAAATATGTTGCTTTATGTACATTATGCTTAATGAGCTAGCGCCTTTAAATAAAGGATTTATTATTATTATTAAAGAAAGCGGACACCCACAAGGCCTCCCGAGACGAGAGTTTTGCGCGTCTTGCTCTGCGAGGCTCCAAGGTCGCCTCCTGTCAACGCCGTCACTGGCTCATTGATACTAAAATAAATGACAAAGACAAAAGTAACTTAGTTCATTTATTTAAAGATAAACAAGCTTGTATCAGTGCTAAGGACAAACATCATTTAAAAACCTTAATACAGGTTCGAATCCCAGTTTATATTGTCACAGCAGATCACTATGCTTTTATGCAGTCACCATGCTCTTAAAGTGTCTGAAAGTAGCAGTCATAAGTCAAAAGTCAAAAGCTGAAAGTCATAACTTAAAAGTCAAAAACACCCGTAAGTCGAAACTCAAAAGTGGCCCTCCAAGGCTTCCATAAGCTAATGATTAAAACACGCGGTTAATTTGTTGTTACGACTTATTTTAATTTTAAAATATTCCCACTCACTGGCCAGTCTGTTTGTAACATGAATATAAAGAAGCAAGTTTATGTTTAAAAAAAAAAAATTTCTGCGGCGAAGTAAATGAAAAGTTATGCAGCAACGAACACTCAGCTTGCGATGACGTAATTACTATGGCATATACATATGACATTGTTGTGTCGGAACATTTGATTGTCGGCATCTTTCGAGTTCCCGCACAAAATATTCCCGCCAAATACGAGAAAGCCACGTGCTTTCAATCGAAGTTCTATACGCCGCAGTGCAGGTATAATTGCAAGCATGGTAAAAATTGATAAATATTAAATAATTTGCTGTTCTCATTCTTTTCAACTTATGAGGAAAACAGACATGCCTTGCAAACCAGTTCAGTACATTCAATACATGTATTTAAAACTCTCATGTACGATTACACCTGACTTTCAACAGAACCCACGAGCATTATACTGGTTCGTACTCACTTTTAATTTCATTTGAATGCTAGAAGTAGCCCTTAATTTCATTTCAAGAATATAAACTTTTGTATAGATCTATATATTTTAATGATCAAGCGAGAAAAGGTTATAGAATGACGTCAGTAAGTTAGAAAGTGAAAGTACAAACGTGCAATTTAATATACGACATTAACGGGAAAAAGCACGAAGTAAGACTGAATATTTTATCTTTCATGACATATTTTCGAAAAATATAATACCGGTAGATACAGCATACAGGTGATTCTTAATTCAAACTTATGTACATTCCTGATTTTTGCGGGTATTCCGGTATTTCGGTTAATCGTGTGACCCTTGAACTTTCACTTTAGTAACTTAGTAAGTTGCATATTCAACTTAGTATCTTGATTTTTCAACTTCAAGGGGGGTAAACGAACTGAACCGTACCTAAACATACAAGATGGCGGCACGACAATAAAAGGTGAGTTTTTCCTAGATATTTTATTCGTCAAAATTTTCTCGAGAATGGCACCTGGCTATCAACCTGCTACACACTTTTTGGAACCACACCGCCTTTGTAGATATGCAATTACTTGTGTAGTTTTATTGAAATGCTGGTCATCCGATTCGAGTCGAGGGAAAATGTAACTAAAATCGTAGGGTAAGGTTCAGGTCATTTTGCTAAAATGGTCCTTTTCTTGAAATATTCACGATTTTATATACTTTGATCATAAACGATAGGTTTCTGTGTTAAATCAAGGTCTTTCAAATAGTATGGTCCGGAAACGCCCTCTATAAATGTCTTATCGTACTGATAATCTTGTCTCGCCTGGAAGCGTTTATCACGCCGTGCATTTATCACGCCGAGCGAGTAAACTGGTATTTGTCCGATAGTTGTATGCAAAACTGCCCGTCATTGTGTCATTTAAATACCACATTTAATTTAAAAAATGGTATAATTGGAAAGCTGATGAAATTTTCTGTAAAACTGTGAAATTAAAACCTCTATATATAATTAACTATTATCTTTAACGCGAGTTAAACACGGTCCATGCTATTCCGTCTTGGGATGGTAATTTGACTCGCGATACTGGTCTTACAAAACTGTACGTTATTATGTTATAAAATAAAAAAAACGAAAATCTAATTCATATCCGTTCAAAAATAACTCTTAATTTACATTTTAATTAGCAATTTTCCATCATTTGACCCTAAATATATAGTGAAAACCGTGCACAAAAATCACCGTATCGCGAAAAAAATCACCATTGACGCCATTTTTAGATTTTGAACGGATCTAACCGTCCCAGAAAATTAAAAATACGGGTGAAATACGAAAATCTAAGACATAACAGACGCACATTAGACTTAAATCTATGAGAAAAAGATGTTACATCAATCCCATGAACACCATGCAAGTAGGAAAGAAGCGCTAAAATTAGGTCGGTTTTCGGCTTTTGGTCATTTGTGAAAAAACCCGTTCGTATGAGGTCAACTTTCCAATGCGTAAATCCACCTAAAACGAAACATCGGTAAAATATAATATTATGTAATGATAAGGGAATGCATATATTGTATTAAGGATCACTTTGTTGGTCAAATTAATTGGTAAAATATCGAGATATACGTAGATATAAAAGTATCAACAATTTCTTTCTTTTTCCAAAATGGCGGGTACCCGGATGTTTGTCACGTGATCCGAGGCAAGTTATTTATCGTATTACTCTCGTTTCCGGACCATACTATTTGAAAGACCTTGGTTAAATATACACCCAAAACTATCAGTCTGGTTCTAAATGAATGTCAGAATTTCATTAAATTTAAATTTTATTGTTTTTGGTAAGGTTCAGTGGCGAAAACAAACGGGTAAGGTTCAGCGCGATATGTAGACAAATCATGACAAGAGCACATAATTTCTCGTTTCACGATAATAAACAGCCATAGGACTGATTATATTCAATTCTTTCTTTCTTTCTGATACAGATGATACCAATGGCGTATTCTACGTACGTTATATGTGAATAAGAGTTAGTTCACTGCATTTCAAGGAAACGCCTTTACAATGTTTTACTAGTAAATGTAAAAGGGTAGCTAAATGCTTAGCCGACTCTTCACATGAAAGTAAACTATGGAAAAGTTTGGCCGCAGATGTAGAACTTTACATGTACATTGTATTGTGTTTTACAAATTCAGAGTATGCTCTCTTGCTCAAATAGCTTCCAATTAGCAGTGTATTTAAATGAAGTGCATAAATTCTCACACGATACACAATATTTCTTACAATGGTTTGCAAATGCCTAGCTTAGTAAGTAACTATCTAATATTTTCATTGCATTACATGTACATTTATTATATCGATAATAATAATATCTGCCATGTGTTTAAGTTTCGGATGCGAATATTCGCCTTGAGGGTATTTGCCCATTGGGCGGTAACGAGGCTTACCGAGTTTCCGCCCATGGGCAGGTTACGGAAGGACGAATATTTTGATCAAAACCTCAAACACATGATGATTTTTTTCTTGCATATCGCAAACCTATTGTACCATTTCAGCGAATTCTTCGTAAATAACATACGTGCGAGATTATATTCTTTAGTAGTGGAGTAATTTACAATTCCATTCACAAGTTCATAGCTTCATTTAACTATAAGTTGCATTCATACAAGACGTCATTCAACAGCCCGTGACTTGTCTGTAACGGGTGCTGCCATTCAAACAATGTCAACATTTCATTTCGTTGAAGTTTACAAATAATTTCAGTGATCATTTAAATCAAGGATTTGTTAAAATACATTTAACAATTACTACTTGGACTCGCACACTAGAACCAATTTTCAGTTAAAATGTTACTTAGAGGTTTATATTAACAAGAGTTGTCCGTAAGACAGCGCTCGCCTTTCTCGGTGCTTGACTTTGAATTAGAACTCTGCCAGTACGAGGGGCTTGTATAACTCCATCAAAATTCAAATCAGCGATATAGGGGCTTTGTTTCTGCTGGTTTGCACTTTGATAGTTAATAATTATTTTAAGTTTCAAGCCAATAGCTTAGATAATTATAAAGATATTACACTTTATCAAAATGTTTAAACCCATAAATTCTAAGTTGAAAGGGGACATAATTATGTCCCGATTAAAATCAGAGTATGAAGATTGTTTTTCCATGTAAAGAATTTGATAGTAAAAACTATTATAAGTTTCAAGTCAATAGCTTTGATAGTAACCGAGATATTTGACGATATATACAAAAATTGTGTTATTGTTTAACAACACACTTGTAAAAATCTGTCCATTTAATTGTGTATGACTGTTGAACCCTTAGATATCATAGAACTTCAACTCAAAGATGTTCGCTGCTGTTTCTATATAATTTATTTAGAAAAAGAAGGAAAAAATTTACCCGCATAATAAAATTTTCTTAAACTTGACATTAATTTATTTAGTTTCATACTAAAAACATATTTGGCTTGTTTCTTGCATATCGCATCGGTATTTTCAACGATTTTACCCGTTCCGGAAATCCCTGTCTGGAGCACCCGTTACAGACAAGTCACGGGATGTTGAATGACGTCGCGTATGAATGCGACTTATAGTTTAACGAAGCCATGAATGAATGGAAGTGTAAATTACTCCACTACTAAAGAGTTTAGTCTCGTACGTATGTTATTTATATATTTAAAAAAAAAAAAAAAAAAAAAAAAAAAAAAAAAAAAAAAAAAAAAAAAAAAAAAAAAAAAAAAAAAAAAAAAAAAAAATTTTTTTTTTTTTTTTTTTTTTTTTTAAAAAAAAAAAAAAAAAAAAAAAAAATAAAAAAAAAAAAAAAAAATTTATTTTATTTTTTTTTTTTTTTTTTTTTTTTTTTTTTTTTTTTTTTTTTTTTTTAAAAAAAAAAAAAAAAAAAAAAAAAAAAAGAGAGGGAGGGGGGAAAAAAAAATTAATTTTAAAAAAAAAAAAAAAAAAAAAAAAAAAAAAAAAAAAAATTTTAATTTTTAAAAAAAAAAATTTAAAAATTTTATTTTTAATTTTAAAAAAAAAAAAAAAAAAAAAAATTTTTTTTTTTTTTTTTTTTTTTTAAAAAAAAAAAAAGGGGGGGGGGTTTTGATAAAAAAAAAAAAAAAAACAATATTTACGAAGAATTCGCTGAAATGGTACAATAGGTTTGCGATATGCAAGAAAAAAATCATCATGTGTTTGAGGTTTTGATCAAAATATTCGTCTTTCGGTTACCTCCCCATGTGCGAGAACTCGGTAAGCCTCGTTACCGCCCAATGGGTAAATACCCTCAAGGCGAATATTCACATCCGAAACTTAAACACATGGCAGATATTATTATTATCGATATAATAAATGTACATGTAATGCAATGAAAATATTAGATAGTTACTTACTAATGCCTCATTGTAAGAAATCTTGTGTATCGTGTGAGAATTTATGCACTTCATTTAAATACACTGCTGATTGGAAACTATTTGAGCAAGAGAGCATACTCTGGAATTCGTAAAACACAATACAATGTACATGTACATGTAAAGTTCTACATCTGCGGCCAAACTTTTCCATAGTTAACTTTCATGTGAAGAGTCGGCTAAGCATTTAGCTACCCTTTTACATTTACTAGTAAAACATTGTAAAGGCGTTTCCTTGAAATGCAGTGAACTAACTCTTATTCACATATAACGTACGTAGAATACGCCATTGGTATCTGTATCAGAAAGAAAGAAAGAATTGAATATAATCAGTCTTACGGCTGTTTATTATCGTGAAACGAGAAATTATGCGCTCTTGTCATGATTTGTCTACATATCGCGCTGAACCTTACCCGTTTGTTTTCGCCACTGAACCTTACCAAAAACAATAAAATTTAAATTTAATGAAAAATGACATTCATTTAGAACCAGACTGATAGTTTTGGGTGTATATTTAACACAGAAACCTATCGTTTATTATCAAAGTATATATAATCGTGAATATTTCAAGAAAAGGACCATTTTAGCAAAATGACCTGAACCCTACCCTACGATTTTAGTCACATTTTCCCTCGACTCGAATCGGATGACCAGCATTTCAATAAAACTACACAAGTAATTGCATATCTACAAAGGCGGTGTGGTTCCAAAAAGTGTGTAGCAGGTTGATAGCCAGGTGCCATTCTCGAGAAAATTTTGAAGAATAAAATATTTAGGAAAAACTCACTTTTTATTGTCGTGCCGCCATCTTGTATGTTTAGGTACGGTTCAGTCCGTTTACCCCCCTTGAACTTAGTAAGTTGAATTTTCAATTTAGTAAGTTGAATTTTCAACTTAGTTTGTTGAATTTTCAACTTAGTATCTTGAATATTCAACTTAATAAGTTGAATTTTCAATTTAGTAAGTTGAATTTTCAACTTAGTTTTTTGAATATTCAACTTAGTTTGTTGAATGTTCAACTTAGTATCTTGAATTTTCAACTTTGTTACGTTGAAAAAATCAATTAAAAAAAACCAAACAAAATGGCACTATTGGGCTTCCGTACAAATGGGTACAATATTTATTAACTGTAAACTTCTGCAGGGGACAATCCGCACAACTGTCGTTTGTTTTTTGACAGAATAATGCCCCCTTTTTACTTAGAATTTTAGGTTCAAGTTTTTATGAAGTCGAACATCTTAGATACTTTTCAAGGTATTGGCTTGAAATTTAAAACAAATGTTGTCAACATCTACCCTAGGAAAGTGCATTGTTTCAATTATGTATCCATGATTTTGACTTGAAACTTACCACCAATATTTAGAAAGAAAAAATATCACAACTGGTTAGAAATATTTACGATTTTTAAAAATTAGCTGGAAGGTTTCCCAGGGAGTTTGTGGGCTCATTTATCAAGGTGTTTTGATTATTATTACCTGTCTTTGTGACAAATGTACCAGTCTAACAAATTTATTTGACAGAAGTGCTGATAAGTTGAGGATCAAAAACCGTGTTAATAGTGAAGTATGTCGTCATCGGACTACACTACTTTTGAGTTGTGGATTTCATTCTACCAATGCATTTGCTCTAGTCGATAGTTTGATGATGTTCTATCATTTATAACTGAAATGGCTTCTGTACATATTATAGGCTTAAAGTGAGCTATTTTTTCCTCTACCCTTTTTACACACACCTATTTCAGCTGGATTTTTACTTGAAAAAAATGTGCATAATGTATCTCTTATTTTGAAAATGTACATAATGTATCTCTTATTTTGAAAATATATTTGTTATTCATTGTACTGTATGCCCCTATGTCTGTAGATTACATTTTCTTGTAAGTTGTCAGAATTTTGACTGAATATTGTAATGTGTGCATGTCTGTTCAACAGTTATAAGCCACCTACAGCAATACTGACTAAGCATAAGGGGCACCAAACTTCAAGGACCGAGGGAGTTTTTTAAATGCATAATTATAAACTATTTGAACAGCACAACACTAGTGTATACTTCTACACTGACTTGATCTCTCAAGTAACAAATGTATGCAATAAATGACGCACTTAATTAAAGTATCAATACAAAAACAACAAGAGCTCTCCCTCGCAGTGACGAATGCCCCCAAAAATAGGTCTTACAGTCTATGACCTTGATCTCCAAGGTGTGGACCCGGTAATTACGCTGCACATTTGTTCCAATTCATTTAAAATCCTTCAATGTATAACAGAGTTGCAATCTGGGCATGAACATGTGCATATATACAGGATTCTAAAATGTTTGACCTCTAAGTGTGACCTTGACCTTCAAGATAAGGATGCTGATTTGTATGTGACATTTCAATTCAATGTGCTCAACAATTATTATTGTGCCATGTAATTTTAAAATCCTTCTATGCATGACAGAGTTACCATGTATACAAGATTCCATGACCTTTAAATTCTAAGTGTGACCTTCATCTTCGAGATAGGGGTTGTGGGTCTTGCATGTGACACTCCGTCTTCATGTGCTGAACATTTGCGCAGTTATTTCAAAATTGTTCAATGCATGTCCTGAACCAAATGTGTGCATATATACAGGATTCCATTACTTTTTAACTCTAAGCATGACCTTGACCTTTGAAGTAGGGACGTTGGCTTGTACTTGACACGTTGTCTTGATATGCAGAACATTTGTGCCAAATTATTTTAAAATCGTTAAATGCATGACAAAGTTACAGGCCAGACACGAATGTGTGCATAAATACAGGATTCCCATACATGCCAAGATTACAGACATGAAAAGTCTGTAATCATGAAAAATGTAAGGATGAACACACAGACGGACATACTAAAAGTTGGCAGTTGTGTTCTCTCAGTCCCACAAAAGCCATAAAACAGCCACATAACCAAAACGGAATGCATGATATTACATGATACCAAAGATTATTTACTGTTACCTATTGTTGCCAAAGCCACTTGGGTGCGGTCAGATGGAAGGCCGGAAGAAGCCACTTTAATATGTCCACCTTTGGGGGACTAAAAACTGCTTGAAAAAGGAAATAAAGTAGAAAATCTGGTTAAATTCAGACCATGAGAAAACAAGTATTTTGGCCAATACTTATTCATTCAATGAGTATTTGAGCTGATTTTGGAGGACTTCTGGCCTTCAAATGTCACATCAACAAGTTTAAAGTTTCAGACAGATGCACACAGTTCAATATGTGAATTTGAACCACTATAGTACACATCAGCTAATAGATGAAATTTCAAGTGAGACAGCACAAGACAACACATTTACTTTTACAAAATCATTTACTGCAAAGTTATAAGATGTTTTACATGTAAAGCAATCTTTATTTTTCTGACATGTATAATATTTGAGACTAGTATAAATGTATTGCAAAAAACTATACTTACATGCATATAGACAATATCTTACAATGAATATACTAACAGCAGTTTTGGACATTTTCAAAACATGCATGTGTAACAAAGTGTCATGTAAAAATATTGGGTAAAAGGAGGTAAAACAACAACTGACCTTCATAGCTTCAAACACGGTGGTGCCAAGCAAACAACCTCATTTGTTACATATCTTATTTCAATACATACATGTATATATCTTCCACAAAGAAATAGCTGACAAACCCCTCATCTCTGATCAACTAAAACAGTATTATTTGCCAAGGTAAGAATTTTTTGGAAAAGTGTTTTCTGTTGGTCCATAGAATATTCTTAAAATACATGTATGTGGAGAACATCAGTACTGTCACTTTGGATTAAATCTTTACATCTTTTTTAAGTGCTGATATCAAATAAATGATGTCTAAAACAATGTCTACATTCCGCTAATTTGAGTTCTTTCTTTTATATTACACTTAAATATTTTTTTTAAATTGAGTGTATAAGCGCAGACAAGTACCAAAAGATATGTGAAAAAGGCTCATCTATCGCTGATATGTCAGTGACGTGCCAGATTGGCTCTCGTCTAGGTCAGATCATATTCCTGCGAAGAACTCTATGATCACACATAATACATGAGCAAATCCAATATTCAGGATCATAGTGATATATTTATAACCACATTGGTTTACTCCAGATACAAAGCACAATAAAACAAATGCTTTAAGTCCCAGGATCACAATTTCATGTAGGTCTTATTTCACCAAGAAAGATGTCTTACCAGCAGAAATGATCTTTATTTGTACCAAAATCATTCCTAACTTTGCTTTTTTAAATTGATGCACATGTTAGAAATATAGCTGACAGCATTTTTTTTTCCATAATATTGCAAAAAATAAAAAAGGCTTTCTGTCAACTCTTTTTCATGAAGAAATGACTTGAATACAACGATCAACATTGTTTTAGAGTGAACAGAACACAGTTTTATCATTATCATATTTGTAAATTTTTCTTCTAATCAATAAAATCAATGTGATCCTGGGACTTTAACGATATGTGGCAGACATTGCTGCCATGTACAGTGTAAACTGTGTTAAGCAGCTGACCAGGGGACAAAACAAAGCAAACATTTTATGCATGTGGCAGTGTAATGAAATATTTGCATAGAAACATCACAGTTCAGCATGTGTAGTAAGATACGGATATACAAATTCAGCACCTTATATAAATGAGCAAATGTAAATTTTATCCACTGTAAAATATTTCAAACATAGACCCTACTTGGTAAGAATGCCATCACAACAATACTTTTTTCAAATGAGTCTTTCTCTTCTTTCAATGACATATGAATATACACAACAAAGTGAGTGTAGTAAATATGCAGAATCAAGCCTATCGTGGCTTACCTGAGATTTCTTTTAGAACAATGGCAGTGCTGTCTTACAGAGGAATACAAGAAACAATCCCTCATCTGTCTGATGGTGTACATTGTATGTAGTAGCAATTCCTGTTTGTTTATATTTTAATCCTATAGATTAGCTTTTAAAGTTCCTATCAATATATTTCTGTGTAATTGTGACAGAAAGTTTGGGCTGCATCAAGGCACTTAATAGTCTGCCTATTATTTAACAATGTGTCCTGTGGTCTAAGACTTCTCCCCCGATTCCTCTACATTTTCATGCTCTTTGCAAACACAGCACCTGGGTATCAGACTCCTGCAGAAGTCTATTTTCTATGGTATAAGTCACACATCTAGAAATTAAACTTAAATAAAAAAAATATATTCCTTAAGCTAGATTCATGATTGTATAAAATGGAGCAAAAAGACCGTAGATATGGAAGACTTCAAAATGGGTAGAAAAAACGTTATAAAGTAAATTTCAATCTAATAGAAGAGTTACAAGACTCTCAGCAGTATACACATTTTGGCACAGTTCTGTGATATGCATTTTATTCCACTAATCCTGTTTACATTCACTTCAAACCAATTCAATCTATGCACATGAACACAAAACAAGTAAGTCGATGGGCATATGAGCAAGTTATAGAGAAAATTTCATAACGGTTCTTTGAAATAATGACAAATTTTACTAAAAATCTACAAAACAATAACATTTATATTCTTTGCATTAAAATAAGTTTTTAAATAAATGTAAATCAGATCAAAATATCATATCTTTGGTAAATTTAGATTAATGCAAAATTTTGGTATACTATATTGAGTATAAAGTAACTGTATCTTATACTATGTTTATTTGAAAAATATTTCATTAAAGATGCTCGCTCTCAGTTGCCGTTGAATTTTTTTATTAAATGACGTGCTAATACATATATATAAAACTAAAGGCTAAAATCAACAATAGAAGTAAAAATCTAGGAAAGAATTTGCAAAAATTGATGGAAAATGCTGGTTTAACGGCACCACTACACTATATGTTTATATTGGAATTTCAAAAGCGTTTGCAAAGCTTTGTTATTTGGTAGCGTATTATTTAAAATCTACAGATATACTTGACAGGAATTTATACTTGAACCTTTTTATATGACTGTATGTTGTAAAATATATTTTTTTCATACAGTTTGAAGAAATTTTTATTTTTACCAAAATCTGAGAGCGAGCAGCTTTAACAAAGTTTGCAAGCCATTACATTGAAAAGAAACTGAAAATCTTCTTTCAAGATGTACAAATTGTGAAAATCATGTATCAATTTTAACTTCATATTTATGTAAAGTAATGCCCAAAAAGAGGCACAAAGTCTAAAACAAAATCTGTCAAACTTTGTAATATATTGGTTATGGTGGGAATATCTGTATACTCTAGTACTTATGAAAAAATAAGCTCATATGTTCAAAAAGAAAGAAAACACAAACAAAAAGCAGTAACTGGATATTAAGGGAAGAAAGCCTATTCTACTCCAGCTAGATCTGTCATCTGTGGTGCTCTGTCTGCCAGAACTCCGCAATCTTTGATGGCAACAGGAACAGTGGGTTTGTCCATTACATCTTTACTGACTGCCTCAATTTTCTTGACAACGTCCATACCTGCCAATATTTTCCCGAACACAACATGGTGACCATCTAACCATGGGGTTTCTATGGTTGTAATAAAGAACTGTGAACCATTGGTATTCTCTCCTGAAATAAAAAAAGTATAACAATCCACTAATACCCATATTTTACAACTTAAAAAACATCAGGTGAAATACTGTATTTGTGACGATTGCTAGTTTGTTTACTTTTCCAGTTAAAAACTGCACTGCAATTAGATCACATGTCTGTAAACACATAATTATTGTGATCCAAAGTGGTCACAGTGTCTGTCCGCAATAGGGTATTTAATAGTACATTGTATTTCAGGAGAACGCGACGCTTATTAACATGTTGCAGGGGAAAGGACCAGCACTCTTTATGAAACTTCACCTTTAATATTTTTTTTTTATGTATAAACAATAATAGAAACCAGAACTGGTTCCAGTACATAGCTGGGTGATATACAAAATGCATAAAAAGTTGAGTTTTTGTAAGAGTTTATAACTGGAAAAGATTTCTTTCATCTTTAACATTGAGTTTATCATACAATTGCTTTCCATTTTGCAAGGACATTATGCTAGGAATGCCTAGTTACATGACGTACAAATAATTGTACAACAGTTCAAAAAACAAGAGGCCTGTTCTAAGTAAGTTTTGTGAAAATCTTTTGGAATGTTGTCAAAGAAAAGGCAACAGAAGTCACAATTACCTTGACCCACTGACCCGTAAAAACAGTAGGATCATCTACTCAGTAAAACCAATTAGCCTATGAAGTTTGAAGACTTGTTGGTACATTTACATGATGTAATTAGATCTTACAATATTGAGCAGAAATTATTTTTAATGTTCAAGTTGCTGTAGCCTTGACCTCTGACTTACTGACCCCTAAAACTATAGCGATCATCTACATGTTGCAGGGAACCTTCTGAGCAATTTTGATGAAGATGAATGCAAATTGTGACCTGCAGAGTGTTATCATGGAAAAGATAACAGAGGTTTCTGTGACCTTGATCTTTAACCTACTGATCCCAAAAACAATAAGGACCATCTACATGTTGCAGGGGCACTTCTGACTAAGTTTCATGACAGTCAAATGGAAAGTGTGACCTGTAGGGTTATCATGGAAAATTTTACGGACTTTGCCCACTAGAACTAATAAAATGTACACTGGTTTAGTAAAGATCATATGATATTACACCAGCTATAGATAATCTCTCACACATCTAGGTTCTCTATGGTAGCATCTATATTTCTCAAATTTAAATGTTGATTGGTCCCATCTCAAGTACTTAAGATTCCAATATATATGTACCATTAATTTTGAATTCTAATAGAACCATACATGTACACTGAAAAACGAGAGCTTTTAAAGAAAGCTGGATATTTAAGAAGACTTGTAAATCTGTATTTATTACATGTATTTCAAATATTGTTGATTTGTTATTTCAACTAATTTTACAGGGATAGTTGATAAAAATCTAGAATGATGCATACATATTTTTGTTTTAACCATTTTTTACCTGCATTAGCCATGCTGACCCATCCTGGACCATAGTGCAGTAACTGAAAGTTCTCATCATCAAATCTTTCTCCGTAGATACTTTTACCACCTGTACCATCTAGGTTAGTGAAGTCTCCACCTGCAAAGGTTTCAACATATTTTACAATCTCAATCAATAAAACCTGTTTCGCAGGTAAGTCTGCACAATAGTTTAATATTTTTTCCTTTATCCATCACTCAAGTTTCCATCGGTACTTCATCCAGTTGTTCCAAAGTCCATAAAATTTTAATGCACACCATCATTTTTTTCCTTTTAAATTCAGTTAATCTCTTGTATGACATTGTAAAAGTTGTAGAGCCAAAATGCTGGTTGACCTTTATTTTATTCACTGTATTGTCAATTTGTTATCTTCATTATCTGCAGCAAGTTCTTTTCATAAAAAAATTCTAAATCTTTTGAAAACAGCACTTTTACTACACAATGTACATAAATCATGACCACTAATGGACCTAATGGTGAAGCAGTCACAAGGGGTAGTGAGTATAAGTTGCAATAACTCTGTCTTTAACTGATATAAATCAGGTAAAACAAAATACATGTACTTCAGAATCTACCTTGAACCATAAACTTGTCTATAACTCTGTGAAATATGCTCCCTTTATATCCATAGCCTTGTTCATGTGTTGCCAACTGAACAAAATTTTCAACTGTTTTGGGGACTATATCTCCAAATAACCCAATCTCAATCCGGCCAATAGGTTCATCACCAACTGTTACATCAAAATACACAACTTTTGTCACTTGAGCTTTTTCTGCAGCCTGAAAGAAAACAGAAATCTTCATTCATCAGAGAAAAATTATTTTCGAGATATAATACAGGTTGTGAAAATCTTTTACATCCATGATCATACTTCATTGATAAGATCGGCATTCTGCTTCTTTCAACCAGCTTTTTTTCACAACTAACTGTATATCAATTCACTTATATCTTCATCTAGGGAACTGCCTTCATAAAAAAAAAAAACATGTCACATAAAAAAACCATTGTACCCAGTCCTTCCACAGACTTGTAGCAGGAAACAAAGCCAAATTGATAGACTGAGTGAGGATCATCTGCAAAAAAGTAAACGAAATATTTTTACGCCATTCACACTATCTGACCATAGCCTTATACAGGGTTTCCACTGGCCCTAAAATTTTTTTGGCCACAATTATTATATTCAGCAGTATGCAAGAGGGAGGGTCCGGGAGGGGTGCCCCCTCCCCCCCACCCCACCCCCTTCTTGGCTTTTTTATTTAATTTACAGATCAAAAAGACACCATTTGAAGTGTGTTGAATACCTGTATAAGATGTATTAAGACCAGTTACACACTAATTCTTGTGGCCTGGGAAGCTGATAATGCCCTGTCATAGCATTGAACATGTTTGTTTTTTTCTTTAAAAAATCAGTCTTAGGCCCCTGGAAACCTTTTAAACTATTTCAAAGCCTTTCCTGACATGTAGTTTGACAAATTAATGTTACCAACTTGATTTCAAAATCTTTTTTATATTAACACAATAAATTTATAAAAATTAAAATGTAATGATTTTGTTTCAATATATAGTAAAAGCAGTCGTTAGATGAAAACATCGTACATGTATTTCTATCGTTCTTTGAGACTTTATAACACTGTTTTCTTTGAAGAAATAAAAAAAACGGGATCGCGAAAATAGGTGAAAAACGACGATTTTCGTGTCACGATTTCACATGTATCTTACGATATAATTGCAAGAAATCAATCTGAAATGATTTTATTGATAGAGGGTTACGTTTTCCAAACAGGCTACCGGTACATTCATCAAATCTTCAATTTTTTTGTCAACTTTTAAAAGGCGACTTTTTCGTGAACGGGAAACATATTTTTGATTACAAAAAAAGTGCCGTGTAGCCTCTTAATAAATCAAACGATTTTTGATGTTCTAAACTTCTCAATATTAAACAACAAATTGTTTTAACTTAATTAATTGACCAAAGTAAATAAGTTTGATTTTTACGAAGAACATTAATTTCCGTCCTCGAAGTCGGCACTCTGATTCGGGCTTAATTAATTATCAAAGTATTGAGCTATTGTTTTTCGATTCGACTGCGAAAAATGGCCGAGAATTTTGCAAAGAATTGTTTTTAACTTTACAAATTATACCAAGCTATTTCCGTTGCGAACATTTCTTGCTTTTAGTCATAATTTACTTTTATTTTGGGACGTCGAGGGTAGACGACCCGACTTTGAGAGCTGCCGACAATTCAATAAATGTCGGCAATAATTTCGCGTTAATCTTTGTTCCGCCCAGACAGGGCAGTACGGCGCCGATGATTGGCGCTATTGTAACACGAGGGCGGTACCGCGCCGATGATTGGCGATTATACAAGCATCAATTATTTTGACAGCTTGTGACGTCTTCAGACAAAAATAAACTAGGTATTAACTTTTAATCCGTGTCAATTCCGTAACATACCGTGGTCACCAATTAGGTTGTATATTGCTATTTCCGGGCGGCCAATTATACGATTAGCGGATGGATAATGTGCCTTGATGATATAGGTATTTGATGTTTATGAAAAAAATGTTCGCCAGGGTAGACTTTTTTTTCGCCACTCACATTTTTTTTTCGCCATTTGCTAATTTGGCGAATTACAGCGGAAACCCTGCTTATATCCGATTTCAATATGATAACCGAATTATGTTTTCTTTATGCTTCTTCATTCACTTGTTTATCACAAAACGCACAGAGTTTGCAATAAAAGTTATTCACAATTAAACATTACCAATGTGAAAGAAAACTGTGATATTGCGATCAACACACAGGAAAGGGTATAAACATTCATTTTCCCAAACTTTCTTTCCACGTATTTCAGTCTTGGATGGATGGACGCTTTTTTGTTTCGTCCTGGAAAATCTCGTACCCATTAAAAGTCTTCCATTTTTCCCTAGGAATTTATATTCTGGCACCATTGTCTTGGACACACACATGCTTTAGAGTAAACATCGACCCATTAAAGATGTTTCAGCGCGTAGATATCAAAATACAGTAAAGGAAATTATATTTGAGCTTTCGATCTATTTTTAGAATGGGAATTTCCTTTTGGAATTCCTTGGGATTTGTCATGTTATTGGGAATGTGTAAATCATGATATTATGTGTGTTACAAATAAAGAACACACAAATTATATGTCACAATATTATTAGGAACCAAATTTACAATGTCAAGTGAAAGATTCTGTTTTCTAATAACAAAATGTTTGGGTAAAAAGAAAGAAAAGAAGTTTATGAAATCATCAACTTCCAAAGTAGAGATTCTACCAGGAACATTGTTACTACTTTTGGATGTTGTTAAAAATTCAGTTGGGTCACTTCAGAGCCAGCTGTTATTTGTTTTAGAAACACTTGACCAGGAAGATGTCGAGGTCACATGTTCTAGAGATGATTTTGTGGATATCAGCAGAGATGAGTATGAATTGCTAATAACAGTACCAACATGTGCGGACAGGTATACAATATTTTCAAATAAAGAATGGCTTCAAGAAGGAGTGAAACTGAAAGTTGGTGATTATGTGGAAGTTTATGATAAAGCTTCAGCCAAAGATTTGATTGGACTGTTACAATACAAAGGGCACGTACAGGGTTTTGGTGGAATACACTTCGGTGTTGAGCTGGTGGTAAGCATTGATCAGGCTTGAATTCAGAAGCTTTTTTGTTTCATTTACTGGGTATTTCATAATTTGTCAGCCTCGGTTTAGTCTTTTTCTTAATTTTTTGCCTCTAATTTTGTAACGTATGAAACATGTAGTAATCTGTCAACCTGAGTACATGCAGTAAGTACAATGTTATAAATGTAGTTTTGCTAGACATGCTTGATATGTAAATGTAGCTCATGTCAGATCTGTGAACATTTAGAATTCAAAATTTGTTGCATGGTAAAAAGTAATTGGAATTTACAGTTTCCATAAACATCTTGGTTGCTCTGACTTATAATACAGTGCTTATAGTGGACATTCATTGTCACACAATTTTGACTTGTATCAAACAATTATATTTGGCAGTGGTTTGATCATGCACTTACAGTATAACATATAAGACACAGTAAAAGGTTATAAGCATCAATTTCTGGATTTGAAATATAATCGGTACTGATTACTAATTTATAGGAGATCAATTAAAAGGTTTGTTGTGTATTGTCAATTAAAAGGTTTGTTGTGTATTGTATAGTATTGTATCACACTTTGTTAATAAAATAATGTCTTAAGTTTGGAGAACCTTTACCACTGTAAACATAGATACATGTAAATGATGTAAGACAAAATTATTATATTACTTTCCATATTATCTCACTGGCCCCAAAATCAAATTAATTAGACTAGCAGCAGTAGTGTACAGTATAGCAACTGCAAAAAATGATAAGAACCATAAGCAGTTGCTGAAAATTTCATGAAAGAAATCAGTTATCAAACAGTGAACAAGTTTTCATTAAGTAACCAAGAAATAAAACGTTTGTAATTTGTGCAAGTATTCTTTGAGCATTATTTTGTCTTAACATGCATAATGTCTGACAATTGCTCTGAACTACATCTTTGGAATTCTGCTAAACTTAATCAGAATGATGAAACAGTTTGTTCTTGTATGAATAATTAACTGTCAACAAGGTAGAGAAACAAACTCCTTTCTTATATCTATCAGAATAAAACAGTACTGAAAATGGTTCCTAAATCATGTTAATAATGTAGAAATTAAAATTTTCATAATCTTCAGCAAAATATAATTACAGTCCAAATTGTCCAACCTCCCTGAATGACACCTCCCTATATTGTAGATCAACAGCCTCTCTAAAACACACATTTTCTTTCCTGTTGCATCAATTCTATAAGGAATTGACCTCTCCAGAATGACTGTTACACAGGTCTCTCTATAGCAAACACATTTCAGACTTTGCTCCTGAGAGGTTGCACTGTATTAAAGAAAGAATGATGCAAAAATGCTAAGAATAACACAAAGGCTTTGAATTTTTATACTGCTTAAAGGGGCACTCCCTACATCTAGCAGATTATATTCCCAAAACTAAGATCATGTGTCCAGTGAACGTAAAAAATAAATAAATACCATTTCAAACAAGAACTTATGGCGACAAATGCCTTATTTTACCACCATTAATCAATATTGAGGCTTTCTGTAATAAATCTCATCCACCCATTAATTGTACAACAACAACTCTACATAGATTATTGAATGGTTTACGGTACTGCAGCATATATTTTAAACTGCTGGTTTTATCGATAACGACCTGGAATGCATAGCTGAATCTTTTGGGTTAAGTTCTAATACTTCCAAAGATTCTATTATTTATGTGTTGGAGGTTATTTAGTTTGACATCAGTTATAGGGTATGTCCCTTTAAGATGGTGTTTTATCTGTGAACAATCCATTACTTCTTGTTCATGGTAAAATCTGATAAACAAAGTACAGATAATTATGTCTTAATGTATTATTATTAAATTAACTGGTAACTGGTTGTTTGTTTGTAGAGTGGAGGCAAACATATTTTGATTAGATAGTAGTAAACTTGTGTCTATTATTTTTATCATATTTTACTAAATCCTTGGCTTTTGAGAAATGCTGAATTATGAAATACATCAGAATCTGCCTGCACAAAGGGCAAGTTTAAAATAAACATGAAAAATAAATAAACATAGAAATTACAGCATCAACAATAAATTAAAAACCCATGAGCAATTTGGCTGTAGAATAAACCAAACCACTTATCTTGCTTATTTTGAATGATGTTATCTATTCCAGTACAACAGAGGTCAAGGTACTAGCGATGGCACATTCAGGAATCAGCGCTACTTTCAGTGCTCCCCTGAGACGGGTCTGTTTGTAGGTCTTCATCGAATTAGACTGCATAAAGGACCACCACCACAACGGCAGTCTGATGTGCTGGGTGCTGGTGCATCAAATGCTGCAGTTCAGTATGGGATTAAAAATTCTTACGGTTTAGCATTTGGTGACAGAGTTGTGTGGATTAGTGATGAAGGACCAGAAGCAGGGGTTGTCAAATGGATTGGATTACTTCCAGACAGTAGGACAGATGATGACATTACTGTTGGCGTGGAATTTGTATGTTTGTTCTTTTTTCATTTTGTTTTTGGCTAAGGTGCCTGTTAAATATGATAATTATGTAAAAACTGTGATGCACATATGAAAACAAATCAATGTCAACACTTAATACTGCAAAACATTGCTGCAAAAACTGCTTTGAGTAACTATATCTGCTTTTAATATTTAGTAATGATTTTTTAACTATGATATTTTCTATAAGTTTCTTTTAAGCAGTACGCCCTGTAACCTTTGCAGCTACCAGGCATTACATTTTGTGTTATATACATCATGTTTCTGTTGCCCTTGTAGTTACCATTCATTATATTTCTGTTACCTCTGTAGTTACCATTCATTACATTTGTGTTACCCTTACAGTTACCATTCATCATATTTCTGTTACCCCTGTAGTTACCATCCATTACATTTGTGTTACCCTTACAGTTACCATTCATTATATTTCTGTTACCCCTGAAGTTACCATTCATTACATTTGTGTTACCCTTACAGTTACCATTCATTATATTGGTGTTGCCCTTGTAGTTACCATTCATTACATTTGTGTTACCCTTACAGTTACCATTCATTACGTTTTTGTTACCCTCACTGTTCCAATCATCATATATATGTTGCCCTTGTAGTTGCCGTTCATTACATTTGTGTTACCCTTACAGTTACCATTCATTACGTTTTTGTTACCCTCACTGTTCCAATAATCATATATATGTTGCCCTTGTAGTTGCCATTCATTACATTTGTGTTACCCTTACAGTTACCATTCATTACGTTTTTGTTACCCTCACTGTTCAATCATCATATATACGTTGCCCTTGTAGTTGCCATTCATTACATTTGTGTTACCCTTACAGTTACCATTCATTACGTTTTTGTTACCCTCACTGTTCAATCATCATATATACGTTGCCCTTGTAGTTGCCATTCATTACTTTTGTGTTACCCTTACAGTTACCATTCATTACGTTTTTGTTACCCTCACTGTTCCAATCATCATATTTCTGTTGCCATTGTAGTTGCCATTCATTACATTTGTGTTGCCCTTACAGTTACCATTCATTACGTTTTTGTTACCCTCACTGTTCCAATCATCATATTTCTGTTGCCCTTGTAGTTGCCATTCATTACATTTGTGTTACCCTTACACTTAGCTGAAGCAGTACTTTTCTTTTATATCTAGATAGCTCTTTTTTGTTACCACTAGGTACTGGTTCCAGTGTTTCTGTAATAAATTGGCTAGTTACCAGTACTCTTTTACCCCTACATTGCCCTAGTCACCAATATTTTTCCTAGTTGTGGTTACCAAACAGGTTATATTGTATGCGTTTTACCCTAAACTACTGAACAAATTTACCAGTACATTAAGTTTCCAGTGAAAATTTTTCTGTAACATTGTTAAAACCATGTCACGTACATGTTTGTATTACCATTAGTAACAGTTACAGTGTATGTTAGGCAATGCGTTCCTTATCATGCTAACCAGAACTAGGAAGATGTAACGTTAAAAAAAGAACCGTGTTGATCCTGTTACAAAATACATCATCAGCGTTCTTCAACTAAGTTGTGTGCCCTTGAGAGAGAAGCGGTGCAGTATTGTCACATACTTAATATAAATGTTAGATATAACTGGCAAGAGAAAGGTTATTTTTAAGGGGATTTCCAGTTAATTTACAATACACAGTATTAACATAGATTGTTATGATCGTATTGTGTAGAAACTAAATTTAATGTTGACAGAGTTTGAAGTTGTATGAACAAACTAATAGCAGATTTAAGGTAATTTAGTTTGTTTTGGAAATTGTAATAGTATGAGTGAGATTTTGGTAAAAAAATGATGGACTTGATTCAGCAAAATAGATTTTTGTGAAGAAAATTCATGTCTGTTTAACAGACGCTGAATTTTTGCCAAAGTCACTTTCTATAATATTACGTAGTAGGATTAAGCAGTGATGCATTCTTTCATTGATTTGGTCTGTGGTCTGGTTATTTCAGAAAGCGTTGTATAAACTTCAGAATATTTAAATGTGTTGTAAGATTGAGAGGAGAGTAGAGTGTCTCAATTGAAAGCCTAAATTTATGTTATAAATAAACCAATGGTAACAATTTGCAACAGGAGTGGGTCCTCTAGTTTGAACAGCACACTTTCTGGAAATACATGTATAGCTTGAACATTGAGTGTGGTGATTATCCCTGTAAGGTTTCAAACCAATAATTGAGAGGCTTAATAAATATGTAACATACATGCACCTTATTCATGTTTTCTTGCTTAATAAATTGTATACACATTATTGACTGCGACTAACGTTACGATTTATGGGGAGCAGTGGTGCAGAGGTTAATGTGTCTGCCGCTAACCTCGGAGGTTGCGGGTTTGAGCCCCACTGGGGTCACGGCTGTAACTCCTCTCATGACACCAGTACTGGTTTTTCAAGCTGACTCTTGAGTGACAGAATAAGCTGCAAGCTTTCTTCACATGCGAAAATAAATTAGTATAAACTAACTGTTCCTTTGAGTAAAGTATTGCAATATTTTTCCTGTTGTGATTTGTTAAAGACTATAGAGGCTACTCATCATTACTTTTTTCAAAAAATATAGTGAACGTATGATATATTATTGAAATACATTGTACTAAATCGTGCAGTATAATGTTTTCAAATTTGACTATTTGCAGGACAATCCTGTGGGTTCTGGTACAGGGAAATACCGAGATCAGAGACTGTTTACTGCCAGACAGAATCATGCATCTCTTGTACCAATACTAGGCCTGATGAAGGAAGCAGAATTACAAAGTAGACCAGGTAATGATAGACTGTGTGGATGTCACATAATTATACAGTGATTCTTTCAAGTATACAAACACATCACCTAGCATATATACAGTGCTCTTTTCAAGTTCACAAACACATCACATAGTTTATATACAGTGCTCTTTTCAAGTTCACAAACACATCACCTAGCACATAATATACAGGACTCTTTTCAAGTTCACAAACACATCACCTAGTTAAGATACAGTGCTCTTTTCAAATGTACAAACACATCAGCCAGCACATATACAGCGTTCTTTTCTGGTATACAAACATATCACTTAGCTCATATACAGAGCTCTTTCAAGTATATAAACACATCACCTAGGATATAGACAATTCTCTTTTGAATTATATAAACACATCACCTATAACATATACATTGCTCTTTAAAAATATGCAAACTAATCACCAAGAACATATACATTGCTCTTTTCAATTATACAAACACATCACCTATCACATATACAGTGCTCTTTTCAACTATACAAACACATCAGCTAGCACATATACAGCGTTCTTTTCAAGTATGCAAACATATCACCTAGCTCATATACAGAGCTTTCAAGTATATAAACACATCACCTAGCATATAAACAGTGCTCTTTTCAATTATACATACACATCACCTTGCATATATACTGTGCTCTTTTCAAGTTTACAAACTCAGCACCTAGGACATTGTACAGTCTAACATTTTCCTGCATATATATAGTGTCACATTGTCCTTTACTGTACAGTGTAACATTTCCCTGCACATATATAGTGTCACATTGTCCTTTACTGTACAGTGTAACATTTCCCTGCACATATATAGTGTCACATTGTCCTTTATGGTACAGTGTAACATTTCCCTGCACATATAAAGTGTCACACTGTCCTTTATTGTACAGAGTAACATTTCCCTGCACATATATAGTGTCACATTGTCCTTTATTGTACAGTGTAACATTTCTCTGCACAAATATAGTGTCACTTTGCCTTTTCTGGTACAATGAAACATCCCTGCACATGTATAGTATCACATTGCCCTTTATTGTACATAATCATTTGCATGTACAGTGCCACTTTATTACTTTGTTCATATGAAGTATTAAATTTTCTTGCATAATGATGCAGTGTCATATGTAAATCAACATAATTCCATACATAAGCATAATAAGTTTATTAGTATTTATCAAATTGCATAACAGCTTCAGGTTTAAAGTTTGAGTTATCCCAAGCCTTTTAAAAAAGGGTTTTAAAAAAAGCTGCCAAAATTTTGGGATGCAATGAAGATATAGAAATTGCAGTAAAGCAGTATGTACAAATGGTACATAAAGGGTATATTCAATCCTCATTGGTAGGATACAGGTTTCTAGATTAGAGATCAAGATAAAAACTACAGGAATACTCAAGTTTGTCTCTTTTATGATATATACAACTTGTTTATATTGGGATAGAAACTTTACTTACTGGATGAAAGCTCCAGTATATCACAGCATCACTGGTGGTTTCAAGTCACAAAAGGAAGTTTTTTAGAGAAGAAACTTTGTGTGTTTTTTTTAAATAGCCAACAAAATGAACCTATTAGATATATAACTGCGTTCTTTTATGTGACTTTAAAAGTTCTTTATTGCAGAAGGAAATAAAAGTTAACTGGCACAGTAATTTTTGTAAAGATATGGGTAACACTGGCTTATACTGAAACAGGGAAATGAATTTAAGAAGAGCTTTCATAAACATTTTGTATGTGTTGCTTATGTTAAGAATCAGTCTAGACATTGAAACAAAACATACACAAGTTGTATACATATAGCTAAAGTCCAAGGATCTCTTTGAAATTACTTATTTTGTTAAATAAATACATTGTATACTGATAGGATAATGATAGAACCATGTTCTATACACTCTAAAACATTGTTGACATACTTATTTCTTTTGTATTGAAATCGTTTGAGGTGCCAATCAGCCTTTCTTATTTTTTGCTATATGATTGAAAATACTGCTCTATATTTCGAACATGTACATTGAGTAAAAAAGTTAAGATAGGAATGTTTTAGGTACAAAGTAAGGTCATTTCAGCTGGTAAGACATCTCTCTTGGTAAAATAACAGCTACTTGTAATTGTGGTCCTGGGACTTGTGATAGGTAAGAAGTCAGTTTCCGTATAAAGCATTTTTGATGATCAGTATGTACTCTACTACTGATAAATATTCTCATTATCACAGATAAATTATACTATGCACATTACTGCTAATTAATATGCTGATAACCACTACTCAGTATGTGCATTAATACTGATCAGTATGTGCATTACCACTGTTCAATATGTGCTTAACCACTGACCAGTATGTGCATTATCACTGATCAGTATTTGCTTTAATACCGATCAGTATGTGTATTACAACTGTTCAGTATGTGCATCAATACTGATCAGTATGTGCGTTACCACTGTTCAGTATGTGCATTACCACTTATCAGTATTTGCTTTAATACTGATCAGTATGTGCATTACCACTTATCAGTATTTGCTTTGATACTGATCAGTATGTGCATTACCGCTGTTCAGTATTTGCTTTAATACTGCTCAGTATGTGCATTACCACTGTTCAGTATTTGCTTTAATACTGATCAGTTTGTGCATTACCACTGTTCAGTATTTGCTTTAATACTGATCACTATGTGTATCACCACTGTTCAGTATTTGCTTTAATACTGCTCAGTATGTGCATTACCACTATTCAGTAGTTGCTTTAATACTGCTCAGTATGTGCATTACCACTGTTCAGTATTTGCTTTAATACTGATCAATATGTGCATTACCACTGTTCAGTATTTGCTTTAATACTGCTCAGTATGTGCATTACCACTGTTCAGTATTTGCTTTAATACTGCTCAGTATGTGCATTACCACTGTTCAGTATTTGCTTTAATACTGATCACTATGTGCATTACCACTGTTCAGTATTTGCTTTAATACTGATCAGTTTGTGCATTACCATTGTTCAGTATTTGCTTTAATACTGATCAGTATGTGTATAACAACTGTTCCGTTTGTGCATCAATATTGATCAGTATATGCATTACCACTGTTCAGTATTTGCTTTAATACTGATCACTATGTGCATTACCACTGTTCAGTATTTGCTTTAATACTGATCAGTATGTGCATTACCACTGTTCAGTATTTGCCTTAATACTGCTCAGTATGTGCTTTACCACTACTCAGTATTAATTTTGCTTTTATACTAATCAGTTTGTGCATTAATACTGATCAGCATGTGCATCAATACTGATTATGTATTGTGCATATTACTTTTAATATTTTTTGCACTAGCATAGTGGTTTGATACATGTTCTAGGTTTATTTCTCCAGCCAAATGTGGAGGGATATTGTTTGGGCATTGTACGTCTGTCCGTCTGGTGTCATAACTAAGGAACCTATGGATAGAATTCCATGAAACTGAAAATAATTATACAATAGCATAATGCTGCAGCACACATGTAACTTTTGTCAAGATTGGCATAGTATCTCTAGAGTTATTGCCCTATAATTGTTATTTTCTTCTATATTCAATATGAAAATTATCAAAATTTAATTGTAATTGGCTCAAATAATTTAATGATCAGTCTTTCTAATACCCACACCCTTCTCGTAGACATTTTTTAGAAATGAGGCCCTCAAGGGGGTGTAGCACTTTTCTTAAATATTCTATAATTATATAGAAACTTCAGAATTCTTGTTGTCTGAAACTGATTAAGTAGTACTGATTTAATTTAACTAACAAGTAAGTTCTTTGTGACTGTAACTTGAAGAAAAAAAAATTCCCTTGGAGATGAGGTGTGGTAGAGAAATTTTAAAAATTCTTTTTTTTGTTCCTAAACAGACACTTTTCAGTTGTTCTTTTTCAGTTATTTATTTATTTTGGCGTGGGATATAAATTCACTGAATTTGCCTGTTATAGCCACATTGATAATTTTTGTCAAGCCCGCCTGCGTTGAGCTCGATATAGTTGTCACTTTTGGCGGTTCGGCGTATGTGTGTGCGTCCGTGCGTCCGTCCAGCAGATTTTGTCCGGGCCATATCTTTTTCATGCATGGAGGGATTTTGATGTTACTTGGCACAAATGTTCAACATCATGAGATGGAGTGTCATGCACAAGAACCAGGTCCCTAGGTCTAAGGTCAAGGTCACACTTGGAGGTTAAAGGTTAAATTCAAGAATGACTTTGTCTGGAGCATTTCTTCTTCATGCATGGAGGGATTTTGATGTTACTTTGTACAAATGTTCACCACCGTGGTCTACCCTTGTTTTTAGAATTACTTCCCTTTGTTGTTACTATAAATAGCTTATATTGTAACTTTTTTATTACTGGCCGTAGAGAAAAATCAAGACCAATTTTCTGTGGTACAACATGCATGTTACATCCAATATTTAGGTGTTTTTTGACCCATCTCTACTTGGTGAGGAGTTAGCCCTTTTGACATATGGCGGGATCAACATGTTGCACGTGGGCATCTTGTCTCATATAGTGGTCACAAATTTCAGATGCACATATTTTATTCATATATATATTTAATGAAACCGTTATGTTTGTACTTGAATAGAAATATTAACATAGATATCTGTTTGTAAACAGTAACCTATGTACTTAATCTGTGTGCTAGGACTGCATCGTAGCTAAAGAAATGCTATCCGCTTCTCCCAACCATTAGATTGTATTGTATATACATGTATTTATTTTTAATGTGGTCATTGTTTTTTCATCCTAAGTGGACAATGACAACCCAAATGCCTTAGCTGCTTTCACTGATGCTGGCTGTATCGGGAAAACCCAAGAAGAGGTTATTGAAGAACAGAGACGTATAATGGAGGAAGCTCGACAACAAAAGTACTCACCACGGCAACCAGCTGATGGAGCCAAACAGCCAGAAATCAGACCAGAAATCAGACATGAAAAGAAGAACAGTTTTGAGGTTGTAGAGCATGCAGTAGTTCATGCACCCCCAGCCAATGTCCAAGCTCAGCAGCCAGCACCATGTAAAGGCTACGCTGGTGCTGGAGCAGGCATAAATCCTTTATATGAATACTCAAGAGGAAAACAAGGTAGGCAGAATAATAATCATGATAGAAAAGTTTTCAATAATTCTCCTTGGATAATTCCTGCACTTTATAAAGTTATATTGGTGCTGATTTAGAAATGACCATACTGTATTATGGTGAAGAAAGACACAATGAATATTGCTTTGAAAATATAAAAATGATAACTCAAGCACCAAGCAATTTTGTCTATTTTAATAGATAAAAATGGAAATGTACCTTGCAAAATAGGTGGATTATCTATCTTTGACAACAATTTTGTAATATTAAAAAGAAAATATCCACTAAATTCAACAAAAATGAAATTGACCACACACATTGAATCATTTTAATGGTTTCTATGGTAATACTCATTTTGCTATGCATACAAATTAGTGCTAAATTTCTCTCTTAAAATTATGACAGTTGCTTTGAAGGGTAATATCATTTTAAGTATTCAAACTTCTTTATGAACAGCACAGTTTTCCATTCTCCCATAAGCCTAATAAAATGGACAATCTGGATAAATTATATGTTGAACTTCTTACAAAAACTATGTTGATTATTTTATGGTTTTGTCAGAATTATTAAGTAAAGTTGGATGTATAGTAAAATTGGGTCCATAACTGTCTTCTTACCACATTCTATACACCCCCCACACACACACACATGGCCATAATAGTTCAGTATTGACTGTTAGCCATCACCAGAGAAGAAGAGAGCAAAAATTTATAATCCTTCAAGAAGTCTGGCCCTCTGTCTGCTATAGTGTTACAAGTCTGAGCCAGTAACTCAACTAGTTAATGCTGCTTGTATTCACATATTTGAACATAAAGTTGCCTACAGCAACAGTTTCCGACAGCAAGTTCTGCTCTCAGCTGCCTGATCAATATTGTCCCATCACACTGCCTCAGTCATGAAGTATGGCCTTTTGCTATGTCAGGATATGATTAAATTTTAAGCACTGTCTACACGTTTTTAACTTGGTGAACCTTAGATTAAGTAACTTAAATACCCTTGCATGTATCACAAACAAAAAAGATGTGTTTTGATATTTTTGTTAAGTTTGGCAAGGAAGTAAACATTGTGCATGCAATATTATCAGTGATCTTTTGATTTTATGTTGAAGATCATGTTTGCCACCTACTTTTCTGTGTAAACAGAGATACATCTCCATTTTTTTGTTTTATGTAATGACTCATTATGCAAAACATGTCAACAAATTTAAGCAGTTTTTGTTTTCCCATTTTGGTTACTCACATTAATTTGCCTTTTCAAACATTTTACAAGCCCAACAAAATGTGCAAAAAGTTTCTGTGAGCCAGTTTTCCATAGAATTCAAATTGTGACTCTCCTGAGCAATGTATGAGTAAACATATAATGCTCATGGTGTACTGTTGTGACTTCTATCTATCTGGTGTACTGTTGTGACTTCTATCTATCTGGTGTACTGTTGTGACTTCTATCTATCTGGTGTACTGTTGTGACTTCTATCTATCTGGTGTACTGTTGTGACTTCTATCTATCTGGTGTATGTACTATGTCTATCCATTCACCTTTTTGTTTCCTTATATCATCTTCTGTAAAAACTCCAGATTGAATTTGATGAAACTTATCATGGATGATCCTTGGATGGTCCTCTTCCAAATTTGTTCAAACAATTTCACTATCTCACCATTGGTTGCTATGGCAACTGTCTGAAGTCAAGAGTTTAAAAATCTCCTTTCCCCAACCCACAAGATCTATAGCTTAGATATTTGCCATGTAACATTGTCCAGTAGTTCTCTGACAACAGTGAAACCATTTATCACATTTTCAAATAATTTCAAAGAAATGATCTACCAACATTGATCAAGAAATGTTGATTTATATATAAGTAGAAACTATTCATGCATTGCAAACATTCTGATTAAAGCAACTGCACCTTTATATAGCAGCCACCTGATGTTTATTGTATTCTTGTTTTTGCTGATTAGCTCAGGTTTAACCATACAGTATACTGTTTTTATTTCAGAATATTTACCTGAGGGACTTGGGGAAGTGTTGGTTCCTCATGGGTCTCAAGGTTCAAACCAGCCAAATTCACGTCACAAGCCATCCCCTGAGCCAGATCCAGAGCTTGGGATTGGTTCCCTGGTTGAAGTTATGTCAACAAAGCCTCTGTATGGTCTCATAAAATGGATCGGGAACCTGCCTGATCAGAAAGAGCCGAAAAAACTGATTGCTGGACTTGAAATGGTAAAATAGTGTAGAAAAGTTTATAACTATATTATCTATCCTTCTATAAACCACTTCTTACTACGGTCATTTTCTACTATATTCACAAATCAAAGTCATTTTTATTGCTGATTGTCTGATGTTCCTCCGTCTGTCCATCTGTGTTAATCTTATTAACACTCTAGGCCACCTTTATTAACCAGGAGTCATCTTGAAAATTGATCAGAACATTTGTCTTTGTGATTGCTATGTCAAGTTGGAATCTCTGTCACCTGTGGTCAAAAACTAGGTCACAAAGTCAAATCAAAGAAAAACTTTGTTAACATTCTATGTCACCAGGTCAAATTGTAGAAAAAAACTTGAAAGCACTCTAGATGTCACATTTAGTATCCAATCATTATGAAAATTGATCAGAATGTTTGTCCCAATAATATTTAGGTAAAGTGTGAATCTGGATCACTTGATCAAAAACTAGGTCAAAGGGTAAATCAAAGACAAAACTATTAGCACAATTGACATTTATTATCAAATCATCATGAAAATTGGTCAGAATATTTGTCTCAATGATTTCTAGCTCTAGTTTGAAACTAGGTCACTTGGAATCGAAACAAAAACTAAATCACAAGAGTAAATAAAATCATAACCTTATTAACACTCTTGAGGCCACATGTAATATCAAATTGTCATGAAATTTGGTCAGAGTGTTGTCTTGATGATTCCATGTCAAGATTGAATGAGAATCACCAGGGATTAAAAACTAGGTGACCATGTCAAATCCAAGAAAAACCTTGTTAATATTTTTTAGCCTATCATCATGTAAATTGGTCAGAATGTTTGTTTTGTTTAGGTAAACAGAACGTTTGTGTTTATGATATAAAGTTGAAGGTTGACTTTTGGTCACATTGGGTCATAAGTAGGTCATGTACTCAGGTGAGCCATATAAGGCCATCTTGGCCTGTTTGTTTTAAATTTGCATCTCTTGGAAATTATTTATACTGATAAAACTGGATATTATAGTAAATTGGTATTTATTCGCTTCAATTGTGCAGTTTCTCTCTTAACTACTGGAAATAAGGAAAATGAAATTATGGTAATATTTCCAGTCTGCAGTAGGTTAAAAAATATGTTTGTATCATTATAAACGACAGGATGAAGAGACAACTGCTGGGACTGACGGAACTTTTGGAAGTCATAGATTATTTAACTGTCCGCCACGTAAAGGACTGTTTGTGCCATTGTATAAGTGTCGAAAGGACAAACGTTTCATGGAAGATCGTCCCGCACGCGGTCAGTCATCTGATAGAAGTATAAACTTTGGCAGTACTGAAACGCCAGATTTACCGGGGACTGTGTCCCCGCCGACTTCTCTCGAAAACGTTAGTCTGATTTGTGGAAAAGGTCGTGGAATTCAAGGTCATCATAACTCTTGCTATATGGACGCAACGTTATTACCAATGTTTTATTTTACAACTGTGTTTGATTCAATTTTACACCGTCCAAAAAGTTCAGCGGATATACCTGAATACCAAGAAGTACAACAAGTATTAAAAGAAGGGATTGTTAATCCATTGAGAAGGTAACATTTTGTCTAATGACATCACTAGGTCTTATCAAGCTTCCTGATCCTTTTACTAAAATACAACTTTAAAGAACGATAAGATTAAGAGTGAAAGGTATGTGTCTGCTCAAAAAGTACAAATATTTATTATACATACATATCAATACTTCCTAAATATATAAAGATTACAAACCACTATAAACATGATTAATGTGCCAGATACTAAAATCGTATACCATATCAAAGTGAAATCAGATACTATTTTGAATGAATCAGGAAGTGATTAGGACTTACTGCTGATAAGTAGTCATATACATGTTCAACTTGATGTTTAAATTACGGATATTGGCAATAAATTTAGCATGATTAACACCTGCCTAATAAAGTATGTAATTTTAACTGAACCATACTGCCTGAAAACCAAGGATTTGGATCTAGTCCAGCTTGGCCTGTGAACTCTTTGTCCATTGTGGGCTCACACCGTTTCTGTGATAGGGTAATTGCAGGGCAAGTGTTTGTTTTCTGAATGGTGATATTTGCTAATCTTTGTTTATGACTGAAAAGGTGAAGGGATTAGTTTTTCACAGCGCATAGTTTTTACACGTTGTGTAGTATATGAAAATACACTATGTGGAATGAGGAAACAATGCCACCCACATACCAGGATTGCCACAGCGTTGAAGTATCTGTTCCTTGTTACTTTAAAGGGACTAGCCCTACATTATAGCAGATTATTTTCCCGAAACATAATATTGGCCTTCTGTAATAAATCGCATCAACCCTTTTATTGTACAACAACAACTTAACATAGAGTATTGAACGGTTTACGGCACCACAATATATTTTTAAAAGATGATTTTACCAATACTGTCTGGAATTTATAACTTAAGCTTTCAGCTAAAGTGATGATACTTGCAAATATTATAAGTTTCATGTTTTTGAAGATATTTAATTTGACACCAGTTATAGGGAGTGTCCCTTTAATACCATGCAAAAGTATATATTTCTTATCATGTTTACATTACTCCCTTAGCACATTTATCAAAGTTAGTCAATTGCATTTATTCAATTAAAAAGCCTAGCAGATTATTTCACCTTCAGTTAAAAAGGGCTGTTACATTATGTATAGTGAAGTGTTCAACATGCCCAGGATGTTTGCTTAAAATATTTAAAAAGTCATTGTAACCAAAATAGTCATGACTTAAGTTTTTGTTAAGAGCAAATATAAATGTCAATGATGTCATGTACAGAAATTCTTTCTCCACATCATGGTTACTCTGTAGAAATAATATGTGTAACATAAAAAGGACAGATTTATAGACAGTGTTTATAACCCTAGTATGCCTCTAAAACTTAGCAGCAAAAAGTAACAGATGTCTAGTAAATTATTCCATGTTTTTGAAAGCTATAGAAACCATACATACACCAGACTCTGGTCAAAATACTACTAGTATATTATTGCAGATACAGAATGCAGTACGTCATTCACAAGCAGTGAAAGCTGTCTTGTCTGGTTCCCTTTGGAACCAGTAGATGATGCTGGTTAAAGGATGTGGCTCGTTAAACAAGGTTTTGTGTTTTTAGCTCACCTGGCACAAAGTGCCAGAGTCAGCTATTAGAATCACTCATCGTCCGGGGTCCGTCGTACTTAGTACGTCGTCCGTCCATCCTCTGAAACCACTGGGCCAATATTGATGAAACTTCGTAGGGATGTTCCTTGCATGAGGGTCTATCAAAGCTGTTCAAAGAATTCCATTCAATGTAGAACTGGTTGCTATGGCAACAAATAGGAAAAACTTAAAAAATCTTCTTCTTTGAAACCACAAGGCCTAGAGCTTAGATATTTGGCATGTTTCCTTATCTAGTGGACCTCTACCGAGATTGTTCAAATTATGACCCCCGGGTCAAAATTGACCCCATGTGGGTGGTCACTTAGTTTTACATAGGCTTATATAGGAAAAAATTTAAAAATCTTTTTCTCTGTAACCACAAGATATTTGGCATGTAGCATTGTCTAGTGGACTTCTACCAAGATTGTTCAAATAAATGCCCCTGGGATCAAAATTGACCCCGCCTGGGGGTCAATTGGTTTTACATAGGCTTATATAGAAAAAACTTTAAAAATCCTGTTCTCTGAAACCACAAGGCCTAGAGATTAGATATTTGGCATGTAGAAATGCCTATTGGACTTCTAGCAAGATTGTTCAAATCATGACCCCTGGGTCAAAATTAACCCTTCCCAGGAGGAGGGAGGTTACTTGATGTCACATAGACTTATATAGGGAAAACTGAAAAAAAAGAAGAAGGCAGACAGGCAGAGAATATATATTTGGAATGTTACTTAGCATTGTGTAGTGGACCTCTAAGAATTCTGTTAAAATCATGAGCCCTTGTATTATAGGCAATGGTATTCAGGTGAGCGATATAGGGCCATCATGGCCCTCTGGTTTATTTAATGTTAACAGGACTTAGGTAGTGTGCTGGAAGTAGCAGTTTCCTGTTTTAAAAACTTGATACTAATCTAGGTAAGACAGGCTTACTGTACAAATGACCTCCCTTGTCTTAATGTTATAGTTCAAGATTGAACTGGGTAAACGATTTAACAGTAAATGTTTATTTTTTGGTATTTTAGACATCACTATGTCAGAGCAGACAAAATGATGAAGTTGAGAAAATTGTTAGATAAAGTTGGTAAAATACCAGGCATGATGAGTGAAGAAAAAGGTGAGTACCGTAAGCAGCCCTTATACACAGAGTTTGAGAGGCCAGTTGAGGAAGAAGGTTAGATAGGGAATAGTCAATGTGGTAACCACTTTGAAGCATCTAGACTGAAGTAGGAAGAGGAAGTAAAATTAATATAAAAAAGAATAAGGCTACAATGAAATAATTATTTGATTCATAGCTACACACTTATGTCAGGATGTGTCAATTTTTTACCAGATATTGTTTGAATGTTTACTATTCACTGTTTGATTTTTTAGCACAAGTAATTCAAAGTTTGTTACTGTGATTATATTAGAGACTGAAGTAAGAAAAAATAGTTTGGGTCATCTCTTATATAAATACAAATTTCAATACATTTTTTAAAAAGTCAAATTAAATATTTGCAAATGCATATAACATAAGCAAAGCAGTAGTTTATTTGCATGAATATAAATTGGTTATAACAACTGAATTAATGCCAGCAAAAGGGTGGGTGTTATAACCAAACTTTTGTATTGATTTTCATTTGTTGTACTTGCAGATCCAGAGGAATTCCTTAACCTGCTTTTAAATGAAATAACCAATGCAGATCCTTTTCTTAAAATTTGGTAAGAAAAACTCCTCACTGAAGTTTTACTTTCAATCGTTTTACTTAAATTTACGGAATAAGTAAACAAAGCACTGAAAGAACTAAAACCAGCAAAATGTGGATGCCAGTTTTAAATTCATACAAAGATATTATGATTAAATATAAATCATCTTCTTATAAGTTGTTACTGTAAGCTTTACTCCTGTTCAGCAGGCACCCAGCTGTGACATCATTCTAGTGGGAAGGTTATCAGTTACAAAGAAATGTACTTTTGTACTCACGTAGTGGCACATTCTGTTAGAAAATTCCAAACTACAGTGAAACCTGTGTAAGCAGGCACTCTTTAGAACCACTTGATAATGGCAGTTAAAGCAGGTTGCCTTTTAAACCAGTTTATAAACTCTACATTATATGTTATATCAAGAGACTTCACTGGATAAGGCAGTCTGTTAAAACGAGGTGCCAGATAAGACATTCTTGCATACCAGATCGGGATATCTGCAGTTTTTACCAGTGCTGGAAAATCTCATCTTACACCCCCTGGTATAAGGTGACTTAATGATGTCAGAAAGAACTACTTTTATGAATGAAAGTGTAAATTTATACATTACTACAAGAAAATAGCGCATAAGTATAAGTCATTAGTTTTATTTTATTTCTGCGTCTATTAGTCGAATATGGTATGTAAGAAAAAGAATCTGTCACTGGCGCAGATGAGAATATCCGGCTCTCGGGTAACTGTTTGAGCGCTAACTCGACAGATCCTCTTTACCGCCAAAAACAGTTACCCTCCGAGCCAGATATTCCCATCTCCACGTGCAACCAATGAAAGATTCTTATAGATTTTATTGGATGAGATTATTGAAACTGATTCCTTTTCAGTGCTGAAGACAATCAGGAGACACAACACACATATTTCTACCAGTTAATAATGGAGAAAGATGAGAGACTTGTCTTACCAACTACACAGCAATTATTTGAGCTTTCATTTCTACAGATGGGTATCAAGTTGAAAGAGGTAATTAATTTAAACTTAGGTTTCATAACATGCATATTCTTGCCAGATAGTAAGTCTTAAGTAAGAAAATGTAACATGTTGGTTGCTTGACTATTTAAAAACTAAGAAGAGCAAAATCTTTCTGTCTCAGCCAAATGTTAACATCTGCGGCAGTGGGGTGCATATAGGTGCAACTTGTCCGTCCGTCCGTCAGTCCGTCCGTCGTCCGAAACTGTGAACGCAACTCCTCTTAAACCGGATGGCAGATTTTGCTTAAACTTCCAGGGATGAACAACCTTAAGTGTAGATGGTAGTAAAGGAAGGAATTTTCGCGACCAAATTTAACAGAATTATGGCCCTTTGTTGATTTTTCACTATATATCTTGTGAACGCAACTCCTCTTAAACCGGATGGCAGATTTTGCTTAAACTTCCAGGGATGAACAACCTAATGTGTAGATGGTAGTAAAGAAAGGAATTTTGCTGCGACCAAATTTAACAGAATTATGGCCCTTTGTGATTTTTCACTATATACTATGTAGAAATTTTGTGAACGCAACTCCTCTTAAACCGGATGGCAGATTTTGCTTAAACTTCCAGGGATGAACAACCTTAAGTGTAGATGGCAGTAAAGGAAGGAATTTTTGCTGCGGCCAAATTTAACAGAATTATGGCCCTTTGTTGATTTTTTCACTAATACCATATAGAAATTTTGTGAACGCAACTCCTCTTAAACTGGTTGGCAGATTTTGCTTAAACTTCCAGGGATGAACAACCTTAATGTGTAGATGGTAGTAAAGGAAGGAATTTTTGTTGCGACCAAATTTAACAGAATTATGGCCCTTTGTTAAGTTTTTCACTATAACCATATAGAAATATTGTGAACGCAACTCCTCTTAAACCGGATGGTAGATTTTGCTTAAACTTCCAGGGATGAACAGCTTTAATGTGTAGATGGTAGTAAAGGAAGAAATTTTTGTTGCGACCAAATTTAACAGAATTATGGCCCTTTGTTGATTTTTTCCATATACCATATAAATTTGTTGCGACCAAATTTAACAGAATTATGGCCCTTTGTTGATTTTTTCACTATATACCATATAAATAATTGAACATATAAATTTTACATTTGTAATTTAATTTAACATGTACATAAGGTTACCTGTAGATCATTTTAGGTATATGTACAGAAATGAAACAGTGGAATGAAAAAGTTCCACATAAAAATCTTACATACAGATATGCTTGCTCTTGTTTATGAGCACATCTGCACAGTGGGGGCATCCGTGTCCTTTGGACACAATTCTAGTTTTTATTACTGTAAGTGTATATATTTATATTAGCATAGCTAAATTTTAGTGCAAATGCATTCATTTGAGTAATTTTGATTATTTTAGCAGAGCTAAAGTACTTAATAAGAAACATCCTAACTATGGACTCTCGACCAGAAAGAGCTACGTAATGTCTTAACAAGTACCGTTACTCACTCTATATGTTTACAAATTTAAAGGTTTCAGTTTATAAATGTATGTATTATAAAAAGATCAGACAAATAATGACATTTCACAGTAGATATACAAGGTTTAAGGTTTAATAGTTTATTTCAGTCTCATTCATTTGCATAATACACATAAAATTCATGCATAAAAAATCGCAGATGATATCGAGCAAATGACCATTCTAAAATAGACTTATAAGAGACTATAAGCATAATAAATTACAAATAATCACAGTTACTATATTCAATTTACACCTGAAACAAATGTCATCTAGATTAAAGACAATGTACAAATGTGATAAATAGACAGCTGTTCATTGTCAACTAAGGTATTTAACACATAATATGATGCAGGATATGTAAATGAATTTTAATCCATTGTGAATTGTTTGTTTTCTCAAAAGACCAATTTAAACATTATTTAAAGAGTACTTACAGCATTAGATCAGACCAGTTAGCCTGCTCACACATGAAGGTGTTATATACATTATATTATGGACTTTGTCGAAGATGAAAATCGCAAATTAATTTATTACAAAAGATTATATCGCTGTAGCAGCAAAATGCAGAAATAGATAGATCTTTCAAAACTGAACTGCCATAATCCATCATGATGCAAGTATAAAAGTATGTTTTCAGTAATGTAATTTAAGGTATAAATATAAGAATTGACATCACAGTTCAGTCCAAATGTTTATTATTAAATACACTAAGTATTGCAGTATCGATATATCATTTCAGTCTAGCAATATCTAGCAGGAAATGTTTTAAATAAATGTTTTACCTATTATACATAAGTAATGAATTTCTTTCTTTCTGTTATGGTTGGCATTTTGATTGGATATAATTATTGTGTTGTATAAACTTATATATTGTGTCCATTTCAGGTACCTTCCTGTTTGATTATACAGATGCCCAGGTTTGGAAAAGACTATAAAATGTACAAACGAATATTGCCTAGTTTAGAGCTTGATATAACAGATGTTTTAGAAAATGGTAAAATCTTAATCATCATCTCTTTTACTTTCTTGCATACCAGATCAGGATATCTGCAGTTTTTACCAATCTGAACTGCATGCTCATGGAAGAAACTAATAGTCTGCTTATTGTATGACATCAATCTATATGTGACATTTAGATACACTGATTTTATATCTGTAAATACAGTTAGTTGTTAATACTTCTGTGAACATTTTTGAATTCAGTATTATTTTGTTATAAGAATATTAAATTTCAGTGTGCTAGCTCAACATTTTACTGTAATTTCATGTTTTTCTGAATCATGTTTATGACTTTGAATTGTATGAAAAATACATTTAAAACTAATCTTTTCATTCTAGCTCCTCGTGAATGTATAATCTGTGGTGACCTGGCTGCATTTGAATGTAAAGAGTGTTACCAGGTGCATGGAGCAGGTCTAAATACTATAGCTTTTTGTGATGGATGCAAAAAGACGGTACATATTGGCATTTACTTATTGAATATTCAGTGATTCAGCTTAGGTTTTTGCTTTTTAAATTAAAGATTTAAGGTAATATAAGAGCTGATTTCAGTTGTACAATTTTAATTTCATTGAAAGAAGATTTGCAGTTATTATAAATCATCTTTTTCTTGGATGAAATATGACTTACATTAACAAAGACAATTTGACCAAAAAAAAACGACAGAAGATAAGAAAATTCACTACTTAAAACTGTTTTACCATTTGGATTTATGTAAGTTCTATGTATCACAAGATAACTTTCAAGCAAATCGGCAGATCATGATTATCTATTGCTGGGCAGATGGTTAGATGGCAAAACATGTCACTGAAAAGCATGCTGTTCTCTTGACATTTCGTGATATAGATTTCCACATATTAAATTGTTAAGTTGTCATCAAAATATAAAAACAAGTTCCAAAATTAATGAGATTTCATCAAAGCAAAAGTCAACAGCTGTTGATTGTGTTTTTGTGAAAAAAGCAATTTATCACAGAAACACAAGTGATATGTTGGTTCATGCAATAAATCTTTTATCTCTTTTATCTTCCACAGAGTCATCAACACAAGCTGAGAGTGAATCATAAGTGTAGAAAAATAAGCATACCACCAGCGTATCGCGACTTATACTTGAGTCGTAAAGTGGCTGAGGACAGACAAATTCCTATACCTCGTGAGAAAATGGAACTGTTTGCAGTTATCTGTATACAGACAAGCCATTATGTGTCCTTCGTAAAAACTGGGAAGGGTAAAGAAGCCAAATGGATCTTCTTTGATTCAATGGCAGACAGAATGGGTATGTACCATTGATTAATCTTCAATCACTTGTTCATAATTACAAATACAAGCTGTTTTCTAGAACTTGACTGTATTGTTACTTGACTGTATTGTTACTTTAAATAATCATTTTGTTAGGCCTTACATTTATTCAAACATTTCTCTGTCTATTAAATCATGTCAGGCAAGAAAGTGTTTATATTTTGGGATATTACATTGTACTATGTAACAAATGAGGAGAAACATATTTACTGTATTTTTGCAGGTTTTTATAAAGTTCATTTATACATGTAATACAGTTGTAACTATAACTTTAGGAAATCCAAATATTAAATATTACAAAACTTTTCAATGTTTCCTATACCAGTTTCACATTGCTTTACTTACTCATTAGGAGTAATGTGGAATTGTTCAAGGAAGATGAAACAATAAAGTGATTTTATAATGAGTCATGTTTTCCTTAAGTGAAACAATGTTGAAATCACTTAATTTCAGTTGTGATTGAAACTTGGCATATAATGGAATATAATGGAAGGGTCGATATATAACCTAACCAATATTATTTAACAAAATACATGTACTAGATTTTGTACCGTCTAGTGACATAAGTTTTAGAACTAACAATTGCCAAGAAGTAACATATTGTTAGACTATAACAAACCTAATTTGAAACCTAAAAATATCATTGTATGTGGTGTTCTTTGAACAAACTATTAGTAAGTGACATTGTGTTTTGCCGTGACCTGACCTAGAAAGGAATTTACTATATGTTATACGTTGTTGTTCATAGCAGATTAAATTGGAAGAAATGAAATAACCCTTAATAGGGTGGAACTGTGGTTGAGTAGTTAACTATCTGGACTACCAATCTGGAGATCCCCAGTTCAAATCCCGGCCGGGGCACTGGTAATTTCAGAAAGTCTTTTCAGTGTTTCCTACCCAACTAAAGATGAACTGGTTAGAAACCCAGAGGTAGTCTCATGTGTATCGGTGCTATACACCAGGCATTTAAAAGAACCAAGCGGTCTGTTCATAAGAGCTAGGGTCTGGTACCCAAATTCTCTTGTATCTGCATCAGCCTCTCTTCAGCCTGGGCCTGTCAGAAGTATTGGCAAGTTTACCAAGGGAGAAGTCTCAGGGTCGGCTGGGACTTATAAACAATCAAAGAAAAAAAAAGAAGAGATAAATGTAATTAACTTTTATGTTTGGGATAGGTAGACAAACAGAGGCTAAACAAAACCCTTTCCATTTACTTTTTGCTGTAAGAATGCAGTTTTACTAGAACCAAAGATTCCCATGGTAAAATAGGGTCATAACTATAAGAAAAAGGCTATTGAGTTAATTCACAAATTATTTCTACTGTATGAATACTTCTTAAAAAGTTCTCTGCATAGTTCAGCATTTTATATCTTGCATTTTTCTATGTAAAAGTTATTTTATTTTACCTTACAGGTGAACAAAGTGGATACAATATTCCGGAGGTTCGTGAATGCAAAGAAATCCCGCGTTGGTTGTCAGACGAGTTTTACAATGACATTATGAAATACCCAGAAGATAAAACTCTCCCGGAACATATGAGACGTCTCATTTGTGATGCTTATATCTGCATGTACCAGAGCCCCGATGTCATGATGTTTAAATGAGAGCAAGGGAGGAATTATTTAGAATTTGAATAGCTAAAAATCACAAACATGAAGAATGAAATCACACAGGATTTTTATCATGTGTCGCGGAGCTGCTGGAACGAACATTTGATCACAGATGATCTCTCGCGAGCTGAATGTCAACATATAAACTTGTATGTATACATTTCAGATGTAGTCATACTTTGGAGTTGCAGAGAAATCCTAGACATGTAAACTGAAAAGGTGTTTTAAGGAAAAATTGGACATACATGTATTTTAATGTTAAATGTTGTGTCAACATGTCAATGCCCTTAGATTATAATGCCTTCAAAAAAATTGATCGTTTTACTTCCATATTGTTATGTCTGACTAAATTTATTTCCTAATATTTAAGTATATTTATAGTCCCTGTCCTTATAATATTAAGAGAAAAATACAGTATGTGTATGCTTTTAAGTTCCAAGTGTGTAATTTTTCCCGAGAATAATAAAATTTTAAAAAATTTACGAAACTAAATCGATCTGGCTCCTATTATTTTATGCTTTCTTCTAACATTTACTGTACATGATTATACCCCCAAAACGAAGTTTAGGGGGGTATATAGGAGTAAACCGGTGGTTGATCGGTCGGTCAGTCGGGCGGGCAGTCCGCTGCATTTTCCTTGTCAGGAGCATAACTTGAAAACTATTAGTTGGAATTTAATACAACTTCATACAATGGTCAAGCACATTGAGAGGAAGTGCAGTGCACAAGGACCATAACTCCATCTTGACTAATTACAGAGTTATTGCCCTTTGTTACTTTTCCTTGTCCGGAGCATAACTTGGAAACTACTGGTTAGAATTCAATTTAACTTCATACAATGGTCAAGTACATTGAGAGGAAGTGCAGTGCACAGGAACCTTAACACTATCTTTACTAATTACAGAGTTATTGCCCTTTGTTATTTTTCCTTGTCCGGAGCATAGTTTAAAAACTACTGGTTGGAATTCAATACAACTTCATACAATTGTGAAGCACAGTTAAAGGAAGTGCAGTGTATAAGAGCCATAACACTATCTTGACTCATTACAGAGTTATTGCCCTTTGTTACTTTCCTTGTCCGGAGCATAACTTGGAAACTACTGGTTGGAATTCAATTTAACTTCATACAATGGTCGAGTACATTGAGAGGAAGTGCAGTGCAGAGGAACCTTAACACTATCTTGACTAATTACAGAGTTATTGCCCTTCGTTATTTTTCCTTGTCTGGAGCATAATTTGAAAACTACTGGTTGGAATTCAATACAACTTCATACAATGGTCAAGCGCAATGAGAGGAAGTGCAGTGCAAAAGAACAATAACTCTATGATGACTCTTTACAGAGTTATTGCCCTTTGTTACTTTTACTTGTCCGGAGCATAATTTGAAAACTACTGGTTGGAATTCAATACAACTTCATACAATGGTTAAGCACAATGAGAGGAAGTGCAGTGCAAAAGAACAATAACTCTATCTTGACACATTACATGTACAGAGTTATTGCCCTTCGTTACTTTTACTTGTCCAGAGCATAATTCGAAAACTACTTGTTGGAATTCAATACAACTTCATACAATGGTCAAGCACAATGAGAGGAAGTGCAGTGTACAAGAACCTTAACTCTATCTTGACAAATTACAGAGTTATTGCCAAGAACAATATCTCTTTTTTAGTTTTTTTTGCAAGGTATTCTGTTAATACGAACTTCCTCAGTCAGTTTATAAAGCAGTCTTTCAGGGATATTTATCACATTTAGTGATAGGTCTAGTTTTAATGTGCTCTGTATGACCCTTGATGTCAATGCGCCATTAAACACCATTCATTCATTAAACAATTGAAATTCATTTTAATCTAATGGATACAAGAGTGTAAGAGGAGAAAGAATGATGTTCTGATTGGATTTCCAGGACTGTCGCACCTGAACACGGAAAGTTTAAGGAAAACGTTGTCCTCTTCAGGTCTTTTGCCTCCTGCATTTTATTATGGAAAATTTACTTTTTTATGTTGTGGCTTAGGTTGGGGTCTTATTCACTGTGCAACAAATTTAGGACATCATAAATCAAGTGATGTTGATTCATTCATTGCTTGAATGCTTTTGAGTAAAATGAAATTAAACACAGGGCGAGTAAAGTATATTTTTAACATTGTGAAATGTTACTGTTAGAGTAGTTGTCATTAGACATTATAATAGTGAAGATCATGGTTTGTGGTTAGAAGCCATGGGATTGGGTAGGCAAATATAAAAGTATTAGTTCTGTCACTTAAGAATGGTCCACTTTCAACCCATGCAACTGAGAGAGTAAAAGAATCTGTAATGGAGTGTTAAGTCACCTTCATCAGATGTTATGGGTAAAATTTTAAGTTTTATACAAGTCATGAACTCACCCCTAATTTATACTATATTTATAATCTGAATTGTGCTACATCAAAATGATAGTTAAAAATGGGCAGTTACTAACTTACTATTAATGCATTTGAACTTGTGGGTATAGAATTTCTTGAATTTTTAAAATGAGAATTAGAATTTGTTTATTTGTGCTTGGAAAAGGTAATGTTTGTGATTTTTATTGGGTTTCTTTAATTCCTTGATGAACCCACCCACTAAATCAACAAAAAACTGGTGCCTAAAGCACATAAATGGTTTAAAGATATTCAAAATGTATGTACACATTCCGAGACTTTGGCTACAGGACACAAATTGTATGTATTCAGGAGTTGGGAGGATACGTGGTTTATTTTGAATATTGTTTTGACAGTACAGTGTGGTATCTTGTCAATTTTAGCAGTGTATATAGCAAGCATACAGTACAACAGCTTCTACTGAGAGACTGGTCTTTGCCAGAATGGATCAGAAGGAATATTAATTCCAAACAAGCATAATGCAGCAGAAAATAGAAGCTCCTCTGAAACTATGGAAGGGAGGCAACTCTGTTAAAACAAGAGGGCCAGGGTGAATTCATAATATACTTTAAAACATCTACACTACATACCAACACACTGAACAAAATATTTTGATCAAGACAAATATTGTAACAAACTTCAATGCTGATTTAGAATAAGACTTTTTGAGTGTTCAGAAGGTTTTCTATGATTTTTCTATGACTTAACTTGGTGGCCCAAGGATGCATACACCATCATCACAGTGATCAAATTTCAATTTCAACCTAGATTTCATCAAGACAATTGTTGATAATATTTTTCTATGAATGATTTGACAGGGTGACCAAGTTTTTGACTGCATATTACCATCTTTCATTCTGACTTGGAGCTCAAATAGATAGAAACTTTGATCATCTTTCATGGCCTTATCTAAATCATTTTAGCTCCGTTGGACAAAGTCCAGCAGACCTTATGGCTTATGCACTGATGGTTTGTCCATCACCTGTCCGTTAACATTTCCTTGATAACACTCTGCATTTAACAATTTCCATTTGACTTACATCAAACTTGCTCAGAAGGTAACTATAATTCCTTCACAAAGGTCACGGTGACATCCTTTAGCCTCCTTTAGCTTTTCCTTGACAACACCATACAGATAAAAACTTCCAATCAACTTACCTCAAACTTGTTCAGAAGGTTGCCTGCAACCTGTAGATGATCCCATTATTTTCCTGACAATGAATTTTTAAGATTTTTAATATAGACTTTATAGGGGAAACAGCCCCACCCCAATGGGGCTTCACTTTTGATACCCCCGAAACGAAGTTTGGGGGGGGTATATAGGAGTCACCCGGTGGTTGGTCGGTCGGTCGGTCAAGCGGTCCGTTGCATTTTCCTTGTCCAGAGCATAACTTGAAAACTGCTAGTTGGAATTCAAAACAACTTCATACAATGGTCAAGCACATCGCGAGGAAGTGCATTGCACAAGAACCATAACTCCATCTTGACTCATTACAGAGTTATTACCCTTTGTTACTTTTCCTTGTCCGGAGCATAACTTGAAAACTACTGGTAGGAATTCAAAACAACTTCATACAATGATCAAGCACAATAAGAGGAAGTGCAGTGCACAAGAACCAACAACTATCTATAGTAATTACAGAGTTATTGCATCTGTTACTTTTCCTTGTCCGGAGCATAACTGGAAAACTACCGCTTGGAATTCAATGCAATGGTCAAGTACATTGAGAGGAAGTGCATTGCACAAGAACCATAACTCTATCTATAGTAATTACAGAGTTATTGCCCTTTGTTACTTTTCCTTGTCCGGAGCATAACTTGAAAACTACCAGTTGGAATTCAATACAACTTCATACAATGATCAAGCACAATGAGAGGAAGTGCAGTGCACAGGAACCATAACTCTTCCTTGACTCATTACAGAGTTATTGCCCTTTGTACCTTTTCCTTGTCCGAAGCATTACTAGAAAACTACCAGTTAGAATTCAATACAACTTCATAAAATGGTTTAGCACAATGAGAGGAAGTGCAATGTTCAAGAACCATAATGCTATCTTGAGTATTTACAGAGTAATTGCCCTTTGTTACTTTTCCTTGTCCAGAGCATAACTTGAAAACTACCAGTTAGAATTCAATACAACTTCATACAATGGTCAAGTACATTGAGAGGAAGTGCAGTGCACAAAAACCATAACTCTTTCTTGACTCATTAAAGAGTTATTGCCCTTTGTTAATATTCTTTGTCCGGAGCAAAACTACCAGTTGAATTTCAATACAACTTCATAAGATGGTCTAGCACAATGAGAGGAAGTGCAGCGTACAAGAACCATAACTCTTTCTTGAGTATTTACAGAGTTATTGCCCGCTGTTAATTTTCCTTGTCCGGAGCATAGCTTGAAAACTACTGGTTGGAATTCAATACAACTTCATACAATGGTCAAGTACATTGAGAGGAAGTGCAGTGCAAAGGAACCATAACTCTTTCTTGACTCATTACAGAGTTATTGCCCTTTAATACTTTTCCTTGTCTGGAGCATTACTAGAAAACTACCAGTTAGAATTCAATACAACTTCATACAATGGTCTAGCACAATGAGAGGAAGTGCAGTGTACAAGAACCATAACTCTATCTTGACTAATTACAGAGTTATTGCCAAGAACAATATCTATATTTTAGGTTTTTTTTGCAAGATATTCTGTTACTACATACTTCCTCAGTTTATAAAGCAGTCTTTCGGGGGTATTAATCACATTTAGTGATAGCTTTAGTTAAAGAATCGTCATCAGTTTAGCAATTTTGGTAGAGGGCCATGAAATGATAATTTAACTAAATTCTGATCAGTTATCACTTTGTGCCAGGTGAGCTAAAAAGGTATAGTGATATGGAAAACTTAACCAAGGTGTGACGCCATACAAGCAGAAGCCAACACAATTAGAATAGCTCCCCTTTTCTTCCAGAAGTAGAGCTAAAAATTGAATAAACTAGGACATACCTTTTCAGTGTGTATTAGTACTTTGAGAAGTTAATTGTAGTTTTGGTCTGAAGTGACAAACATTTTTACCAAGTTTCAGAATCATTGCTCATGAAATGTTGCATCTAGAATGTTCAAAAGGTAAATGTTGACAGACGACAGACATCAGTTGATCAAAATAGCTCACCTTTGGCTCTTTATTTACCTGGCTGTATGCAAATTAAGCACCATATTTCTATAGTATAGGTAAGTATCTGTTTCAAAGGTAAGACATAATACAATGTGGACCACAGTCCAAGGCAGAAAATTATACAAAATATTGTACTTTGTACATAAATCTAAACCTTCATGACCTGGTTGGACAATGGTATGGAACAACACATTGTGTACTGCTCTGATGCTCGGTTAGACAAATTCATGGAAACAACTCATTCCACTTTGCTTAATAATTTGGGGGAAAAAAGAAAACGGCATACAGTACATACAAAAGAAAACAACTTTATTTTGATTCCGAGGAAGTCAAATATCAAAGGAATATATGTTTATCCATTATTTACAGCTAAAAATTCAACATCCAGTTTTCTTCCTACAAACAAATGAGTACACAAAAACATATTAAACAAAACATGCAAGTTTAAAATGAAAAGATGTGCCTAAAATTCTATCACTAATAACAACAATGAAATAATGTTCCCAATGCACGACAATAAAAATTGTAACAGAAGTATAACAATTATAATGGAATTTTTTTTTTCATGATGAAATGAAAAAAATGATACAAAAAATAGTGTATTTACAGCATAATGTGATACTGAAAATAAACCATGCCTAGTTTTCTTTGTAAAGTAACAAATTGAAAAATAGAGGCAAACACACAGCATGGCTTACCGTAATACCTTGTGTAGCAAAATTATTACAACGTTTACTAAAACTACTGGATACTAATTATATGCAAACTTTTGCCTAAAGGGCCACATTTTGTTCAAAGCTCCCTCTATATCAATGTACAAAACACAAGGCAATATAGGTAAAATGCTGACCATAATGAAATTTGTATACACTACAATGTGCCAATAGGACACAGGTGCCCCTGTTTCCAACTTAGTCACAAAGTCACTGTCCTCCAACTGACCTGTTTGGGTCAACTTGGGTAAGCTTAAACAACAAGAAAGTAGGTCAAGTGTCCCCAGGACCAGACCAGCTTGGACTTGAAGAATCCTGATACAGGACAACTAGTCAATACTACATGCATAATATCCAAGGTCTGGTTCATGTGATTTGAGGGAAGATTTTTAAAAAAAATTTCTTTATCTCAATGTTAAAATTTAATCAAATCGTCAATTGAACACTATTTTTTTATTTTTTTGAGGCTCCAATGGTGGAAAACTCTGTTTATTAATTTTTTTTAGAACAATCTTGACACTGTTCCAAAAGACAAATATCTATGTCAATTACTTCAGAAGCAGTATGTGCCGAAAACTTGCCGTATCAAATGACTTACGTTTGACTAAGTGAAGGACCATAACTTACTGGTCCATAATAAAAACTTAAAGCCAGGTGCACATTTTCTCATCCAATAAACACTTATATGAAGTCCGGTGACTCTAGGCCTAATAGAAACAGAGCAGTGCATGCCAAAAGATTTTCAGCTTAATTTTGACTTAAAGTTAAGGACCATAATTCTAGTGTTACTTGTCAAATATAAAAACTAAAACCCAGGTGCACCAATTCTCATATCATTAAATATTTGTACGAGATTTGGTGACTCTATGTGAAATAGTATTGGAGCAGTGCATGCCACAAAGTTGCTATAAAAAATGCCTTAATTTTGACTAAGTCATAAAAAAACATGCCTTAATTTACCTGACTAAGTCATTAACCAAAATACCATGTATACAGCTGATATATTCAATTAAAAATTATCAATGTTCAATATCAAGGAATAACAAAGGCACCATTGCATTAAATACCAAATATTAGTATAAAACATAGACATTCTTTAGTCTAATCTCGGTAATAGATATCAGTTTAACCGAAGCACTGGGAACAGTTCCTTCCCTGATCAGTTAAAACATCCTCTTACAACATTAAATGTGAACCAATGGATTTCTTACATTTATACTGCTTAGATGATAAACATTCAGGATACTGAAGCCATTTCACTAATCTGATTAAAAAATTAACAACTAGAGCTATCACTAAGTGATGAATAACTTTTATAAACTGAGGAAGTTCGTATGCAAGGAATACCCATACAAAGTAAAAGAGATGTTCTTGGCAATAACCAATGTCAAGACAGAGTTATGGTTCTTGTACACTGACTTCCTCTCATTGCTTAATTGAGAAATTATTGAATTCCAAATAGTCAGATTATGTTCTGGACAATTAAGTCAAGGGCAATAACTCTTAAGAGTCAAGATAGAGTTATTGTAGCTCTAATATTGGTTGACCTCGTAAAGTTTTAATACACCAGATATCAGTTTGAACAGAAGGCAGAAAACTCTGTAATTAGTCAAGACGAGTTTGCAGCACTTCCTTCTGATAACCACTGTATGAAGTTAAATTGACATTCCAACCATAGTGGGGGGGGGGGGGGGGGGTATGCGGAAAGGAAAAGTAACAAAGGGCAAAACCTGAAACCAAGATAGAGATGGTTCTAGTACACGCACTTACATCTATTAAATGTGAACCAATGGATTTCTGACATTTATGTTTAACTGAACTTCCTCTCAATTCTTACCATTGCAAAGCTTATTTAATCCAACCATACAAGATACCCCGGACAAGGAAAAGTAACAAAGGGCATAACTCTGTAATTAGCAAGATGGAGATAGTCTTGTGCACTGCACTTCCTCTCAATGCTTGACCATTGTATGAACTAATCTGAATTAAAACTTTTTTTTTTTTTTTTTTGGAAAGGAAAAAAAAACCCCCCCCCCCCCCCCCCCCCCCCACCCCCCCCCCCCCCCGGGGGTTTTTTCCCCTAAACTTCGTTTTGGGGGTATAAATATTAATGCCAGTTCTAATGTCTTCAATTTAAGGTCAGCGTTTTGTCAACAGATAGTGATTCTGCTAAACATAACTTAGTTGAGGGCTGTTGAAAAAAGCCATCTTCCCTCAGTGCATCAGCTGCTTGCTCTAAGCCTTTTTTGAACAAATAAAATTCAAACTCTCTGAAAAACAAAAAAAATGTTGACCTAGGATATTTAAATCTGAAATTATATGCTACCAAACCATGAAGCGTTACAATTTTTTTTTTTTATTCCAATATAAGCATATAGAGTGTAGCATTGTCGTAAAACCAAGTTAACCAACATTTTCAACTGATTTTTGAAAATTTCTACCTAAATTTTTACTTATATTGTTGATTCCAGCCATATATTTTACATTTTATGTACAATATCATTGTTGAGGAACAAAATTCAAGGGCAACTGTGAGTGAGCAGCTTTGAATGTTCAGATTTCTATCTAACTATTACTCTTATAACATTTCTGGAGTTTGGTGTGGGGAGGAACAACACAATGGGTTTAGAAAATACCATTCTGTTTGTGCAAAAATGTAGAATCCTGTAACATTGCAATGAGCTGTTTGCAAATTGTTCTCTTACTATCAAAAATAGTTACGAAATTACCGGTTATGTTTTTAAAAAATTTCAGCTTTGTTAAGAAAATATGGCAACCAGTACATAATGAAAGGCTTATTTACAACACTCCTCGTAACACAACCCTGCAAGTACTCAAATCAGGTGCACAAATTCTGTCTTTACATAACAGAAAACAGGAGCAAGAAAAACAAAGTAGACAAACAAAAAGTAAGCTGAGATCACACAAAGGATATGCTACATGGAATTACAGGACATAATACAGAGTAAGAGATTCATTACATAACAAAGACAGAATCAGTTCCTACATCACAAAGCAAGTAGTGTATCATACCTTCACATCACAGTGAATAGGAGTACAACTCCTTGTTGCGCTGACTTTTAACAATTTTGTACATGATATTTATAGTAAGTACTAACTAAAGTTATTCATCGCAAGGTGACAAGTATACAGCCAAACTTGTAGTTGAATTCAGGGCAACCGAGTACCCATCGTAAGTATCATTAACTGAATGAAGTGTAACCTAGATGATTTCAACATTGAACCTTAAAAATTCCAGTTTAATGCCATATAATTCAATACTTTGAAATTGCCTTCAAATTTCATCTAGCACTCAACAGTCTTGGCGATAAAAACAATAAACTACTGTAGTAATGTCGCAACAGTGCTGCTGAAAGCTTCATGTCTCACACAGTGTTAATAGTCAGCTTGGGACTTGAACTAAGGGTCTCATACTATTCTTATGCTTGAACAACTGAACCTTCAATCTGCCAAATCACCTTCATTTCCTCTTCACATAACAAGGCATTGTTCCATGAACATTCTAAAATTTCTCAGTTTGCACAGTTTTCCACTCCTACATTATCTGGTGTGATGCAAAAAAGGAAGGTTTATAAACTGTTTCTAAAAATGCCATTCTGCATCATTTTCACACAGAAAATGCATCCACCTTCTGCCCTTTTGAAAGATGGTAAAACTCAGTCTCCATCCTCATCAAATAATCAAAATATAAAACATGGCTGCAAGCCAATGAAACATATAATATGGCTGCAGTAAGCATAATATTGAAACACAAACACAAACATAAAAGAGAGAGCAAGCACAAGAAATACACAGTATCTAAAAATATCATAAAAATGGAATGAACATGAGACCCAAGTAACACTTTTAACTGCTTTGTAACTTGATTTGAATTCACACTCAAAACCAAAAAATACAGGCTGTAACATGCCAATGCTGCGCACCAATTAGGTATGGCAACTTTTATGTGATACTTTCGTCAGATCATTCCTATTATTCCAATATAAATGTATGTATCTATAATCAAAGTTGTGCTTTAATAAGAGGGCTAAGTTGGCTCTATATTGCTCACCTGGTTATCACTGGCTATAATACAAGGTCAACAATCTTGTAACAGAGTCAACTTTTATCTGGGGTCCTGATTTGAACAATATTTGTAGAGGTCCATTACACACTGCTACATTCCAAACATAAAGCTCTGGGCCTTGTAGTTTTAGCAAGAAATTTTTTGAAGTTTTCCCTATATAAGCATATGTAAAACCTAGGACAGGGTAAAGTTTGACCCAGAGGTCATGATTTTAACATTCATAGAAGAGGTTAACAAGGCAATGCTACAAGCCAAATATCTCAGCTCTAATCATAGTGGTTTTGAGAGATCAAATTTAGCCTTTTTGCCTTTATAAAATCAAGCGACACCCTGGATGGGACCAATTTTTACGAGGGGGTCATGATTTGAACATTTTTGGTAGAGGTCTACTAGATAATGCTATGCACAAAATATATAAGCTCTGGACTCTCTAGTTTTTGAGAAGAAGATTTCTTAAATTCTTCCTTTCATTGCCTTGGCAAACAGAGATCTGCATGGAATGGAATTCTTTGAATAACTTTGGTAGAGCTTCATGCAAGGAACATCCCTACCAAGTTTCATCAACACCGGCTTAGTGGTTTCAGAGGTGTCATTTACAGGAATTGGCAGACATACATATGACATACACCAGACAGTTAGAAATCCTAATAGCTTACCCATGCACTTTAAGCCAGGTGAGCATACAAAATAAACAAATTGCTACAGTGATACTAGGTGCCCTAAAATAACAGCTTTTTAAACTCTATTTACATTGGAACATTTAACAAACACTTGAGCCTATATGTTAATATTCTACTGTATAACTGGAAATTATCACTGTTTTGTACTAGATCATTACATTTGTGTAAGTCACAGAAACAGAGAAATTTAAGTCACAAATATTTCAAAGTCTACAACAATGGCACACATGATACAGTAAAATCATTGAACACAGAGATCCTAAATTGGATTTTTCTGAGGTAAATCTTGAATTTCTGCACATGAAAATGACCAGTTATACAGTAAGTTATATCTGTGAGGATTTTCAAAATGGATTTTACGCATTACAGTTGCTGGTAATATCAATAACAGCGAGTTATAAGCAATTCCTGATTCTTTAAAGTTTTCACAATTGTCAAAAACATAATTATTCAGGATAATGTCAGGATATTGTGTTATAGAGCATTCTTCTAATGCCGACAGCTTTGAATGTTAGTAAAACTATAAAGCAAAACAAAATTCCATATCTTGAAAAGAACAAAACTGTCTGAGACAAGCTCTTACACTAAATGAATGCCCATATAAAATCAAAAACTCAAGTCTTAGTCATTTTCAAAGCAAATAAATTGGTCTGTAAAATTAAACTTTGATAATTATTATAATACAAAAATGAATTATATGACATGAATTAGGCAAATCTCAAATACAATGTGATATGGCATTTAAGAAAGTTACATAAAACATAAAAATCAATCTCTGTACGTTGTACTTTAATAACAATCCAGTCTCAAAAAATTGTCAGGGTGTAAGTCTGTTACATGTACCAAATGTATACATTTTTAATCAATTATTACAAATAATTTGAAGGTTTGTATATGTTTACATTCAGTTGACATTTGGCAATATTTACTACAAATACATTCTGGCCCTGCTTTAAGTAACATGCTATATTTGAGATGTTTTTATAATTCCGTTTTCCAGCTTGTAGATGTCAATTAAAAGCAGCTCTGTCCTTTGTCCAGACAAATTGAAATATAGCTTGTCTCTGGAAACCTGTTCAACTATTTAACTTTTACAAGAGATGCAATTTTATCTGTTGAGCCACAGTTTAAAATTGTGACTTAATCTTGATCAAAGCTATTTTACAACTGTTATCATAACTTTCCATTCTTGTGTAAACATTGAAATAAATGTATCAATATGACAACTACCATTTCCTTAAATATTTAGCTGTCTGAAATGGCAAGTGGTAGCATTAGCTAAGGATTCCCAACTACAGAATGCAAGTTAAAGCAGGGTCTTTGAAGCAGGTGGGTATATACAAACATATCTCCCTCGTATTCAAATTTCACTTATAAAAACTTCAAATCTGTTGTTGTTCTTCCATCTGTATGTCCATCACTCTATGTCCTCACTGTAATATAGAAAGTGAAACTATATATTATAAAGCTCTGACGGTCCACTGCACTATTACCCTGCCAAACTTCTAAAATTGACATCTTTCAATTTGGAAAGTGTTTAATACTAATCTAAAAGCATTAATTTAAAATGAGGAAAATGACGACACATGTAGACAGGATACACATACATGCAAACTTTCAAACAAACTCAACTTTTCTAGACACTTTACTAAAGCCTAGTGCATTTTTCCTTTCGATTGTAAATGGTCACAGTCAAATGGAATGCTGTGTACATTTATTGCAAATAATCAACTGCCTTCTATGATTAAAATTAAACTCAAATTCATTTTATATGTAAGATAAAGCAGAAAAAATTGCCAGCAGAAATTATCAGTAAATATGGCCTAAAAATATGAAACTGTGGTCCTAGTTTTAAACACGATATGTAGAAGTAGCCTTCGGTGTTAGGAGGTTAAAAATAAAAACAAATTGAAATGAAAAGCCTATGAAACCATTAATTGAAAACACTATCAAAAATATAGTTTGGTAAGAATGAAAGCTTTTAAAATAGTTAAATTTATTAATACTACAGTTGATACTCTGTACATGAAGTTTCTTTCAATCATATTTTTGATGATGACTAATTAACCAAGATGCTGGTGAATTTAAAACAAGAGCTGTCAATAGGACAGCGCACTCAACTTTTTTAGTGCTTGCCAATAAAACAAAACTTCGACAGTTAAGGGCACACAAGACTTTAACTAGGAATTTCTAAGTACAAATCAAGAAACATTTTCACAGAGTTATCTTCTTTTGCTTACAGATAGGTCTCATGATGGTACATAAATACTCCAACTTTCAAAGTAATATCTCAAATGGTTAAGTCAACAAGTGGACAAGAATGAAAATTTTAACTGAGTTTCTTAGTCAAAAAGGGCCATTATTCAAATAAAATCCTTGACAGAATTACCTTTTCCTGCCCATGTTTGGGGATCATGATTGTAAACAAGTATTCCAACTTTCAGATTAATATCTCAAACAGTTAAGTCAACAAGAGTGCCATCATGGCCCTTTATCGCTCACCTGAGTACAACTGCTTTTAACAAAGTTGCTAGAAATCATCGAAACAACCTTTCTGACAAATTTCAAAGATATTTGGGCTGAAAATGTAACCTCTAGAGTACATTTGTATTAACAACGCTTTTCCATATTTGGGCTCTGTGACCTAGTTTTTGACCCCAGATGACCCATATTGAAACTTGAGCTAGAAATCATCTTAACAACCTTTCTGACAAATTTCCAGGATATTTGGGCTGAAAATGTAACCTCTAGAGTGTTAACAAGGTTTTTCCACATTTGGGCTCTGTGACCTAGTTTTTGACCCCAGATGACCCATATTCGAACTTGAGCTAGAAATCATCAAAACAACCTTTCCGACAAATTTCCAGGATATTTGGGCTGAAAATGTTACCTCTAGAGTGTTAACAAGGTTTTTCCATATTTGGGCCGTGTGACCTAGTTTTTGACCCCAGATGACCCATATTCGAACCTGAGCTAGAAATCATCGAAACAACCTTTACGACAAATTTCAAGGATATCTGGGCTGAAAATGTAACATCTAGAGTGTTAACAAGGTTTTTCCATATTTGGGCTCTGTGACCTAGTTTTTGACCCCAGCTTACCCATATTCGAACTTGGGCTAGAAATCATTGAAACAACCTTTCTGACATATTTCCAGGATATTTGGGCTGAAAATGTTACCTCTAGAGTGTTAACAAGGTTTTTCCATATTCAGGCTGTGTGACCTAGTTTTTGACCCCAGATGACCCATATTCGAACTTGAGCTAGAAATCATCTTAACAACCTTTCTGACAAATTTCCAGGATATTTGGGCTGAAAATGTTACCTCTAGAGTGTTAACAAGGTTTTTCCATATTTGGGCTGTGTGACCTAGTTTTTGACCCCAGGTGACCCATATTAAAACTTGAGCTAGAAATCAACCAAACAACCTTTCTGACAAATTGCCAGGATATTTGGACTGAAACAGTAGCCTCTAGAGCCTTAACAAGATTTTTCTATTTTTGGGTCATGTGACCTAGTTTTTCATCCGAGATGACCCATATTCGAACTCGTCCGAGTAATTACTGGGACAAACATCCTGACCAAGTTTCGTGACAATTGAGGCAAAAATGTGACCACTAGAGTGTTAACGAACTAAGTGTGGACGGACGACGGACATTCATCGATCCTAACAGCTCACCCTGAGCCAGCTCAGGTGAGCTAAAAAGTGGACTGGTACAAAAAACTTAACCAAGATTCTAAGTCGATAAAGGGCCTTAAGTTTTAAAACAAATCCCTGACAGAGTTATATTCTCTTGCCTACGGATGGAGGTAATGATGTAAACAAGCATTCAAAGTTTCAAAGCAATATCTCAAAGGGTTAAGGCAATAAGTGGATTTTACCCATATTTAATGTTTTTTTTTTTTTTTTTTTTTTTTTTTTTTTTTTTTTTTTTTTTTTTTTTTTTTTTTTTTTTTTTTTTTTTTTTGTTTGTTGGTGGGAAATTTTTTTTTTTTTTTTTAAAATTTTTTTTTTTTTTTTTTTAAAGGGGGGGGGGGGGGGAAAAATTTAACCAAAATAAAATTTTTTTTTTATTCCAAAGGGGCCATAATTTTTCAAAAACCTTGACAGAGTTATGTACTCTTGTCTGTAGATGGAGGTTATGATGGTAAACAAGTATGGTAAGTTTCAAAGCCATACCTCTAATACTTTTGAAATAAAGTGGGGTGGTACGAAAAACTTAACCAAGGTGTGACACCAACGCCGGGGAGAGTAGGATAGCTCCCCTTTTCTTCATGTCGAGCTAAAAATGGATTTTTCCATCTTTTAATCTGTACATTAAAATTTACAATTCAAAGGTGTGGTCTTAAACTCATCAACTGAAGTGCAGACTGTGTAGACACTGAATGACTGATGTGAAGTTTGATTCCAGTCTACACTGGTCAGAAAAGAAATGTATGTTCTGGCAAATAAAGACAGAATTTCACATTACAGACCGTGAGCATCCATGCAGTATGATAATAACACACACTACTTATCTGTTGGTAAAATGTTTGAACATTAAGTAAAACTGTCCAAACTTTAAATTCAGCAAAGTCAATTCTGTATCTTCAGCAAGGTGAAAAAATTAGAACAAGTACATAAAAGACTTCCACCATTAAACAGTGCAAGTTTACAAAACAATGTACAGTAAAGGCAGAAATATTGTTTCTAAAAATTATTAATTTTGTTGAACCATTTCTGTTTAAGCATGATTCATATATTACATGTACACAACTGCATGATTCATATACATGTACACAAGGAAGTTTCATATCTTCATATTATTATTGAAATAAATCAAAGAAAGAAATTTAACTACTGCATAGGGCTTTAAAATTGCTGGTTCTATCTTTACTTTTTTCTAAAATGTAAGGGAGATAATCGTTGATGATCCATGATATATTTTTACGCTGATTATACTTGGCACTATTCCTTTAGTGAACTTTATTTCCCAATTTACAATGGCCCTTTATCCCATTTAACCATAAGTGTAAATCGTCAATAACTATGAAAGTGACACAATAAGTGGCTAGTTCACTCTTTTGATAAACTGTCAAAGCAAACCAACATGTTCAAGAAGTCATTTGATATAAGTTTGCTGCCCATGCCTGATAGAGTGTAAAACTGTTGATGGTAGTGTGTATACGTGCTCATTGGGTCCACCACCCACCCACGAGGTATATATGCGGTACGACCTGGTGTTGATGGTAGGCTTTGCTTGTGCAGATATCATCTTTTGTGAAAAAGGACAACAAGTTTTTAATCGAATATCACACATTGTGTTATAAATTGTTGTTCTCCTTGACAGAGAAAATAAATATAAACCAGCATACACTACGATATCTGTGTAAGTTCAATAGCTTGTCTGTTTGTTTTAAGTTTTTATACGATGTTTCAATCTGATAAATTTCAATTTATTAGTCATGAAAGAGTAATGATTTCTTCCTAGTTCAAGTAATAAATTCTTGTTTCCAGTAATAAATTTCCGTTTCAAGATTTTTTTATTGACATAATCAAGGCTGCTACATTGCAAAAAGCATTTAACAACTAAGTAGATTGATGGATTTTATATTAAAATAAACTTAGAGCCAAAATCATTTAAATTTTCAGAAGCCTTCAGTATCAACCTGCATAGACTGTGTTACCGTACAATTGTACACTATTGTAAGTGGTTAGAGTTAATAAAGATCTGATCTGTAAGTGTAATGATTTGAAAGTTTCAGCTTTACTTTTTGAATTGAAAGATGCAGATAAACACATTTTACACACAACCACACTAACTGTAGCCAACTTGCACAGATTAAGATCAGAAATGAGAAGCTATGAGACTTTGAAGTGTGAAATGATTCGAAGATGATGAGATTAGCATCTGTGTACACAAAAAGCGATGTCAAGAGTCTATGCATAATTTTACCATTCTTTCAATACCGAAGTCTTCGTCTATAATTAAGAAAAAGATGTTTATTTGAAACTGTGATTGAATATTACTTCTAGAATCATTCCTGCTAACTGTATAAACAACTGACAGTTAACTAAGTTATTTTTCCTAGGACAGAGCATGATTTTACCGTTCCCTCTACAAGAAATTGCTATTATTTCTGTGCACCTACAGTAGTCGGAACGTAACAGTTGTCACACGGAGTGCACGCTACACGCACGATGTACGCACGATACACGCACGTTAGACGGGGGGGTGGGTAGGGGCCGTTGAAATAAATCCACGATGAGCGATTCAAACGATACACGATATACACGATGTACGAAGCGCACGCTACACGCTACACGATAAACGGATTATACACGTTATACGATCACTTTGAGATTTCACATTTTATCTAGACTTACACCGTTTAATCAGACCGAAAGAATAAAATCAATTAGAAGTTTCATACCTTAACAATAAAAAATGACATCGATAAGTGTCAAAGATCCACAGTTTTCATATCACAGTATGTGTCAAATTTGAACACCTGTCGGAGTGACTTTGGCAGGAAATTGATCCCGATGTGCGAGAAAATGGGCGTATTTAAAGTTAATTGCCATCTACACTTTTCGTTAAATAAATTCTACATTAAAAGACACTTTTAGGACTGTGTTCAAGTATAATAATTTTATACTGGAACCTTGAATTGATATGTTGATGGGTGTCAAGTGGGTGGGGTAAATTGACATTGAAGAAACTGAAAGCTTGAAATGGCGTTTAATAAATCAAGCATTTGGAACGGGGTTTTTAATGTTATTTTGTAGTATTTATAGTTGTGATGATTATACAGCCCCTAATTTTGACCAATGTTTTAATAGAAAAAAGTTTTGAACAATATTTAGGTTTTTTACGGTAGCCCGAAAGTGAAAATTGTCCCTCTAGAAATCTAAGATTATTCTTAGAGGAGAGAAGATAATTAAAGCGCAACTGATGTATTTATGTACTATGGACTATGGTGATTAATTCTATGTAAAGTTTTATATCATGTTACTTTATATTGTGTTTTAGTGGGCCTATTCTATAGGTGGGAAACAGTGATATTTTCTAGAGTGAAGAGGGTTATTAAAGTTAATCTTTATTTCAATGTAGTTTAATTCTTGGCACGCAGTTTCATATACTTTATGTCACGCTACCATTCTTTTAGATTCAGAACCCCTGTCGAGGTGGTTTTAGTAATACTTTATTGGGGTTGTAATAAATTTAAAGTAAAAATTAAACAGACTGTTATGTATTATAAATTTTCTCACCCATTTTGGGATAAAATTTGTAAAACTTTCTAGGAAATGAACCAAAAAAACAGATTAAAAATCATTTACAAAATTATTTTGGACCCTCTGTAGAATAATGGAATGGTCCAATTGCATGACACAACTCTGCATCCAGCGGTGGATAGCAGATTCAATTAGAACCCCTGGAGAAGACACATCTCACAGCCTAGATTATACAGTCTCAAAATGCCATATATGGTGTTAACATATACATGTATGAACATGAAGCATATAATCTTATATGGAATTATATGTTTATTTGACATACTGATGATGAAGAAGATACAATGAACATCAATGGATGGTTAATTACTGGGCAGAAAAATGATGTACATTCCAATATCTAATTAATCTGATGGCATTTTTACATAAGTACATGTAGTTTCATCAGTATAAAGGCTATGAGATTATAGCATTAGATTTTGTTTGCATATCCTATGTACATAATTCTGATGATATTATGAGGTGGTAATACATGTACATATACCGTCTCCCTTGGTCTAGTGGTTTAGGCATCCGCTTTTGGAGTGGGAGGTCGAAGGTTCGAAGCCCACCAGGGGTCCGTTCTGATATGGCTGGTTGGTGAGCCGCCAGCTAGTTAAATAATGGTTACCGTATGCCTACCTGCCTGGTGCCTGGCATTAAAGGGTAGTATTCGGGAGGTACATGTGCTAAAAAAGTATCTCATAAGTCATGAAATGGCTGGCCCTTTAAATAGGGGTAACACTTTAATAAACAAACACTTTACCTTTTACTTTTATACTATAATACATGTAGTAGATCATTTGGAAAAATTGTTCCTGGAATACACATGTAGTATTAGCAAATAAATTGATGGAAGACTGACAACAATATGAAAGAGCTAAGCAACACTATTTATAAAGGGGGTGTAACCTCACATGTTTCAAAAACCTCAATAACTATGAGACTGCAGAATAGAGCTCAGCAATGATGGTACTCATGTATTTTGTTTAGTTATTTTGGAATTTAGATATGTAGAAAGAACTTAAAAGATCTATATTTGTTCAAATTGATGTAAGCTAGGCATTTAAGGAAACTATCCGAGATGAGGAACAAATTTAATAAACCGGACAGAGTTCAAGCACCACCTCTGCCACACTTACAGGAAAAAAGGCCCTTTGAAGGATTTCTAAAAATGGATTCAATTTATGAAACTAACCAGAGGAGATCAGTGTCAGAAGTACTATATGACTACATAACTATACAACCGGTCTACTGAGACCAGAGTAAATTGTGACTTAGTAATAGATGTGATTTTCATATTATTTTCTTTATTAAGCTATTAAGATTACAAACTACACACAAAAATTAATATAGATGTGTTCAAAAAATAAAACTACAAAAAAATAGGTGTTAGCCGGTATCACTGGCTTCACGGGAAGTCCACACAAGCACAATTTTGCCATCTTAGCCTTAAAAAGAAATCTTATTTTTTTAAATGTTTTATTCATTTTATACAACATGATTATGGTACTCTTTAAGTGATATTATACTATTGTATACTTAAATAATGAGCTCTTTGCAGAACTTACTACTTAATTTAATTAGGATCTTCAGTAAAAAGAACTACTTGTAATACTAAAAATACAATTACTAATCAAGTGTGAGGGTTCTCTCAAGACTGATATATATTACAAATCTAATAAAACCTATTTCAAGGTATACAGCTTGATTAAAATCATTTTTTTCTATGTGCCTCCTTCTGAAGTAAGAGAGTAAGAGTCTATTATAGTTAAACTGGTAAGAAAGATGCAGGTGATCAGATGTAGCATCTGTATGGCCAGTGGCCAGTCCAAACCTGCAAGGATCTACTTACTGATCATGATAAAAGGGTTGATGTTTCATTCAATTGGAGGTAGTACAAGTATGTTTGTAAGCAGAAACCGGCTTACATTTTATCCTGAACCCGCCCCCTACCACCTCCGCCCCAAACATATTACAGATAATAGCCAGTGAAATTTTGTTTAATTATAATTATTATATGGTGCCATACAGACAGTGCAAACTACCATACAGTATTAAATTATACATAAGATATAAATTACAGTTACAGTATTTTATAACTGAAACAGGCATGTAACAAGTACAGTGGTTGGGGAACCCCTACCAACATGTCACCCGTCACTCCCTGCTAATTTCTGTTATGTGCAGACTATGATTTGCTAAATAATAACAAGATTGAATTTTTATGTTTTGGGTTGCCAATTTAAATCAACACCCACTAACCAGTGAAACAGCATGTTTACTACTACAATTAAAATACTAAGTACTTATTGAATATAAAAATTGCATTTATACAAAAATTGTTTAGGATTTTGACTAGTGACCTACAGGATGGGGTCCGATAGCAACTGGAGTAAATTAGATAACTAATTTTATCAGTCATTTTACAGTCTACTATGTTATTCTCCAACAACCTTTATACACATTAATTTAGGGCTTTTCTTAGACTGAGAATAATCATTAAATTAAATAGTGAAACCATGCAAGTCCAAGCTTATCCATTTCTGGCTTGAATTTTAGTCTCTGTGTGGTGAAAGCTATGCAGTCAAATAGCCAGTGAGGGGTGTTACATTTTACAATGCACTAGATGCAAACCTGGTCAACCCAAAGTATGTACCAACCCGAGCTGGTTGGTAGTAAGTTTGCGCCCAGCCTAAGACGTGTGATTGATTTGTCCATTTTGTAATTTCTCAAGTATCCCGTAGGATGGCCAGGTCGCACTGTTTTGCGGCAAAATATGTTTGTTTTAAGTTTCAATTCTCTACACCATCCATCCAGGATAGTGGTTCGAATCCTGGCATATATTTCTGTGGGTGAGTATGGTATGTCCTGGATCATGGCCCCTAAACTAGACCCCTTTTGCCTGCAACATCTGCTCTCATTACCAGATATTATCATAAACCTACATGAGCTGGGCACTATAACATGGTACATGTAACTGGTAAGCCTGTTTTTAGGCATTGATAAAATTTATGAATAATAATAATGTATTCAATAACTCTGGTCTAGAATGACTGTTTTTTTTATTTCATTGAGAACAGAGATGATAGTGAATCTGAAAATATATACAATATAGCAAGTTTTTTATGTTGATGATGTAAAAAGACAGCTCAATGCAGTGTCTATTGTTATCATTTCTGGTATAAATGCAGGAACAGGTTATAAGTATTACTGATAAATGGAACAATAATTTGTCAATCTTCCTATGATGGCAACATACATGTTTAGATGGATTACAACAGCTGAAGCTAATATACAAGAGCCTGGATTTTTAGACCCATCTGTGTATATATGTAGATGTCCAGAATAAAAATATCTGATCTATCAGATTGAGTTTCTAACTTTGCGAGATGCGGTATGTCAGATTTGATCATTTTGTTTTCATAGGGCACTTGTAGGAGGATCTTACAAAATAGCCGTGCTTTATGATCTCACTGACCAAAACCTTGACTTTCGCTCAATATTTGAGAATCTATTCCTGGCGCCCCAGTCTAAGGGGAACCCCAGACCCGAACCCCAGCCTCAAGTTCAAACAGGTAGGCAGGAGTAGAAGACAACGCAACAAGGGCCAGCTGGAGGCCTTAATTTTGGACAATATTCAGACCCTGTTTTGAATGGCAATGAGGCATTTGATGAGACTCAAACTAATTAATCAGTCAAAGACACTACCTAATTACCTTTCTCTTTATGTCAGCTAACGGATATATTATTCCAATCAGGCAGTATAGGGGACGTTTTGGTCATATGGGGGACGTTTTGGTCTGGGGACGTTTTGTTTTGGGGACGTTTTGGATTGCTTCGGACTTTAAATATTTTCGTAAGTGTAGTTGATTCGGCGTATTATTTGCATATAGCCAATAAAACACTTGTTAACATCATACCCACGATATGTTGCTTCGATACAGGCGTACCTTAAGGAATGCATTGACAGCAGTCTGATAAAAAAGATGTCCTTTCCGTTGCAAAAATAGACCTAAATTTCGGATATGAGGTGAAAATGTCTTCGACCTGTCCCGAAAGTCTTTCTCGCTCGCAACTACACTAAATAATATAAACTGAAATCAGCACTTTTTTGGGGGAGATGTGCACGCCTAAGAAAGCGATTAACTACGAAATACACCATCGAAGCTGGCATTCCGTATGGATTATCGGGGAGCGAATCGCATATCGGGTATGTATAGTATATGGTGCACGTTGCCACGATGAATGATACGATATGATACACGATATACGATTGACAAAATACACGAAGAGGGTGCGGGGCGGGGGGGGGGGGGTGGGGACGATACTTATCTCTGCGCCCGCGGGGTGGGCGGCGGGATATACGCAAATTTTGACAACTGTTACGTTCCGACTACTGTATGTATCATACACATAAAAATTCATCATCAACAATTCTATTTAATTTAGGTACTAGAGATCCTGTAGAATTATAGAAATGCCTAAAGTCAAAGAAATTATAACTTAAAATGATCTTGTCTGTACTATAACTTTGCAAAATTAATTCTGTACTTGCACATTTATGTAAAGCCAAAGACGTGTGCAGGACATGTATTATTAATGTCTTACATATTTGTTCAGTAACCTAGATCTACCTCACAGTTCCTATCACTATGACATTGACTTTACATTACAGTTAATACAGATTACAATGTAACTTACTTATCAAACAGCATGTCTGAGGACTCATCCATTGAAATATCCTGTCCAATCCCTGAGTCTCCATATGGGCTGCCACTGAAGTATTAAACATTTGTCTATTTATGTACTGCTTGTTTTTATATGTCTATGTAATGCACACTACAAGATAAATGACTTTAGTAATTTTCTATATGAGAGAGTCAGTGATGGTCAAACTCAATCAAGAAGTATTCTAATTAACTTGTCCAGAGCTATTGAATTTAGTTGTATTTTGACTCTCACAAACTATGTAATTACCTTGAAGCTCTGCATGTGCAAAACACAATGCGTTTTAGTTTCTTGTTGTAGAAGAAATAGTTGAAAGACCAAATGCATCCATCTTCACCAAAAGGATCAGAAGTTAAATCTGGGTTGTAACTGTACACGTCACAGTCACGCAGCATTATCTCTTCATCTATTGCTGCCCACAGACTTTGTTTGATTCTCGAGAAAATTTCATTGGCTCCTGATTGCAGCTGACTATCCACAGTGTTTATCACCCACTAAAGGAAAGAAAGCAATTGATAAGTAAGTTCCATGCTATGTAATCATATTGCATGGTGAATCTTCTGACAGTTCCTTGAGAAGCATTGTCATGTACATGCAGGTCTTAAATTGGAATCCCCTTGAGCAGCAGTATGTTGGACATTCTGATTCAGTAGACATAATTATATCAAACATTTTTAGTAACACTTTACTCGTGAATTGAAAATATGACAATTATATACAAAACTTGCGGATAAATACCTCAGGACTTGGCTCCTTGCTGAATTCTTCACTTTTTGCATTACTGAAGTCATAGTCTGGGTTGAAGGATGCATTCAGAGTTGAGATAAGGTAGAAAAGAGTCTTTGTTGATATTGTATCACAGAGATAGGACTCCCCATCACTCGAGCTCCTGCCATAACTCCTGTTTACAAAAACAAAACATTATTGTACAAAAACCAAAGCACAAGCATTTTAAAAATGTTTGTCTTCAAAACATTATAATTATGTTTGTCTTATATGGACAAGATCACTGTCAAGGAGGAGTCAGCTGAGGCCCTTCCCCTGGGTTCCAAAAACCTGTCACCAGTTTTGGCAAGGAAATTTTCTTCCAGGCAAAAAAATTCGAATTTTAGCTGTCACAGCACAAATTTATGTCGGACAGTCCCAAATTTCAAATTTCTTCCAACATAAATTTTGCAAGGGCCAGGGGAAGCCCTTAAGATAAGCTTTATTTTCAAAATAAATGCAAACTGTACAGCTAAACTATTGACATGCATAACTTTAAGTTGAGCAAATTTTTAATTAACACTGCATCTTTAAGTTGCATTTGCCATAACATACTGAATTGTGGGTCATGGTACAGCTAAACAAATTATCACACACTGTATTGCAAAAAAAATCTAATGACGCCATAGGTATTGAAATGAATAACCAAGCATGCAACGAAAAATGAAGAATAAGACCTTGAATGTAAAAATTCAAATCATTTTTTTGTATTTGACGATCTCTTAACCTACTGATTCAGATATCATTTACATGAAGTGTATTTACTCACTTATTTGGACTCAGAGACACAGTACTTTGAGGTGGTGACAACACTTGCAGGTCACTGTGATGAGTCTCTGCTGATTCATGTACCAATGTCTTAAACAATCTCTTATCATTGCCTGCCATCTTGCAGGAATAGCTCTCAATTCTGAAAAAGCAAGAAGGATAAATCTGCAATCACCATTGCAACTGAAATAAAATAAGACTATTTTTGGACTGATTGTTTCTCAATCGGTCCAATGTTAGCATAGTATAGCTTCCTTACGGCCGAACGTGCAACATACAAACAAGTAGTTCCATATATTCAGTTGTTACGCATTATACTGTCTTCTGTTTTAAAAACTATATAGTACATAATTTCAAATCATTTCAGAATAGCACAATAATATTTTGTTGTTTTTCATGTAATTTGTAATTAAAAAATCAACAAGGTATCTGTTCTGTATAGAACTATCCCACGCAGTTATGATCACAACTAGTGAGACTGGAGACCCTAACGACAACTAGTCAGGCCGAATAATTCAAAGTCTTTTATCCGATATTGTTTTTGTGATCATAAACTATCGGAACATCGTCATACATTATGAAACCACTAGGTACTTTTGAATTTTAAATTACAAAACTCGGAATTCAACATAATAATGAACAATTTTTTTGTAACTTGCCAACGCCTCTATCATCAAAAGTGTATCATATTATAGCGTCTGAAACACTAGTCTAAAATACGCATTTAGGTATAAAACTGAAACTTATCAGCAAATTAACTTTATAGAGGCACTGGCAGATGTCTTTCTGAAATATGACAACATATTTTTATGCTTTAAACATGTTGTAAAATTTGTATTTTATGTAAATGCGTGGTTTGAAACGGGTACGAAAATGTCCACATTTTACCGAAGTTGGTTCATATCTTGGTACATAAATCTACATGTCGTAAATACGATTTTTAAATGTAGACAGAAATGCAATAATCAAAAGGGAAAGTCAAATTCATTTTTAAATACAAGCGAGTTTCACTGAAGATCAATTTCAGGTCATGTGCAACTGCTTGTCAAGGACATTTCTGCAATACATTACAAACTATAAAATCTGTCAGATATATAACATCTATTTAATTGTTTGAATCATATGACATTCCACTTTGTGACATTTTATGAAGCGTTGTGCACTTGTTGCATTTATAGCTCAGTTACAATTTCCTTTTTTTATGAGTTTGTTAGACAATATAAACCATTTTGTTCTAATATTGAATAAAACAAGATAAATATCATATGATTATAGATGGAGTTGAAAAAAGCAAGAGAAATCAACCACGATTAAATTTCTATAATGATAATACAGAGGGTGTAGGTCCAGAACGGCCCACTTCCAGAACAGCCCAGTACCAGAAAGGACCACTCCAGAACGACCCACTTTTAAAGTATCATTGTATTATAGCAAAAAAAAGATTAAAAAATCATTAAAGGAAATTGTCGCTGGTCTAGGTTTTCATTTAATAGGTGTAAGTTATCGTTTTTAAAATTCAACTTTTGTTTAATAAATAAAAGTTTTGTCGATATAATGACAGAAGCTTTCACAGTCATAAGTGTTTCATAGGAAGAACTGAACCATCTCAGGAACGGTCTATAGTATAGAGTATTCCTGACCATCTGCAGGACATGATATTCGCTTTTTATTCACAGTTATAACTTTATGGACGAAATGGTAGGCATGTCTGTGAAAATAAAAGTAAGAAAATGTATTGCTTATCTTTATCACAATATGATAACATTGTATAAATTTGCAACAAACAGATGAAACAAAACGTAAAAATGAGTATACGATCCCAAATGTTAAAAGTACAATCACTGATAACTATGTATTTCCTATTCAACAGAGTTCGCTGTGTGATATGAAACTGTCAATGTTATCGCACCCTCCTTACACAATGTCCATTTCAACAGCGTACGCTGTACAGATCTCCTAACTGTACAAGGAAAACTGAAGTTTTCATCTGACCAGACGAGTATTTCTCCCAGCACTTCATGATAGAATCGTCCAGTTTGGAGTATCTCTTGCGAAACCTTAGGCAGAGAAAAAAATCCCTAGCAAATTTTATATCATTCCAACGTTCATAAATTCAATATTTTAAGAGTTCCATTTCAGAAAATGTTATCCAAAATTTAGCAAAAAGCATACTTGCTTTAAAGAGAGAAGGAGATTTTAGCTACCTGAATACAAACTTATAGAGTGGCCTTTTTAAAAGTTTATGTACGTGTAAGAGCCATAAACGCATTTTTGAAAAAACGTTATATTCATATCTCCTTGTTAACTCCAAAAATGCTTTTTGGTATTGTAATAATGTAATGTTGTAAGTAATTACATATTCGAATGTCTTCGGGTACCAGTGCTTGTAAATATGTATGTATTGTATTAAACATGCTGTAAAGGGCCGGTGGCCAGTATCAATAAATAAATTGTCATTGTCTTGGTGCGTACCCTATCTAAGTCCTCGTCTTCCATAGCAATCCGTACTAATTCAGCCTTTCAATTTTTAATTTTTGCATTAACAACAAAGTCCAAACACAGAGTTCAAACTGTTGTTGTTTGTCTAAAAATTCTTTGATCCACCGCGACATGTGTCCCCCGACAAAAGTTATTTACTTATTTTACTAATTTTTTAATTGCGTTTTGTGAATTGGCAGTTCAAACTGATTGCATTAATAACCACACATTTAATCATTTAATTCGGTAATATTTGTATTTCAAAGAAATAGTTATTTTGTTCTGTTTTATTTCGTCTGCTGCGACTGACCATCAAAGTTATCACACCTATCAAAACTAAATAAATCGAAAATTTGAAAACATTTATCAATGACATTTCCCTTTTAATTATCTTACTGTACGCCAAATCTTAATGTACAAATTCTACATAATATTTACATATTTTATATATCTAAATCATTACAAAAAAAAGTGGGCCGTTCTGGACTGGTCCGTTCTGGATGTGGCCCGTTCTGGTACTAAACTATACAGAGCCAGCTACCTAGAAAAAAAAAGTTTAGGTAGCAAGATTTTTGCCACTTTCAAGGTTGAGAAGCACAACACTGTAACCCTCAATGCTTGACAACATCACCTCCCTAACAAGCACAGGTCTGTTCATTAAAATCTGTCTTCCTGAAAAACAACGTGACTTGTTTGCCTTATTTTCTCACCTTCCTTCCATCCTGTAGTTCTCCATTTCAACTGTCAGTGCAGCATTTATTGCTTCAAATTTTGAGTTCTCCAAAAACTTCATATCTGCTGGTATTCTGTTGTTGAAATCTTGGCACTTGAACTTATTATTTCTCGAACTTTTAACAATTAAAATCTATAAATTTATATCTTTGTCGTTACTTTTCACAATCTTCTTAGATGTATACCCTCTTTGTCAGCGGCTTAGCTGGAGTAAGATTCTATAGATGGATCTTGGTTAAATTTATTGCGGACAAGGTAAAGACTGTCTAAATAAACATATAGAACACGGAAAAAGTTGTTTTCTTTTACTAGAGTTTCTTAAGACAAAAACTAGTTGTACATAGTTATCAGTTTGTTCTGAGTCTATCATTTCAAACATTGGATCAGTGATCTCCATTGGAATTTTGCAATCAGCTGTGAAAAACAAGTGTCAACTTTTTTGAACACTGATATCCGGCTGTTATATGAACAAATTATTAGCTAAAACTCAGCCGTTAGATGAATGAAGCTATGGAGAAATTTACTGCCAATAAATTGACATCGATTGAAAGTCTTGAAGGGTGTATTTTCATGTGTTTTAAAGAATTTTCCGTCAGCGCAACAATAAACAATAGTGACCTTCCGGGTAAATAGGTCAGATTTTACCCAAAATGCATTAGAAATGACGTCATTTGTCAATAACTATTTTAAATTAATAGTTACTTAAACGCATATTTAAGTAATTTTCATTGCTCAATTTACGATTTTATATAAGTAAATTATAGAACAGTATTGATTATAATAAATATCAATCTTCTGATATTTGAGATCAAACATTAACAATGATTTAGAGGCTACAAGTTTAAGGGGACGCAACTCTCATAGGAACAACAGAATTTTAACCTTTGAATCTGAAATTCTGACTCATTTATATATTTATCCTCATACCAGAACAGAATAGAACAAAGTGAAGAACCATAGTAAATATAGGTAACACGAGACACACTCTATGACATGTCAATCTCACACATTTTTTGACACTGTTAAAGTTACCAATGAAAAGGCAGCATTCATTCAGCCTAATTTCAGGCATTTTTAACAGGTTAAGGCACAGACTCTTCGGGATCTATCTACCACTAGGTATTGTCACACCTCTCTTTCAAGAGTTATGGACAGGAGTGCGTGCCATAAAATTAGTGAAAGGAAACCATTGAAATACTACAGGGAAAGTTCCCTATTCTCAGCTTCGCCGTGACGTCATACTGACCAGTTAACCAATCGGATTATTAGGTCGCTTTCATTTCTCCATTCGGTAAAAGGTGAAAACTCGGTCTTTACCGTTGACTCATATGCAAGTTTAAATTTATTTTAAACGAAACGAAAAGCTTTTAACAACATAGAATTATTATAAAAACAATCTGATAGTTTCAAGGTATTGGAAGATCGTCGTCTTCTTTCATTTCTAATCTTGGTTATTGTATTATTCAAAGTTAAAGACGCATAGAGACCAGCGATGACAGCCGAGGAGTCACCTTTCCCGAATGAAAATATTTGATCAGTACCCGGATGTGCGAAGCCGAGAATACAGACTGTAAGGCCAAGAGTGAAAATAAAGGCAATCAGTTTGTTAACTTGTGTATAATATTTTCAACATCGCACATCCTGGTACTGATAAATTATTTACATTCGGGAAAGGTGATTCCTCGGCTTTTATCACTGGTCTCAATGCATCTTTAAATCAAAAATTTACAAAAACCAAGAATAGAAATACAACAATGTATCCCTGTTTCTCATATTCCCGGTCTTAGTCATATTCTCGGTTTTTACTTTTTACAAAATTTACATAAGGAGAAAATCATGCAATTTATGATGATATCAACTGAAAGATGAGTATTTTTTCTATCAAATTACATGTAAATAATCTTACTAAAATGTGTACTGTTTTATAGGTAACAAATTTACACGCTTAGCCCCCTGCGAATATGAGAAAACAAGCATTACAAGATACAAGGAAACGACAGTCTACCATTAGCTTGTAACTATCAAATTTAATTTATAATGATTCTATGTTGTTAAAAGCTTTTTGTTTTGTTTGAAATGAATTTAAGTTTGCATACAAGTCTACGGTAAAGACAGAGTTTTCACCTTTTACCGAATGAAGCACTAACAAAGTCTAAGCACTCTATATCATGATATCCATATGCTTCGACTGGATGTAAACATTACGTACGCACGGAGCATGCGTGGGCATTTAACCCAAGCCATATATTCAAATTTATTTGTTACGTTTTTGAACCCGCTCTCACTTGGCATGCGCAGGCATTTGATAATAGAGGTGTGAGGGAGTATGGCAAGATAAATAAATCTAATCCCACCCGTATAATCACTTTAATTTTTAACGACTACTTTCGGTTTCAGCGAAACTGTCGGGGATCAATTTAAAATCAATACAGGTTGATAATAGTTTATATAGTATTATTAAAAATATTAGCATTTGTAGTGGGTAACAAAGCATTGTGTTTTGCTAAATATATTCCTTGGATGTAGGCTACATGAATTTGGAACAAAAAAAGGGAACAATAATCTCCAATAGGGAATCAAACTCTGATCTACCGCGGGACAAGGGGGATAGAAAGCACTGCGCTATCAAAGATTTGTATAATGTAGATGTAAAAATTCGTAGTTTACCAAAAGAGTCTTTTGTTTCGGAATGACTGTAAAGTTTTATGTAAACAAACAAATTTAACTTCCCAGACACTATTTAATATAAATAAAAAGTGGGCGCATCATAAACTTGGTAGTTCCGTAAAGTATATATTCAATTATCTGTTAGAAAAAAATTGTCTGCGTGTTCAAAAAATTAAAAGAAAATTCAAAGTCGGTTTGAAAGGCTATCTTCAGTCGCTACCAGGTGACAGAATCTCAGTTGCTCTGGTGAATTTCTGAACTTTATAAAGCTCGTAAACTATTAATCAATCGGTCAATTTTTATCATATTTCTTTTATTTTATTTATCATTCAATATTCAATCAAGAACCATCAAGTTTCCTTACATGGAAGAAAACTGTTAGGCGTGGCAAGATTTCCACCATGGCATGCAATGTTCAGCGCGCTTACCATAATTCTATTATGGTGGTTCTTTTGCATAAATTATTCATAAGCGCAGGAGCATAGAACTTGTTAGTGTGAAGAAATGAATGCCACCTAATAATGGATAGTATGATGTGGCAACAAAGCTGAGAAGAGTTGAAAAGAGAGACAGATAAAAGTGGTAAAAACATCTAGTAGTATGTCCCAGATGATTGTATCAGCTAAGTCTAAAAATCTCTTCTTCACAAAAATTTAGCCTGGCATCCCAGTTTTGCATGGTAGAAGTCTCGGGCAAAGATCTTTTAATTCTCAGCTTCGCACATCCAGGTGCTGATCAGTTATTTACATTCAGGAAAGGTGATTCCTCGGCATTGCTGGTCTCTTAAAATGCACAAAATCCAAAAGTAAAAATGAAAGAAGACAGAATGCTTACTGTTAGCTTATAATCATAGAATTGAGTTTATAATAATCATGTTGTTAAAAGCTTTTTGTTTCATTTGAAAGAAATTTAAATGGCCAGTTTGACTTGTATGACGTCATGGCAAAGCCGAGTACAAAAATGTTTTTTTCACGGCATATAATAGCCTAGTTAATTTGTTGTTGCAGTGTTACCCCTTTGATAGATCTTAAAACATTTTATAAATGTCACACCTCCATGCCTGATTTCAATGTGCTCTGTACTATAAAGTGGATTGTTTTTTTCTTGTAGTACAGGGTAACTGCCAACCCATATTACACATAGTTTATAATAATTTGTTTTAGCTCGATAGTGAAGGAAGCTTTAAAGCTTATCGAATAACTTTCGAGTCCGCTTCCTGGAAAAACAAGTACTGACCAGTGTTATATGAGGAGGTATGTTTGTGACCCCAGTGGGGCTCGAACCTGCAGCCTCCAGGATGAGTGGCAGACACATCAATCATTAACAACAATCAATAAAATTGATTGAAAATTTCTGGGCAAGTGGTACATTAAAGTGAATTTCCAGGAGAAATTTTCAACTTAAACATGCAATTTTACACTGTATCTTGGCAATAACCCAAGTTATAAAACTGACCTTGATTACCGAAGGTTAAGTTCGATTGTTGTGTCAGTTATGATATTTATATATTTCAACTGGGAATTGTGTAAGCATCATTTAATATTAAACTTAATACTGTTGTGTAGAATCATAAATTGCATTTAAACGTTGGATTATCCTGCATTCATAAGTGTCTAATCTGCAGATTTCTCAGTGGTGGTGTATATTGTTGGAATTATAGGAATGCCCTAACTTGGAATCATCACCTGTCCAGATACAAAAATTAGGAGTGTGTGCTATTCATGCTGAGAAATGACAAAAACATCAACTTTTTACATGTAAACAATTTGTTATTATTTGTTTTATGGTTTAATAGTTAATTGATGATGGTATTGGCACTTTGACTTTTGGCCAAAGTTTTGTTAACCCCTAAAGGTGCCATGTTTCAAACACAAATAATATAGATACAAAGGCAGATAAAATGATATGTGTTTCACTGTGACATTGAAGAACTTAAAATTTCACCACTTATAAGTCTTCTTTAGTAAAGCGAATGTTTGGATAAATAATATGACTATTGACTAACAACTGAAAATATGCTAGTTTTCACACACTTATATTTTTTTACCCAATTATCGTATATGATACAATAAGTCAGAATGTGTGTATTGATAAACTCTATGTCGAGTTATGTGGGGTAAATAGAACTCTGGTTAGCGATATAGGGCCATCACGGCCATCTTGTTTCATAACTTTAATATAACTCCACAAAGCTCTGTCTTTGCAAATATTTTAGAATTTGCAATTCTTGCAGATGTTTGAACATGTAGGTAGAATTTCTTACTCTAGTGAATTCAGGACTGTAGAAGACCTTGCCAAGAAACCATTCAAGAATTAGACTGTCATTTATATTTTTTAAAGCAGTCAAGTTTTTAAGGTAGCGTCTGACTAAACTAGTTTTTCATTCAAGAAAAATCTTCAAATGTTTTTATTTGCTCACCTGAGGATGAAGCTATTATCATCACCCATTGTCTGGCCTCTGTCTGATATTTGTCTATACTTAGGCCACATTTAAAAAAGTCTTTGTTTGCTGTCTTCTGACTCTACTTTTTTGGGTAAGTAGGTAGGCAATTCAGTTTTTTCTATTTGAAAAAAGAACAACAGTACTTTATGTGATAGTTTCTTACAGAATACTTCTTAATATGTAAAAATAATACAAATCTGTATAATTATGATGAATAAATGAATAAAAATAAAACATACAATCATGACAATTTTAAACTATCATCTTCATTTCTCTCATCCTCACATTTCTGTCATTTATGTGATAAATTTTGTTGTTTTTTTCAAAAAAAATTTGACTGGCGTGGTCCAATAAAAATATTCAGAGCGCAGCATTTTTAATGGGTCTGTCAGGAGACATAAAACAAACCTATTTTTAATTTAGGCCTTGTGCTTTGAACACTGATGGCCATTTATTATATAGTCCAATCATCAAAATTGGTCGGAATGTTTGTCTGTGATCTCTAGGCCAAGATTGAAACTGGGTTATGTGGGGTCAAAAACTAGATCTCTAGGTCAAATAAGAGAAAAACCTTGAGAACACTCTAGAGGCTGTATTTGACCCTCAGTCATCATTAAAATTTTTAAAAGATTTTTTTTATGACTCACAGTTTCATTGGTTTTGTTTGATTTGTGGAGAGATTGAAAAGACCTATCCAAAAATGTATAGGTTTACATGCTTTCTAGATTATTTAGTTGAGAGAGTTTAACAATAGCCACTCCCCAAATACTCGCTGCCGTGGCAGTGATTGTTGCCAGTTTAAGTCATAATTTTGTATCTGCTATATATATTTAGCATAAAAAGCCAAGCATTGACTTATTGATAGTTCTAAAGGTCATTAAGGACATTAAATCTTAGATTTTAGGCAGCTATTCAATATAATACTTGTAAGTAAACAAATGTTTTTGATCTACTATAGTACCGGTTTATGCATTTTTGGCTCGACCTTGAAAAGGGGCTACCTACTCGCCCGGGTCGGCGGCGCACCCTTGTTAGTTTTCTACCACCCCACTTTATTTCAAGTATTAGAGGTATGGCTTGAAACTTACCATACTTGTTTACCATCATAACCTCCATCTACAGACAAGAGTACATAACCTGTCAAGGTTTTTGACAAATAGGCCCTTTTTTTTGAAAGGTATTGAGCTGTTAGTTTTTCGTACCACCTAATTTTTTTCAAAAATTGGAGGAGCTTGAAACAACCCTTGTTTACCATCACGACCTTCATCAACAGACAAGAGGACATAACCTGTCAAGGTTTTGACAAATTATGCCCCTTTAACTTAAAAATACATTGAAAGGGAAAACCACTTATTGCCTTAACCCTTTGAATATGCTTTGAAACTTTTAGCATTTCACATCATTACCCCCATCTGTACGCAAGAGAAGGTAACCTGTCAGGGATTTGTTTTCAAAATTAAGGCCTTTATCGACTTAGAATCTTGGTTGTTTTTCATACCACCACTTTTTACTAACTGTTTAGATATTAATTTGAAAGTGGAATACTTGTTTACCATCTGATTCCCAAACATGGGCAGGAGAATAATTCTGTCAAGGATTTTATTTAATTATGGCCCTTTTTGACTTAGAAACCAGTTAAAATTTTCATTCTTGTCCACTTGTTAACTTAACCATTTGAGAATACTTTGAAAGTTGGAGACTTATGTACCATCGTAAGACCTATCTGTAAGCAAAAGAAGATAACTCTGTGAAAATTTTCTTGATTTGTACTTAGAAATTCCTAGTTAAAGTCTGTGGCCCTTATTTCAAAGTTTTGTTTTATTGGCAAGCACTAAAAAAGTCGAGCACGCTGTCCTACTGACAGCTCTTGTTGGCTCACCTGAGTGCTCAAGGTGAGCTATTGTGATGGCTTTATCGGGGCTAGATCTGGCATTAATTGGCTCAAAGGAAAGTGAATTGGCTACATCTTTTAAAGAAAGAATATGTTTTAAATGGTTTAAATGTGCCATGCAAACAACGCCACACGGAAAAAATAGCTCAAAGCAAAACTTGGCCACTGTTAACAGGTTAAGCCCTGCCTGATGTTTGATGGTGTCGTACACTCTCATGACTATCACAGTGACCTTATCCAAGTTTGATTATAGGCTTGATTAGATGGATCAATTCTTCCAGAGTTATGGCCCCAGATTTAAAAAAGATTACAGTATTTTTTATCAATGTTTACATTCGAGCACCTACATATATTATTTCGTTCATTGATCCTAATCACATTTACACAGAATGTGTATGACCATAAGATTTTGATTGTTTGAATGATTGGGCTGGGTCAAATTAATTAATGTGTTACATGTACTGCTTATAGTGCCTGCATGATATTACAAAAAGTTGCAATATTTTATGATGTTCATATTATAGCACCTATTCCTGTTACTAGGCTTTATCATGTTAAAAATATATATGTGTATCAAAAATCTAGGTCAAGTTTGTGGTATGACCTTGGCCATGAGCTATTGACCTACTTTTGTTATTTCGATATTAAACGGGAAAAAACTGAACCAGTCTTGGACAAGTTGAAATATGGCTCATCTGAGGTCAAAACTTAAGTCACTAAAGTAGTTGTATGATTTGAGCAAAGCTTCTCAGGTGAGCGATGCAGGGCTATGATCAGGGGCATCTTGTTATACAAAACTGATCAAATAACAGGCATTTTGCATAACATTTAAAAACTCAAAATACATTCATGTAGTACATGTACTGATAACAGTGAAGCATTAAGATATAAATGATTATTTAAAACAGCCTGTACAAAGATATTTGTATTGTAACAATTAACCTTGTAGGGAATAAACCTTGGTCCAGGAAGTGAATATATAGACATGATTTCACAACCTACCGTTGGCAAAAAACCCCACTGATCATGTGATCAAACTATATAACTGACAATCTAAATATTCATATTGTATACTGACTTATTGTAGCTTGACATAATATATCATGTGTATATAATTCCGTCAGAAGTAATTGGCCTACAATGTAGTAAGAAATAAAAGTTAATTAAAACTGTTCTACATTGTGTGTAATTGACAGCTCTTACCATGAAGAATATAACCTTTTTATGTCGTTTTTAGATAAACATTTTATTCATGATTTATAATACTGGATTTAAATTTATGGATAACCTGTAGTCTTGATTAATGTTGGATTGAAAATCACTAGATCAATAGAACTTGAAGCCGATGAATAGTAAATGACTGTAGTATATTTAAATAGTGAATGTGTTATATATACTGTATGTGAATGTGTAAAAGATATCAAATTTCATATGTGGTAAATGAGGTACTGGGTAGCCTAACCCATTGATGAACATTTCAGTCTGCGGTATTGCTGCATTTAATACTGTAACTATTGTCCTGTCTGACTAAACTGTAGGTAATTTATTTTACCAGACAAAACTGCAGATACTGATGTTATCAGTGGTTGAAAATGAACAAATATTGAAGATCTTGTGTGTGTTATATGAGACAAAACTAAAAGGAATAAATAATAATAATAGGATAAAAGGAATATTTAAGAAACATCAGTTTTAGGAATATTGAAAATTTCATTTAAATGTCAGACTAAAATAGTGGATAATTAGTTGAACTTTGAAAATAATGGCGTCATTGCTGTCAGATTAAAAGACTTAGTGTATGAATTCTTAGAAGCTATTTATAACAGTAGCACTGTAGTTACACCTACATTGCAATAACCTTTTCGTGATATTCTACAGTTTAAATTGTGAGATGCATCCTGGTGATGTTATTACAAAATATACGCTACATTTGTAACTGACAATGTGATTATCATTCCATATATTAATATTAAAAGTAGATAGTTACAGTCGTGTGAAAATTGAAGAAATTCAAATTTGAGAAGTTCAGCTTTCTAACTAAGTATGAATAAAATGCCTTGGAGAAGGAAAGCTAAGCAGCAGCAACAACAACAAAAACAACAGAAGCACAGGACATCATTTTTCTCAGATCAAGTGATAAAAGATAACTCGGTTACAAGTTGCCCGTGTGAGCTCTATTTCCCAGAGCCATCAGTGACACTTAATGAATTTGGGGCCATTAAGGATGTATGTTTGTCAGGGGATGTAACCCTTTTGTGGAGTAAACACTGTTTGGTACATTTATGTGAGATTCCAGGAGTTGCGCCCAATTTTCCATTCACACTGGAAGATACTGGTCAAGATTGTGAGGTGCGGATTCTTTTACTTAATTTTTAAGCAGTTTTTTTTAAAAAAAACCTACTTATTAGAATGGCAATGTCGTATGTCAGTGAAAAACAACCTACATATTAGAATGGCGATGTCATATGTCGGGCGGCAAACCTACTTATTAGAATGGCGATGTCGGGCGGGAGGATGGGCGGGCGTCAAACATTGGTTTCCGTTCAATAACTTGAGTTAGGATCAACCAATTAAAATGAAACTTGGTTTGTAGGTAGCTTGCATGGAGACACAGCTTGGGATTGCATTTGGGGTCACTAGGGTCAAGGTCAGGGTCACTGTTACTAAAAATAGAAAAACGATTTCCGCTCAATAACTCAAGTAAGGAGTGACCAAATGCAATGAAACTTGGTGTATAGGCAGCATGCTTGGGATTGCATTTGGGGTCACTAGAGTCAAGGTCACTGTTACCAAAAATAGAAAAACGGTTTCCGCTCAATAACTCAAGATAGGAGTGACCAATTACAATGAAACTTGGTCTGTAGGTAGCTTGCATGGAGACAAAGCTTGGGATTGCATTTGGGGTCACTAGGGTCACTTTTACTAAAAATAGATTTTATTTTTTTTTAGTTTTTAGATTGTTTTTAGCAAAAAAAAAATTGTGGGTGAAGGTCACTAGGGTCATGGTTACTATAAAATTTAAGAATTTTTTTTTTTTTCAATTTTTCAATTGTTTTAAGAAAAGAAAAAAAATCTTTGCAGAGGGGGGAGTCAAAGTGGCTGGGTTTTTTTAATTCTACAGTTTCTACAGGCGCCGCTTAAACCTAATTTGGCGTCATTGCGGCATCTTCTTGTTTTTTTTAGACGGCAGGTCCTGTGTTTAATTGAGTTCACTTTGAATGTACTGATAATTGTAAAATTAATTTACCGATAGGATATAATGGTAAGCACTGGCATGTTCTATTCACTTCAAAACAATGTTGATTATGCCTTTCTTTTGTATTCAAGTAATTTCTTCACAAAAAAGGGTTGCCAGGAAGCCTTTACTGAAAAAATACTACAATATATTACACATACATAATATAACACTTTATCATCATTTAAATAGTAAAGTTTGATTGTTTTGCATACAAATAAAGGTGACATTTCCTCTGGTAAGGCATTTTAATTGGTAAAATAAGAGCTACTTGTAATTGTGCTCCTGGGACAATGGTGGTTACCCAGTATTCAAATTATAATATTGTATACCATGTATTTATTTTGCTTGGGGAATGATGTGTTGCTGTTTTATATAAGTTTGCACTGTAATGTATACATTGTCTGCTGTCTTTCTTTATGGTTGGATTGAGGATTCATTCTTCTACAATCTGATTAAAGTAATCTCCTCAAAAATCTGAGGACCAATAGAAAGTCACGTTCAGACAACCTTTCCGCCAGACAATCGGAGCTATGCTTTCAAGGTTTTAAAAAAGAAAGTAAAGTCTATATTTCCCCCCAAAAAGCTTTATTTAGATGGGATCCCGAAAAACAGACTAATTGATATTGAAAAAGGATCCTAAATGTGTATCTAGACAATGTGCAGAACCCATTTGTCATGCTGGTCAAGGTCAAAACATAAAGTCAAATTTTTGAGTCTTGAAATTTATGTCCTTTTGAAACATAGTGATGGCCCTCAGTTCAGATGTTGACTATTTCAAAACAATGAGCATATTAAATCCATGATCTGATCATGTTGGGTCAATGTCAAGGTCACATTTTAAGGTCAGTGTTCATGGTAAATATTAATTTGAAAAGAGATCTTATAGAAATGTATGTAACATGACCCTTTACAAAAGAAGCCTAAAAGAAACTAGTTAGTCAAAAAATAAAACGATGCCATTGCAGGTTGGGTTTAGTAATATTAGCTTTAGAAATGTATGTTGAAAAAGAACAGGCGAGTGAAAAATCATGGTAGTCAGATCACTATTGATGGTTGAAAATTCAATGTGGTCCTACATTTTGTATAATCATTGAACTGTTAAAGTTGCCTGAAAATTACTCAGTTTAATTAAAATGCAGAAACAGTTTCAAATTCAGGCATTCTTGACGTCATGCTTCTGGCTCAATCTTGTGAGTGTTAGCCTGAATGCACTTAAGTCCAAGTCTGTCGGAGATGCTATAGCCATATCTTCTGTTATAAATCTTTTACAGCCCTTTTTCGTCACAGACTATAATTGTTGGATAAGGTCTTGGTATCCTGAGGTCACTTACTCATACATGTGATTTGCACTTATGTTTGAGCTTAAATGACTAACACAAGTGGTAATTTAAACTTAATTGCATAAGGAAACTAATGCTTCTTTAAAGTAGATTACAAAGAATAGTTTTTAAATGAAAGTCACGGAATCACTAAACAAACATATAGAATTACTGGACATATAAAATCAAGACTTTAGTAATTTTGCAGTAAGTATGAATTTTCGTGACCAGGAAATTATTGACTGTAACACAAATACTGAAACTGGGAAGTATATGAATTAGCACAAATGATCATTTCTGAGGGAATTTTATTTGTATTCATTTCAAGGAAAGTTTTACTTAATTTATGATTCATGTATTTAATTTTAGGATATAATCAGTTTCAGTTGGAAACAGTATTAATCAAATGTGATTTATGATAGAATTTGTGATAGAATTATCTCTTGAATATTATAGTAAGCTTTTAGTGATAGTGAGTGATAGAATATTACTTTGCAGTTGGACGGAGATCTTTTTCGTAGCATACTAAAACCATTTGATTCATGACTACAAAGTCAAAACCGGAAACTAAACAAGGGAGTTCTAGAGCAATGATATTTAAAATACCATGGAAACGAAAAAAACATGTACATGTGCAGACTCATTTCTTCTCTGATCAAGTGATAAAAGACTATTCTGTTAGGCAGTGTCCAGTTGCACTTTACATTCCTAAGCCATCAGTGAGTCTTGATGAGTTTGGAGCTATTAGAAATGTTCAGATGTCAGTTGAACTGGAAAACAGGTCCCTTAAATTGAGTAATTACTGTTTGGTACATTTATGTGAGATACCTGGAGTTTCACCGAAGTTTCAGTTCACAGTGGATGATACTGATGAAAATTGCAAGGTGTAAAAAATATTAACATTATAGAGAATAGCATAAAGTTCTTTAATGACATATATTTTCCATTTTTAGCTCAGCTGAGTCAAAAGCTCTGGATGAGCTATTAATGTGGTTGGGTGGTTTGGCATCCATTGTCTGTCATCCATCATCTGTTGTCAAAATTTCACGTATTACTAAAGGTTTTATTTAATGAAACTACATATCAGATTTTTACCAAACTACCCTGCTATTGTTCTTTTTCCAAAAACAGGAAAAGGTTGTGAACCTATTCACTTACACGAGGGATCAACACTGTAACTAAAAATTAAAAAAAAACAACTTAAAATGGCTACATCTTAGGAACCAGTGGAACGAATGTCACCAAACTTGCTCTGTAGCATCTTTGTAGTGTCCCCTTTCATAATTCAGGAAATGGTTCCAATCTTTTGCACACAAGAGGCCACTGTTACTGAAAATAGAAAAAATCTTGAAATGGCTACTTCTCACAAACCAGTGGATAGAATGTCACCAAAATTGCTCTGTAGCATTCTTTCATTGCCCTCTTCCAAAATTAAACAGGGCCACTGTTACTAAAATATAAAAATCTTTAAACAATTAATAAGAACATTCAAATCAGAATTTTGTGTAAACTAATTGATAAAAACTACTAAGTGTTGTGAGAAAAAAGTTGAGAATAACAGCCCCGGTGGGGAGGGAGGAGTACAGGGAATAAGGGTGTGTCAACCATTCAGATAATAGTAGGTTCAAATCCTGCTAATTTCTGGTAACTCATTGACAAGTGATATACCAAAATAGCAGGAACTGAGAAGAAACCTTCCAGAGAAAAAAAATGCCTTTGAATCACAGCAGCAAATGAAACAATAAAAGTACTCATTTGAAGATTTAACAGTGATTTTACTTCCTCTGATTTGATAATGTCACAGTCTTGTAAATAAAGCATGTTATTTCCTGATAGGAGTTGTTAGTATAGGCAAATGAAAATGATTCTTTCTCATGATTACTCCCCAATATAAATTAGTGCTAATATCAATTTAACAGTTACTAATTAAGAACCAACAATAGTTGGCTTTGTTCTAAAAAAGCAGAAATATGTTTGAATATAGATGTGGCTGCCCCACTTGTCAAGAAGTTTGTTCTCAAACAACCTAAGAATAATGTATTGTCTGGCCTAAGCCGTATAAATGCCATAGTTGTTGTGGTTTTACTATAATAGCTGGTGAACAGTAACTGTTTTTTAATGTATCAATAATCATTCACAACAAGAAGTGCTGTGTAATTGTGGATATCACAGTACATATTTCTGTGATCAGGAAGTAGATCTACATGTATACACTGTGCCAAACCTGCAGAAGTTACTTCCCCTTACAGTATATGAAGTAATAACATAAAAATTTGCACCAGTTTCGGTTTCCACTGAGCTTATGATAACTTATAAGAATATTTCTTACATTATTTTGAAGAAAGGTTGAAGGACATTTCCATTGTCCATGTTGTATAAGATGCTTTAAGATGAAAATTTAGTTGTTTACTTAACACAGTCTAAAACGATATATAGTTACTCTTTTCAGCAACAGACATGTCTGAATTCTATTGTTCAGTGATGCATTATTTTATGTATGTTTCAAATACTAATTAATATAAATACCCTTTAATAGTTATGAAGCATAGATCAAATTTTAAACAGTTTAAGGTTATATTTCATTTTCCAGTCATTTCATGGGCATCAATGCTTTCACCTTTGACCTTTCTTACACTGCATGTATGAGAAGCCTTACTACAAGGAGAAGTTGGACTGCCCTGTCATTTTGCTGAAAGTCACCTGTTGATCTATGGTACCATTTAGGGAAAAAATTAAAATCAAATGAAATTTTGTTGTGTTTCTTGGAGTTCAGTTTTCCTGGCTTCTTTTTTGTGAACCAAAGAAGTTAAAAATGGTTATTAGGCCAAAAAAAAAATCTGTGTTTAGGGCACTGGTCCTAAAAATTCAAAACATTGTATGACTGTTAATCCTGAATTTTTTGGCCATTTTTAAGGAAAACAAGGTGAGGGTATTCTAAGGATTACTTGACGCAATCAAAAATAATATTTAGGTTCTTAAACAAATTTTTTTTATGCGACTAATGTATTTATACTGATATTATTTCTGTTTCTATATTTTATTTTTGCACGGGAGTAAATTAGAAAAATTGAAGGAACTACTTCCATGTCTGAAACCCCGCCAACTTTTTCCGAGTGCTTTAATCATATTAATGCACTCGAATTGACTATAGAAATATAACATAGGCATATTAGAATAAATCATAAAAAAATTGACAGTGCAAAAATATACCACTGTATAGTAAATTCTTGATTTTTGTACATGCTTATGTTATTGTTTTCTTCACATAATAATTGATGTTTTCAGATCTGTCTTAGCGTGGTTTTGAATCGCAGTAAAAGTGGAGACTTCAGTTACCAGATCCGTGACAAACTCTGGCACGAATACAGTCATAAAGTCGGCGACAGATGGCGACGCTTTGTTCTCAAATTTGATGATGAAGATGAGGACAAATTTTATCAGTTTGAAGAGAAACTAAAAGATATCCTACAAGAAGTAAATAGAGTGGAAGAAATACAGAGCAATAAGCGTAAGTAATGGACATTTTGTTCTGAAAGCTTATATACCTTCAAGTTGATGAATCAAATATCTCTTGGCAGTAACTTGTATCAAACATCGGGTGCCAGTTTGCACTTGTTCTGTGTGCAGGTTATACATCACAGGTGGATGGAGTGTAGCTTTGAAGCAAAACACTGCTAATGAGTTAAAAGTACCTTTGTGACAGTATGACATTAATGTTTACATAATGCTATCTGCAGAATTTTTACATGCCTAAAATTTGAATTGTAATATTTTAAGAATATACCTTTGTAAAACTTTCTAAATTGTCAATTTCCTTTGTAGACTGAGTTCTCCAATGTGATGTCATTGACTATCTCACTACATATGACAGTTCATTGTGTCTTTGCTTTTAGTGCAGATTATGATCAGTCTGCACATCCATGAAGGCTCGGCATGATTTGTATTGTTTTCTATTCAATCATTAAGTTTTCATTGAGCCTTCCTTTGAACAAATTATTAATGGTGTGGTCTAGTTTGAAAGATGGACAGATCCATTTTAAAAATTTAGCATGGTAAGGGTTAAAGAGTTCAGTTTTCTCACTTTCTCTTTTCAGTTTACCTTCTTGTAGCTGTGCAGACCAAGTTAGAGAAGAGGAAGAGTTCATTAAGTCTGAACAGACACAGCAAACTGTCACTAAGAGATCTGCAACAGATTGAACGAAATCCTCCAGCAGTTAATGAACCAATTTCTCCTCCACTGAATGAAGATTCACCTAGCAGTAGTGACAGCTCTTCAGAGGAGGAGAACAAAGACAGTGACAAACATTTTTCTTTAATCGCTCCCTTTGACCCTGCACCATACATTCCTGATGGGGATCTATATTATGACAAGAAAGATTCTGTAAGAAGTGTAGTAAATAATGAGTCTGTTGTGTTTAAGAGTATAAATCACCTCTGTGACAGTCTACATATCCACCCTAATGAACTACCACAGACTTTGTCATCTATACTGAAATCATCCTTCATTTCTGATGATGCAGATGAACTTCCTTCTGTGAATTCAAGGTATAAACCAGAATTTGGAAGTCGTTTGAAACAATCGGCTTCCCGTAGATGGCAGCATGGTCATGGGAATGATATTCTGGAGGGATTGAATTCAGAGTTCATACCATCCGAAGAGTTATATATTCCAATGGGATATGCAGCAGTAGATAATAAAAAGACAGATCAAAAAGAAGAGAAAGAAACAAGTATGGCAGATCAAAACCGATTGCAGAAAGCACAGGAAGTTGCAAAATTGTTACAAACAGCTATAAATAGCAATGATGCAATTCTTGCCCAGGACTATGCTAACCAGCTGGCATTACAGAATGTGACAGTGACTTTGGATGTAAAACTGAAGACACAAAGCCCTGGAGACAAAGACAAATATTTCAAGTAAGAGATGAGTTTTATTACTTCAATTTATCTTTGAGTGCAGTAAATCTTGTGTAAGTGATCACCTGTATCACCTGGTTGGTTGCGGAAGACAACCAGTGATATATACGGTAAACAGTCACCTGTGATGAAAACACAAGTACTGTAATAAGCAGCCATTATTTCAAATGGCCTATTTTGTTTAATTAGTTTAATTAAATGTTTTTTATTTGATTCTAAAGAAAGCATTCTTAGCTAATTGAATTGCTCTCAAACACTCATTCCAGATGTTATGCTTGCAAAAAACAATGCTACCTGTTAACAATGGTATGGAATCTGGCACAGTGGCATTATTGTCTCCACCTAGTACACACCTCATATTTAACTAGGATTCAAACCGCAGACATACTGCGTCAGAGGTGAATGCCTCTGAGCTATTGAGGCACATGTTGATATTCTGAGTATTGTACAACTGTCACACGACTGAGTCTTAAACAACTGCACATGGAGCAGTTCGCATTCGTCTCAGGATTGAAGGGCCCCGGGTGCAATCACTACCATCGCCATGTCGGTAGTGTCCTTAGGCAAGACACAAAACACGCTATTTTGTTTTCCGAGAAAAATCTTGAAAATAAGAAAAATTGTCCAGATTGCTTGAACCAGTCGCATAGTAGCCGTTTGACAGCGGTAATGAGGATATTAATTATGAGGACAGCCTTTCTGCCTGTATAACTCACGCCAGCCCTGAGTTTTATGTAATCCAAAGTGTTGCATATCAAATAATCAATGAATCAAGGTCTGGCAAGACGCAGTCCATTGAAAGAGCACCTCAACAGATTCGCACGCATTCTGATTATAAGCAAGGTAAAGATGAACAAATGCACCTCTGCCTTGAAACAGATGAAAGCAGATGCAAGCAGACCTGCAGACTATGCATGGTATAGTCTACACACATGCAGAGTATGCATGGTATAGTCTGCAGACCTGCAGAGTATGCATGATATAGTCTGCAGACCTGCAGAGTATGCATGGTACATGTATAGTCTGCAGGCATGCAGATTATGCATTTTATAGTCTGCAGACCTGCAGATTATGCATGGTATAGTCTGCAGAGTATACATTGTATTTTCTGCAGTATATTTGACAGTTCTGTAGTTTGTGTAAATTGTATACAGTCTTTAATTGCATGCTTGGTATATAGTGTCTGCACAGCTGTGTTAATTCAATGCAAAGGTGTTGTTTTATCTGTATTCAATTACTCCTACTACAGTGTACATTGCTTTTTCTGTATTCAGTTACCCCTACTACAGTGTACACAATTTACAGTGTAAAGATAATAATAACAACTGCTGTTACAGTAATAATTTCTTTATTTCCAGAAGTTAACAGTGTAGGTTATACAAAAAGTGCAAATAACGAATACCCCGTAGGCCTTTTATTCAATAATTTCTTCTAGTTTTGAACAAAATAAGACCAAAAATACCAATTTTCAAGTATCTAAGAGATAAAAAGCTGTAAACCAACCTTAATTTTTTTGCAAGCCCCGACAGACCCTAACACATATATTTGGCGATAGTGTACCTGTATCTGGTGTGCGTTCAATTATTTAAAGTACACAAGTATACATGTATCTTCTGTTCGATTCTACAGTATGATTTTATCAAGGAAAACATCCGACTCAAAGTTTATGAAGATCCAATGAAAAATGCTACTTCTATTGCATGATGAATATGGTTTTTCTTTGATTATACCTTGTGACATTTAAACCCAAAATGACCCATATTCAAACTCAACATAGATTTCTTTAAGATAAAGATCTTATGAAACATAGGCCATAATGGCCCTTAATCGCTCACCAGAGACATACTTATGACAATATTTGACTAAAGTTCAGCCCTAAACTACATATCATTAACACAAACATTCTGTTTGACCCGTACTGCTGACCAATTTACATGAGGATGGGTTGTAAATGTCATCTGTATGGCATACACATGGTTTTTAATCTGTGACCTAGTTTCTGACCCCAGATGAACCACATTCAACCTTGATCTTGATTGCATTAAGATAACCATTATGTCCAAGTTTCATGAAGATTCAATGCATTCACAAGTGGTTGCTATGATTTGACCCTGTGACCTAAGTTTTGAACCCAGATGACCAATATGCAAACTCTTATCTAGAATACACCAAGGTAGCCATTCTGACCAAGTTTCATAAAAATCCAAAGACATATGCAACCTATATTGCATACACTGGGGTTTTCTATGATTTGACCCCATGACTTAGTTCTTTAGCCCAGATGATCCATATAACAATGTGGCCTTGAGTTATTAAGGCAGTCATTCTGACCAAGTTTCATGAAGATCCAATTAAAAATGCAGTCTCTATTGCATACACAATGTTTTTCAATGATTTTACCCCATGACAAAGTTTTCGACCCCAAATGACCCATACTTGAATTCGAAAATTAGAATGAAAAAAAGATAAATGCAACCTCTATTGCATACACATGTGAGTGACAAGGTTTTTCTTTGATTTGACCCCGTGACCCAGTTTTTGACCCCAGATGATCCTATTCGAACTCAAACGAGCTGTCCCTCACAAGTGACGAATGCCCCCGAAAGAGGTGCCTCACAGTCTGTGTCCTCTCCATGTGCTCAATAAATGTGCTATGTAATTTTAAAATCCTTCCATGCATGACAGAGTAACCATGCATACAGTTTTCCATTACTTTAAACACTAAGTGTGACCTTGACCTTTGTGGTAGGGATGTGGGTCTTGCACGCGACACGTCATCTTGATGTGCTAGACATTTGTGCCAAATTATTTTAAAATCCTTCAATGCATGACAAAGTTACAGTCCGGACACGAATGTGTGCATATATGCATATATAGAGGAATCCATTACCTTCAAACTCTAAGTTGACCTTGACCTTGAGCTAGGGACGTGGGTCTTGCACGCGACATGTCGCCTTGATGTGCTAGACATTTGTGCCAAGTTATTTTAAAACCTTCAATGCATGACAAAGTTACAGTCCGGACACGAATATGGCATATATGCATATATAGAGGAATCCATTACCTTCAAACTCTAAGTTTGACCTTGACCTTGAGCTAGGGACATGGGTCTCAGACGCGACACGTCGTGTTGATGTGCTGGACATTTGTGCCAAGTTATTTTAAAATCCTTAAATGCATAACAAAGTTACAGTCCGGACACGAATGTGTGCATATATGCATATATAGAGGAATCCATTACCTTCAAACTCTAAGTATGACCTTGACCTTTGAGCTAGGGACGTGGGTCTTGTACGCGACACGTCGTCTTGATGTGCTAGACATTTGTGCCAAGTTATTTTAAAACCCTTCAATGCATGACAAAGTTACAGTCCGGACACGAATGTGTGCATATATAGAGGATTCCATAACCTTCATACTCCAAGTGTGACCTTGACCTTTAAGGTAGAGATGTGGGTCTTGCACGCGACGCGTCGTCTTGATGTGCTAGACATGTGTGCCAAGTTATTTTAAAATCCTTCAATGCATGACAGAGTTACAGTCCGGACACGAATTGTAAGTGGGGACGCACAGACGGACGGATGGACAGACGGACGGACAGACGGACGGTGCGATTTTAATATGTCACCCTTCGGGGGCATAAAAAGATTTCATCAAGGCTGTCATTCTGACCAAGTTTCACCTAGATCCAATGAAAATAAGCAGATTCTATTGCATACACAAGGTCAAGTGTAGACAGACAGACGGAAGACTGACATCAGGCGATCACAATAAACCATGAGCATTTTAGCTGAAAAAAACTATGTCAACATCATTATCTAAAGAAGACTTCTACATCATAATCACTTAATACTTAATTGACCTTCTTGGACAGAAATTATGAACTATTGTGCTCTTGTGAAATGAACTCATTTGGGTAATTTAAGAACAAGAGGGCCATAATGGCACTATATCACTCATCTGAGTTCTAATGCACTTGCTGCTAAGAGAGTCAGTGGTTGCTTGGAAAGTTAGTGGTTGCTATAGGAACTCATTGGAAGCTTGGATTTTCCTATAACTCTATAAAAAGTAAAGGGACCCCCTCACCCACACAGGCATGGTCAATTTTGATCCAAGGGGCTTGATTTGAACAAACTAAATGGAGGAACATTAATTGTTGCCATAGCAACCAGAGTTCTGCATGGAATGGAATTCTTTGAGCAACTTTGGTAGAGCTTCAGGCAAGGAACATCCCTGCCAAGTTTCATCAACATTGGCCAAGTGGTTTCAGAGGAGATGTCGACGGACGACGGACAATTATTCATCCGTAAAGCTCAGCCTGGCACAAAATGCCAAGTGAGCTAGTAATTAAATCAAAACAGGAGATAGATTTCCACCCTGTTAGACTAGAAAAATCAAACACTTTCAATCAATTTGAACACATGACAAACCTGATCATGTATATTAAACTAAAGGTGGTCAATCAGATTTTGGCCATGTTACAGATTTGTTTGAAACTTTAACATCTGATCAATTACACTCATTTATGTTCACTTAGCGCTTAATTCAAGTAAGATTTTCACTGGAGGTATTTTTAAAATTTGATTTCCCTATCCTGGTTTTCCAACCAAGATAGAGTTATTTTATCATAAGTACAAATCTGATACACATACTTTGCCTAAGGAAAGATATAAATATAAAGGACAATTTTGCCCACGGGTTTCGTCTATTTTTCTTTATTACAAAATTTTTCTCGGAAAAAAAAATTGCGTGTTACAAATAATTCCACATTGCCTCTCTCACATTGAGGTTGATTCCATTTGGAAAGAGTCTCAAGAGCGATAAGTATAAGTTGTAAGAACTTGTTTCACAATCAGGAATAAATAGATAAATATAAACTAAACAACTGCACTACAGAGTCTTGTACAACTTTCACACCACTGAATCATAAAAAAACTGCACAACTGAGTCTTGTACAACTGTCACACCACTCAGCCGTGTACAACTGTCACACCATTAAGTCATAAACAACTGCACCACTGGGTCTTGTACAACTTTCACACCACTCAGTCTTGTACAACTTTCACACCACTCAGTCTTGTACAACTTTCACACAACTCAGTCTTGTACAACTTTCATTGAGTCTTGTACAACTTTCACACAGTCTTGTATTACTTTTACACCACTGAGTCTTTTACAACTTTCACACCACTCAGTCTTGTACAACTTTCACACCACTCAGACATGTACAACTGTCACACCATTTAGTCTTGTACAACTGCACCACTGAGTCTTGTACAACTTTCACACCACTGAGTCTTGTACAACTTTCACACCACTGAGTCTTGTACAACTTTCACACCACTGAGTCTTGTACAACTTTCACTGAGTCTTGTACAACTTTCACATCACTGAGTCTTTTACAACTTTCACACCACTGAGTCTTGTACAACTTTCACACCACTGAGTCTTGTACAACTTTCACACCACTGAGTCTTGTACAACTTTCACACCACTCAGTCTTGTACAACTTTCACACCACTCAGTCTTGTACAACTTTCACACCACTCAGTCTTGTACAACTTTCAATGAGTCTTGTACAACTTTCACACCACTGAGTCTTGTAAAACTTTCATACCACTGAGTCTTGTACAACTTTCACACCACTCAGTCTTGTACAACTTTCACACCACAGAGTCTTTTACAACTTTCACACCACTGAGTCTTGAACGACTTTCACACCACTGAGTCTTGTACAACTTTCACACCACTGAGTCTTGTATACAACTTTCACACCAATCAGTCTCGTACAACTTTCACACCACTGAGTCTTGTACAACTTTCACACCACTCAGTCTTGTATAACTTTCATTGAGTCTTGTACAACTTTCAAACAGTCTTGTACAACTTTCACACAGTCTTGTACAACTTTCACACCACTCAGTCTTGTATAGCTTTCATTGAGTCTTGTACAACTTTCACACAGTCTTGTACAACTTTCACACCACTCAGTCTTGTACAACTTTCACACCACTCAGTCTTGTACAACTTTCACACAGTCTTGTACAACTTTCACACAGTCTTGTACAACTTTCACACCAATGAGTCTTGTACAACTTTCACACCAATGAGTCTTGTACAACTTTCACACCACTGAGTCTTGTATAATTTTCACACCACATTCATAATCTTAAACAACTGCTACACCACTGAGTTGTTTCATGCTTAGCTAGATTTCCTTTATACTTTGACACATGGCATACATATTAGTTTTTCATATAACTTCATTCCATGTACTCAGAATGATGTTAGAGTGTTTTGTTTGTTTGTTTTGGTAGTTTGAAGGTGAACATTGAGGACAAGGAGGCATCTGGTGGGACAATAACACTGAAAGTAAGAGCCACAGACACTATAAGAGATCTCAAAAATCGGGTACGTCATCTCACATGATATTCTTTTGAACCAGCAAATTAATGTTCAAGCAAGTACATTCGTACTAAATACTGAGTTGAACTTTTAACTTGAGAGTCTCCTGTCAACCAGTCCTAAGATGACAAATATTACCACTTAAGATAAAAGTCTTGATTGGCAACCGAAGTGTTTACACTAGGATTTCAGGGAATTTACTTCTTATACTTGCAACTGATCTTTTTTAAGTCATAAGTCATTGACAGTTTAATTTGAGTTTACTGTGTATTTAGCTGTTTAGCAATATATGAAACTAGAATATCATCAGAATGCAGACTGTCTTATAACAGTGTATGCATGATTTAAGTTAATAAAGTACATTAATTTTCTTAACTTCGCTTTAATAAAATACATGTATATGCAATTTGCAAGATGAACAAAAAAATGTTCAAGTCTCCTTTACAAGATTGTATCAGGGTATTGGTCCAGACAGGTTATGGGAAGTTTTAAGTCTGAAGCCTGTCTGTAACCATGGTAACAGCCTGTCTTGAGTAGAGGATTCCCATTGATACAGCCTGTGAAATATCTTTCCAAAAAAATTAGGGATGGGAACGAATACTAAAATCAATATTCGAATATTCGGTTTGGCATATTCGAATATATTCGAATATTCGTTTTGTGGTGTCCATGTATATTTTCTTAACACGACGGATACGCCACTACAGTATGTTTAGTATGAAAGTGTTTACTTTAAAACGGTTTATAAAAGAAACAAATTATTAATTTTCCACAAGGAGAAGTTTGGCTAACATTTCACGATTTTATCTTTGTATTACGTAAAATATTTGTATGTATAAAGATTTAAAAAAAAACAAATTTGTATTCTTTCAGAATAGCCGTTAAAATGGAATTAAAGTAAAAGAGATTACCTCCCTTTTCTATAAACTATGAATGAGTTAGTATATAATTTTATATGGAATGAGAAATAATTTTCGCAAATAAAAAGTTTGGATAATATTTCAACCGGTTTTTATATTTTTCTTGTGTATAATATTAATAAAAACATTTTCTCTCGCTGATGGAGGGCTGTGGGTTCGTGGAGTTTGTGGCAGAAAACTACTAAATACGCCTGGCATAACTGAAATACTGTTGAAACTGGCGTTTACTTTAACTGGATTAATTTTTCCAGGGAAGATACGGGAAAACAAATAAATAAATAAACATTGATAATTTTTATTTACATGCGTAAAGATCAACATGTACATAGTACATAAAATATAGCACCCGTCAATTTATCAAAGCATCAACTCAACAGATCGCGTGAAATAAGTCCAAACACGCGAGGGGGCATGTTAATTGATAGAGCGTACAGTAAATTAATATCGTTTAGCAAGATCAAACTTAAAGTAAGGATGTTAAAAGTAATTTCAAACATATTTATTAAAGGAAAATAGTTGAGTTATTCTGAATGATTGGACAACGAAAGAGTTATATCAGTATAAGCGTGATTGGTTATTCGTTTCCGTAAACATGGCGTTGATCCTGGAACATTGTGAGATAAACAACTTTTAAAATTTGTTACATAAAACAGGCGACAATTAAAATGAACAAAAGATAAAAAAGTCACCACAATAACACCTGATGCAAACTGTTAATCCGTAACGATGCCCCCTGTCAATTATGCATTGCAACTTTCGTGTTAATTGGGAAATTTTTGACACGCTCTAAACAAACAATACAGAACAAACGGTTTTATTCGGCATAATTAGCATTCTTTAGATTGCTACCTATTTAACAAAATAATAATAATAATAATAATTTACGAATATTCGAATTTGATTTTCGCATTCGAATATTCGGCCGATTTTCGAATATTCGAATATTCGTTCCCATCCCTAAAAAAAATCATTATTTCTCATGATGATATGCTCTATCTCTGGCTGGATGTACAACCATTTACAATCAATATAGCAGAAGAACATGATGTAGACAAAACGTCATTCAAACATCAAAACCAGTTTTGTCATCAATTTAGGATGAACTTATTGAACTTGGGGTCAGAAGTCAAGGTTACCATAAGATTTAAAACATTTTCTGATCAATGATCATTAGAGAATATTTGTGACTTAGTCTAAGGAGCATCAAAATTAGATGAGGTTGGTCATGGCCAGTAAATGACCCCTGACTCTTGCTGGATCACTAGGTCAAATATTAAGGTCACAGGAACCTTAAAATATCAATGATATTAATCGCTAACAGAAGAATGTTGCTTAAATCTTTAAACTTGTAACAGTACCAGGTTAATAAATTACAATTTACCTTAAAACTATATTTATTAAAACATTATAAGGAAGACAAAGGTTTTGAAAAAAAATTGTATGTTGGATCACAATGATTATGTAAATACTTTTTATTGCTTTCTTTTACCAGATGCTGATGAAACATATGTTCCCTGTGGAAGTACAGTCTTGGATAATTGGGAAGCGAATACCCCAGGATAATGAAACCCTAGAAAAATGCAAAATAAAAATGCATGGTTACACAGCATTTTTATACTTGATATCGGCTAAAGCTGCAGGAATCAACAGAGAGGAGTTTATGCGTAGACAGACCATGTTACTTAATCCAGGTAGAAGAGCATTATTTATGTTAAGTCGCATACTTTTTTGACCGCATAAACCCCATATTGATGTGAATTTTGTGATAGTTGGGAGGGTGAAATAATACTTGAAGTCCATCTTTGTTAGTATTTTCTTGTAGAACTTAGGGTCATATACTAACACTTTAATAATAAAAACTCACATACACAAAAAAAACGAAACAAATGTACACACAGAAGAAGTTGTCACAAAATGTTCCAAGTGTAAAGGCCTTTGAACAACAACAAATTATTTTTAGCTGTAATCCAACTAGTCAATGAGTCAACGTTTCAAGATACAAGACCAGATAACTTTAACGATCAATCTTAATTTTTAATAGATATTTAACTAGAATTATTTCAGCTCAATCATTGCTTCACTGAGTTCCTTTTATTATTTCCTGATGACTTAGGCTCCGTGAGCAATGTAGTTGCTTTTAAAAGGCCAGATAGTATCAACTGAATTAAAGACAGAAGATATCTACAACCACTAAAATATCTCACAAGTTGTTTACAAGCAATAAACTTATGTATACCTTGCATTAACGATTTGTTTCTGCTGAATTGTACTTTACCACCAGAACACTGTTTATTTCCAGTTTTAAAAAATGCATTTGAAATAACATTAAAGTACAATTATTGGTGATGTGTTTCAATAGTGTAAAACAAGATTATGTGTTCTAAAACTGATGAGGTTGGCAGTGAACAGTTTTGTGTTAATCAAAATTAACCAGGATTTCTTTATCAATGGGAAATATCATTAATAAACTTTTTAAAATTATTCTTTTATAAAGACTTTGCCATGGCTCAAGTACCAAAGACACCTGCCACAGCCCCTGAAATACTCCAGACCCCAAGTAGAACTGGTTCATCAACCACACCAGGATCCGGGGCTACAGGTTCAGCTTCCGCGGGTAAACCCAAAATGGTAAGGTTGCAAGATGATATTTAACAGTTACAGGGAAGCTATAAAAGTGATATTGCCATTCAAAGTGACCATCATAATTTTGAGAAATGCATAAATCATTGATTTATACACATTGCCATAATTAATATGGAAAAATATGGATCTGTTAAACAGTTTCAATGCCATCATCGAAGATATAGAGGGACCTGTCTGAGAATGAGCATTTCTATGAAGAATTTCTGGCACTGTCTAAATTTGCACAGTCATGGACTTACTGGGTAGGAAAAAAAGATTCAATGAAAATATCGCTAAAGGTGTAAAGTATTGTCTTCTCCACTTCCTGTATAAAGAAGCTTTGTTCTATATAATTATTATGTGTTTTGTGTGAGTTGAATTACTTGTAGTCAGAAAGTAAATATTCACCTATTCTGCTTTTTAGGAACCTCGTATTTTAGCTGAAAATCTTAATATAGCTGGCAAGAATGAGAAACACACACCAGAAAAGTTACAGGGTCAAGGTCAGGGGAAAGTTCAAGTACAAAAATTAGTGAAAAACGAACCAAATGTAAATAGGGTTAGGCAGTCCGGTGCAGAGATTGCACAAGTGATGCAGCAGATAGGACCGCAGATAGGTGCTGCAATGAGTGCATACCCAGTAACACCGTATGGAGAGTCTAAACAACGAATCCCTGTCATGCACCCTGAGGAGAATGAAGAACCACAGGTTTGATAGTCATTGTTCTTTTTCATTGTCCAGAGTAGTGTGAAATGTTTGCATGTTTATATCATTATTTCCTTTAAAAAGATGGAAATGACAAGTATCTGAATGAAAAAGACTTGATGAGGTTTTTGTCAAGTGACGTTATTGAAAAAAATTAAATGAGATTGAGATCAAAAAAGGTTTGAGGCTATCCAAGATTATGTCATAATTAATCTTTTCTTTGTATGATGAATAGAAATAGACAAAATATTTAAAGAACAAATTGATCGTCACTGTGCAGGTATCATGTAATTGTGTTACAAGGTGGTACAAGGTTGTAGATTCGTTGATTTAATAAAGATAGCAGTATGTACCATGAAGTGATCAACTAAATGTTTTCTAATCACCTGTACCAAAAGGTTTAAAGAACAGATTGAAAGTGGTACAGATACATTTCAAAGATAACATTAATTTAGCAGAAGTGGTAGTCTGAAAACAAGTAGTAAGGTTTTACAGCTCTGAGTTATTAGCCATCTCTACATTAAGTGATTATATTTGTCAGGTGAACTGAAATTGGCAGCCTTTGACAGTGTTACGCAAAACAAAAATAAGAATGGTCAGAAAACATCTGCATTCAATAAAATCAGTTTGATTCTTCTGTACTATACTTTGCTTGTTGTATCTTACATTATGTAACTTTCTTGTTTTCTGTACAGCAAGGATGGGCCTGTCCAGCATGTACATATATCAATCAGCCGACACGACCTGGGTGTGAGCTCTGCGCTAATGCCAGACCCGCTGACTATGAAATACCACCTGATTATGTGGTAACAGAGGAAGAGAAGAAACGCCTTGAAATGGAAGCACTCATTGATAGACAAACTAGAGAGGTAAAAAATAATATATGACTGATTGTTTGTAGTTTGATTTAGTTGACCAGCAATATCTAGGTCACATGGTTACAAAAATTTAATTTTTTGGGATACATTAAGGGTAAGTATGTCAGAAATTTCTGAAGTCTTGCATCTTTTACAATGAGTTTTGTTTGGGGCTTAGAAGCTTAGAAACATGTTTTTTTTCTGACCCAGGTCTTGGCTTGTTGGAGAAATCTGGCAGTTTTGTCTTATCTTAGAAAAAGGTAATGGGGTATAATTGTCAGGGAAATTTTGTAAGTACATTAAGCTCATAATGTGCAGATCACTTTAACTGAGAGCTGTATTAGTTAACCTGGTTGCTATGGTAAGGAGGTATTGTCAGATTTTCTCTCCTGTGTTGCAGGTTCCTTCAGGCAGCCAGGGCAGAAAATACGACAGTGACTCAGAACGTGACCTAGATAACTTGCTACAGTTCCATGATGCATTGCAAGATACTCTTCAAAATGCACCTTCAAATTCTCCACAAGACAATATCCCAACCTTTGGTCATGATAGAACGTTAAGACGGAGGTCTACTGGTGAAATAGGCTCAGATGATGAAAACTCTCTGTCATGATGAAAGTGTCAGAAGATGTTTAGGCAGCAAAGTTAGAAGTGTTCTAATTGCTCTAGTTATCTAATGCTGGGTTTTCTACAGTTTTGTGCAATGTGATTAACATAAAACAATTGGAAAAAAGGATCATTTTTAAATGCAGTATGCCAGTGAGCATAATAGAGTACATCTTCTAATCCAGAATCCTGTTTAAACAGGAAGTTTCCATGGTTCCATTTTTTTCTTGTTTATTTTGATACAAATATACTCCAAAAACCAGACAAGTTTTTCTGGCCAATTTGGTATAAACTAGTTAAAATTTACATCTCAGATCTGAATTCAAACATGGCCCCAAAATCTTGACAGTATACAATCATTCAGTGAGGTACCAAGTGTCTTAAAACAGATACTGATTTTGTAGAAACATTTCACATGTTTGTTTACAAGGTACAAGTGGGTGAACACGTGTTAATTTAAAAACAAGTGTGAAAAAATGATAATGGAGTTATTCTCCGGTCATTGAGTAATCATTCTTGAGTGCTCATCAAATCAGAACTGTACATGAAAGTGCTCATTAATACAGGTATTTAAAGTTATTTGTATTGCAGTGTTATTTTGTGTGTTGGTCTTTCGGATGAGACCTTAAACCGAGGGTGCGATGTATCGGTGCTGTACACCGGGCATGTTAAAGAATCCAGGAGTGTCTCTGGAACAGGCTGTTTCTTGTACTATCCCCAGAAACTTAAGATAACTAAACTCTTCTGGGGGCTTTAGTCATATCCTCGCCCCCCAAAACATTATTTAAATAATTTCATGGATTGTCCGAGTTGGCAGACCACTGATGCATAAGGATGTCTTGGTTATCCGTTACCAACGATAAAACTCTTAAAAAAATACATAGTCTTATTGTTCGTTATTTAATTTATGAAAAAAGTGTGAGTTAAACACAGCAATAAATGTTTGGTGCATTTGTTCTGGCTTTTCATTTTATTAGAATTACTGTTTAAACATAAATAAGTCAGAAACAAAATCATGTCTCAATCATCTCCATGTTGTTGAAATCAAATCAAGCTTCAAAAACATAGATTTTAACATTAAATTAGTTGTTTTTTTGTACATGCACAGTACTTGATTGCTTTCTAATCTAAACATCTTAAGTTTGTAATCCAAAATTCCCTTCGTCTGATATGGTTCAAATTATATGAGTGCCACTGTTTCTACTTTTTTCATTGTTACAGTGATGTATTCTTATCTCTTGTTTAAATTCACCAATATAATCATTATATTGGTGTGAAATTGATGAACCAGTGCACTTTTCTGACTAAATGTAAGCTGTTCAATTAATCATAGTATACTGTTTGTACACAGTACTTTGTCAGTATGGTACATTGATTTATATTATAGAATAATAAGATAAAGGGGAAACATTTGTCTCCATTGTATGATTTCATTGGAAAAAGTGTAAACACATTCTAAATGATTGTGTATTCTTTTATTTTTGTATATGTTTACTGAAATATTCTTCAATTAAAATCCAGCTGTAATATACATGTACATTATTTGCAGTATGTCTATAATCTTTTCGTAAAGTTGAAAAGTTGTACATACTTTGATAAACACTAAGAGATGAGATGGGGGTGCATGTAATTTCACCAAGAAAAGTAATACTCGAAGCATCAAACCTAAGACCTCTCAGTTTTACAGACAACCACACTATTGCAGTGCCATGGGTTGCAAGTGTGAGTATCTGCAATGTCATTTTTTCTGTGACGGGTGGCAATAATTTATATGGTGTTAACATCTCTGTTTCAAATAGAGTAGTTATCAGTTACTTTTAGAGGCAGAGCTAAGGTGCTAACTTTCTTTGACTTTGTTGGTAGGTTAATTCACAAAATGTATAATAAAAAAGGTTAACCATACAACATCAACAATCTTGCAGCAGTCTGGATCAAAGTGATGTAATCTACTATATGACAAAACAAAGTTCTGTCTCGACAAAGAATTCAGTTTGTAATTTACATATTCAATAGAATTCTTCAATGTGTAAGCTTTTTTAAGAGCTTTTCCAAATCAGAATTGTTGCTGTATAAAATTTAAGCTTTTTGTTTATAATGCCTTAAAAGAAATCGACATTTACCAATGGACCAAATGTTTGGTCTGATCTTATGTTTGCATCTGAAAAGATCTTCAATCAGTTTCTTTTTAGTTTAAATGATTACCTTTTTATATTGACTAAATTATAGACTGAGGGTGAATCATCTAGTCTACCTTTCATTTAGAAGTTGTACTGATACGGTTTTTCAAACAGTAGATTTCTTTGTTTTTTATTGTCCTTGATGAAGACTTTATAAAGGTCAAACCATCACATTATTATTAAAGAATGATTAAACATAAAGTGTGTTAGTCATGTTTACATCCGGTGAATACTGATATAGTCTGTGTCTTCTGATCTCACTCAAACTTGTTTATAAAGTTCTCTGTGGCTGCACATTATGGTAACAAATGAAAGACATTATCCCCTTAGCTCAATTTTTCACAGGAGGACATAAAACCCTTCATTATTTTGCAAAAGCAGACATTTTCCCCTTCACTCTTCGAACTTTAAAATTTGATATAATGTCAGCATAAAGTTGAAATTGAAAGGTTTTTTGGTTAGTTTTATTAATTATACCCCCAAAACGAAGTTTAGGGGGGTATATAGGAGTCACCCGGTGGTCGGTCGGGCGGTCTGTTGCATTTTTCTTGTCCGGAGCATAACTTGAAAACTACTAGTTGGAATTCAATACAACTTCATACAATGGTCAAGCACATTGAGAGGAAGTGCAGTGCACAGGAACCATAACTCTATCTTGACTCATTACAGAGTTATTACCCTTTGTTACTTTTCCTTGTCCAGATTATAATTCGAAAACTACTAGTTGGAATTCAATACAACTTCATATAATGGTCAAGCACAATGAGAGGAAGTGCAGTGCACAGGAACCATAACCCCATCTTGACTAATTATAGGGTTATTGCCCTTTGTTACTTTTCCTTGTCTGGAGCATGATTCGAAAACTACAAGTTGGAATTCAATACAACTTCATACAATGGTCAAGCACAATGAGAGGAAATGCAGTGCAAAAGAACAATAACTCTATCTTGACTCATTTTAGTGTTATTGCCCTTTGTTACTTTTACTTGTCTGGAGCATGATTCGAAAACTATTGGTTGGAATTCAATACGACATCATACAATGGTCAAGCACTTTGAGAGGAAGTGCAATGTACAAGAACCATAACTCTATCTTGACAAATTACAGAGTTATTGTTTAGAACAATATCTCTTTTTAGTTTGTTTGCAAGGTATTATGTTACTATGAACTTCCTCAGTTTATAAAGCAGTCTTTTGGGGGTATTAATCACATTTAGTGATAGCTCAAGTTTTGACTAAGAACATAGAGATAATTATTATGCAGATGCATTTATAAAGATAATTTGATGACGGGGCTAATGTCAGCTTTTGCAAAAATTAAAAAGGGGCTTTTATCCTCCTGTGCAAAATTGAGCTAAGGGGATAATGTCCTAGAGAATAATGTCCGTTTACCAATGAGAACCAGTTGAATGCTATGAATTGCTATGACCTGACGGGTGCAGACATTCAGTACAGATACAGTATAATTACTGAGTGTTGCCAATCTGTGAGGAAGTTGTAAAATAATCTGCATTGATCTGACACTAAGTTACACTTCAATTTCAAGATACCATTTCAGGACACAATTACACCATGTTCTCATTGTTGTGTCATCTAGCTACAGTTACATATATTTAAAGTGAATCCAGTGACTAGATTTTAAGTTTTACAGCAGACAATGAAACTGAAAAAATGGGAATAACTAAAAAATGACAAGTGAGAGTTATGGTTCTTGGCACTGCATTACTCCTTGTCACCACATACCTATTTTCAAAGTTTGGAGTGAATCCATTGCACAGTTTTTACATTACACTTTAGATATGGATTGAAAAAAGGGGAATAATTGAACAATGACATTTAGTGTTATGGTTGTTGTGCACTGCACTTAACTTAGCATCTACAAATACTGTAAGTTTGAAGTCAATCTTGACTGTGCTGCAGATAATGTGAATGGATTTGATGGACCGACAGTCTAATTGATGGCTCAGAGATAAGATGCACCTTGTCTTTGGGGCTGATAAAGTAAAGAGGCCTTAGTAAATGTTAATATGTCACAGTGCAGAATTCTCTAAGCACTGGCTCGGCTTTAGTTCTTTCTTGAGATTTTAATGTGAAAATACACTTTGTCTAGAATGATTGTTCACATACACAGGCACAGGAACGTGAGGTGATGGTGCATCAACAAGAGCAACTACAAAACTTTGCCAACCTGCAAGAGACAGATGCTCTTGATATTATTCCAAACACAGAGGAATTTACATGCCCTATCTGCTTTGATGATATTTCAGTGGAAGAAGGCGTAGTGCTGAGGGAATGTTTGCATTCTTTCTGCAAGTAAGTTTTGAGGTGCATTTTCCACAGTTCTCCACTTCACACCAGTTTTTGTGTAACAGTAGTATCATGATAATTACTGGCAAATACTAAAATGACAAATTTAACTGGATAAAGGGAAAACAAACTTACCAAAAGTTTAACATTTTATAGCTGGTACATGAACATTGTTCTGTAATTCACTAAGTCTTAAACTTTGCTCGAGGTTGACTTATTGCTAGAATGGGTTGTGCTGTTATATTTATGATGAATTATCTATTTACTAAAGTTCTGTCTTCGCAGTATGATGCTGTTTCTGTACACCTTTTGTATCATAAATTAAAGAAACACCCTGAAAAAGAGCTCAGAATGATGCTCAGAAAAAAATTAATTAATTCAGGATTGTCCAGTATTATTGTCATTTCCCATTATGAATCATACACATTGTCAAGTATGAACTAGACATTTTATTTTATGTTTTTCAATGAATTATAGAGTTTTCTCAGTGAAATAAAAGTGATAATCCACAGTTTTGAAACAGTGGATTACCATTTTTTTTTTTGTTTTACACTACTTTAACCGGTTTACGTCAAAAAGGATACGGCGATAAGCCTGGAAACGGGGGGGGGGGGGGGGGGGGGGGGGGGGGGGTTTTGTGTGGTTTTTGTGGGGGGGTTTGGGTTTTCGAGGTATTTGCCTGTAAACAAACTCAATAAAATAGAATAACTTTAACCATAGGGGGGGGGGGGGGGGGGGGGGGGGGGCAAAAAATTGCAGACTAAAGATGTAACACCACTTGGGGGGGACAGCACATATGGGCTTATGTATGTAACATGATCTTACACCAAAACCAACAATTATCCTCTATATATTCACTTTTATCTGACATCAGTCATGTACAGCAGTATCCTGTAATACTGAAGAAGAATCATTTAAAAAGCAGACTAAAGATGTAAACCACTTGACAGCACATATCTTATGTATGTACTCTAAAAGCACAATAAAACATGAACAATAGATGAGCACATGCATGAATGTCAGTACAATATAACAGCTCTCAACATCAAGGGTTCAGACACCAAACTTTTCATATAGGTTATAAACTGTATCATAAAGCCATAAGGAAGAAAAAATAAAAACGTTAAGTATTGTGTAATGTCTACGATGACCATTGAAAAAAAAAACATAAGTGGAAGTCACGAATACTGACCATGAAAAATAAAAACGTAGATTGTGTAAGTCTAACGATAACTGACCATTGAAAAAAAAACGTAAGATTATCAAGCAACGAAAACGACCATGAAAAAAAAAAACATTAAGATTGTGAAGTCTATGTAATACTGACCTTAAAAAAAAAAACTAGTTGTGTAAGTCAAGAAAACGACCATTGAAAAAATAAAAACGTTAAGTATTGTGTAATGTCTAATGTAATAATTGACCCTTGTTTCATTGTTTCTGCAGAAGCTGTTTACGAGATGCAGTTATGTATAATGAGGAGCCTGTACTAAAATGTCCATTTGTTGATGAAGATTACGCTTGTGATGGGACCATACAAGATAGAGAAATCAAGGCTGTAAGTTTTATACTGTATATGAATTTACAGTTTGCCCTACTTTCTGATTCAATCAAATGGTCCCATTTCATTCAAAAAAGCAAGGTGTAGTTTCCATAATGATAATGGTATTTAATCACATCAGTGATTACAAAGAGAGCTTGCATAGCTTACTGAATCTAGAGCATGCGAGAGGCACTCAGGCAGCGAGCTTTTCTTCTCTGCTACACATGAATAGATGGGTCGACTTTTGCCCTCGCACCTCATGCGCAGGATTGGATTAGAACCTGTGACCTTCCATTTCTAAGGCGAATGCCCTGACCAGTGAGATATTGACGCATTATATGTTTTTTCTTTGAAAGACTGCTACTGTTGTAGCTTATTCGGTGTCTCTGTTGAGTACTGCTTGAGTTCTTAATCTACCCTCTGTCTCAATATCAGAAAGTCTTAATAAATTCAAATATGCAGAAGGTCAAGTCTTTTTTTTAAAGAAAATTTATGCATACATTAAAAGTCATATATTGTTATTGGTAGTAAGTGGCCCTGTATTGTACATAGATACACCATTAATATTGGTGTTAAATATATACATACAAACATTTTTTTTGTATTCAGTCTGAAATGATTTTTTAGTTTTATGCAAAAAAAAAATGTTTTTTTTACAGTATTGGCTGTCCCTTTTCAGTAGCTGTTTAACTTCTTTCCAGGCCTTTTTATCTGTATGTACATGTATATGTTAACACTTACAGCTGGTCAGTGCAAATGGTTATGCCAAGTATCTGGCACGAAGCCTCGCAACTGCGGAGAGTCAGGCACAGAACAGCTTCCACTGTAAGACTGCAGACTGTCCAGGATGGTGCATATACGAGGACCATGTCAATTTCTTTGTTTGTCAGGTGTGTGGAAAGGAAAACTGCCTCACATGTAAAGCTATACACCAAGGTATGTATTTGTAAATGTGTGAACCTTAATCAAGGTAAAAATCAATTAGGGATGTTAGCATGTGAAACATAATCTTGGTAAGGGTCAATTAGGGATGTTAGCATGTGAAACATAGGCAAGGTAAAGATCAATTAGGGATGTTAACATGTGAAACATAATCAAGGTAAAGGTCAATTAGGGATGTTAGCATGTGAAACATAATCAAGGTAAAGGTCAATTAGGGATGTTAGCATGTGAAACATAATCTTGGTAAAGATCAATTGGGGATGTTAGCATGTGAAACATAATCAAGGTAAAGATCAATTAGGGATGTTAACATGTGAAACATAATCAAGGTAAAGATCAATTAGGGATGTTAGCATGTGAAACATAATCAAGGTAAAGATCAATTAGGGATGTTAGCATGTGAAACATAATCTTGGTAAGGGTCAATTAGGGATGTTAGCATGTGAAACATAATCAAGGTAAATGTCAGTTAGGGATATTAGCATGTGAAACATAAGCAAGGTAAAGATCAATATGGGATGTTAGCATATGAAGCATAATCAAGGCAAAGGTCAACAAAGAATGTTAGCATGTGTATTACAATATTTTCAGATACCACGCATTTACTGTTTCAAAATTAAAAATGTTAAGTGCGATTCCCCTTTGTGCAGGAGTCACGACTATGTTAGTATTCTATTTTATATTAGAATAAACTGATTCACAATCTGTATTATTGTATAATGTATACATTTTTCAGACATTTTGTTTTCTTTAAATATTAAGAACATGTTCACTGTCATTCAATTTTAGAGTAATTCTATTCTGTGACTTGCTAGTAAAAGAAGATTAGCATTAAATTCTATTGGTTATTAGCGTTAAACTTTACAATGAATTGCTTATTGTTTTAGGTCTGAACTGTAAACAATACCAAGAGGACTTGAAGACGCGAGCGGTGAATGATAAGGCGGCAAATCAAACACAAATCATGATCAAGAAGATGCTTGATGATGGTGATGCAATGAACTGTCCGCAGTGCCAGGTACGTCGTAGCTTTATAGCTAGTCTTGATATATTAAGCAATTTATATGTGACTTCTTTGAAAAAATTTCTTGTTCATATTCATTTGAGGATAATTACATTGATTCATATCCTGTTAAACATACTGTTCTCAGTGTAATTATCACCTTGCAATTTCACTATTTTAATCTTATTTTTACTTGTCCAAAATTTTCCATAAACACAACATTAATTATTATAGTGCCTGATTTAAAACCCTGGTAACATTATTAAATTGTTTGTAAAACAAAGATTTTTTCCTGCACAATCAAAGTTTAGTATCAATTAAATATTAATAAGCTTTCTTTTTAGCATAAAATAAACACTAAATGATAAAATATTTGTTAACCTTTTGTTCCAGCGGAAAATTTAGGGAGCACCAAAAGTAGCTATTTTCACTCGTGAATTTGACACTTCTGAAAAAAATAGATCACTCAATTACATGTATCCTGATCTTTCACTGAAACCTACAAATCATTGGCATCCTGTATATTTTTCACAGGTGATAGTTATGAAGAAAGAAGGCTGTGACTGGATTCAGTGCTCAATTTGTAAAACTGAGATTTGCTGGGTCACGAAAGGACCAAGATGGGGGCCTATGGTATGTGATTGTTGTTAGTCATAAAGTTTGGTCCTTAGCACCGTTGCAAATGATGCACAAGTTTTACAAAGCCAGTGGTAGTGATAGTTCTCCAGGTAGTGTTAAGCTACAAACAAGTCAATTTTACATCTGATATATTTGATCTTTAACACATCAAGACAAGCTTACACTGTACTTGTGCCGAGTGTGATTTTTTAATGCAGTCATGCTTTAATACTTGTTCAGGTTGTTACTAAACAAAAAATCAAGGTCTGCACCGCAAACAATAGAATTTATTATTGGTCGCAATTCTGCAAAGTGTAAAATTTGCATGGCATAGGGATTACTGGAATTCAGTTGTGCGCTATATATTTTCAGGGAAATGGAGATATAAGTGGCGGCTGCAAGTGTAGAGTGGACGGACAGATGTGTCATCCAGATTGTAACAACTGTCATTAATGTCGGAAAGTTGCAAAATAATTATGTACTGATACTGAGAGATACTGCTGACAGAAAATTAACAAGTGAATACTCCTGTTAAAGATGTTTACAAGGGACATGACAGTTTCTCTAGTGGATTGAATTATGATTTTACAGTAGACAAAATAATAAAAAAAGACATTATTTTGCTTGAAAAAGACTTAATTAAACTGACTTGCCAGTGACTAGAGTTTTTAAAAACAGGAAAGTGTTCACAGCTTTTAATTGTAGTTTTTAATGTAAATAATAAATATGCTTGTGTACAATACATTATTATGCTGAAGATGGAGGGGTATATTGGTTTGCACATGTCCGTCCGTCTGTCTGTCGATAGATCAAACTATATCAGATCAGTAACTAGCAAACACTTCGTCATAGGTTCCTTAGATTTGACAGTTAGTTGGTCATGGCAATAAGATGACCCCTTTTGATTTTTAGGTTAAAACAGGTCAGTGGTCACGGTCATAGAAGCATTCAATAGAAAAACTTGTCTGATCAATTTACTAGAGAACCGAAGGTAATTACACACTGAAGAAAGTCATTTGTACAAAATCTTGTAACTCAAATAGTCAATCATTATTTATATCCTTTCCAAAGTTTTTAGCACTGTTAACAAGGACTGTACCTTTGCTAGATACTGGAGTGATAGTGCAAGTTCATAGAAATTGTTCATATTAAATGTGTTGTTACAGAGTGTAACCTCTACTGCAGCAGCTTCTGTTCATGAAAAGTTATGTCTTTAGTTAAGTTTTTAAGCGAGGTAAATGGAAATTTCACTGTATGTGTTGATACTGGATACATTAAGTGTCATATAGTACAAATTATTCATAAACTGACTGGTTTGGGTTGATTAATTCTACATCATTGAACTTGACTTATTAGATATTTATTGGAACAATATATTGTTGAGCAGTGCATTTGAGTGATAATCGCCCTGGTAATGCAATAATTATTAAATGCCTGGGCGATCATCACTCTCGTGCACTGTTCAGCCATTTATTGTTGTGTACCATACATAATTATGTGAATCTATTAGCCATGTCTTCCCCTTAATTTTTCTCTTTCAACTTTAAGTGCATGTCTTCATATAAAGTAAGATACCTGGCGTTGTACGGAAGCTTGATTTTAGCTGCAACAAGTTAAACATACATGAGTTGCTCCCCTTGTATCCAATAAACATGTAAACAGTGATCAGCTGTGTTCATATTTATTAACTCTTGCCGTTTTTAATTAAGTGATATGACTTTTTATTTGCTTCCGAGCTATTGCAGCTTCTAAATCTAATATTCTTTCTTCTAATGACTCCAATGCAGTCATTTTTGTTATGCAATGACATCAAGTTTGCATATCAAAATTTTCCAATGGCAATTATGCCATAAGTGCACTGGGTGGAGGGTGAAAAGCTGAAAGGCTTATATAGGAAAAACTTTAAAAATCTTCTTCTCTGAAACTACAAGGCCTAGAGCTTAGATATTTAGCATGTGGCATAACCTAGTTGACCTCTACTAAGATAAAACTTCAGGAGCATTTTTTGTCAATACAAAAGTGTTATTATATTTATTATAATTGACACTTATATCAAAATCTTTGAACCCGAACAATGTAATGGTGAATATGAAATTAATATTATTGATTTTACATAGGCTAATAATTGTAGGGATCGCTAATATATAAGAAAAGCTTTCAAGAATCTTCTTGTCATAACAAAAAAGGTCTAGAGCCTAGATAATTTGCAGATGGCATTGCCAAACGGTCCTCTACCTAGATTGTTCAAATCATCTTGGGGCTCACTTGGTTTTACATTGAGATATATAGGAAAACCTATAAGGTGTAATTATATAGGGTCATCACGACCTTCTTCATGGTCTAGTTATTCTTTACTAAATAGAAAAAAGAAGAATGAAGCAAGGTCAGTGATAAACATATACATATTCCTTCCCTTATTTTTAATTATTCTCCTTAATAACATTAATATCTTCTTTTAATTATTTCATATAATGATTTTGCGTCCATTCTGATGGTTGGGTGTTTTGGGGAGAATTTTATTGTTTCTAATGATACTCTTGTTTCACAAATAAGTATAAGTAGGCAAAACACATGTCATAAGTAATGTAGAAACTAACTTAATATGGATTAAATGGGCAGTGTTTACTGCTGAAGCAGTACTGTAGGAGGGGTTGTGTTTACAGGGGTATTGTCATATAATCAAAGAAGTCTGTCACAACTGATTGTTTGATTTATTTTTTTTTATGTACATTTGTGTATTTATCAAAAATGTTAATTGAACATAATTATGAATGAGGTATATTATATAAGTCAATTTTCCAGAGCTGTATTTGTGATAATAACATGATAAAGTTATATTTGCATAAACTACCAGATTTATTGTTTTATTTCCTATTTCATTGGTGAGAAATAAAAAGATACCAATAAGATATACTTTGATGTTTTTATTTTATAACAACTGAACATATAAACTACAGTAGAAGTTTTGCTATCCTCATCATCAAACTGTAAATTGTTCAAACCAAAACAGCAGTGCCTTCAGTCATTCCCCATGTATCAAGAAGTGTAGCTAGACTCTGCTATGGTAAAACTAGAAAGAGGTAAAGAGGCAGGAAAGAGGACTTTAAACAGTGCCAACTGTGTGTGCCAAGAAGCTAGAAGTTTGTTCATAAGACACAGATAAACAAAGACTGCTGATTTGTCTGAATAATCTTGTGAAGTACATGGAATCCTTGCAATCACTTAACAATACAGAAGCAGGTGGGGATCATTATAAGTAACATGTAATTGTTATGAAGAAACGGGTATAACACATACAAGAGACATAAAATCGTGAAAATGTATGAGATTAAAGCATTTAAGATGAAAGAACCACACAACTTTTGAAATATGGGTCCTAATATATATATATGGTAATAACGGGTCATACCTGTGCTATAAATAGGTAGCATGTGATAGCATTTGGCGTGCATTATTCTTCTACATAATAATTATTTATTATAAACATTCCTGCCACGTTTCAATAGAATATGACAAACCAGTAACAAGATATGGCCCTTAAAGTCTTCTTCTCTGAAACTACTGGTCAGAATTTACATCTCAGAATCATTTTGCTAGTGTAAAGTTAGAAGGATAGTTGCATGTACGTGTGTATGTACGTACGTATGTATGATTCTTTATATGAACGGGGATACCCGAAAGGGGCCTAAAAAAATACGTCCATCCAACGGGATCACCCATCCAAGCACAGGTCGCACAAAACGCAACTTCCTTAATCTGCCATGGATTCAAATCATGTCGCTAAGAAGTTATATAGGACCGTTAGAAAACTTAACGACAAGCATTGGAAACCAAAACCTAATTACTTCGTATTTTCAAATTTTCGATATCCTACACGTTAATTTCTATGATGTTTGTTTTTTTCCCTATTTTATCCGTCAACCACGAATCAGGGCTAATATCAGGGATAGAATAGTCAACTCACGTATGTGTCGTAGGGTAAATTAAAATGTGATCAAATATACAGCGGTTTTGCTTGTTTAATTTAATTCCCTTTTCTTATGTATTTCCCATTCTTCGCCTGGAACTTAGATATGTGGCATGTATACCATTGCATAATGGGGTTCTACCGAATTTGTTCGAATTATGCCTCCAAGGTAAAAACTGACCACAGCCAGGTGGTCACTAGCTTTTTTGGCGTGAATGGCAATGTACTCAGGATGGCGTTATAGGGTCATAATTGCCCTCTTGTTTGTAGTCAACATAATGCAAGGGAATGTTTATTCTGTTATCAATTCACATCAATCACAGACGACACCCTGTGTAAACATTCTTTTGTTTATTGCTGTAAGAGAAAAGATTAACTAATCAGGGCTGAAGTGTTGTATCATGAAACTGCCAGCCGCAAACTGCAATTAGACTCCGCCCATCGTTCTTTAATAGATGTATACACGTTTGCCTCTCTTCTTCGCTGAAACTATTAGGCCCAGAGTTAAGATAGTTGGTATGTAGCATTGCATACTGGGCCTCTGTATCATTGATTAACTCATCATACCCATTTGATTTTACTTGGTTTTCTATAATGGAAACAACTTTACTAAATATTCTTCTCTGAAACACTTGGCCCAGAGCTTTGATATTTAGCATTGCCTATTGGACTTCTACCAAGATTGTTCAGATCATGACCCGCTATTCAAAATTGACTACACCCAGGTCGACACTGCTTTAGACTTGAATAGGAAAATCTTCTTCTTCAGAACTGCACGGCATATAGTTTAGACATTTAGTATACTAGTAGCATTGTCTAATGGGCCTCTACAAATTTTGTTCAAACCATGGCCCCCAGGATCAAAATTGACCATGATACCCGTGTTTTACTGATTTTTATTGGAAAACTTTCACAACTATCTTCCTTAAAACAACAAGGCCTAGAGGTTAGGTATTTTGTTTGTAGCCCTGTCCAGTAGACCTCAAGACAAATTTTGTTCAAATCACGCCCCTTGGGTGAAAATTGTCCGAGGGTCGCTTGTCTGTTTATAGAGTTATAGGAAAATCTGTAGAAAAAACTGTACTAATATTACAATGTTTGCCTCTGTAACTTAAGTGGTTTTAAATAAGTACACGACCAGTGTAGACGTCTGTAAAATGCATGTAAATAAATACAGACAGAAACTATCCCGTCTTGGCATTCTGTATTTTCACCCATTGTCGTGTTTTCGTCTTTAATCTGTCGTCTTTTCCAATTTTTGGAAAAAAAACATGCAACATATAAAATTATTATAACAGAGAACATTAATTTAAAACCACGGTCTACGTCAATATTCCTATAATGCAATTAATATGTTATGTTTCACACCATTGTATGCGGCAGTGGATAACAAACATCACCACGTTTCCCGTGCGTATAATAAAGTACACTTTATATTAATCACCGTTCTTATGAATAAAGACAAGACACTTTGATATTACATGTATATATATGTTTATTACAGATAGCAACTGGTACAATGATAATTCGTGTAAATTCCTGGTTACTTGACATAAGTAAACTGAACACAAATGGTAGAACATATTCTATTTATCCCGAGGTTCATTTACCTAGGGTTCTTTTGTAAACCATGACGTTAAGGTGAAGTCATACATTTTTCTCCAGTCGACCTAATTAAGTGTTTGGTACCAGTTAAAACAAGACGATATTTCTAATTCAGATCTATACTTTATTTGAAGTGATTCATGTACATTACAATACCATGACGTCGCAAACTTGACAATGTCGCGCCCTTTTCATGTATGTTGTACGGCCCAAATTTTGTCTTACATTTACTGTACTGTGATCATTATTTGGCTTATTACAATAAAACTTGCATCATATTGAAGCTATTACAATTGTCAGACGTAAAAAGCGCGCGACATGGTCAAACACTTAGGTAGACTAGAGAAAAAATATATACTAGTAGTATGCTTTCACCTTAACCTGATAGAATGATGTCTTGAAACTCCACACATATTTAAACTGAGTTCTTGGAAGACCGTTTTGTTCCACGTGAACATGGCATAGTTAAAGGTTACCGCAAAAAACCCCAAACAGTTGCCCGAGATTTGTACCTGCAGCCGTCAACTCGTATCTTAGTCAACTCAAACCTGAATTAGTCAACTCGTACCTTATAAAAACAGCAAATGGCATGTGTACGTGTGTACGTCAAATTTCTGAAATTAACTAGACTTTTGAATTGATAATACATATCACTAGCATTACTTGTGAAAATTATGCCGATATTTTCGTTTCTTTGTCATTCCCTCAAGCACAGCACAAAACTAGGATATGAGAGGTAAAAAAATAAATGATTTTCAGTATTTAAGTTTGTTGCTTCTTTAATTTTATTAACTGCCTTATGTAAAACTAAGTAGATCTATGCCGATTTTCTAAGATTTTTGATGAAACAGGTACGAGTTGACTTAGGTACGAGTTGACCCGGAAGCTTTTACGCTACTAGAGATTACTGACGCGTGGAAACGCGGTGACTTTTGTACCATGGGGTTGCATAATCGAATAGGATGTATCCGACATTACTATAGTATATAAAAACTATGTATTACGTCTAAAAAAGCAACTGTTAAGAATCAATAAATTGTACCAACTGATTAAAAAACAATACGATACAAAATGCATAAGTCTACTACCGTTATGTCAAAACTTTAGACACATTTAATGTGTATTTAATAACTTGAAACCCGAAACTTTTAAGCTCGTTTTTTATAGCTTTGTTTACGGACCATACGACCCGATTAATGAAAGCTCAGAAAAAAAATTCTGAAGTTGTTTTGCTTCCTTAAAACGTTCAGAATTTTAAATATATGACGGGAACGTGAAAAATCAATGAAAATCTAATTTAATTATTACATATTAAAGTGCAAAAAAACTTTCACGCAACTATCTAATACACAGAGCCGTAACGTGATTCATTCCATTATTTGTAAACAGTCAATGAAAGTTATGTAAAATGTTTACGTCATAACACCTATCAATGGACACGTGAATATCGTCTGCCTGAGTGCGCACTAAAAGCAACAAACGCATACATAATTGCATCCTCATGCATCAGTGGTTTGCCAACCTTTCAGACAAATGAAAATTATGTAACGAATGCTCTGGACCTACGAGAATGACATAATTGTTGTTATAAGAGGTATTTTAGGAAACATTAATCGAAGTTGTCCAAACTTTGCACCTTATAATGGCATGCAGTATATTATTTTCCACAATATTTAGACCCTATGTGTAAATTATATTTGAACAGGTTATTAATAATTATATTCTGAAATGCCCCTGAAATATGTCGGCCAATAACATTTTACATAACACTCACACACAATTAATGCCTCAAGTTATAAATTATAGCTTCCGATTATAAAATGTCTGTGTAAACTTGTTGGATATATAAAGTGACATAGAATGCATTCAGCTTCACTAATTACAGAGGGAAACCAAAATATGTTCACTGATATGACACATCGCCAAATGTGACAACCCTGATCATATTTGTCACCGCCTGCATCGATACAGTATCAGCTCCAGGTATAAAATATAGAAAGGTTTTGTGCGTTTTCTCTGTTTAGAAGCATAAGTCGTGTGCAATATACATTGTATGTGTAAATTTAGTATATGATTTAATAATTCTGAGCATCCACAAGTGAAATAACTGCTTCATTAGTGTCTGTCACAAAGCGTGTGAACGAGTGCATCCAGCGGAAGTATATTATCAATAAGTCACGTTGCGTTATAGGCATCACTTTCCCAAAGTTCTACAAGTAATCTTTTTATCCTCCTTTCCTCTATTTCTCTAGCCAACACTGTATCTGAACGTGACAACACGGCTTGCACAAGCTGAGGAACTGTACCTACAGCAACAATAAAAATCACGTGCATAACTTCTGAAATTTCTGAAGAAGGGCCAGTGACGTAATTAGCGGATACAGTGAGAGTTAAAATGACAAAAACTATCATTATAGCAGCTTTGAAGAAAAGAATCAGTACTTGCTGGTGAACCGGTCGGAGTTTCTTGACCACGGAGTCGAATAACTTCTTTGGAATACCATATGTACTGTCTCTCTCTCTTATTCTAAAACTTACAAAACTTTGGCCACTGTCCTCTGACAAATGCCTTGACATGTCAACAGTAGATGCTAAAAGTTCCAAGTAGCCATCACCAAAACTTCGTACCAGTTTGATGAAGTAAAACAAAAGCACGATAAAGAAGAATAAATAACCAAACGAAACCGAAGGATACATGAAAATTGCGACGAAGCAGAAGGTTACCACTTGGGAAATGAAACAGAAGTTTATGATGAATGCAAGTGAGATGACGTAAATATATATCATGAACAATGTGAAGACAAAACTGACTCCAAAGAAAGATGTAATACGATATTTAAAGACAGCACGTAGAAACACGCTCTGTCCTCTTAAATAACGCAATGATTTAAGTCCGCCATTAACTGCGATAGAAACGAAAGAACAAAATGGAATACCGTGGAAAACAATACAGCTTGCAATCTCTACAACGCACAGTAATACATAGAGCGGTAAAAAGAAGCAGGATATTATTGAAGTGCAGCATTGTGCATTCTCCGGTCGAATGAATACCAAAATTCGCTCCGTCTGTATATTCCATAGCGCTTTCCAAAACGTACCGTAAAATAACATGTAAAACCTACATTTCATCAGAGTAACTGCCTTGGTGTAGCCAGGCGTCAAGTGATATGGTCTGACATTGATCCGAGACATAGAGATGACTTCTTTAGTTCCAAAGAAAAGTGGGGAGTTTACAATCAGATTTGTAGACGGAAGTCCGTCTTCAATAACTTGTTTTACACTTCTCGGAAGAGCTATGAATAACACACTTAATACGTAATAAATAGTGACAACACCAATAGGTCCTCCTAGTAAAGGAACAAAAACACGTCTACGGTCCTTCGCATCTCCTAGTATAGACAAAAATCCCATCGGGCACCCAACCCTCACAAGATCTTTCACTTTGATTTTATCTCTGTTCCACAATCCCATTCCTTCGCTATACATTGCAATTTGCAAGTAAATGAAAACGGGACAGGAAAGAACGAAAAGGAGTCGTCGCAATCTTGAAACCAGCACCGGATGTTTGCCGAGTCCGAGCGTATTGAATCTCAGCAGTTCACCAAGTGTAAGGGGTGAGTTTCCATTTGAAAAATGCCAATCCTCATCAAGATATTCTAAACATTCTCGGTCGTTTGCCAGTTCATACATTACCACTCCATTTTGAATTTTCTCATCCTTTGCCAACCAAGCGCAAATGCTTAAAAACGTCACTGGAAAATATAACAGAATAAAAATACCAAGGACGTAGGGTAACATTTTTGTAATAGTCTTTTTCCGTAATCCTGAAATACTTCTTTCTTTGTCTCCACATTCTGTCACAAAATTACCAGTGTTAAAGTCAAATGACACAGTACAGCATTTGTAATACATAAAATTAATTGGGTAGTTCAAATAAATTGCTGTCCAGTAGCATAATGTTCCAAAATAATCCATCCGAGTCGATAAATAACAAAAATAACTTGTCGGGTACTTAGTATAGTTATCTTTTTTGGTACTATCTACAAGTGACTGAAGTGCAGTCGCAATTGTTTGTGTTGTATTCTGTTCTCCGAATGTTAAACTACAGTTTCCTGCCAACTCTAAAGCGACATAAGGAACATTTATAGTCTTTGCTTCTAGGAGATGAAAGGACAGAATGCCGTAATCGAGATACCATGACAAGAATGGATACGGTCCAGAAGTGGAATCATATGTCCAAAACCATCTCTTAGCTTGGAAAACATCGTCAGTAAAATTTAAACGAATTGTTGTGTTGGCACCAAATGTTAAACTGAACTGAACAAAATCAGGCTCCCTCGATATCAGTTGCAATTGAAAGTACGTCTTGCTCTTATGTGCTACAGTAAGGCTACATCTTTGACCGTAGACTGTAGAACTTGCAGATAAAAGGAGCATTGAAATAAAGACTTGCAGGACAATTACAAGCATCTTCAGACAATCCAACACTATGTTAATCTGAAAAAAGTATAAAAGAAAAGTAATTTCCGGTACAGTCTGATTCCGCTGTCTGAAATAGAGAGTGTTTATAACTCCTTTCTGTATTGAACAGAATACGTAAAAAAATTAAAGTCTTATCGTATAATATTTATATAATATAGTATATAATATCTAAGTATTTATATCATCATCAAAAGGGAAAACTCCGGGGTAACAGTGGCTATTTCAATGGTAATTGAACTTGACCGAAGTATTATACCGATACAAATTCACAGCAAGTTTTGCGAAGTTTTGATGGGGGTTGAGGAAAGAGGACAACTTTGTTGAAGTCGCCCGTCCTTCCACTACATATGAACATATGATACGACTTTTCGCGACGGGTGTATAAGATTGCTTTTAATGATACATATAACCGTCTATAAATCCAACTCAGATTATGAATCAGTATAACGAATTTTGAAATATATTTTATAACACTCAATAAGTCTCATTTAACAAATTCTAAATATTTCTAAAGAAATGCACTTGCCTGTATAGTTAGACTCCTGTCTGTTTGGTTTTGGTGGATTAACTGCGTCTGTTGATTTTAACACACTGGAACTAGCATCTGTATGTAATGCCTTTAACCATATAACTAAAAAAAGTAAACGCATGAAAACTTTCGTAATCTTTCTTCTTTACTTCCTGAATAGAATAATAAATGTATTAAAATGTAGTAAAATGTAATAAATATGTCACGGAAGGTAAACAAACGACTTCAGTGGATATCCCTGCATATTCTATTCGGGATGCGAATAACGAATACAATTTGGATAGAGATATATTCGATTTATCTAATAACCGAATGTATTGTTACAGCCCTGATAATCAGATTTAAAAGTTGCCCATAAGAATAAAGATACAGAGAACTTTTGTGTTCTATACTTCTTTACTTCTTGTATGAAACAACAAAGGTAATGTAATAAAAAGTCAGGGAAAGAATAAAAAAAACATTGATATAACTAATTTAAAATAATTTAAAGGCCACGAACTCTCTATGTACGATATATATGCGTGGAACTAATATACTTCGACAATAACGGTACTCCGTTGATTATAGTCAGAAATACACAAATACACATTTCTAAAGTTAATGTCGGACACATATTTCAATGAAAAAAGATTGTCAAGGTAAAATCGCACTTACAGTTCCTAATCGGACACATAACAATTGACAATTGATTAAAATAAACAACCTTTATGTACGTATCTCGACGAAAAGTGATGGTAGATAATAATAATGATAATTATATCAATGTTTGTTTAAAGGGCTAAATGAAGATGTTTTCGTTTCACATAATTTATCCAGATTAAATACTTTTTGCGTCTAGAGAACAAAAAGAAGTCACGGGGACCCAGGTCTGGCGAATATAGTGAGATTGGGTGGCTCATCAACCGTTCCTGTTGCAGATATTCTTTTACAATGTTGGCTTTGCGAGATGAAGCATTTTCATGCATAAATCGCACATCCCGAAAACCTCTAGCAGGTCGGTGTTGTCAGTTAATAAACCGGATGAGTTTTGTGATTTTACTCAGTCTTACATATTTTACTATGGTTATCAGACCATCTCACACTTAGAAACCATTTTTTCCCCGCCGTATACTCAATGTCATCAAGGATTGAATGCTAGTATTAAACTTCCTATTAGTAAGTCGATTGGCGGGATCCAAACAGCATGTTAGCTGATACATCGACACTTCCTTTTCTGTTACAAGTGTAAAGATGCGGTAGAAAACAACTTAACATGTCAACTCATTATATAGATATCTATTTGTACCTATGACAGTGAGCACATTGTACCACAATTCAGATCTCCCGAATAGGATAGAGATCATGCATTTACTTGAAGCACTCGCTAAAGTTTGTCTCATGATGATTCTTTTTCACTTTACTATGACGAGATTCTAGTTTCCATTACCTTTTATTTCCTGTGTACATTGTTTTGATTTAGCTTTTACACTTCTATCACGACAATTTAATTTATTGGTAGTATTTTCAACAACCTGCACTGATATTCATCCATACAGATTAAGTTTCTATTTGTTCTTCCTTGTACAATAACCTATACGAGTTCTTGAGTAGCAACATTTAATATGCTGGATATTATTAAGATTATGTTTTCGTAAGATGTATGCATTGTAAAATGCGCAATAGACGAGGATAAACCCACTAATGAACTGTTACTTGAGAATGACGACATTGAAAGTGAAACAGAGAATGAGGAAGTTGAAGTAACGAGATAGTTTGTGCTTTAAAGGAAGCACGATTTTTTTTGTGTGTAATCCCAAAGAGTTTGCCTGTAGTAAGGGCAATGTTAAGTAACTTAACTCAGTGCTGGACATGAACACACTTATAACAGAGACGAAAATCAGTTTGTCAGAACAGAGTAAAATCGGTGCCTTTTTAAGTCGCTGTTAGAATGCTCTCTAAAATGATTCGGTTTGCTTCTGTAAATATGAAATATAAAGTCATAGAAAGTAAGTTTAAAAAGTTAGAAAAGCTGAACATACTACTATAATTGTAACGTTGTTAAGATACTTTGGTATACTGATGATTACGGTATAATCACTTTTTATCATTTCTTTTTTAAAAACATTACTGCTACATGTGTTAAAAGACATTGAAATTAGTTTTTTTATTTTTGCTGTTCAGTGTTATACATGTACGAGTTTAACGCCCGTTCCAAACCTATTTTGGTCACTTTGTTTACCTGCCATGATTGTTCCTGGTCCTTTAATACATGTGGCAGTAATGTGTTCACCAGTACTAGACTCATATTCTCCGTAGGAAACTGCCAGCTCTCTCACATTGTCTGCCAGCTCTCTCACATTGTCTGTCAGCTCTCTCACATTGTCTGTCAGCTCTCTCACATTGTCTGTCAGCTCTCTCACATTGTCTGTCAGCTCTCTCACATTGTCTGTCAGCTCTCTCACATTGTCTGTCAGCTCTCTCACATTGTCCGTCAACTCTCTCACATTGTCTGTCAGCTCTCTCACATTGTCTGTCAGCTCTCTCACATTGTCTGTCAGCTCTCTCACATTGACTGTCAGCTCTCTCACATTGTCTGCAGGGCTTGAACATATGACTATCATTCTATGAGAGGTTACAGTGATTTGACGCCAGACATTGTAACCACGAGACCACGGAGGTAGACTTTTATTGCGTTTATACCTTTTATTAGCTGGCACGAAGTGCTACCTACAAGTGAGGTATTTAACATTTAATTTACAAAAATATGTACCTCTGCTCTGTTGAACATTGCTACTGCCATACTCACTCAGATAATAGATAATAGGTTTATTCAACCTTAGTTTTTATCAGTACATTACATTCAGAATTACAATATTCTGATTCGTCGTTTACTCAAGGAGGGACGTCATATAATTTGACACCAAAATCAATTCAATAACAATAGGCAGTTTATTATTGTGGTACTTATTTTCTAATAGTATCATTCATATTTTGTGGCAAAATCATAATTAATTATACACTTTCAAAATATTACCTCTGATGAAACACTTATTTCTTTTTCCCATGATTAAGGTATCGCCAAAATAAGAACACATATTTGGAATCGATGTTGTCAGAACAATTGTCTAATAAAATTTCGAAACAAAGTAATGCTTGTGTGTTAAGGAGATTTAGTGGCTATCAGTTTTTTTACATTTAATTGGTGGTTGTTGACCAAAGAGACAAAACTATCAATATTATGTAAATTTCAATCATTTATTGTCGTATTATGTAACAAATGTCCTAAGACCACTGTTTCCGTGTCGCCGGTCAAAACGTTTGAGTTAGCATGAAAGTTTTAACCGAATTTAGTAATGAAAACCAGTATCATATAATTACGTATGTCGTATTAAACGATTGAGATTACATGTATATACATTTATTATATGAAATAAGACTGTCAGGCGAACTGATTACACAAACAACGTGGTATAAAGGTGACAATGTAATAAATGTTTTATATTTTTTGTTAGCATAGTATGATATCTTCATACAATGCAATAAATGTTCAATATAATGCCTGTATGTAAAAGAAAAATTATTGAATGTGTTCTTGTTTATCGTGTTCGGCACATACATGTGAGCATTCGCTTTTGTTTTAGTTGTTGTAAAGTCTACAAGGAATCTCTTTAAAGTTCCTTTTTTGAAAGAACAGTTTTTCATAGTTTGATGTGGTGTTACTTTTAAACTTAAATTTCCCTAACAATCTTTTCGCTATCTTTCACTTTAAGAGATATTCAAAGGAGAAAAATTAGGTGTGTGTGTGTGTGTGTGTGTGGGGGGGGGGGGGGTTGAAGGGATGTGAATAACCATCCGTAATGTGTATGTACTTATCGGCAGGACACCAAAGATTTGGCGACAAGGAGCAGATAAATCAATATTAATTAAGTTGATACTGAATTTATTGTTCTCAGCTCACTACATGTTTCAGAAGCAAATTAATCAATTACAGTTAATTTCGCAAATAAAAGCACCTCTGTGCTAACACAGTCACCATGGTCGTTCCATTCCCAAAACACATTTGCTCCTGTGTTGTGGAGATAATCAACACATCCTTTAGTGTCACGTGGTCTGTTCGGTCCCCAGCCGAGGAAGGTCAAAGGTGTCCCGTCAGTCCAGAGGAATTCTTCGGCGTCAAAGTTATAGCGTGCACCAATCCAATAGTAATTACCATTCAATAGACCTGAAAACAACCACTATTACATAATTATACTATTACATGGTTTGCAATAATCCGAAGTAGGCTGCTGAGAAATGATGAACAATAGTTCTGTAACTCCTAAAACGATAAAGGAGTAATAATTATGTTCCTGTGTTTTATCAGTACATGTATAATAAAAGAACAGGCAGGAATTCGACTGCTAGTAATTAAAACACGAGTGCTGAAAATTCATTAAATTTTCTAATATATGTTTTAATGCTGTTTCTTATTTCACGTAAATTATAAATACTTCCACTTTTAAATTACCATTTACACCTTGGTTTGATTATATAAATGAAGTTGATCAATCAAATAAGGCAATGCTAGGGACCTGGAGTTTTGATGCGCAGTAATTAACCACGAAGGCCGGAGGTCAGAACGACAAAGAGTTATTAATTAGACGATGAACAGCGCTGGAACGGATGTTATTTCGATTCTAACGTAACCAGATATTACAAAAGCTAAATAAAATTTTATTCAAAGCGTTTTTTGCTACGCGTATATTTATTTAACGTCATGCGGTATAAGACGTCACTTTACGGCATATTGGTTTCCGCGTTGTTTTTGGTATAAAACGTAATTTTTCTACTCTTTGTATATAGAGACAAACTCGTAAGTCATGTTAGAATTCGATTGTAACCACACTTTTTAAACATAGTTTACAGTGCTGCTATTGTACAATGACTGTTACATTCCCCCTCCCCCAGTTTTGGACATAGACACTGTCTGTATTACACAATCTCAAAAATAACAGCACACATGCCATGATAAGTGCGTAATGCACATGACGTCCCCGTTTGAAGTAAAATTCCAATGTCATGAAAACTAAAAAAATATCATGTCGATACTTATCTATTTCTGAGCATTTACATTTGTTGTTTTGCTAGCGTTAAGCACCGAAATACTGCATATAAATGTTAATTGTCTGTTTACAATAGTGTCATCCTTACCGAAAGGGCCAGCTATATCTGATATATGACACCTTGTTTTCTGAGCAAATTTACCTCCCTTATCCTAGGGCATACGGTAACCATTATTATACAGGTTGTTTTCATATATTTACATTCGAAATACTACAGTTCGCGTTAGAATGCATCATAAGGTATTTTTTTAGCGATACTAGCTTTTAAAATGAAATCAATTCTTTAATTTTCAAAGAACTTATGATATAACTATTATTGTCATTAGTAAGTTATATCTATTGCAATATCAAATTCTTTGTGCATATTGGTTTTGAATTGAAATGTTGGAAAACAGCCATGGCTCAAACTACTATAAAATGTGGGCCACCTTGTATGGTGCTCCTAACGAAGTCATCTTCTTCAGCATCTTCGACTTTTAACAAATGTGCGTCTTGAGATTCACAGTAAACCTGGAATTACAAAGATGCGAAAAATAGGCATTGGTTCCCAAATTGTGCCGTATCCATTAATCATCTTAGCACAAAGTATATTAGTACTTTCTCTTAATTCAATTCTTTCTTTAATAAAAGTATATGCTATGGTGGCTGATTTCTGCGATATATTTTGTCATGTTTTCGCTTTTTTGGGTGGCGGGGCGAAAACGCGATCAAGACAATGTGAGAAATTACCTTGTTGCGTCCACATTTTCGCCGGAAAACGACATTGCAAAAATCAGCCACCATAAATAAGCTGTTTTACGATTCTCTAGCTTGTGTTTTATAATTTGTACCCACTTTGTGTAAAACCTGTAGTGGAAAAAATTACATCTAGGTTAAAATTTACCGAGATTCCATACATAGGTAAGGCACCTGGTATACGTTATCACACGGATTGTCTGCAAAACTAATACCGCATATTATTTGTACATTTTCGAAGGAAGATAATGTTTTATTTTCAATCAAACAAATAAGGTTACTTTGGTTTTTAATAATACATGTTATGCATACGAAAAAAAGTAGAAATCAAACAAAAAAGGTTTGTAATAACAATTACTTTGGTTTTTAAGCAATAGTTAACTTCGTACAAATTGTGTTATACATGTTATGTATACGAAAAAAAGTAGAAATCAAATGATATTAATGTTCACCTTAGCACCTTCCCATCCCTGTTTTACGGATTCAAAGAGATGACAAGAGCCGCTATTTAAAATCAAGCCCGATGGACAATCTACAAATAATTTGATACAATTTTACATACAAATTTAACAACAGGATTTGAGATACATTTGTAAATGTAACATATTTAATTTTCTTTATCTAATAACAGGGTAAGACGAGGGTTATGAGGACTGAGCAACACAGCACTAAAGTTTAACTCTCGAAAGCCAGAGTGTATCCGGCTCTAGTAAAGAAGTCAAACATCCATGACCACTTGCAACTCAAGCTGACAAGTAATTCCTTGTGAACATTATGACTGTTCAATACAACGCAGTTGTTAATTGTTCGGCCGCATGACCCAAACATCTAGCAGCTTCATTCTAGAATGTCCTGGCTGATACCGGTATACCTTCTAGAATGTCCTGGTTTATTCCTTCTAGAATGCCTGATCGATTCCTTCAAGAATCACCCCGGGTATTCGACTACTTCGAACGCAGATGGGTACTACTGACGACAGATGTATATACATTAAGCTGGAAAATACCTAATATCTTCTCTTTTTTTATTCATTTTCACAATGTTTTCGTTCAATATGAGTTTCAATATATTTGTACTAGGCAATGCTCAATTGTTTAGCTGAAAAATGACCGACGTGTTGTTACGATTACGGAAATCAGACCAGAAATTGCAATTTTTCGGATTTTTAACAGAATTTTAAGAAATCTAATAATCGAAAGAGTCCAAAACTGCATAAATCGTAAAGCTACACAAAGCATACACACGCTATGACTGATACAGCAGCTGCAGTTGACACTTAAACACGCATGGTGTTCTCTTTGAGGGTACTTATGACGACAGATGAAAATATTATAGGGTACGTATGAACGCAGATGGTGGATACGTAAAACACCATACAAACTGCAGATACGTAAAAGATGAAACATAGTCTTATGATGGGAATACTGTTGATAACTTAAGTGTTTGTCTTAAACTGAAATACTTTGTACTCAAAGTTAATTTTAAGTCAAGGCTAAATAGAAAACTTCAGTATCATTATGATTTTTTGTAAAATTATCTTTTATTAAAGAGGTACCGGACTTTTAGCTTTGTTACAAAATAATAATAATACAAATAGAGGCATTACTCGGCAAAAATAGATGTGACTTGCTGCATATGAGAAACAAGTATGGTAAGAATTTTAAAAGTCGATACGTTTGTCGGTTTTGTAGTTATTAATATTAATAGCACGTCTTTGAACAACGCAAAAGCTTGGGCGAGTACAACAACCCTCCTCATTCTTCGAACAGTCGGGCTAAAAATGTAATTACAAACGTATATAATATTTTACATGAGCGTTAAACGAACATGTTTGTGCCCGTGGATTATTTGTAGTAACATTGTTTCACATGTTCCTACAACTTTCATATGAGTTGTAAATACTCGAATACGTATACGATAGTAATAAAATTGGTCATTGACTAGTTACTAGTGTATGGGAAACTTGACATCGATATTTTAAAGACTTCGTTGCAGGAGACTTAGAGACCCCATTATCAATTCATTCTCTAAACTAGAGACTATCTTTCACGAAAAAAAACAAGTCTCCTATTATTCAGCATTATTCAGTAGAATTGAAAATGCATACCACTAAACTGTAACAATCCGATGATATACACAAGTTCAGGCTTCGCACCAATCACTTCTGTGTAGTTTTGTAGTTTTCTGACCAGTGATATAGGATTAGTAGCACAAACATATTAGAATATGAGACATCAAAAGACATAGTTCCGCAAAATTCATTGAACCGTAACATGCTAACGAAATGTACAACTACGCTTGACAATGATCACTCATGTGACTTTTGGTAAAATTCAACTCCAGCGTTTAGGAGACTTAGTAAAGACATTATGAAATATGACACATCAGGGTTGCAACTTCCCGGCTTGAAATCAGTGAATCGGTACATGCCAACGACAACTTGTGTTCTATTAGGCTTAGTGGAAATCTGGCCAATGGTAGAGGAGAAGTAGCAAAAAAATCATTAAATTTGAACAATCAATGGCCATACAATGTAAATCCCCTGAAAATCACTGAACCGGATGTGACGGCGATATGCATAACTAAGCTTGGCACTGCTCAATTATCTTTGGTTGAGTGTAAATCTGCCGGATGTTATAGGAGAATTAGCCATAACATCATAAAATTACATGTATCAAGGGCTTTTATTCCACTGAAAATCATTGAACCGGAACATGCCGATAATATAATGTTATTAATCAAGTGATTTCATATTGGCCTTGTTATTTGTCCGAGGGTGGTCGTATTGGCCCAAGGCCGAAGGCCGAGGGCCAATACGACTGCCCGAGGACAAATAACAAGGCCAATATGAAATCACTTGATTAATGATAATTTTATTATTCAACTTTACAATATTGGCTAAATAAACAAGAATATAAAGAGAATCTAACATGTTTATGAGTTGTGGATAAGGGAATCCCACCCAAGGGTTGAGATACATCACAAAAAATGAGGCTCTGCCGAGTTTTTTTGGACGTATCTCAACCCGAGGGTGAGATTTCCTTATCCACAACTCAATGGACATGGTAGATTTATTTTCTCACCGTTTGAATCGCATTTTCACACAAGTAAGAAGAAATAAATATACAGGAGGGGGATGAAAAAATGAAAATCAACTTTTTCTCGAATTTTACTTCAAAACTGTTATGGATGGATAGAAAATGATCTAAGAAAATGAATACCCATAACCCTATGTTTATTTCAAAAATAAAAATTTTACAGTCATTTTTCGATATCAGCAAGAGTCTAAAAACAAAATGGCGTCGTTTAAAAATCTAACGGAAGTGACTTCTCCGTATTGGCCCTCTCTTTTAAACCAATCAGAATACTTGAATTCCACATTGACCCTGCTTTTCTCGTATTGGCCCTGCTTTTCTCATATTGGCTCAGTTATGCTTTGTATTAGCTCTACCTGTTTCATATCATGTGTGCAATTGATCTAATACAGAGTGTAATATTGTAAAGTTGAATAATAATATGCACAACTACGCTTATGTGAAGTTTGGTGTAAATCCACCACGTGGTATCAGAGGCGCTGCGTGGGCATTCTTAATGACAAAAACAGTAACAGACATGTATCACTAATAAATATGTCTCTAACGGAGGTGGGATACATAATTATTATCAGTATATACATGCTACATCCTTCTGCACAGACTAAACATCTGCCATACTGAATGTAATTAGTTTAAAACCAATGTTTATCCTGATTGGAAAACACCTATTTACGCTTACTACTTGTTACACATCTGCCGTTATACGTATCCTCATTTCATAATAATCTGCGTTCGTACGTATCTCCTTCGGTCGTCAGACATATCCGTTTAACTTCACTGACCTCTATAAATTTGCTTATATCAAAACGATACCACTAATTCCAAAGTCTAGGGCTGTTTGTATTGATACCTTATACATTTGTCTGTATACGTGTCTAAGGTCATTGATATATATTGTTATTATAGGCAAATAAATGTCATATTTGGCAACATTACTGTTGTTTTTTCAACATTTTAGGGAAATTCTTTAATTAAATGGCGTCAGTTTATCATAAAACTTCACACATGCTTAGTAAAAACATATTACTACGTATATCAAGCAAATGTTCGGAGCAATGAAGAGGAATAATAAAAATATCGGGGTTATTCCAGCGTGCCTGTCATGATGGTCATGTATATACATCTGTCGTCAGTAGTACCCATCTGCGTTCGAAGTAGTCGAATACCCGGGGTGAGAATGTCCTGGTCGATTTCCACCAAAACATGTCTAAGTTAAACTCAACGTCAATTCTAGAACTGTCGATAGCATGATGGAACGTATAATATTATAGAATGAAAAAAAAACGGCGCATTTGCACTTACCACATTTGCAACATTGTGCCTGTGCTTCATTAAGAAAGCGAACGAACGCCTGAAAAAAAAAGAAAATTTTATTACGTTTTATTGACCATGTGTCCACTCTATAACATATTCAATTGGAAACAAGAAATATCTTTAAAAAAATGGAGTTGAGCCGAGTTACCACCAAAACAGTTACCCGAGAAACGCACATGCAGCCTGTCATTGCATATTCAAATTTAGTAGCGTAAGCAATTTTTGTGTTGCCCCTTCGGTACTAAGTACTTTTTTATCCCCTGCCTTGGCGGAGGGATATAGTAACGGGCTCCGTCCGTCCGTCACGGAATTTATTTACTGCAGATTTCATAATACCGTGCCGTTTCAGTGTTTGCTTTACACACAGGTAGTAAATGACGTCGATGTCACATTCTGTAGTTAGCTCCGCCCAAATCGATACCTTTATCTATCGTACACACTGACTACTATACTGACAGTATAAGTTTACAAATTGCGGCATTATTTGATTTTTTATGATTCTAGTGCTTATGTATTCTTTTTGGATAAAATTGTTTTTTTTAAACCTTTAAAGTTTATTTCATAAAACAACTTATATTCATTTTTTACAAACGAAACCGAACTGTACTGCGTGTTCTATAATCAACACGAAACAAAGATTTTATACTTTTCTGTAACATAGTCCATATAATAAAATGTTGATAGAAGAAAATGTGTCCTCGGCTAAGTATCTGAAACGTTTGCTGAGCTATGAAGACACGGTTGTAAAGAGTCTGACTTATACGACCGGAACGTTTTACAAAGTTAAACATGATTCCACGAACATTTCTTGCAGGATGTTTAGAATGAACTGTTTTAAGACATTTTAGATTCGTGAGTCACTGTTGAACCTGCAGAGAATATAGAACCTTAATCATCTTTCCTGTATATTTTTTCATACCGGAAATCCTTTCTAAAGCGTGGTTAGAAATGTATACTATATATAATTGTTGTTTGCGGGTTCGAGCCCCACCAAGGTCACGACCGTACCTCCTCATATGACACCAGTACTGGTTTTTCCAGGAAGCGGACTCGAGAGTGACTCGATAAGCTACAAGCTTTCTTCACAATCGAGCTAAAATAAATTTAGTATAAACTAAACTAAACTAATTGTTGTTTTGTTGCATCATCGTCGATTGTATTTTACGAGAAAACAGAAATTCACCTTCGTAAAATTTATAAAAGAATGTCTAGATCATTGAGTGACCACTCTTAAACTTATGGTAAATGATATACATTATACATGCGCTCTGCATGTAAATATTTGTGCACAGCAAACTTCCGTGTACCATCTCAGATTCAGGTAAATGTATCGCTGTACAAACTTCCGAAAAGTCAAATTCACAGTGTACGAACTCAGACTGTATCTGAGCGGAAGTTGCCACCGAATATACATACAGTAACGGTTTTTATTTTCCTACACATTTACCGTGTACTCTGTTTTAAAGGTTTTGAGCAGGAATTGGTACAAAATAGTAAATTTGATTTAATTCTTTACATCGTAGCATAGTTATATTTAATGTTGGTATTGCTAGACGTAGTTATATTCAAAAGATATATATGTATTTGGGAAAAGAAATCAAAACTTTGTGGCAAGTTAGAGCATTCACCGTAAAAAAAATTAATTCTTGAAAGATATGAAAAGTTCTTTGCTTCACAAGTGTTGTTTATAGTTAGATAATTCATTCATGTAATGGAAACAGCCTTTCTTACTGGTAAAAACGCAAGGAATGTGTCAAAATACTATTGGTATTTACATGTATAAAAAACAACACTGTATGCATATTCGCAAACACAAAATTATTTACTGTATGAAAATCGTAAAACCATTGTACATGTACAATAATTGCACTAAATGCAGAAAGTGTAATGTTTATTTAAAAGCGCAATTCTTGCTTCCGTTTCCAATTTTTCTTTCAAAGTTATTCAATTTTTTAAAGCACGGACCGGTTGGCCTACCAATGACTATATCTCTTCCCTTAAGGGAGTAAGAAACGTAATGGATTGAAGAGTACCGGAATAAATGGAAACTGTTTACGAAAGAAGCTTTCTGAAAGTTTTGTTTTATAACTTGAAATTGTTTGCGTGTACAGGGATTGTCATGAAACATCCTTTACATTCTTGCATATCGTATCGGCATTTCCAGTGATTTTGCCCATGCCGGAAAAACCTGTCTGGCAGACGACTCTCTGAACTACTGGTGACGTAACATTATAAACACTGTGACGTCACTTTCAATAACACAACGTCGAAATATCGTTTGTTGTTGTATGATAATTCATCGTTTTCATTAGTTTGCATTTAGAAATCTTCTATAAAGTTCTAGACGGTATGCAAGAAAAAGTTTCTATCATGAGACATTTGGCTTAGATGGAAATAGCCGTCACCCATCTCGTGCTCATGACAGAAATTATAAATATGGAATTGGTCTGTTGGTAGCGAGTATTGCGAATTATCAAATACATTATAGATGATTTACCTATCTAAAATGTGATTATGATAAACTGTCTTTAAAATAATTTTATCTCGTTCCTTCTTCACAACATGAGATGTAGATAAAATCAAAAATTAACTGTTTGAAGTGCACTTACTGCTTAAATTATTGTAATTACATGATATGCAATAACTGTTTTGTAATTTTGATATTTGTGACTGTATATACGAGTTTTAATGGTCGCATATATTTTTAATTTTTAGTGAATGAAATGACTGAGTCATAACATATCATCTTTTGTGCTGGAAACATGTCATAAATTATTCAACTATAACATATTTAAAGCAACAATAACCTTGTTCTTAGCGATGAAGGATCTGACCTTGTCAGGATTCGAACTCATGTCCGAAGAAGCTTCACGAAGTTAGCATAAATGTAGTCTTATTAAAAATATTTTGCAATCACATTCTTTTGGGTATTTAGAATTCATTTGTGACAGAAACACGTTAGTTCGAGGGGAGCCGTGGTGTAGAGGTTAAGGTGTCGGCCGCTCATCCCGGAGGCTCCGGGTTCGAGCTACACTGGGGTTACAACCGTACTTCCTCATATGGCACCAGTTCTTCCAGGAAGCGGACTCGAGAGTGACTCGATAAGCTACAAGCTTTCTTCACAATCGACCTTGAGAAATGCGTCTTGTTGGCCAGTGGTTTGCACGTATACAATAGTACATCGGAAATATTTTTTATAATCTTATTTATCATAACCTTTGAACTTTCATCTATGTTTGGTCATAATCTAATGTGATACAGTCATCTGTCTGTGTTTCTTCCGATGTATCAAACACGTGCATATGTTCAAAATCTGCACTTAAATTTAATTCTTTGTCTGACATTGAGTTTTCATGATACTGTAATTGATAATTTTGTGCAGCCGAATCAAACTTTATAGGTCCCATTTCATCATCTTTCAGGGGAGTTGACGAAAGTCTTAATATTTTCTTTTCTGGAGAACTGAATAACTCATTATCACCCAAACAGCTTGAAATCTTTATTTTATGTTCCCCTGATTCTTTAACACACGAAATAAACTTATTATTTTTGGCGAAAACTTCATCAGGTACAACTTTAAAACTTTTCGAATTTACAGTGTGTGCTGCCATTAAGAAAAGTTTTAACTTTGACTTTTAGAAAGTTGTTGGCGTGAACTATAATGGAGTGGTTGATGATGTCACTAAATGATGTTGAGGCCAAACTACAATAATAGCACTGCCAGTCAGCTATGGCTATCTGAAATAACGGAAAATATAAAATAAATATCCGGCTAAGACATTCTTGTAGCAGACTGTGGCTACTAAATTTCACTTTACAACGTTGGCAAGAAATGAATTGACAAAATATCTCAATTTTAGAACAACTGAACTATTTTCGACAAGTCTTTGCTATGTTTTCCAACAGATAAACAATGCTAAACATAAAACTTTGATATCTCCCGAAATATGATGTTATCTCTGTATGAAATAAAATCGGAATACTTACAGTACTATTCCTATTCCTGCTGAAAACCTTAAAATAAAAGTACACAGTGAATGTGTAGTAAAATAAAAACCGTTATTGTATGTATATTCGGTGGCGACTTCCGGTCAGATACAGTCTAAGTTCGTACACTGTGAAATTGCATGTCGATGAAATAAACACAAACTGAAAACATCAAAACTTGGCTCGATTGTAATCGTCACCAATGAAGTGAACGAAACTACTTATAAAACAAAGTAAATTTCATTTGTACTGGCGATAGGTCAACTTGTTGGCAATGTGATGTACTGGTAGTCCTAGAAAAAAGACCTCGCATTTATTATCTTTAGTTTTCACTTTTATGATATTTTACTTTTTATATTCATTGAGGAAAGTCATGCTAACAAAGATGTAAAAAATAAACAACAAAAATTAAAAAAATAGAAATCATGTAGAAACAAGCATGTATAAATAGTTGGACTACCGGTAGCGGTAAACGCTCTACATTTTTTTGTGAAAGCCTGGTTTCTCCAATTTTACGTAACGATGACATGTGCGCTAGATATCTTCATCAGGAACTGTAGAAATAATCTAATAGTCAAAAGTGTACATGATAGATATAAATCCTGTCTTCGGATAAATTATTTGTTATTGCGGGCCGCAGCAGCGGCCCCGCTATATTTAATACGTGGTTGGAAAATGTATCATGTAGGTGAAGTAGTGTATAGTTTTTTGAACAAAATGCTTTGAAATCGCCTAGGAAGGTACGATAAAGAATGGGTTAAACTACTGTTCATTGTGTAGCTTTAAAATTGTCAAAAGTTGATATTTCTATCTTTTATCCATGAAAACGTCAGATTATTTGATATGCTTATGTGACTTGTAATTAGTAGTGAAAAGTATTTTTCGTTCGACTGGAATAAAAACCGATATCGGTCAAACATGCCGGTATTTTCTGGTATCGGGTAAAGTGGGTCCATTACGTTACTGTGAATCGATTTTTATTATTTAAAATTTACAATCACACTTCAGTTTGTTTTTAATGAAAGTATCACTGTACAGTCACTGACAGTCTATTTTAATCAGAAATGGCATGTTAGACCAATTCAGTGACAGGTAGCCAAAGTTTACCGGGATGCACTATCCATTTTTATCAGACTGGTTTACTTTTCGAATTATTATCATTTTACAGATTTCAGAGCATCGGCAGAAACATTTTAGTATTCTTGTAAGTCAAATACAGCACGTGCAAAGCATGCACGGTTGTAACAAGATATCAGTATCAAAGTCGTATTTTATAATGCATAATATGCAAGTATTGTGATCGGATCATTTATAGAAGAGCGAAATAGAATGTATATTTACAGTATTTTTATTCATTTTACTGCGACATATATTTACACTAAATTTATGTAAGTGAAATGACACTTGTACCGGATTTACACGTACATGTTTTATGTGTATATCCCCTTCTTTGATGGGACTCTAGCACACAAGCAACATGTAGGTAACGACCGACTAAACACCATTGAATGCCGTAAACAATTTGACCGATTTATATTTTTTATCACTATGAATTTATCTGAATTGCTCTCCGTATGTGTAAAATGTAGCTCCGCCTACAAACGCTTTAGTCATTCATTACCTGTATTCAATCGATACGCAACAAACACTGAAACGGCGTGCTATTATGAAATTTGCAGTAAACTTTAGACATTGAGAGAAAGTGCAGTGCCCAAGAACTATTACTCTGCCTTGCCTAATTTTTTAATTATATCCCTTTGTTGCATTTTCTTGATTTTTCTTGTCCGGAGCATAACTCAAAATGTACTGAATGGAATTACTTGAAACGTAATAGAGTGATAGAGCACAGTGATGAAAAGTGCATTATTTAAAAACCATAACTCTATTTTGCCTACTTGTTTTTATCCCCCTTTGTTACATTTTCTTGATTTATCTTGTCCGGAGCATAAATCCAAGAGTGCTGAAGGGTATTACTTGAAAATTTGTACAGCTATAGAGGACAATGAGGGAAAGTGCAATACCCAAGTATCTTATCTGTACATTGCCTACTTTTTTAATTATCTCCTTTTGTGACATTTTGTTGTTTTGAGCATAACTCGAAAAGTACTGAAGGAAAATGCTACACACACAGGTGACAAAGTGTTAGAGGGCGACACAAGTATTCTACTGAACACCCATCTAGTTCCTTTTTTATTTTATATGAAATTAGGTAACATCTCAAATTTGATAACAAGTTGTTCTACTGCTGAATCAAGGCTTCTGTTTTTCTTGGGTGTCTGACGGTTGGCTCAGTCGGGAGAGCATTCGCCCCGAAGGATCACGGGTTCGTCTCCCGGTCAGTGTGCAAATTTTTCTCACCCTGTGGCTTTTGGCGTCTTCTAACTGCACAGAAATAAAACTTCACAGGTAATTTTACAATGAATTCTAGCTGCCCATGTCTTTCATACACTGAAAATCGTGCTGACCTTCTTTTCTAGGTGTCCTTTAAGGACAACTTATTCTGGAATTTTGAAGCTGTATTTCTTATACATGATACTAATTATACTCATCTGAAAATCGTCCGACACAAAAAAGTTCAAGAGTCAGAATAAAACATTTAAGAATGTACGTATATTTCTGAAACAATTGATGCTTGTTGAATAATTCATGCTAAACTCTATATATTCATTTATCATACAGAACCATTTTCGCCATATTTTAATATATTTTTTCTAACAGAGTATGCTCGAAGAGAGTTTGCTTTATTTATACTGTAAGCAGGACCCCCTTCAGGTCAGATAATCCTATTGCAGTCCGGCTCAGGGATTGGCTGGAAAAGTACATGGAAACCCGTATGATTTAAATGAGACATTACCTGATTGGTAGAAAAAGTTGTGTTTACAAATGAAAAATACATATTTGAAAAATAAAATGAAATGTTATCTGCACGTGAATGAATATTTTAGGACTTGTTATCATAATAAATAAGACTGAATTCGCCATATAAACAGAAGGTGTACAAATGCGGTTTAGACCCCTAAATCTCACCTGACTGAGTGGGGTGGTTGTCTCCCTTACCAAATTGTAAAAAACTGGGTTGGTTAAGCCCATATAAAAACAGCAATTTCTGATGTCCAAGAGACTTATCTGTTCGAAAAAAGCAATTTCATTGGTCAACATTTTATAGGTGGGTATGACATAGGGTCGCCTTTAGACTAGATTTATAATGTAAGTAAATGGGGAAAACAATAGGAGTATCTGACCTTCACAGATTATCCGCCATTGAAGAAATAATTAGGGCAAATAACTTCTCGGCATATTCCGTAACCTTACATAAACTATACTATACTATACATAAAAGCAATCTGCCGAGCTGTTCCGATTGATAATTTCCGTGTTCACATTTTGTCCGCCATATTGGATAGTTGTAACGAGAACAATGGACAGTCATTTATTGGATTAATTGTTTAATACATGGCAATACATACAATGACAATAAGTCTGATGTGTTCATACGAAGAACTAATACGGAATAATACTTATATCGAGATCAGTTTTCGTAAAACTAACGAGTGTCAGTGAATCAAGGGCCGGTGAATCAACAACAACATCAAGTTGTCAAGTTTGTCTGCCTTTACAACTACGACTATCGGAATATAAGAATAGGTACTCTTGAAGCGTCTTGGATCCGGCGAAGAGACCTCTCAGTTCAGACCGCAGTATGCGAATTAGTCATTTTGAATATTTGCTTGGAAATTTGACGTGACCGTCGTAAGTGGCACCCATGCACATTGAAACATTTTGGATTCATTTGAGAAACATTAGCTGATTAGGACCATTAAGTGTTTCAGCATTTGTAGGAGCATTGTGTTTTGGCTGATAGACACAGTGCAATGCGGGCTGTTATATTGCTATGGCCGAAGCCAGAGGTATATTGAAAATGCTACCCCTAGAAATTCCTTTTTGGACTTCTCTAGTGCCTCCTTCAAGTCCATGACGACACTTTGGCCATGTAATACCACTATACCCAAGAATGTTGATCATCAAATATGTATTAGCCAATCTGAAAAAATATATTAGATTATTTCAGTACGGTTACTGTGATTTACCAATATTTAAGCCGAAGCTTGCTGAAGATGGCCAAGTAGTTACGGTTGAGTGATTCCATAACAATACGAAGTCCTGGCAATGGTAAATGACAGCCAGGATGGTGCCTCAACTTGCATCAGTGTTAGGGATTGGCATTGCCAGAAATTGCGTATCGCGCTTGCAATACGCGGCTCTATATTACGATACGTATTGCAATATTACAGAGTGAATAACTCTACCAAGTATTCACGCTTGGTTATAATATCATAATAAAGTAATTGAATCATTCCTTGGGCAAAATCATTTACGTTTATTTGTTTACCTTTTGAGATCAAATTATATACCGCATATTACTAAGTAACTGTGCGTCATTGTCGTCACGGAAAAAATACTAAACTCATTCTAATTCAAGTTTCACCGAATAAATGACGGAGAAATTGCAGTTTTTTATTGCATAAAAATACCACGGTACGGAGTGAAACTATACCGGCACGTATCGCGTCTCGAGTGTATTGCAATATACTGGTAAACATGTTTTATCATGCACCCATTACTCAGTGTACGTGGTTACGTATTTTGAATAATTAAATGTAACATTATAGTCTTTTCTCGAATTCAGAAGTCAGTCTTAATATTTTCATTTCTTTGCATTTGTTTCCTCTTTATTTTTGCTCTTCAAATTTTAACCGAGGCGACTGTCTCGGTGTTCCTCAGTGTCGCTACTGCGCTGAGTGCATTTACAGACTCGGTCAGCACGATAAAAAGTACATATAGCTGAATTCTGGTGGTTCCAATAACAGTACATGTAGCATTCATTAGTTATTACCAATTTGATGATTTAGCCGGATTGGTATTTTATCATCATCACCAAAAGTAACTATTGGTTTGACGAAGAGTTTGAAGATAAGTACAAGACATTTTAGCTAGATGAATTCCAGTTAGCTTTCATTCACTTTTTTAGTGGTCTTTTCAATAATTTCACCCTACAGTTCTGATGAATTAGCTGAATTGGTTTCGTTACATCATTCATTTCTTGGACCGAACTACAACAAAAGGACTAAGGATTTTGATGTCAGTGGAAGACGTTAAATGGTGTATTGATACTTAGAGCCTAAGGGGTGCAACGATATGGTCAAAAAGTTATTTAATGTAATGCGATGACAGCCAATCCATATTGCAATACGTATTGTAATATTTATATTACAGAAAAACTAAATGAATAAAAGAATGCAAAATCACTACAATAAACACATATTTTGTACAGTGCCACAAGTTATCCTGAAACGATCGTGAAACTGTCTTACTCGACTTACGGGCAAACTGTATTATATTTGTAACCGAAACTGAGCAAAAATGGTCAACTATCTAACTATGATCTTTTTTCTGATTAATTAATTTGCATAGCAATATGTAAAGTGAGTAGTTCATTTAACTTTGAATATTGCGGTACAGGAATTCATACCGCGGTATGTATAGGCCAGGTAATGTATTGCAATATACCAGTTTATTATATACCTAAAAATATTAAATATTCTGTCAAAAATACAGCCTTTATTAAACCTTCAAATACGGCCTGACAGAATAAAGATCCGTATAATGTATGTGCAAAACAAACTACAGTGCTATCATTTGAAAAAGAGCATTCAATTGACCGTAAAATTCCTGACGTTAATAACGTCGCTTTTAACAGGGTCATTACCACCTGTTTATACGATGACGTCAATAAAATATCGTCGCACACTACGTATATTTCGCGCTAAAATTAGCTTTTCTTCAAAAAATGCTTAAAATGTCCTTTTTTTATAGTTTATTCGCGTAGACTTGTGTCAAATGGTATGATATAAAAGGGTTATGAGTACAGTTATATGATCCATAAGCCGGATTGGCTCTCGTTGAGGTCGGATCATACTCGTGCTGCGCACTCGTAAACCAACGCATGACTCGAGAAAATCCGGCATGCTGGATCACGTCACTATACTAATAACCCATTTTATTATTGCAGCACGATGTCGTGCATTGTACACAGCTATTTACTGAAAGGATTTTTATTCAAACTTCAAATATAATATAGGTATATACACATGACATATCCCGTCATTGTACCCCACACTAAACGTTAGTATTCGCGTTAAGTACATCAATGTGTTAGTACGTGCTGATATGTGACTTTATTAAGTGATGTCACGAAGTGACATTGGGGTATCATAAGGGTATTTGACGTTTTTTCTTGCACTCAAAAATGAACCAAATACTTCAACATTTAAGATAGGGAAAGGCAGTTTAATTTTTATTTGTTTTTGACGTGTCATATGGGGATATATTACCCGCCTCAGCATAATATCATCATCGCCTAACGGCTCAAGTTATATTAGTCAAGGTTGGTAATAAAACCCCATATACCACACCAAAAACCAAGTACATGTAATATATATTGTTTTTTTGTAAGGAGCACAGCTTTTTAAGTATGGAATTAAGTTCATTCACTCTGCTAAAAAATATAGGACATAAGTGGATTTGCGATATCAAATAACTATAACGGTTACTTGCCAATTTTTAAAAATTACCTTCCTTTATATTATTTGCTTTTTCAAAGTGGTATATTGGAATATATCACACGTCTAGCCTAATATAACCAAAGTCGTTAGGCAAGGATGATATTATGTTGAGGCGGATAATATATCCCCATATACCACATCAAAATTTAAGACAATTAAAATATATATTACCTTTTTCTTTCTTTCTTAAATTTTGAAGGATTTGGTTATTTTCATTCATTTTACAACTGCACGTAAGCAGACCTTGAAATACCCACATGATGCCCCAATGTCACTTAGTGATGTCACTCAATAACGTCACAAATCAGCACTTATTCATACAATGACATACCGTACGCAATCACTCACATGTTTGGGTCGGGGTGCAATAAAAGGATATGTCAAGTGTACATTACAAGCATGTCCATTAATATCTGTCAGAAATAGCGCTCATTTGTATGTTATATGATTATGACGTTATTTTGAGGCCATACTTGACGTGACGTATTCTACGTCACTTCCTATGTTTTGTATATGTATACGAGTTTGGATACGGAATAGAAGTTGAAAGCAGACACAACGTGTTGTTCATTCTTTGAATTACTCAACAACCTCAAACCATTTCGATAATATCAATATCTATTTATGGGTCATTGACCAATCAATTGCCTACAAATGTCTTGGAAGGATCACTTCACTTCACTATCTCCATTTATTAACTGTTATTGTTAAGGATATAATTGTAAGAGACAATATAGGGGCATTTAAAGGAAGTGCAACTAACTGGTAAGGAACTCATTGCAATAAGGCCATTAATTTGTTTTACTCTCTAGCATTCACATTTCTTAAAGCAATCATATTCAAACTAGGATGCAGATCTGCAGTACTGGTCAATCATTGTCCTCTTGTTACAATGTAACATTTCAGATCTGTACACATACGGGAAGTGGTCACCATATTGTATAAAAGACATCTCCAGTGCCTTCAGCGCTTTGGTTAAAAATAGTTCTTGTTTAGTCTACAGGGTACTTCAGTGGTAAAATATAAATAGATAAGATGCAGGAAAATTTAAATCAGTTGGCTTCTTATATAATTGTAATATGATAAAACAAAGCCGGGAAAAGGATGTACGTGAAGTTGGCAGCAGCAGTAGCAGTAGTACAAACGTAAAGTATAGTTCTATCATTATCCTATCAACCAATTTATGTTGCTATATTAGTAAATTTAAAGTGATCCTGGGACTTTAAGGATTGTTACTCGCAATATCTATAATATATCGCTGAATTACGATCGTTATTATCGTGAATAAGAATATGTTTTGATAGAAATAAAAACAACAACATACTGTCAACTTCATCCGCTACTGCGACTGCTAACTACTGCTACTGCCAACTTCACGTTTCTGCTACTCCAACGGCCAGCTACTGCTACTGCCAACTTTACGTTTTTGCTACTGATACTGCAAACTACTGCTACTGCCAACTTCACGTTTTTGCTACTGCTACTGCCAGCTACAGCTACTGCCAACTTTACGATTTGCTACCGCTACTGTCAGCTACTGCTACTGCCAACTTCACGTTTTTGCTGCTGCTACTACTAACTACTGCTACTGCCAACTTTACGATTTTGCTGCTGCTACTGTTAGCTACTGCTACTGCCAACTACACGATTTTGCTACTAATAGCAACTGGATGTTTTCACTTAAAGTAATTATAGCGTTTATCACGTCAAACAGCCATAAAACTAAAAACGAATGGCGTCGTTTTTTTCATTTAATTACGATTAAGTATTTTGGTATTTAAATTCGTCCTAACTGATTCACGATATGCTGATTAACAGTCAAAAACATCTGGTATTTACAGTTATAATTAATGAAAATGGATATGGTTCGTGTATACCGAAGCGTTAGTTAAACTGACAGCAGAAATACTAAATGTCTTTCCTAATATGTAACGTTTTACCTTAAAACAAAGTCACAGTATACAAAGCAGGGCTGCTCGATTACAGTAGAATATTTTGTTAAAAAGAAACAATTCACATCCAAACTGCAACTTAAAAAACAGATCAATGACTTTGTTTATTATGTATACTAATGATAATAATATATCACTTTAATATACATGTAGTTAACTGAGTACAGGATCTATCACAACCTGTTTACATTTTAATAGTTGATGAAAGAAAATCTGATCATCCAAATGTAGTCAGTTTTGGTGTAATGGTATGGTATGGCCAATCGGTTTGTACTCTTCCCGTGGGTTTAGAGCTCAACGATACATGCAAGCTTATTGGAACGTCACATTACATGAGCATTAAATTCCTTAGGCCTATTTCGTTACTATCTTGATACAACTTATTACTTCTGAGTGACTTATTGGTACATTTGTGTACATTCGCGACTCTTTCGCTACACACACAGAATCATGAAAACAAGGAACTGTGATACAAAAATATCACAGCGGTTCTTTGAACAGTGTCTTAATTAAGTCATTGCCTAATCCCCCTTCGTTTTTATTTTGTTTTTGCTTTTCGACAGACAGCTTCCTATTTTTTTATTACTGTATGAGCAAAATTGTTTCACCTTCTACAAATTTTATATAGACTAAAAGAAGTATAACATTTTTTCAACTTTGCCAACATTAAACTTTCTTGTTTAAAAAGAAAACAACTTTACCAACACTAAACTTTCTTGTTTAAAAAGAAAATTTAACAGATGTTGATGCAATTCAGTAAACTTAAAAACCGCTTAATACATGTTCTGGCAATATATGCAACCATTCACACTAAACTCAGCAATCGAGTAAATATGCTGTATGTACAATGACAGATCCAGTCCGATAACGCTACTATTATCAGAAAAAAAACCCATTTCAACGTTATAGGTAAGGAAATAATGTTATACATTTTTGAGATCAATACATTTATCCATTTTGTAAATGTATGCATAAATCATCTAACTAGAGATTGTTTTACACGAAAAAATGTTTGTCTCCCATCCCTATTAACTTAACATTTAGACTAGTGACTTTTATTAAAATATGCACATCTAGACGTCAAATTGATGTCTCCGGTTTTATGACAATCCAGCAAGGGGTTTTGGAGAAGAAGCCCAAACAATATGTATTTCAGTCTGTTTTTAGTCCCTGTGACATTGACCTTTGAGCTATTGATCCCATATTATAATATGCAAACAAGACTGCAGAGCAACGTGTTATCTAATTTGAAATGTTACCTCATTTCATATAAATTAAAAAAGGAACTAGATGGGTGTTCAGTAGAATACTTGTGTCGCCCTCTAACACTTTGCCACCTGTGTGTGTAGCATTTACCTTCAGTACTTTTCTAGTTATGCTCAAGACATCAAAATGTAACAAAGGGGGGTAAATCATAGGCATGGTATAGTTAAGATTATTGGGTATTGCACTATTGTGAGCTATAACTGTATAAAGTTTCGAGTTATACGCTTCAGTACTTTTGGAATTATGCTCCGGACAAGATAAATCAAGAAAATGGGGGGTAATTAAAAAAGTAGGCAAAAAGAGTTATGGTTATTTAATACTGCACTTTTCACCACTGTGCTCTATCACTGTATTAAGTTTCAAGTAATTCCCTTCAGTACTTTCGAAGTTATGCTCCGGACAAGAAAAATCAAGAAAATGTAACAAAGGGATGTAATTAGAAAATTTAGCAAGACAGAGTTATGGTTTTTAAGCACTGCACTTCCCCCAATGTACACTATCACCGTATAACGTTTCAAGTAATTCCCTTCATTACTGTTGGAGTTATGCTCCGGACAAGAAAAATCTAGAAAATGTGACATAGGGCAATAATTAAAATATTAGGCAAAGTAGAGTTATGGTTCTTGGGCACTGCACTTTCTCTCAATGTCCTCTGTCTGTGTGTAAAGTTTAAATAAATTCCCTTGAATACGTTTGGAGTTATGCTCCGGACAAAAGTGTGACGGACGAACGGGAGGACGGACGCACGGACGGAACCCGTTACTATATCCCCTCCACCAAGGCGGGGGGATAAAAAAGTACTATGCACCGAAAGGGCGACACAAAAATTGCTTACGCTACAAACTTTAACTGTTGCGTAAAGTTTTTTAAATTGTCATTTTACAGTTGACAGGTGCTCCGTGTGCCGGAAAATGGGGTTTTAATAGACCTGTCACGATTAAACGTGTTTTATGCTTAATTAACTGCATGGGAAACAGTATATATTCCAGTCATTTCAGCTCCTGGTATCCAACAGGAACTGAGCCTTGTGATTACTTACAAAATGTGGAACGCAGGAAGTGTCATTATTGTGGTAAGTGTTCTTTTTCATTACAGCCTTTGGTAGTTAGTTTATTTTGATAAATAACCCGCCTACTATATATTGTAACTCTTCGTGTCAAAATGTATACATGTACAATGTCATGTAGTTCCAAAATGTTTCAAAACATGAAAAAGCTGTTTACATCCCTGGAAATATACATAATTCTGACAGCTAAAATAGTCTTTGAAATGTTTCAAAATGGATTCGGAAGATAGGAAGACTGACCATACAGATTGTATTTAGAATACTGTACCGATAATGTCGTGTCAAGACATACTGCATGTCGACCTCTACTTTAATAAAGGTAGTAACCAGCACGAATGTATATTTCTGCTCTTGGTTAACTTCTACCAGTTCATCACTGCGTCCATGCAAACGATAAACATGATTTAGAAAATCAACTTTTTCGGCGTAAGCTGAATAATCTGGCTTTTGACCTACTTTTTGGAGCAATAAGATGTTACGAATGAGGTGAATTCTTTTGATTGAAAGCTTTCTCTTCGAGTGAATATTCCATGTGTTCTTTTGAAATTTTCTCGTCTGATAAAGCTGGAGATTTCAAATTTCAAATCACATGTTTATTGGCCGATTGGTATGCACATTCATTATACACTGATGTGATCGTTCATACTCGTGTCGTTATTCAGTTTAGCTGCCACAAAGTCACTTTAATGAATGACTTCGTACGTTAATACCCTACTACAAAATTATTATCTTTAGAATATGCAATGACAGGCTGCATGTGCGGATCTCAGGTAACTGTTTTAGTGGTAACTCGGCTCAACTCCATTTATCTTTTTAAAAGATATTTCTTGTTTCCTATTGAATATGTTATAGAGTGTTCATATGGTCAATAAAACGTAATAAAATGGTCGCTTTTCATGATATAAAACGACACAGGCACAGCTGTACCAAAACTGCGTATAATTACTGACCCTATTGAAAGTTGTTGTTTTTATCCTAAACTAGTCAATAAGCAAGTAAAAACGATCATTTATACTGAGATAAATGTTGAACATGTTCAGATAAAATATTTCAACTCCCTGCAAGTAAATATCATATCTAATTTAATATTTAATTTACTTATACTCTTAAAGCATAATAATTTCTATGCCAAGTAAGGTAGAAGGACAACGTTTAGAGTGTTTACCAAGCAAAACAACTTCTATGAACGGCTCGTCTTGTAATGTTAATTCTGAAAAGCACGTTTTCAATCACTCGTTGCCTAATCTATGTTACCATGCAAGTATTAGCAAAACTAATGGGGGTCAATTACTACGCCAGCACATCATTCTATAAGACGCACCTTGGAAATATTCACGACACAATCCCGCCAACATTACAATAATCGACAGGAGTAAAGATTTTACGAACCCGTCAATGCATCGATATGACAATTCTCATTTCCTACCAATAAAACATTGTATACGTACAAAAAAAGATAAGTTGTTTTTAGAGGGACACATACACAACAGACAGTTTGTATTCATATTTGGTTAAAACCTCGGATTTCATAGAAAGGTACTTATCCTTTTGGACTTGAAGAAGCTGCAGGAATCAGCCATTGTGCAACTCAGTAAGCAATAGTGCAGCTAATAATGATATTTTTATGAATTATTTACCTTACAAAACAAACAGCAAGCGATAAAAATGGTTAAGGAATACTTAATATTTTGAGTACCTACTTAAATTTCATAGTATTATAGGTTCCAAAAATAAGTATGGGTTAAGCTATATTTGATGACTGCTTTGTCAAAGCGTTAGTCTGTAATAATCATAGAAAAATCCCCTTGTTTCCCTTTGCTGTAGGCACTTTCAGTGCTTTAATTTATTTACGCTACTTCTCGTCGAGCAAAGAACAAACACTAATTTACCTTTCTGTGGCTGTATCAGCGTTTTGACTTTTAACATAGCATTTACAGATCTAAAATGTTTTATTATGTAATAAACGATGATTTATAGAGGATATTTGTTTGTTTTGAGTGGATATGGAATATATCTCACTGAGAAGTGATACAATTGTAATATTTTTACCAGCGCGATGCGCGAGTTAAAATCTGAAAACTGTATCAAAGCATATCCACTTAAAACAAACACATTTTCTTTTTATTTTATGCTAAATATTAAAACAAAAGCAAAATTATGTATATGTACTACTTAAAATAGTAGGTTCCGGTAGACCTATATCACCCACACTGTGACTGATATGAAATCTATATCACCACTCTATATTTCACTGATATAACACAGTATTTCATTAACTAGCATAAAATAAAAAGTCTCATTTATTCACAGCTTTTTTCAGCTGTTTAATTTTCAGTAACACTTTCGTATTACATGTAGATATATCAGTTATGTTACGATAGCATGAAAACAATCGACTCAAAACGTTTACTTCGGTATTCAATATGGAATAGGATAGTACTTAATTTTAATATTGTTATATTTGGTTATATTTAATTTGTTTTATTTTCAGGCGTTCGTTTGCTTTCTTAACGAAGCACAAGCACAATGTTGCAAATGCGGTAAGTGCAAATGCGCCGTCTTTTTTATTCCATAATATTAAACGTTCCGTCAGGCTATCGACAGTTCTAGCATTGGCATTGAGTCTAACTTAGACATGTTTTGGTGGAAATCGACCAGGACATTCTAGAAGGAATCGACAAGGAAATTCTAGAAGGAATAAACCAGGACATTCTAGAAGGTATCGACCAGGACATTCTAGAAGGAATCGACCAGGACATTCTAGAAGGAATCGACAAGGACATTCTAGAAGGAATAAACCAGGACATTCTAGAAGGTATCGACCAGGACATTCTAGAAGGAATCGACAAGGACATTCTAGAAGGAATAAACCAGGACATTCTAGAAGGTATCGACCAGGACATTCTAGAAGGAATCGACAAGGACATTCTAGAAGGAATAAACCAGGACATTCTAGAAGGTATCGACCAGGACATTCTAGAAGGAATCGACAAGGCCATTCTAGAAGGAATAAACCAGGACATTCTAGAAGGTATCGACCAGGACATTCTAGAATGAAGCTGCTAGATGTTTGGGTCACGCGGCCGAATAATTAACGACTGCATTGTATTGAACAGTCATAATGTTCACAAGGAATTACTTGTCAGGTTGAGTTGCAAGTGGTCATGGATGTTTGATTTCTTTACTAAAGCCTAATATACTCTGGCTTTCGAGAGTTAAACTTTAGTGCTGTGTTGCTCAGTCTTCTTAACCCTCGTCTTACCCTGTTAATAGATAAAGAAAATTAACTGTTTTACCTTTACAAATGTATCTCAAATCCTGTTGTTAAATTTGTATGCAAAATTCTATCATATTATTTGTAGATTGTCCATCGGGCTGGATTTTCAATAGCGGCTCTTGTTATCTCTTTGAATCCGTAAAACAGGGATGGGAAGGTGCTAAGGTGAACACTAATATCATTTGATTTCTACTTTTTTTCGAATACATAATATGTATAACACAATTTGTACGAAGTTAACTATTGCTTAAAATCCAAAGTAACCTTATTTGTTTGATTGACAATAAAACATTATCTTCCTTCGAAAATGTACGTATATATATATACCAGGTGACTTATCTATGTATGGAATCCCGGTAAATTTTAACCTAGATGTAATTTTTTCCACTACGGTAAATATGTTTTACACACAGTGTGTACAAATTATAAAACACAAGCCAGAAAATCATAAAACAGCTTATTTATGGTGGCTGATGTCGATTTTACGCGTGGCGAGGCGAAAATGTGAACGCAACAAGGTATTTGTCGCATTGTCTTGATCGCATTTTTGCCCCGCCACCCAAAAACGTGAAAACATGACAAATGTATCGCAGAAATCAGCCACCATAGCTTGTAGTTCTATTAAAGAAGAAATTAAATTAAGAGAAAGTACCAATATACTTTGTGCTAAGATGATTAATGGATACGGCATAATTGTGGAACCAATGCCTATTGTTCGCATCTTTGTAATTCCAGGATTACTGTGAATCTCAAGACGCACATTTGTTAAAAGTCGAAGATGCTGAAGAAGATGACTACATTAGGAGCACCATAAAAGGTGGCCCACATTTGATAGTAGTTTGAGCCATGACTGTTTTCCAACATTTCAATTCAGAACCAATGTGCACAAAGAATTTGATATTGCAATAAATATAACTTACTAATGACAATAATAGTTATATCATAAGTTTAAATGTCAAGTTCTTTGAAAATTAAAGAATACGTAGAAGTTGATGAAAAAATATGACGGAAAAAACTCACACTGTACTTGCCACTATACTATTTATCGTTATTTGCTTCCGTTTTCAAGTTCGCGTTGACATTTTTCAAAACCTTTTATTGAAATTTACTTCAGAACTTTTTTATTCCTTTGGTTAGATAATAAAGTAATTTACAGTTTACCGTATATACTAATAGTTTATACACAAAATCCGCGATAGAAGTGTTTCTGTTTGAAGAAAGAAAACTCCCACACCACATATTTCTTTGCTTCATTTTTTAATTCTAATACAAGAACGAATTTACCTCAACTTATTTAGAAATTCATAACTGATATTTTGTTGAAATGCTAAAAGTACAGCTTTATATATTTCTGTATGAATTTCTGTATAAAACGAAGCCTTTGCCGCCGATTCTTTTCTTTTTTTCCATATTATATATAATTTCATCATTTTCTACAATTAAGGTTTTAAAAATATATACTTATTTAAGTAGGGATATAATAAATAGTAGAAATAAGTTAATAATTTAGCAAAATACACGATAATCATAGGATTATTCATTTATGATACATTAAAAATGTAATACGCTTCCGTTATCGGACCGAAAGTGCCCCGCATTCGCCGATCGATAACCGTTTGTGCTTTTTAACATTGAAGAGTACGCAAGAACGATAAGTCTGTGAAAAACACGTATTGATTTCATTTTGAAAGCTAGTATCGCTAAAAACATACCTTATGATGCATTCTAACGCGAACTGTAGTATTTCGAATGACAATATATGAAAACAACCTGTATAATAATGGTTACCGTATGCCCTGGTATTAAGGATAGGATTCGAGAAGTAAATTTGCTCAGAAAAGAAAGTGTATCATATATCAGATATAGCTGGCCCTTACGGTAAGGATGTCACTATAATAAACAGACAATTAACATTAATATGCAGTATTTCGGTGCTAAACGCTATCAAAACAATAAATGTAAATGTTCAGAAATAGATAAGTATCGACATGATATTTTTTAAGTTATCACGCTATTGGAATTTTACTTCAAACGGTGACGTCATGTGCATTACGCATTTATTATGTCATGTGTGTTGTTATTTTTGAGATTGTGTAATACCACTGGTGGGGAATCACGTGATCAAAATAATCTCTAAACAAAAGTAGATCTCAGAAAAAGGCTAGAAAATAATAAAAGCCGTTTAGCTGTAAATTAAAAATATAGCCTATCGTATGGCAACATAAAAGTATTATAGAACTACACAGGTCTTAATCATAGTCACCTTCTGATTGTGCTGAACACTCCGAGAAACTGACCTGATTTATTTTTGAAGTGTTTAACACTGTTAGAAGGTGACTGTGATTGAGACCTGTGTAGTTCTACTATACTTTTATTTTGCCATAAGATAGGCTATATTTTTAATTTACAGCTAAACGGCTTTCATTATTTTCTAACACTTTTTATAGATGTACTTTTGTTTAGAGATTATTCTGATCATGTGATTCCCCACCGTGAATACAGACAGTGTCTATGTCCAAAACTTGGGGAGGGGGGATGTCACAGTCATTGTACAATAGCAGCACTGTAAACCATGTTTAAAAAGCGTGGTTAGAATCGAATTCTAACATGACTTACGAGTTTGTCTATATATACAAAGAGTAGAAAAATTATGTTTATACCATAAACAACGCGGGAATCCATATGCCGTAAAGTGACGTCTTATTGTGCCGCATGACTTTAAATAAATATATGCGTAGCAAACAACGCTTTGCATACAATTTTATCCAGCTTATGTAATATCTGGTTATGTTAGAATCGAAATAACATCCGTTCCAGCGCTGTTCATCGTCTAATTAATAATTCTTTGTCGTTCTGATGCGCAGTTATAAACCACTCAGACCTCCGGCCTTCGTGGTTAATTACTGCGCATCAAAACTCCAAATCATTGTTTATTAGACGATGAACAGCGCTTGAACGGATATTATTTCATAGATTTCCTGTTTTGTATTAGTTGAATATTATACAAGCAGTCGTTCAGCTACGATGATATAAGGAAACACGTTGTATTTTTGATATAGCGATATGAATCAGGAGGTCCCTAGCATTGCCTTATTCGATTGATCAACTAATCTTATACAAGTATAATCAAACCAAGGTGTAAATTGTAATTAAAAAAGTGGAAGTATTTATAATTTACGTGAAATAAGCAACAGCATTAAATACATGTATTAGAAAATTTAATAAATTTTCAGCACTCGTGTTTTAATTACTAGCAGTCGAATTCCTGTCTGTTCTTTTATTATACTGATAAATCATCATTTCTCAGCAGCCTTTTTCGGATTATTGCAACCATGTAATAGTATAATTATGTAATGGTGATTGTTTTCAGGTCTATCGAATGGTAATTACTATTGGATTGGTGCACGCTATAACTTTGACGCCGAAGAATTCCTCTGGACTGACGGAACACCTTTAACCTTCATCGGCTGGGGACCGAACAGACCACGTGATACTAAAGGATGTGTTGATTATCTCTACAATACCGGAGCAAATGTGCTTTGGGAATGGAACGACCATGGTGACTGTGTTAGCACAGAGGGTGCTTTTATTTGCGAAATGAACTGTAATTGATTAATTTGCTTCTGAAACATGTAGTGAGCTGAGAATAATAAAGTCAGTATCTACTTAGCTATTGATTTATCTGCTTTTTGTCGCCAAACCTTTGGTGTCCTGCCCATAAGTACGTACACATTACGGATGATTATTCACATCCCTTTAACACCCCCCCACCTAATTTCTCCTTTGAATATCTCTTAAAGTGAAAGACAGCGAAAAGATTGTTAGGGAAATCTAAGTTTAAAAGTAACACCACATCAAATTATGAAAAACTGTTCTTTCAAAAAAAAATTTAAAGAGAATCCTTGTAGACTTTACAATAACTAAAAAAAAGCGAATGCTCACATGTATGTGCCGAACACGATAAACAAGAACACATTAAATAATTATCTTTTACATACAGGCATAATATTGAATATTTATTACACTGTATGAAGATATCATACTACGCTAACAAAAATATAAAACAGTCAACGAAACTCTTACATTGTCATCTTTATACCACGTTGTTTGTGTAATCATTTCGCCTGACAGTATTATTTCATATAATAAATGTATATACATGTAACCTCAATCGTTTAATACGACATACATATATGATACTGGTTTTCATTGCTTAATTCGGTTAAAACTTTCATGCTAGCTCAAACGTTTTGACTGGCGACACGGAAAAAGGGGTCTTTGGACATTTGTTACATTATACGACAAAAGATGATTGATTTTTACATAATATTGATAGTGTTGTCTCTCTGGTCAACAACCACCAATTTGATATAAAAAACTGATAGCCACTATATTTCCTTAACACACGAGCATTACTTTGTTTTGAAATTTTATTACACAACAACATCGAATCCCAATATGTTTTCTTATTTTGGCGATACCTTAATAATGGGAAAAGGAAATAAGTGTTTCATCAGAGGTAATATATATTGAAAGTGTATATGATTTTGCCACAAAATATGAATGATACTATTAAAGAATTGAATGTGTTTTTTCTGCATTTCATCGAGGTATGAACTGTCAGAAGTTTTACACCTAATTTGCATAAACACCGAAGGTATTTATGTTAAAATTAGGTGTAAAACTTTTGATAGTTCATACCTCGATGAAATGCAGAAAAAACTTATTTAATTCTTATAATTACAACTTACTATGATTAAAGGCATTCGTTTAAATTATTAAGTGATCACTTACCCGGATTCTATTGTAAAATTTCGTTGCGCATTAATTTGGTTGTCATAACGCAACTACTCATTAGCATAATGCAAATGGCGGACAGAGACCAGCTGTCGAACGAAGTTATTTTGGACATATCTCAACCCGAGGGAAAACTTCATTATCCACAACTCAATGGACATGGTAGATTTCTTATCTTACCGTTTGAATCGCATTTTCACACAAGTCAGAGGAAATAAGTGTAATACAGGATGGGGATGAAAAAATGAAAATCAAAGGTGGATTATCTTCAGAATAGTCAATCACTGGGCAGTAATGTGTTGATGAATAACGAGAAAAACGGTGAGAAAAGTTTTTAATGTATGCATGTATGTATTTTTCAGTACCAAATACCAAGGATAACACAATAAAGAGCAAGCTCTTATTTCCATTGTGGTCCTTTATTTTAGAGACAGAAGCAGATACAAGGGAATCCGGGTACCAGACCCTAGCTCTTTTACTAATAGACCCCTTAGTTCTTTTCTACGTGCCCGGTGTATAGCACCGATACACGCGAGACTACCTCTGGGTTTCTAACCAGTTCATCTCAGATAGGTGGGAAACACTGAAAAGCGTTTCTGAAATATCCAGTGCCCCGGCCGAGAATCGAACCGGGGACCTCCGGATTGGTAGTCCAGAGCGTTAACCACTCGGCCACCACACCACCCTAATTGTAATGAAATCCGGGTACCAGACCCTAGCTCTTTTACTAATAGACCCCTTGGTTCTTTTCTACGTGCCCGGTGTATAGCACCGATACACGCGAGACTACCTCTGGGTTTCTAACCAGTTCATCTCAGATAGGTGGGAAACACTGAAAAGCGTTTCTGAAATATCCAGTGCCCCGGCCGAGAATCGAACCGGGGACCTCCGGATTGGTAGTCCAGAGCTTTAACCACTCGGTCACCACACCACCCTAATTGTAATGAAATTGTTTTAATTTGTTTTATTATGATAAGTGCTTTGTTTTTAGCGCATAAGTTTTAAGATAACTGATTTTCAGTGTGGCAAAATTCCTGACAAAAGGGTAGAAGGACTTGATCATAATTTATACCTATCTTTTTTCCATGGCACATCTGAGTGAAATGTAAGTACCAGTAACTTTTAGCTATAATACAAAACAAGTTTCAGAGTTTGTTTCCCTTGCATTGTTCAGAGTATATAAGAGATATTGATCTGTGGGCGCACTTTTAGTATTGTGTGATACCGAGGAGTATGAGTAATTCACGACTCAATGTTCGAAATTCAACAATATATAAATCAAATAAGTGGTAGCGAAGTTACATCCTCATAACTCATCGGCATATAATAGGAAATTAGGAACGCTATTGATGAATTATACGAGAGCAACTGCAAATATGAGATTTGCGCTAGCAGCAGTAGTCGATGTTTATATACGATACCTAAGTACTAGTTCCCTTGACGAAAATGTTCGAAAGTCAAGGTATGTTGCTGTTATGAAAAAAATTCGTATATCATTTTCGACGATGGACCAAGCTTCGGTCGGCCTTTCCGAAAACCGAAAATAAAAGACCAGCTCATCGGTCTATGAAAACCAGAGTTGGGAATTACTCATCTATTGTTGTCATAGTGCTCTCGGAAGCTGATATATATTATATACATATATAGGTAGATGTGATTCGCATAAAACGAGTCTTTGTCGGTACACAATAAAAAGCCTCTACCGTTTTGTCATGGAAAAATAGGTAAAGAAATATCCATCTAAGTCCTATCATTGAATGTATGATATAAGTAACTTGCGAGGTTATTCAATATCTTAGTATTTGTACTTGACATAAGCGATTCAAACTTCTGTAGTTGTAGGCCATCTACAAAAATATGGTTTGAAAAATTTCCTTCGTAAGTCATAATATTTCGGACATACTAATAAAAAGTGGTATTCTGTTTCTATCAAATTTAAGGGACAATTTCTGCAATTCCTACTTTCTGTGGCGATATTCTCGTGCCGACCCATTTCTATTTCTAAATTATGAGATGATAATCTAAATTTTGTTAAAGTGATTCTATGTTTATCATTATTAATAACGTTTAAATATTTTTCTTGTTCAAAATTGTTTGTTGTGAATGCTGTAAGATGAAAGTATATTGGAATTATTTATGTTTGCGTACCAAAAAACTTCAGCACCGTAATGTAAAATAGGTCCCACTAAGGTATCGAATAGTTTACTTATATCCTGTATCTTTAGTTCTAATTGATTATATACTGTAAATAAATTATGTTATGCATTTAAGGAATGCCCGTTTTTAAATAGATAAATACCTAAGTACTTGAAGGTTTTAACGACTTCTAAAATTTGATCATTAAATGTGAAGATATGAGTTGAGTGTCTACCTTGTTCGAATATCATTATTTTAGTTCTGGCTATGTTAACTTTTAAGTTCCAAGTTTGACAATATTATGTTTGTAAATCATTTAGCATTGATTGTAACGCCTCTGTAGTATGCGCAAATAAAGCCGTGTCATCTGCAAATAGTAACATGAATAATTGTAAGTCATCTAAATTAAAAAAATCCTTCAATATTTCCATTGATGCTGTTAATTAGGTCATTTACGAAAATAAAAGCAAAAGACTTGAACTTGGGTCTCCCTGTTTGGCCCCTATATTAGAGTTAAAGCTTGGTGACAATTGTTTATTGTATCTTACAGCCGCTTTTACACAGCTATACATACCTTGGATTGCTTTTACAAATTTTGAGCTAACATTTTCCTGAATAACTTTATGAAAAATAAAAGACCGTTCTAATTTGTCAAAACATTTTTCAAAATCCACGTAGGCTACGTAAGTAGTATAGGGTGGCAATATGGAAAAAATATGGCGATATGGAAACCTTTTTCGTGGCAGTATGGAAAAAATCGTGGCAGTATGGAAAATGTTCATGGAAAAAATAGTGGCAGTATGGAAAATTCCTTTTAAATAAAAAACAAACATTCGTTTACAGTTATAAGTTTTTATTCAATAAATTACATCAAATTGATATTGTCTTTGTTTTTGTTGTCCTGCTTATCTCCAATATGACAAGTATCGTCTACTTCCATGCTCTACGGTCTTTATGTAGAGGTCTTCCGTAGTGTCTACGACTCTTTTTGTTATTTCACTGCTGAGTTTCTTAGTCTGAAGATGTATTATTCTATCTTCAGTTTCAATTTTACAGTCTTCACCTAATATAGCTTTCATTGGAAGGATCATGGTAATTCTTTTTCCGGATCTATGAATATAGGGTTTAGTTCCAAATTTAAACCATTTCTTGAAATGTTTCAAGAGTAATCCAAGTTCACGTTCGTAGATTTCAAATTCCATGGATACTGTCCATTTGAAAGCTTTAGTGCTGAGTAGCATGGTCCTGAAGCTTTTCCAGTGGTATGATGCTTGATTTTTCGGTAAGCATAAGTTGAATCTTATCCTGGTTCTGAAAGTCAGTTTACCGTTCAACGCAGTTTCAGACAAAGGCATCAGTCTGAATCGTCTTTCAGCCATAGCAATGTGATGATTTTGTGTATATCCAAAAGATGCAAGAAGAGGTCCTTGATTGCATTCCGTGATGTCAGTTACTTTTATAAGTAATTTCAACGGTTTCACCTCTGGTTTAATACGTTTTTCATGGATTGATGGTCTATCTCTGTCTTCTTTTAACATTCCTGGTCTGTACACCATTGTTATTGTCAAAATCACGATCTTCACTACTTTTTATGGCAGGTGGTTTGACCCGTGGTATGAGTGGTACTATAAACAATCAACCAATATAAGTCTTTTTTATAGGGAATATTCCCCATAGGAGGGTCTATACTGTAGTATTTTACCTAGGAGAACACAAGGTGGAAAAGAAGACAAAACACGTTTTAGTTTTGATGTCTTTTATTGAATCAGTATGAACAATAACAAGAACAATTATTGAAACAGTATGAACAAGCAATAAAACAGTATGAACAAGTGTTGAAAAAACAAGAATACATTTTATGAATTATGATAAACGATTTTATGTGAGACGAGACATTTGAAAGAATAAGCTGCATTATCCTGTGAGGTTCTACCCTCTGTGGTACACCACTGACACGGAGGTGTTTTTGGCACTTGTGTTGCTAGCCTGTACAATTGTCCATAACATAGTTTAAACCACCGTGCAACAGCTTTATCATTGTCCCAATAACGTCCGGGTCTAAATCGGGTGGTGAGAACTGTATTCAGATCACAACCTCGGACTAACATGTCCAAGGCAAAAAGACAGTAAACACCGCACATAAGTGTTCTTCCGTCTTGTAGTCCATACGAATCAAAGTAGATGGCTGTATTTTTCTTGAAGAAGATGGCTACCCAGTGTTCTCCGGTCTGATCCGAGTTGTGGGTGTTCACAATGTAAGCTTTCACATGAGGTGGTTTTCGATTCGGTAAAAGATCCTTAGGGCACACCAGTGTATGTAAAGGAGACAAGATGATCGATGTATCCAGAATATATTGCAGTTCAATCGTATACATAGTTCAACACTTTTTTGACCCGATCGGCCCACTGGTTGATCCAGACTGACTCTTGGTTTTGGTGTTGTTGCTTTAAATCTGTCCAGAGTTCGTAAGCTCGAATGATCTCATCAGGGATGGTCTGATATTCACAAAGCATGGGATACCACTGAGCGATGACTTTTTGAAGATCCAGTTTTTTGAGGGCGATCTCATTGTATAACTCCACCCAGATGTCTGTGTCGGCCATGCAGAGCACGTGTTGCAGTTGACTCGGGTGATCAATTTGACATCCAGAGCAGTCTTTGTGCACCATAACATAGATCAATGTCTGCAAGTTCTCTATCACGGCTGTCTGTAAATCCCTTTGAATTTAAACCAAATTGTGGTCCAAATGATGCTGGTCATACTTCGCCTTTTTGTCAGGAGGAGGTTCAGACACGACCTCCATATAGGCTTTTTCTAGTTGTTTCTCATAGTTCTCTTCCATGATGATGAATCGTAGGATTAATAGTCTGTGATCACTTATCTGATACCGTTGATTTCAATCTGATTGTCGTATTCAGCATACACGAGCACGTTGATCGGGTGATCGAGTGGTCCAGCAAACTGAAGCTCTATGCGTAGGTTCCCCGTTTTTATAGGATGGAGCTGTCCTTCTTCACTCCCTTGATCGGCTGTCAGATCAAATCCCCATAGTATGTAGCCGTCCTTATACTCGACCATTGTGAGGCCCATGGTCCGATTGGCACCGAGAGCTCCAAGGGCTTGGTACAGCCCCACGTAGGACCTTAAGCAATCTCCATCTGTAAAGTTCGGATAGTAAGCTCGGTTGGTTTTACCATCAACGCTGACCTCTATTTTGGATAGATTGAAATGTTGAAAATCAAGAGGGTTGCTGGCTAAGGTTCCGTTCATGAAGGCATTTCTGACCATGCCAATAAAGAGGCGTTTAGGCAGCTGTCCTTGAAAGAGATGGTTTTCAATTTTAGATCTTTGACCTCCAGAGATGGTGAAGGTTTTAACCTCTGCTCGTCGGATGGGGATTCTCATGTTTTGTTCAGCAATCGCCTTATTTAAATTGTTGGCCACCGCAGGAAGTAGGTCGACAGTGCGAACATTGAATCCGGTTTGCAGAAACTGGATTTTGACAGCTTCTTGAGCGATCGCGCAGAACTCTGGGCTGGTCTTATTGAGCCGGAGTCGTATCTCTATACCGTTAAGTAGGTAGGTATTTGTCTTGTATGAACAGATCTAGATGGAAACGTCCGAGCAGTTCAAGACTTCGACTTCGATGAAATTTCAATCGTTGATTTTTTAATCCATCATTACCACCGTCGTGAGCATTGTCTTGCATGTGTCCCGTCGTATCCTTGATCCAAAGTTCCGTTGACTTTAAGGGTGTTGTTTTCACGTCAAGCGCATAAGACAGTAAATTCTCCAGGTATGCCTTATACGGATAGGTGTCTGAGGTATTGCTGACCAGTTTATTGTTCAGATACAGGTCCACACTACTGAACAGACTGTGAAAAAAGTTGTTGACAACGGAAGCGTGTGTGCCAGCCTCTAAATCTGCTCCATCGCCTTTGACGACCTTGACCTTCAAGTACAAGAAGGTCTGATTGAGATCTGTCCACTTTTCAGTTTGTGCCGGAATGATGAATTCAATTGGAGCCGTATTGTTCAGCGCTGATATAGGATTATGTTCTTGCCACTGACTATCTTGCATGGCTGTCATGGTAGGTGGAACCGATATCACATCCAATTCCGATTTACTACACTCGCAGGAACCGTGTTGCATCATGATGATGATGATTCAAATGATTAAATCCAATGATTAAATCCAATGATTAAATCCAATGATTAATCAAAAATATCCAGAGCTCGTTTTTTCAGCTGTCTCCGACGATGTCTGGAAGTCTTTTGCCAGGATTTCCTCGGACGTCTCCTTTTTATGCCTTTCTTTTTTCTGGATGGACGAGTAGTGTGTGGCTTGTTGCCTGTCAGCTTCTTGAGCAGTGTAATTCCTAAAGATCTGGCAGCTACTTTTCCAACGTTGGCCAAGGCTTTCTTGCCCCGAGATCGCAAGACACGAGCAGGACTCTTTCTTTTCAGGATTATTTCTCTGGCGGCTTTGATTCCTTGCATTATCAACGGGATCGCCGATTTGGCGGCCGATTTCAACATGCTTCCCAGTCCTTGACCATACTGTCGCGGTGCACCACGATACACAGGATGCATTTAGAAGGGTAGGGTTGATTTCTTTCTGAAGTGCAACTTGACCATCGACTTGCCACTGACAAACTGAACGAGTTCCCCCAAATCGCTCCTTATATTGATCCCGATTGAATCAAACTTTGACTTGGCAATGGGGGCGTAATGCAGGTTGACAAATTCTTGATGATGGTGGTGTTGGTTGACACGCCCTACTCCTCCTCCTTTTCCTCCTGTGAATGGCACGACTCTTAACAGTGGGGCTTCGATGTCTCCCACGAGGGTATATTCGGCCAAATCCGAATAAATGAATAAATGATTGCATCCAACATTAAGATCCACCCGTAAGGAAAAGGATTAGGATCATCCGGGTAAATATCCGATGAGTCGCTGATTTTTGCTCCTAACTTGAGAGCAAGTTTCGGGTGAAAGATAACTCCAATTTGCTTCTTTCGACTTTCCTCATTGAATTTTACACGTTGCGACCCTTTGGAATAGGCGAGATGAAACACAAGGCCTTTTTTGTGAAACACACGTCTCCCAACGTCTGTTGAATGGCATGGTCGATTTACTCCATCACATGAGTCGGGGTTGCATACACTCCGGCATTGAAACGGAGCGATACAATATACTCAGTCGATCGTTTTTTGCATTTGTTGATCACTTTTGCAAACTCTTTGCCTAAACTTTCATCTGTCGTGACGATATCAAGTTGCGTTTCCTGATCGGTGATGTTCACAATTTGAGAGGGAATGATGAGTTCGACGAGAGCCATTTCCCACTCCTCTTTATTGAGTTCCATAGGTTTCATCAATTTGGTACGAAACTCACTTTGCGTATTGCGAGGAAATGAAGTCATGGAACTGTCACTGAGCACGGTGATGTAAAACGAATTCATGATCCGAGCGTCTTTGGGGGTTTCACAAACTTCAAACCTCGTGTCGGTAGAATGTAACCCAGGGAGCTACTTAACAACACGAGCCACAATTCTTTGTCCGGCGACTGAAAACTCAGATGAAAAATGGCAACACCGATGATAATATAAATCACAAAAATTTGTGAAAAGAAAGTGATTCTGTTTTTCGCTGCTCTCGTGTTGTTGTTGTTGTTGTTGTTGACGGTGGTGGTGGTGGAGCCTGTGTTCTCTTCTTGTACTTCCACACTACTGAACGTATCCGATGTCTGAGACATGTTTTTATATCAGATAGTATTCTGGAATCCAGCTGTCAAATTTCTTTGGATAGCCTTCCCAATGCACTTTGATTTCCTTGATTGTTTTTCTGCCTTTCTTCCTGGAGCGTCGTCCGAGAACTGATTCAATGTCGTAAATGTCCGAGTCTTTTATCGGCTGAATTTCAGGCAGGTAGAAAGAGCCTTCAATACGTTCTCCGGCAAGATCTTCGAGCTGTACTGTAGGTGGTGAGCTGTGACGAATGTGAATAATTTTAAAGAACTCGGTGGTCCAATTGGGTAGATACCCTTTGTCAAATGTTCGTTTAGTCTTGTTGATATGCACTAAATCTCCCACGTCGACCGAGAGTTTAGCTTTGCGTGTCTTGGATCCATACAGGTGTTGGGTAATCTCGGCTCCTGTTGTGTTGTGACCGAAGCCGGGCCGGTCTGGATGCTTCGATGGAAACTGTGATTGTAAGCATGCACCAAATCTTGCAACACATCAATGTACCTCCGGGTCTTCTTATGCGTAAAATATTTCCACATCCGTGTTTTCAAGGTGCGTTGAAATCGTCCCACTATACTGGCTTTCGTCTCTGGATTCTCAGTGGTGAAGAAGTGAATGTCCTTTGTTTTTAAAAAGGATTGAAACTCTTTGTTTTTGAATTCAGATCCTTTATCCGTTTGCAGTGCCTGTGGTATTCGCTCTTTCAAGATGAACTTGAAAGCTTTGATTAAACTCTGTCCTGTTTTGTTGTACAGAGGGACCACCCAGGCATATTTTGAAAACACATCAATGACACAGAGCAAATACCGATACTGATCATTGTCTTTCTTGAGTGACTGTAAATCGGCTAAATCCGCTTGCCACTTGTGATCAATGCCTCCCACCACTGTTTTTCTTCTTGCAAATTTACGACGAATTGGTTTATGCAACGTGTAAGCTTTCTGTCGCTGTAACCAGGACTGGACTTGTTTCAGGGTGATAGATTTGTCTTGTTTTCTAGCTGCTTTGTACAAGGCACCTATCCCTGAAATAGCAGCTGGATGTTGAACATCATAGTAAATGCGGTGAAGTCGATCCTCCCGTTTCATTTTTCATCACCAAGCTTCCCAGTCTGAGATCAAAGGTGTGGAGGTCTTGGTTTTATACTGTCGTCTCTTGACCGTTTGAGGTGGTGTCATCAGTGAGAAGTCTGGTTCATCTGCCTCCGCCTCCCAATTGTCCTCATTGGTGATGCCTGATCTCTGTATCAAACCCCATCGCTCCTTGTTACCCACGTCTTCCTGGGGAACATTGATCTCTTTGAGCCCCTGAGCAAACTTTTCCCATCCTTTGGGTTTCGAACCTTTACGATAGCGTAGCACATCATTGACCAAATCAATGACATTAGATCCTACCACGGGTGTATCTTGGTATTGCAACACACCGTGACGGTCCCAGCCCATGTTGGGATGACTCTTAAGCAGATGTAAAAGTAATTTAGCTTTTCGTTGCATCGTGACGGGTACGCTGGCCATGATACGATTTTGAATCGTGGTGGGGTCTTCTTCTTCTTCTGTAGTCGGTGGTGTTGGTGGTTCTGCCGGAGCTGCTGCAGCTGCTGCAGCTGCTGTTGCTGCTGTTGCTGCTGCTGTTGTAAGAGTCGAACCGTGAGGCTGTATGGCTTTCTTATGAGCCCTCTGAAATTTCTGTAACGTTTCCCCATACAGCTGAGCTTTCTCTGACTCCGACAGGTCATCCCGTTGTAGTACAGACTGCATCTTTTTGTAAATCCACGGTGTGCACGACCTGGGGGCTAGGTGGGAGTCGCGGTCGTGGTTGTTCTGCTTTTCTTTGCTGTATCTCTCTAACATTTTGTAGGGAACAATGACCATCTTCTTCATTTTTTTAAAAAGATAGGAGTCCTTGTATGACTTTACCTACGACAGGTGCTAAAGCAGGAGCCAAAGCAGGAGCCAAAGCAGGAGCTAAAATGCTTAGTAAGGGTAGAACTCCTCCTCGTTGATTCAGCACCCTCTTTTTCTTTTGAATCGATACTTTTTTGTCCGCTATCAGACGGAGTTGTTGACGCTTGGGGTGTAACTGGCGTTTCTGAGCTTCTGACAGGGGTACATTGCCTTTTAAAACATTGTGACAACACTCTGCGACGCAATGGGTCAGCTCCCTGGGTGCTTCTTTCAGAATCTTCTTTCGTAAGGGGGCAGAGGCTTGTCCGAGCGCCAATACCATGGTACCGTGTTTTTTAATCAACGGTTCTTTGCGTTTGGTGATCTTTGTTTTTCTGCTGCTGACCATCTTGCTCTGAGTCTAACGTCCAAATGAAGCCCAGGACCATGTGTACCACTGTTTTAAACACGATTGATTGATTTGACATTCAGATTGTCTCAGATCCTAATTACCATGGGTGAGAGGTGAAAATCGAGCTAGGGTAGGCGTATGGAGGTCTGACAAGGATGATCCCAAGGACGACCAAGTGCCAAAACGAGAAAGACGACAGCTGCTGGATCCACTGTTGAAACCACTGTTGGATCGACTACGGGATCTGTTGAATCGAGGTGTCCTTGGGGTGCTTGGTGTGCTTGATCTCAGTGAACTCCCCGAGGGGGTGCTGCTGGATCCACTGTTGGATCGGCTACGGGATCTGTTGAATCGAGGTGTCCTTGGGGTGCTTGGTGTGCTTAACCTCAGTGGACTTTCCAGGGGGCTGAAAGACACTCTTCTCGCAAGAGTTCCCGGTAGGCTTCTCGGTGGGCTTCCTAGTAGGGAGCTACCCGGTAGTTCGTGATGAGTTTCCCAGTGAGCTTCCATGTGAGCTTTCCATCTGCGCGAGACGGTTACTTGATATACCATGACTCAATGCTATATCACTTCCCAAGGGTATGATGGGTATTGGAGAGTCTGGAGGGGTTGGCGAGAGTCTCTATACCTTTTTCTTTCGACGTTGAGTCACAAAACGCTCATCTATCTTTATGGACTTTTTTTGTTTCTTCGGAGAGGTTTTCTTTGTCGGAGAGACTCTTTTCTTTGCTCTTTTCTTTGTTTTTTTCTTCGGAGAAGCTTTTTTCTTCGGAGAAGCTCTTTTCTTCTTCTTCTTTCCATAAAGTTCATCGTTTGTTTTGGCAAGAATATCTTCTTTTGCATAATCACTCTGGCTGCTAGGGTAAACCATCGGATCATTTCTTCTAAGCCAGCTTTCAGTAACTGTTGTCGGGCTGCAGGATCATGCTGCAGACTGAGGGCTTCCAATTTTTCAATCACAGCTCTTGGTGTGTACATCATGGCGAGTCAGATACGAATGACCCATGGAATGTTAGTCCATCCTTTTTATCCTGTGTACACCACAGGTCCATGCTCCTCCCCTGTCCTCCAATGATGAAACAGGTCAGTGCGTAGCCGATACGAGTCTGGTGTTTTAGGATGAAAATCAATCAGTAAATACCCATGAGGTCTCGAAATGGCATCTTGGTAGGCCGCCAGTAAATGGGGTAACTGAATCTGACGCTCTAACGTTTTGATCTGACCTTTGTCTCTGGTGTTTTGAAACAAAATCATATAATGGGCATTCAAACTTAGAGTACGATTGGCTTTCGATTGTTGAAACATGTTTTGTGTGATATAGATCACACTTGCATTCCGATGATGTCCTTTTCTTGTAAACCACAGCTTGATTTTTTCTTCATCCTTATCGCCTAGCATATCGTCAAAGACAATCAAATGAGGCACCGAAACATCACTCACCAGGTCTTCTTCGTCATCAGGAATGCCTTCGATAAATTTGATTGAAGGTGAACTTGCAGCAGAGCGTACGCGGATTGCCATTCTTTATAACACCAGACCACTTGCTCAGGAATGATATCAAATACATCTTCCTTATAGTCCAGTAACCGTTTCACAAATTGGGGTTTTCCCGACCAACTAGGGCCTGAAATAAATAGATTACAAGGGTGCTGAAACAGTAATGCGCTCTCCATGAGGGACAAAAGAATAATGACACCCCAATGGCTTTGATTCGCATTTTTATTCTGATTTCACATGGTAACATCTTTTGAAACAAAACATCTTTTGCAACATTTTTTTTTTGCAATAGTATAACAGTATGACAGTATATCCTCACATCTCAATGTTTATCATGTCTATATCTCTGTCAAAAATGTAATCACTTTTGAGTTATCCACGACTTCACTGAGCCACTCTTTTTCTGTCCAAGGTAAAATATGTCGATGCACTTCACTGTCACAGATTTGAATATAGCGAAGGGCGCTCTGAAATTCGTCCCACATGTTTTCAGTTCTCAACAGCTCCAAAATATAAGCTCTGATGGGACGGTATCGTACGTATGTCATCGATCAATGCTTTTCTGTAGACAGGCACCTCAATAACACGTCTGCTTTCCATGACAGCTAGATGAAATCTATATCTTCAAACCACTGGATCCACTTTTGTATCTGTTGTGTCACGTGATCACTCTGCACCACATACTTGACCCAGTCATGATGTTGAATCGCTTTTAAATCAAGCAATGTCTGTGATTCGCTCTGTGGCTGACGCCGTAGTTCTTTATGAATTTGATGTTTAAAACGATCAAACAAGGAGTCAAGTCATGTTGAAATCGATTTAGGATCCCTTATAGGGGTATCGGGTTCTTCACATAACATGCGGAAGAATACATCTTTGTACAGTTTAAAATCCAAAGTACAACTACACAAAAAGAGGTTTCCTTTGTTTCATATTCTTTGAGGATGAAGGAGGTCTTCGTATATCCGCCTGTTGCCTTGCTCAAACACAGGTTGTTGAGTGATTTCAACGAATGCTGCAGCCTCACTGACAGAATGACGCACTTCCAACCATTCCACAATCGCATTTGGAAACATGTTATCAATCATGGAGACCGAGTTAGGGGTTGCAGTGGCAATCATACCTATGCATAGGGGTGTTTTGTAGGCAGTATAGATATTTTCCCCGCCCGGCGGTCCTTCTCCTTGACTCGTTCTAGTAAGCAATCACAAAACTACTGCTGTCATTTATGATGTTTTTGGCACACTGATTGATATCATCTTCCGTATAGTTATGTAGGGAAAACGTCCATACTCTGGAGGTTCTCCGATCTAGAAGATTCAGGATCACTTCAATTTTTCGAATCATGCACATTTTGTCAGTGTGACTGATATCCTCTCTATTTTGAACCTCTCGATGTAGATGGTTCAACCGTCTTAACCCCTTTTTGACATCCATGTACTCAGTGATATCAGTGTTCAACCGAAGCCGTCTTCTTAACCATTCCTGCTGTAAATCTCGTTTAAACCGTTAACTCTTTCTGGAGCCACTCACCATGTACTGATATATCCTATGCCGTATTTCTGCAGGAAGGTCAGTCACGTATGCTTCCAACGAAGTCATGGTGGTTTATGTGGTTCAAAATGTTGTTTTCCTTGGCTCATACTCCCCTACCACTTCCCATATTCCCCATTTAATTGCTTATAATACCATACCACTTCCCATACTTCCCATTGAATATTCTTGGACTGTGTCTTCTTGGACTGTGTCTCTGGCTCAGGCTCTAGCTCAGACTCTGGCTTTATCTTGAGACTCTGGCTTGGCACGTTTGCTTCCAACGAAGTCATAGGTCGAGGTAAGACGTTTGCCATGGTTCACCTCCTCTCTAGGAATGGTAAGCGTCACCGTAAGGAACCGTCTTTTTATCCACCAGAGTTCCGACAACGCCTTTTCTCATACCTCAAGTTATGCCTAGCGAAGCAACGGAGACAATACCTCTCCATATTTAATTAACATCGTTTAAACCAGCATGATGGGCAGTAAAAAATAGGTATTGATAACAATCCCTGCAAGACCGTCTGCGAGTCTCGTTGTGGTACGGCATGTCGTTTCGTTCTACATCTTCATGCTCCCAGTTCGTGTAACAACACTGACATTCAAAGAGGAATATCTTATATTTATAACTGTAGGAGACACCGGCATACCCCACCACCCCTTTCATTCACTCTGTGTAATCTATAATAAAATTAGTAAACACTCGCCGGGAAAGAGGTCGAGGTAAGACGTTTGCCATGGTACACCTCCTCCCTAGGAATGATAAGCGTAACCGTAAGGTACCGTCTTATAGTCCTTTACCACCACACGTTTGGTATACACTGATCGAAAGGTTTTGGTCTGGTTTTCACTGGTCACTTTACGGTCCCGGTGTCGTTTGATGCGAGATGGATACTCCACGACCAAAGAATAGTGTTCACGGTCCAGTACACAGTTCACCATAGCATCAAAATTGACGAGGTTTGTGGTATCGTAATCCAGAGTAATGCCTTTGACTTTACATTTGGTGTGTCTCTTTCCATTTTCTATGTATTCATAGCCATAGTCATAGTTCTTAGGCCCTAGTCCAACAAACTTGACAATGCGTCCGTTTGGAACCTCGTCGGTCCGCTGACCTAGTCGACTGTCAACAATAGGAATGTTGTACTGTTCAGGATCATGAATGTACATACAGCTGTCCGTATCAAAATACAAGACACGATCACCCAGACGTTCTAGCACGGCATAGAGTTCTAAACGAGCATAGGCTGTTACAAAGGAGGCGACGACCACATTGGAGGAGGTATGAGGTTCAAATCTGTCACTCTAATCCGTGAAATTCACCAAGTTGAACTCGTCATGATCAAACATCTCTACATGATGCACCTTGATCTGAGAATCCGACAATAACTCATGGTATCGCTCGAGGCTAGCGATGTATTCGGTCTTGGGTAGCATGTTGTTCTGGGCATTCTTACCCCACAGACAATTAAGCATAGTTTTTGCAAAAGCCCTTTTGCCAGGATTTTTGTGAACTTGTTCTAGTTGTATCCCTTCTGCTTTAAAATAGTAAGCAATCACAAAACTACTGCTGTCATTTATGATGTTTTTGGCACACTGATTGATATCATCTTCCGTATAGTTATGTAGGGAAAACGTCCATACTCTGGAGGTTCTCCGATCTAGAAGATTCAGGATCACTTCAATTTTTCGAATCATGCACATTTTGTCAGTGTGACTGATATCCTCTCTATTTTGAACCTCTCGATGTAGATGGTTCAACCGTCTTAACCCCTTTTTGACATCCATGTACTCAGTGATATCAGTGTTCAACCGAAGCCGTCTTCTTAACCATTCCTGCTGTAAATCTCGTTTAAACCGTTAACTCTTTCTGGAGCCACTCACCATGTACTGATATATCCTATGCCGTATTTCTGCAGGAAGGTCAGTCACGTATGCTTCCAACGAAGTCATGGTGGTTTATGTGGTTCAAAATGTTGTTTTCCTTGGCTCATACTCCCCTACCACTTCCCATATTCCCCATTTAATTGCTTATAATACCATACCACTTCCCATACTTCCCATTGAATATTCTTGGACTGTGTCTTCTTGGACTGTGTCTCTGGCTCAGGCTCTAGCTCAGACTCTGGCTTTATCTTGAGACTCTGGCTTGGCACGTTTGCTTCCAACGAAGTCATAGGTCGAGGTAAGACGTTTGCCATGGTTCACCTCCTCTCTAGGAATGGTAAGCGTCACCGTAAGGAACCGTCTTTTTATCCACCAGAGTTCCGACAACGCCTTTTCTCATACCTCAAGTTATGCCTAGCGAAGCAACGGAGACAATACCTCTCCATATTTAATTAACATCGTTTAAACCAGCATGATGGGCAGTAAAAAATAGGTATTGATAACAATCCCTGCAAGACCGTCTGCGAGTCTCGTTGTGGTACGGCATGTCGTTTCGTTCTACATCTTCATGCTCCCAGTTCGTGTAACAACACTGACATTCAAAGAGGAATATCTTATATTTATAACTGTAGGAGACACCGGCATACCCCACCACCCCTTTCATTCACTCTGTGTAATCTATAATAAAATTAGTAAACACTCGCCGGGAAAGAGGTCGAGGTAAGACGTTTGCCATGGTACACCTCCTCCCTAGGAATGATAAGCGTAACCGTAAGGTACCGTCTTATAGTCCTTTACCACCACACGTTTGGTATACACTGATCGAAAGGTTTTGGTCTGGTTTTCACTGGTCACTTTACGGTCCCGGTGTCGTTTGATGCGAGATGGATACTCCACGACCAAAGAATAGTGTTCACGGTCCAGTACACAGTTCACCATAGCATCAAAATTGACGAGGTTTGTGGTATCGTAATCCAGAGTAATGCCTTTGACTTTACATTTGGTGTGTCTCTTTCCATTTTCTATGTATTCATAGCCATAGTCATAGTTCTTAGGCCCTAGTCCAACAAACTTGACAATGCGTCCGTTTGGAACCTCGTCGGTCCGCTGACCTAGTCGACTGTCAACAATAGGAATGTTGTACTGTTCAGGATCATGAATGTACATACAGCTGTCCGTATCAAAATACAAGACACGATCACCCAGACGTTCTAGCACGGCATAGAGTTCTAAACGAGCATAGGCTGTTACAAAGGAGGCGACGACCACATTGGAGGAGGTATGAGGTTCAAATCTGTCACTCTAATCCGTGAAATTCACCAAGTTGAACTCGTCATGATCAAACATCTCTACATGATGCACCTTGATCTGAGAATCCGACAATAACTCATGGTATCGCTCGAGGCTAGCGATGTATTCGGTCTTGGGTAGCATGTTGTTCTGGGCATTCTTACCCCACAGACAATTAAGCATAGTTTTTGCAAAAGCCCTTTTGCCAGGATTTTTGTGAACTTGTTCTAGTTGTATCCCTTCTGCTTTAAAATACTCTTGCTTGAACGTGGCTTCCTCTGCTGGTGTTTGAACCCTGTTCGGATAGCCGCTGGCTTCCTGTTTCAAGTACTTATCAATGTACTGTTGGTAAACGTCCTTGCTCCATTGGTCCCAATGCCACACATGATACACATCTAAGATCTGGTAGCCTTTGTCAAGCGCCTTCTGTAACTCAACAGAGGTCCATGTGCCTACCAGGGCTCTGTCTGATACGGTATGGGTACAGTCACAGCATTCTTGTTCTGCACAGGTACGACATAACGTAAACACCATCTTGTGGTTGCGATGCACCGGGAGTACAGGCATCCATAGATCTTGGGGTGGTAACACTTGACACTTAATCAAACCACGATAGTCTCGAATAGCCTCCACTTGAATGGCTTCTTGACTAATTAAGTGGGGGTGGCCCAGCGGGTACTCTCTGTACTTGTTCACATACAGATACAATGAACAAATGTCTGCATACTTGATCTCTTGATTTGATGTGACCTCATAGTACAGCCGGACGGCATTGGTTCGGCCTCCATACAAGGCTTCTCTAGGTTGAATCTCGTCCATGTGGGGATAAAGCTGATCCAGCACAGGTTGGTTAACAGGATCGTTTCTCCAGTACTTATCAAACTGACATTCCCAAAGTGAATACACGGTGTATCCTTGTCTTGTGAGATTCTTGGTCCTTTGCTCCGTTTCCTGGTAAAGCACTGCCATCGTTTTGAGTGTGAACGGGTTCACCTTTTCTCTGTCTGGGTAACAACTAGGACATTCGTGAAACAGACACCCCAAGAATTCAAACACCATGTTACGTTCGGGATCGAACCCATCTACAAAGTAGGGTCCTATTTTCACTTCTCCACCATTGAGGGCATGTTGTATAAAATGACCTCCTTGAATAGCCAAAAACTGAATCCATCGTATGGCTTTGATCGAATACTTGACCTTCGTGGGATAGCCACCATCCGGTATGACTCCTAGACTGTTGGAAAGCATAGAGTTCTTTCGCAAAGCTTTATTACAGGCTTGAGCCAGTGTGGTCGCTTCGGTGAACGGATCTATCTTATCACTGTCATAAAACAATTGGCGAAACTCCCCGCATCCGCGCCTTAAAATATCCACATCTGATCGGCAGTAGGATTCCATTTCCTTTTGAAAATCAAAAACATCTTGGCTATGTTCTTGGTACCATGCCAGGAAGACCTTCCGTTGCTCAGGTTTCATTCTGCCGGCTTTATAGTACTCCAGTGGTAACATGGATCCCACGTAGTTCTGGAACTCTGCCGTGTTGGCCCAGAAAGGAAATCAGCCTTTTGCCATTTCTGTGAGCCCAAACGTCTTAGGGAAGGCGGAGAGTGGCATGCTCAGGTAGCTGAGTGAATCAATGAATCGTATTCCATACACTTTCATCAGTAAGATCTTACATCCATTCATAATGGTCTCTGGTTTCTCTGTGCCATTTTTCACCACATGTCTTAAAATGAACTGAGCATCATAGCCATGAGCATTGTGCGCTATGACAGTTGCACCACGGTGGATGGGGTCAAATAACCATGTGCAGAATTGAATTAAGGTCTGATCCCCTCTGAACACAGCTTTACGTTTCCCCGGCATTTTATCACACCAGAGGCAAGGTTCACTCACTGGTTTTCGTATGCAGTCTCCACAGGCTCGTTTGGCTACACAAAAATTCGGAATGTGTTCACCCGTATCAAACCGGCATTCAAAATCGTAGAAAATGAACGGTACCATGATCGGTGGTTTGCTTCCATTCTCTGGCGACGTGTAGGTAGGAATGTAGCAATCGTGGTCAGGCATTACAATCTTTTGACAAAATTTACATTTCTTTGTGCCGGCACACAGATGATCCTTGTTACTTACGACCTTCTGGGAACAATGGGGGCATTTGTACATGGATTGACAGATAGTCTTTTTGGTTTTTCCTTGAAGTGTCCTATGGTTTTGATAGCAGGTAGGGCTTCGGAACCATCGCCCACAGGTATCGCAGAAAATCCCTTTTCCGACCTGTTCACAGATCTGTGATGCATAACACATACATATGTTTGAACAACGGTGGTTTTCCTTGTTCCTATAACCCACATTGCAGTATTCGCAACAATAGCTCACTCCGGCAAATCCTGTCATGGATACGATACAGTCAAAATGATTGTGATGGTGGTACACGTGAATCACCTTGCTGCCTCGGGTCATACTTGGAGGTTTAAATAATAATTCACTTCTTGCATGCTGTGGATGGATCTTGATCACATAGACAGGATACAAAAATTCTTGAATGGTCTTGTGTTCATTGATACCACACGACTGATCATATCCGATCCCTCCTCGATCCAGTATGGCTTGAGCTTCTCTCCCCTGTAAGGCTGCCTTGGAATTAGGTATATGACTCCATTGTTTCCACCATTCGGCCGTGTCTTGTTTGTTCTCATAACACATTCCCACCACAATCGCTCGAGCCAAGCACATACTGTCTTCGGTGTTCTCAATGGCAACGATACTTCGTTTGAGACGGGCCATCTGTCGAATACCTACATGTGATCCGTGATGTCTGGCCTTTCCAGACCCCTCCGGCATAGAGATGTGTGTTATTTCAGCTGACATGCCTCCATCATGGATCTTAAAGTCTTGATTACTCTGCATTACACGTTCACACTCGTCCAACAATCGGTCCCCTGTGATGTTCCCTGCATGATCGAACGGAATGTGAATACCAGAATTTAACCCTGGATGGTAAAGAGAGACTTGCACTTGATCCCTTGACTGTACCTGGCATTGCTCTTTCAACGCCTTCACCAGTTCATGAAATAAGATCTTGGTGGTCTCAAAAGGACGACTGTACTTTTTAAACATGACATCATACACTTGACTCTGGGTTTTGAACTTTCGAGACTTGCGGTGTGTACGTGGCTCAAACAAGGTGGGTGGTGCCTTCTTGGACGATGCTTCAGGCTCTGACTCTGGTACTGGCTCAGGCTCAGGCTCAGGCTCTAGCTCTGTCTTGGTCTCTGTCTTGGTCTTTGTCTTGGACTGGCGGTGGTGCTGTTGTTGTTGTTGTTGTTTCCTTTTTCTTGACAGGGAGAGTCTGTACTTTTTATCTTCTTTAAGATTTTCTTCTTCTTCACCGCTACTGCTACTGCTGCTGCTACTGCTGCTGCTGCTAGTGTCTGAGTAAGGTACCAGTTTCATAGGTTTATCTGATGGCTGTCTGATGACTGGGTACGTCTGACAGCTGTCTGATGACAACTGACGACTAGCATAAGATACGCTCTCTTTTATACACTCCTCCAGGGGAAATACCCTTCTCCGTCTATAAAAAGGCACGAGTACCTCTACTCGATATCAGTTTCAGTCATGGAGCCAAACACGCTGCAACAAATTAAAAAGCATGTAGATGCTATCAATACACTACTACGTGTCTGTTATCATTGTCACCAGCCGGGACATTTTGCAAGTGCTTGTCCAGAGAAGACAGGGGACAGGACAGGGGATCAACAGACAGGTTATCTAGAGAACATTACCTGTTATCGCTGCCAGCAGCCGGGGCATTACGCTAATGCTTGCTCTGTTGAAGCCAACAAGACCACCAGGGACTTTGTGTCGACCTGTTATTATTGTAAGCAGCCAGGACACTACGCCAATGCATGTCCAGCAAAACAAGGGGTGGAGGAGCCAATGGAGTCGGAGGAGTCGGAGAGACCACAGAGTCTTAAACTGACCATTAAGCCGGAGAGGACCATCATTCAACCGACCCTGTTCAATGCAAAGGCTACGGCTAAACCCAAGGAGCTCCTGGATATAAACCCATGGGCGGACTTCAACGACTTCCGTAACCCACCTACCGAAAGCACCCAGGGATCTAACCAGGGATCTAACCAGGGCCCTAACCAGGGACCTCCACCTAAGAAAAGAGCAGTAGGCCGTAAAAGGAAACTACAGACAGAGTGGAAAAAAACAGAGTGAAACAAAAGATTATTGAAATCAGTTGAGTTTTATTTTATTTTTGAAATGTTATGTATTCCTGTGACAATAAAAACCTGAGATTATTTTTTCCTTTCTTCATTATTTGAATGGCCCTGAAAAGGGCCGTTGGTAAGGGGAGATTTACAACCCCGATAAATCGGGGTATAAATTCCCCATTACAACTCCTAAGTTGTTTACCCTCTTATCCCCATTATTAATTTTTGGGGTCAGATGATGATTATTAAGAGGGCATGGAGAGATCAAATGGTGGTTATTCAGAGGGCATGAATTCGCCGTCTTGGCCACTCTACGCCTCTTCTGGCAAAAAAGGCCTTCAGGGCTGCATCCCTCTGCCGTTTCTCTACCTCCCTGTCTACCCAGGACTCCTCCTCCTCCTCTACACCACGTACACACAGCAAACGCTTCCAAAAAGTTTTCATACCCATAGTAAAATGGTAAAATGAATATAAGTTATAAAAGAACCTTTGCTTTTAAGCACTGAATCGGATTGACCTACATTTAGACCTAAGACAAAAAGGACCAATCACAACAAAGGACACAAATCAGTAGGAACCAATCAGCGTGCAGCTTACGAAGAGCAGGTTCGGTCGATAAAATATAAACAATGTAATTTGACAATATACTAAGATGGTTTATATCTTTCGAACTGTGTTGGTGGGCCCTAAAAAGGGCCGTTAGTTGTTGTATTTTACCCAGGTTTTGCCCGAGTCGTACATGCTAAGCCTCTTGCACGTAGATCTCTTATACGTCTTAAGCGCGCACCTACTCGCTGCATTGCTTGGTCTGCCTCCCTTCTCAACTGAGGCTGTCGAAACTTCCACCACATTAACTCGTCTAGCAAATAAGCTAGGACACATGCTAACCCAACCATGGCCAGATTTAAAATGAATAGGATCTCTAGTATTTTTATAATATATATAAAGTTTACTCATAACTTTTATTTCAATCATATTTAATATTCAAAATAACAATATTTATCTTTCACAGAAAGGACTTTTTTAGACTGTTTCTATATATTTAATTGTATGACAATGACTGAAAGTATTTTCTTTCGAAATGTATTGGTTGGCCCTGAAAAGGGCCGTTGGTTTGTCCTGCCTGCTTTTTTCACTCATGAAAATCTCGGCAGTTAGGACAGTAGCGCAGCTTGCGCTGAGCCGGCTTTCGGACTGGGCTTCCCGTCATCAATGTGAAAGCCGGCTCATCGGCTTCCACCTCCCAGTCTTCGTCATCGGAGGAAATGACAATCACTTCCTCCTCTTTGTCCGGCGACCCAAAGGGCCATACCCTCTTCTTTCTTGGTGATGGTGGTGGTGGTGGTTGCTCAGACCTGGGCGGTGTGGTAGGCTCTGCCTGCTGCCTCTCGTATATCACCTGCTCTTCCATGCTCTCTGCCTCCATTTCTGCCTGCCGCCTGTGGCTAAACTCTTGGTCAATTCAGACTGTTAAGTCTTCCATCATAAACTCCATCTTTCGCATCATTTTCTCAATCCTTCTTACTTTATGATGAATGATTTCCATCGTTTTGTTTTGCTCAATGAACAAAGAATGAATCAAATTCACCAGCGAACCTGCTTTTATGCCCTAGAGTCGGATTGACCTACTTTTTTTACATAAGACAAAATGAGCCAATCACAACAAAGGAGACAAATAAGCAGAGACCAATCAGCGTGCAGCTTACGAAAAGCAGGTTCGGCTGGCCTCTTTTTTAAATACAGACTGATTTTACATGTTCAGTCATTCTGAATAACCATGGCAGGCATATTACCTCCAGCTCTAGCCCAGCGAGTGTTTCGTGATTTTGTAGAAGAACCATGGATCTCTTTGAAACACATCATAGATTTTGAACTGTATAGAGTTGCATTGAGTCATATCGCGTTTCGGGAAGAATACGACTTTAAGAAGCTGTTTGAACCTTTCAAAGAGGCCGTGAGCATAGTGGTCGCAAACGGGGAGCTAAATTGAATCTGGAGGCCATTAATCTGGAGGATTGGACATTGTATGTCTTCCATAACCCTATCGTACACGCATATCCTAGGGACTGTAAAAAAGGAGGAGGACAATGCTATTCGCGTCATTGGTCATTTTCCAAAATAAAAGGAGAAAATGACCAGTAAAGGAATCTAACATAACATAACGGTCCTTTTCAGGACCAACTAAAATAATAAAGCAAAGAAATACCTTTCAGTCCTTGTCTTTTAAAAAGAAATAGTCCAAACACATACACAAATAACAGTTTAAATCCTTTTTTATTATCACATTTTATTTTATAACATGTATTTTTAACATGTATTATAAAAATATTCTTATCATATATATATCATATATATAATTATAACTTACCGAACACGGCTTTTATAAGGTCTACGCTGATTGTTCCCTGCTCCATTGTCTCCTTTGTTATCATTGGCTGATATTTTACCATTACTGTATCAGTAAAGTAGGTCAATCCGATAGACTCATATAAATACAGACCGTTTTTTAGACATTCAGTACATTCCTACCGTTCACAGCGTACTGTCAACATCATGGAAAACGACTTTTCGGATCTTTTGACATTAGCTGCAAATACAGCACAGATTCCAGAGGGGAATTATACAGCACAAATTCCAGATGGAGGGAATTATACAGTCGTCACTACACCATCCTACCAGCCACTGACACAACCACAACAATATCAAGAATACCAGCAGTTTAAACAGCACCAGTTAAAGCAGCAGGGTCATCAACAACCACATCAGCAACCACAACAGCAACAGCAGCAGGAGTCAGATGCCAAAATACTACAGACCATTTTGCAAGAGATGCGTGTCTTTAATACCGCCATGAGCAGCTTTAATACCAGCATAGCCAAGATGGATATGTCAGTACAGAAAGAACTTCTGACTCTTAAAACAAGTGTCGCTCATTTGGAGGCAACCGTCACCAAAGAGTCACGCCATAAGAAACAACGTCTGGAGAAAGAATGCTTTCTTAAACTGTCAACAGAGAAAATGGTCATCCCTGTGGAGTTAAAGGTGGACACTAAAGAGCAACCTCTCAAGAAAGATAGCGCAACCCAGTTCGAAAGGCAAACGGAAAAGCGACCTCTTGGGTTGTACAGTAAAACCATTGACTACGACCAAAATAGTCATCTTAAAAAGCCAAAAAAGAAGTAAAGGATTCTAACATAACGGCCCTTTTCAGGGCCAACCAATACATTTCGAAAGAAATACCTTCAGTCATTGTCTTTAAAAAAGAAAAAAATATAGTCCAAAAACACATACACAAACTAGTTTAAACCCTATTTTAATGATCACATTTATTCATAACATGCATTTTTTATCATGTATTATAAAAAAAATCTAATCATAAGTTTTTCATTATAATTATGACCTACCGAACACGACTTTTATAAGGTCTACGCTGATTGGTGCCTGCTCCATTGTCTCTTTTGTTGTCATTGGCTAATATTTAAGCACAGCACATTAGTAAAATAGGTCAATCCGATAGATTATTATAAATACAGACCGTTTTTAGACATTCAGTACATTCTGACCGTTCACAGCGTACAGTCAACATGAATACGATTCAACCCAACCTGAGAGAAATTGATGCGTTGTTCTTTCATGCTGAACACCATATCATGGAAATCAACACCATGAAGCTGAAACATATTATTGAGCTATTCCAGCGAGCTGAACGTCTCACACAGGAGACACTCAGAGCCATTGAAGAACAACAACAGCGATGGGCCGAAAGAAGACATCTGATGAAAGAAGCTTTAGAAACAGCACAACAACTGGAAGAGGAAAACAGGAAAGAGCAGGACAAACAACAATTCCTCGACAGGGTTGTGACACTCTTTAGAGAAAAGAAAAGTAAATCTACAGTACATAAACGATTGGGGAAGATAACCGTCACGACCACCAACCAGGGTAAAGTACGACCTACCCGAACACAAGCGAGGCGGTCACAGCCTGAGGTGACCACAGCTGTTACATCACCACCACAACAGCAGGAGTAAACAACTCTAACACAACGGTCCTTTTCAGGACCAACCGACGGCCCTTTTCAGGGCCACCCAATACATTTCGAATGAAATACTTTCAGTCATTGTCTAAATAAAACACAACAAAAGATAGTCCTAACATATACACAAACTAGCTTTACTACACATAAATAGTTTCCATACTGCCACTATTTTTTCCATAAACATTTTCCATACTGCCACGATTTTTTTCCATACTGCCACGAAAAAGTTTCCATATCGCCATATTTTTTCTATACTGCCACCCTATACTACTTACGTACGTCCTCATCTTATTTGATAATGTTTTTGCTATAATTGAGTGTAATACAAAAAAGCAATCTACCGTTGATTTTCCTTTTTGGAATCCGTATTGGTTGTCTATAATTGTTTTATGTTTTATTGACCATGTTGTTAGACGATTTAGTAGTACTTGAGAGTAAATGTTTGCAATTATATTTATTCAAGTTATACTTCTATAATTTTTAGCATTTTCTATTTCACCACCTTTATGTATTGGGACAATAATTCCTGACCCCCACGCATTTGTGTATTCTCCTGTGAGAAATATTCGGTTAAAAAGAGTCAGAATAAATTGAGATGTTTCATGAAATGAACATTTGTAAATTTCTGATATAATTGTGTCTATACCACTACTTTTATTATTATTTTGCAAAAAGACTGCCTTCTCTATTTTTTACATACTAATTTCTTAATCTAGATTTTCATCCATAATATTTTGGTCGTATGATGCATTTTCATTTATGGTATTTGTGCTATACAAAGTTCTAAAATGTTCATATATAGTAAGTCGTTTGTTGTTTACGTTTCTGCACTTTTACTATTTTTTGCATATTGTTGTTTGATTTTATTCCAGAATTTACGGGGTTGGGTTTTACTCATCATATTTAAGTTCTTTTGAATTCGTTTTATTTTATTATATTTATTTTTCGCATTTATATACTCCGTACGTAATTGATCACTATTTTTATTTTTAACAAAGGTATTTCTAGCTTTTTTGAATTCAGCTCTGGCTACGTAACATTCGTTCTTGAACAAAGGTTTTTTATTTTATCTTTTATTGGTAGAGTTATTACCCGTGACTCGTGTTTGACCAAACACAGCATGCGAGCACCCACTAAGGATATCGATAAAGGATTGTGCAATAATGTTTATAATATTTTTTGTATCTTCAATTTGGTCAGTTATTGAACCAAGGTTTTTATGCCCCCGAAGGGTGGCATATTAAAATCGCACCGTTCGTCTGTCCGTCCGTCTGTCCGTCCGTCCGTCAGTGCGTCCCCACTTACAATTCGTGTCCGGACTGTAACTCTGTCATGCATTGAAGAATTTTAAAATAACTTGGCACACATGTCTAGCACATCAAGACGACGTGTTGCGTGCAAGACCCACATCCCTACCTCAAAGGTCAAGGTCACACTTGGAGTATGAAGGTTATGGAACCCTCTATATATGCACACATTCGTGTCCGGACTGTAACTTTGTCATGCATTGATGGATTTTGAAATAACTTGGCACACATGTCTAGCACATCAAGACGACGTGTCGCGTGCAAGACCCACGTCCCTAGCTCAAAGTCAAGGTCACACTTAGAGTTTGAAGGTAATGGATTCCTCTGTATATGCATTAATGCACACATTCGTGTCCGGACTGTAACTTTGTCATGCATTGCAGGATTTTAAAATAATTTGGCACAAATGTCTAGCACATCAAGATGACGTGTCGCGTGCAAGACCCACGTCCCTAGCTCAAAGGTCAAGGTCACACTTAGAGTTTGAAGGTAATGGATTCCTCTGTATATGCATTAATGCACACATTCGTGTCCGGACTGTAACTTTGTCATGCATTGAAGGATTTTAAAATAATTTGGCACAAATGTCTAGCACATCCAGATGACCTGTCGCGTGCAAGACCCACATCCCTACCACAAAGGCCAAGGTCACACTTAGAGTTTATAGGTAATGGAATCCTGTATATATACATACATTTGTGTCCGGACTATAACTTTATCATGCTTTGAAGGATTTTAAAATAACTTGGCACAAATGTCTAGCACATCAAGCGGATGTGTCGCGTGCAAGACCCAAGTCCCTACCTTAAAAGTCAAGGTCACACTTAGTGTTTAAAGTAATGGAAAATTTTATGCATGGTTACTCTGTCATGCATGGAAGGATTTTAAAATAATTTGGCACAAATGTAGCACATCCAGATGACCTGTCGCGTGAAGACCCACATCCCACACAAAAGGCAAGGTCACACTTAGAGTTTATAGTAATGGAAAACTATATATATAAAAAATTTTGGGCCGGACTAAACTTTATCATGCATTGAAGGATTTTAACTGGGGGGGGGGGGGGGGGGGGGCGGGGGGGGGGGGGGGGGGAGGGGGCGGAAGTGTCATGCATGGAAGGATTCCCCAAATAGGGGGGAGAAATAGTGTTTAAAAAAAAGAAAAAATTTATAAAAGGTTACTCTGTCATGCATGGAAGGATTTTAAAATGAAATAGCACATTTATTGAGCACATGGAGAGGACACAGACTGTGAGGCACCTCTTTCGGGGGCATTCGTCACTTGTGAGGGACAGCTCTTGTTTATTTAATCTTTTATTACCCGTGACTCGTGTTTTACCAAGCACAGCATGCGAGCACCCGCTAAGGATATCGATAAAGGATTGTGCAATAATGTTTATTTCTTCATTTTGGTAAGTGTTTTGCATACGATTAGATATGTCATCCTCCTTAACGCTATGTTTTATTGAAACTGTAACACTTTTGTTTCATCGAATTTTATGAAAGTTTCTTCAATGACTTCATTAATTGAGTAATTTTGTTTTTTGATTGGAATGCTAAATAAATTTGCACTATGATCCGAAAACTCGTTCGGAGGAACTATATTGAATTCAGAAATACAGTCAAAATCATCAATATGTAACAAAAGATAGTCAACAACCGAAGATCCTATTGATGAATGGAAGGTGTATTCACCAATACCTTGGTCATTATGTAGGCGCGAGTTGCCGATAATGTACGAGGTAGACCGACAAAGTTCAATTAGGCGTTTAGCTTGATTATCACGGGAAACCCGAGTAGGTATGTTTGCATAGTTTGACAGATTTGACAGATATGGGTCATGATCAATGAATTCATCATATTCTAGTATTTCCGATAAATCCGATATACGACTGTTTAAATCGCCAAAAATGAAACATTTCCCATTTGCTTTATATCTTATGATACCGGACTCAATTTCTTCAAAGAAATCGAAGTTACCAGAAGGAGGTATATAAGTACAACAGAGATATACGTTTTCATTGAAGTCAAACAAGCTTTTTGAAAGTTCTTACCAAACAATACTGTTTTGGTGTGTTTCTACTACATTTATGTATTAATGTAAAGAATGTTTGAAATATATGGTTATACCCCCGCTGTATCAACCTTTATGGGTAATGCGGGTTTTATTTCCGAATATATGAACACATTCGTAATCAATGATATCAAAATTAAATACACATTTTTGATAACCACGTTTCCGTGAGGAATTTAAGATCGTAGTTCCTTGTACTGTTGTTAAAAGTCTTGTATCACTTACTATTAGTATTTAGGATGAAATTTAGAGATAGGGATCTCCATCTGAAAATTACGCCCTTATTATTACCCCACCCCTTTACTAAAACTTTTTCATTTTTGTGAATGAATATTCTGATAAAGGAGAACAGGGGGGGGGGGGGGGAAACATTTTCAGAATTTTGTCCGCGGTTTGATTCAGACCTTTGTTTTAGAATGCAAAGATAAAATGGGGGGTAGAAGAAATGATAAAAACTGAAAAAATTTTTTTTTCGGGCTTTATTACGGCATATGTCTGTAACAAAGAATAAAGAACTAAATTTCTATTCTTTAAAACAGTTTGAATTATGTAAATTGTGGGGGGGGGGGGGGGGTTGGGTTTTTTTCTCTTTTTTTTTTTTTTTTTTTTTTTTTTTTTTTTTTTTTTAAAAAAGGGGGGGGGGGTTTTTTTTTTTTTAAAATTTTTTTTTTTTTTTGCTAAAATTTTTTTTTTTTGCCTAAGTTTATCAATATCCTTCTTTTTCAAGTTAACTTTCTTGAAATCAACTAACTTTTGGCCCCACCCCCCCCCCCCCCCCCCCCCCTTTTTTTGCCGGAACAAATTATCAATATCCACTATTTTAATTTTCCATTTTTGTAGTAAACTTCTTGCTGATTTTATGATTAACGTACAATTTGGTTCCCACTATACGTGTAACACCCTGCTTTTTATCCTTAAAGTAGAGCAAAACAGAGAGACTAAAAAGATACAAAGCCAGTAAGAGACAGTAGTCAGCTACATAGCGGATTGTTAATTATCTTCCATTTGTTTAGTGCAGTAAATTTAACAAGAGGGCCAACATGGCCCTATATCACTCACCTGACTATCATTGGTTTAAATACAAGAGGTCATGATTTTAACGTTATTTGTAGAGGTCCTCTACACAATGCTAGGTTACATTAAAAATAGCTAAGCTCTGCCTGTAGACCTTGTGTTTTTTAATGTTTCCCTATACACTTAACCGATATTAGAAACGCAAAGATTTCCCCTGTTGAACATTTTTATTTGAATGACGCTATTGTTTTTATTTCTATTTAAGTCATTTTTTGCGATGAATTATTGAAACTTTTACAAGAATTCAATTTTATATTGTTTTTGTTGTGTATGAAATTTGAATAAATTTGAAACACGATAAAACAATGTACTGTTAAAATTAAATATTTTGCCACTTTGCGTTTCTAAACCTGTTGAGTGTATAAGCCTATGTGAAAACAAGTGACACCTCCCCCCCTCCGGGAGGAGGGATTAATTTTAACCTGGGGGTCATGATTTGAACAATCTTGGTAAAGGTCCACAACGCAACGCTACATGCTAAATATCTCAGCTCTAGACCTTATGGTTTTACAGAGGAGAAGATTTTTAAACTTGTTCCTATATACGTCTATGTAAAATCAAGTGACCCCCTCCTGCAGGGTCAGTTTTGATCCAGGGATCATGATTTGAACAATCTTGGTAAAGGTTTACTAAGCAATGCTACATGCTAAATATCTAAGCTTTATGCCTTGCAGTTCCAAAGAAGACGATTAAAAAAAAAGTTTTTCCTATTTGTTGCCATAGAAACCAGAGTTCTTCATGAAACAGAATTCTTTGAACAAATTTTGATAGAGCTTCATGCAACGAACACCCCTGCAAAGTGTCATCAACGTTAGCCCAGTGGTTTTAGAGAAAATATCACTTGAAGTAAATGGAGGACGGACGACGGACCCCGGACGGTGAGTGATGCTTATAGCTCAGCCTGGCAGTTTGTGCCAGGTGAGCTTATAAATCGAAATAAAGACAGTAGTACAGTACCTGTAAACATAAACCCACTTTTACTGTCAAACATTTAAAACTGATATTATACATAAAACAGTTCTAGCTGATTACGATAAATCAGTAAATACGGAAGTATATGGGCTAGTTTTTATTTCATGCGCTTTTGAAAAACTTTTAAATCGTCTTTGAGACAGTTGACAGCATTTAAGAAATATTACCACTTGAGCGGTTTTGTGTGACGCTTTACCAAGAGTGTTGTTACAAATGTTGTTAATGTTATTCGTGAAATTGGCCATCAGTGGCTAGACATAGAAAGTATGGGTCAGATTTTTAAATTGTTTAAAATTTTCCCTAATGGGACCCTCTACCAAGATTGTGTCTCAGTTATCGTTATTGCAAAGTTGCAAATGACGTAATTATAGAGAAATCTTTTAATCTAAATATTTTTTTTTAATTTATAAGCAAATTGTATTTTACACATTCAGATGCAACGTCCAAGATAGCTTTCATTGATAATTTCTATATTAAAGCGCAACTATTTGATAACTAGTATTTCATTTGATGCTGTTTGATGCATATTTGTTGTCACTGATAGGGTTAATAAATTTAAACTGAAAATGTATTGCTATGTCTATGAACATTAAAACATTTTTGTTATACATTACATACCTCAGTTATATCAAGAGCTTTTAAAACCCACGACAGGTGAGATAGATTACATATGATTTATTAAGGTCATGGGAATTTATATCAAACTGACTCGTGTTTTATGTGATTGTTAAAATCGCATTGGCAGCGTTCAAATATAAAATACCAGTAAATGCATGTAGGTACTTGAAAAGTAGGATTGGCAGTAAACAAAACTATATCAATAGTGTTGATTGTATATACGACAAGGAAATAGTTGATTTCAAATCAAATTAAAACGGGGGAAATTTTGTCCGATCACACTTCTTACGTCACACATAACAGGATGACCTGGATGGGCACAGACGTGCATACATACAGATGCTGAACCAATTTGTTTCTTAAAATGCGAAAACTATACGGCGCTCACGGTTTTGCCGATTATTCCAATCATGTATGTATTGACATCATATTTTTAACATTAAATGTACAGTTAAATGACAGTTAACGAAAAATTAAAGGTCATTGATGACCTGTCGAAAAATGTGCTCATAGTCAATAAAACGAGAATGCCATCTTTCAGGATCTCCACTAAGGTGTGATTCGGTGAACTTAAGGCTTTCCGTGAACATTGTTAACAATAACCACGGCTGAGACCCATTAAAATTAAACGCAGATTCTTGGGATTCCGATTCAAAAGTTGTTTTTAGATACCAAAACATACATTGCTGGTTTCGGTGTAATATCACGTTATACTTTCAAGGACAGGGCACCCAAAGTGATATTTTGACGCGCTCACGAGTGAAAATAATTACGTTTGGTTTTCACGAGTGAAATTCACAGATGCATGGAGTATGGACTCGCCACCCTATTTAATACTTGTCCCATGTTGTACGGAACATGTATCTCGTGTATATGTTCCATACAACATGTGACCAACTGATATTAGATTGGGCGGCGAGTCCATACCCCGTGCATCTATGGTGAAATTTAAGTGATATAACACCGAAACCAATAATTTTCCTGATATATATATACGAAATAATATAGAAAAGTTGTTCTAACTTTTTTGGCATTTTCTCTTACATATGCAAAGACGCATTTGAGCGTGACTATTTTGGACTTGGCGTATTTTCCACAGAGCATTATTGAAGAGTATGCGTTGATACGCTTGACTTGGCATTGTAATGAATGAAGTCTCGATAGTAAAACTAACTACATTTGCGGTGTCGTCTGTATATCAGCAGCAGCAACAATAACAACAAAATGAGACAAATAGTTCTTAAAACCGCTCTCGCTTTATCACGTCAAATCTCGTGATTGTTTTTCAAATGTGCGAACTGTATTACTTGTCACTCTTACTGACAACAATTAAATAAATAAATAAACAAATAAATAAAATAGACAAATAAATAAAAATTTAAAAATCAGAACTATTTGTGTTTTGATGTTGCAATAATGCTTAAAATTAAAATAAAAATTTTCTTTTCAAATGCCATAAACTGATTAAAGTACTAAATATAGGTTACATCCACAGACGTTTATAGCCTCTACAATTACGCTAGATATCAGTTGAAGTGCGTTGTTCAGTGCCAGCGATAAATACGGGAACAGTTTTCATTAATAAAGAGGAAGTTTTATTATGGCATTCTTCAACAGAACTGAAGTTGGTCTCAGGGAAACTGGCCGTACAGTAACTGTTCCAAACGATCCGAGAGCAAAATTAATGTATTACTTAGACTACATGTGTACAGTCCTCAAATTGGACGATAGCCATGACATCAACAGATTACGGTGTTACCAAAACTACAACAACCTCTCACATGTTGACACAAGTGTTCTAATACATCTGTGCATACTTCTTAAACCAGATGAACTTCTAAATAAATGCATCTTCCAGAACGACAGACTCTGTGGCGATTCCGGGAACCAGTCCTATAATTTGGAGACGGTGATACACAACTTGTTAGTCACAGGAAGTGTGTTAATAGGTGGACAAAACAAGAAAGTGGTGAAAATTATGACATTTAAGATGTATTGGCTCAGAAATTGTTGGATAAATCCAATGCAAATTGTACTGGAGAGACATCACCGTGAGAGGGAAGCTGCGCTTCGAACACAACAATCAAGTGGAACGTGTACCATACTGTGAACTTATATTTCCGCTCGTCGACATGCACAAATGAAAATAAGAATTAAAACTAAACATCAATATGAAAATTGTATAACTCTTCTATATAAAACAATAAGTCATACAATAGAGTGTACATATTGCCACGCATTCCGGTAGCGGACACATAGATTTTCCACCGACATGGATCCTACATTGACAGACGTGTATATATTTTGCTATGAAAAACGTATAAGTAGTTTATTTGAGTTTTTTATGAAATTATCAGTCCTTTCGTAAATGTGAGCATTTTACAATCATCTGCCTTATAAAGCCTAAATTGAAAGATTTTATGATTGACTCCTGATCGAGATGCAGTGACAGCGATTTCAGGTACGTTACACGAACATCAGTGACTTCCTAGCTCTCCTGGTCGTGGTTTTGACCATCAGTGAATTCCTAGCTCTCCTGGTCGTGGGTTTGATTCAATTCAATTCAATTCAATAGTTTATTGTATAATAAGGCCTCCGGCCCATACACAAGTATAATATTATACAAAAGATTTTCATAGAGTGCATTAACATATAGGTACGTAAATACAACAAAGTTGACTATCATACAGAGATTCATGTATCGACATAGTACTTATTTTGTAAATCTCAGTATTGATCAGATTATTGAAAAACTGATAAGTACTCTTCCCTTTTTTGTAATGCATAATATATATACATGGCAACATTGCGTATGATATGTTCATTTTCAGATGACATTAAGTTACTTAACTTGTAAATTGACGTATTCTCAATATATGTATTAGGAATATATTTACAGCGAATGCTGCTATATAGCGGACACAAAAATATAAAATGGTATTCGTCTTCAACATAACATTCACAGTAGGGACAGTCTCTTAACTCCCTTTCAATACCAAAATGTCTACCCTTTTCAATCATGAGTGAATGACAAGAACTTCTAAATGCTGCAATACACTTTCTGAATTTGTTGATATCAACAACATTTACATACTTTTCAACTTTATATACTGTTTTGTACTTTGCATAATAAAAAAGTTTTGCGTTATGATAACATCTATCCCTCCATTCCTGGATATACTGGTCCTTTAATCGCTGTACATATTGCAATAGAAACAGATTGGGATTGTCAACATTCTGTGCTTCCCAAACATATCTGTAGCCATTTACATACAAGTGAGTTCGTAAATCAGTTACCCAGTTATTATAACCAATACTATCATAATACATTTGCATATTGTAACACATTCGTACGTATCTGTCTTCAGGTAAGTTCAACAAACGTATCCAATATTTAACTGTACGCTTAGCAGCAAAAATATACAACGGGAATCTGCCTAAGTCACCTAAAATTGCATCATTACATGCACCTTTGTTCACTTTCATAAACCTTTTACAAGCAAAAATGTGCACATTTTCAAGACATTTTGGTTGCTTAAGACCCCAAATTTCAGAACCGTACAATGCAATAGATGCAACCTTTGAATCAAATATTTTAAAAAACGTTGTATATGGAAGACATGGATAATTGTACAATGAACTAAACAAATGCATCAGTGAATTCCTAGCTCTCCTGGTCGTGGGTTTAACTCAAATCTAGATATTTAGGTCATCAAAGATATTTTCACCAATCCTTCTTTTGCAATATAAATTTTCACAACATGTACTTTCTATTTAAAAAAGCAAGATAAGGGCTGTTTTTCTACAAAAAAAATCATCGTTTTTACAACTTTCTTGTTTACATAATTCTTATAATTAATTGAAACATCAAAAGTGATCATAGGTAAATAAGTGAATCAGAGAAAGGCTTTTAATATGTATATAATTCTCCGGGGGCATACATAGAGAAAACATCAGTTTGAAAAGTTTAAACCCAACTGTAATATAAACGGAGTATATTTTCCTTTTGCTTTGAAACCTAAACATATCTAAAAATTATCATGCATTTTGATTGATTGATTGATTTGTATTCACGTAAATACACATATACATACTATTAAATTAAATACATAAATAGCGATATTATCAAACCGACTAAAGAATTACATGTATCACAGTATGCTTAAATTAATACATGAACATTATATCACAAATTTTAAGTTTCACAAATAATAATCACTACTGACAGTTGTTTGTAATTGTTCATGGACTAAATTAAAGAAACATGAGTATGAATTACAAAAACTCGAAAGAGCAGTTAAGAGCCTCATATAAATGTTTGTATTTATGTTCCTCATATATTCATGTTCACCATGAAGTGAGTGAATAAAAGGATTTTGACTTGACTTGACTTTTTAGCTTAACATTAAGTGTGTATTAAACCTAGGATGGCCCATTTAAGCCATGAAGCTTATATCCAATGGGGTCCTGATAAATACCTTAAAGCAAAACAATAATAATAATAATAAAACATGAAATAAAAATAAGACATAGAAATAATAATGTTTTTTGGATATACCGAATGTTTTAAAATTGGGTCACTAAATATACTTGGATTTTAACACGTGATATCTTGTATAATTTTACAAGTCAAGAATTCTATTAAAAACATATTCCTTTCTGTGAATCAATAAAATTGATAAATACTATCAGATAAGAACTCGCATCACGTACTTCCCGGTTCAATGTATCGATTACATTAGATTAATCCTCAATAAGTGAATAAACAAGCTATTTTGAAATGCATAGGTGTGTATCATTGTAGTGCTAGTTTGACGAAAATTAACATTTGACTGTAAAGAAAGCGGCAAAGTTATTTACCTGTGGTATGAACCACATTTATTACATTTATTATCTAGTTAAAGGGGCAAATTTGGACACGACACACTTTTAATTATAATAATAATCAAAGATCCGTAAAATCATTGCTGGTTAATAACATTAAACATTTGAATTTTATACGAGAAAGTAATTGCAATATCTACAATATGTAAACAATTACGAACCAACGACAGGTAATCTCAACATCGAGATCGAACTTTGATATGACTATTGAAAAGTTAGTGCTTCGCAGGTGATACGTTTAAAACAATGTATTAAGAAATTGTGCCGCCCGTAAATCAAAATGTTATTTTCGTACTACAATGACTCTTTTTGATGAAGGTAAAGGTATCACTTGAACAGATGATGTTCATGTCACCAAGTAAAATTAACTGACAAATGTCATGTTTACATAACTTACAATGTCTGAGGAAAAATATATCCTTTACTACAGGTGGAAGCTACATGTATAATAATTGTTAATCAAGGTACTGAATACATAAGGTTATATGCACATCCAAGGACCTCTTTGATACGAAGATAAGGTCTGTTTTGATAATTATCTGTGAACTATTTTTCATTGAGAATACCAAGCATCTACATGTATGTCGAATTTTAACAGATGTATGCCGTAGTATGCTACGTTTGATATCAATTTTAATTCTCAAAAACAATTATCGACGTATGACTTTCCTTTCTAAAATTATAACAGCCTCCTCCGGCCCTGAATATACATCCTACTATTCACATTCACTTTTTGCAGTATCATGTTAGAGATTAGTCACAGGTCCAAGTTGGCAGTTGCTTAGGAAGTCAGTGGTTACTAGGTAAGTCGCTGGTTGCTTTAGGAACTCATTGAAAGCTAGGTTTTCCTATATATTTTTATACAGAAAATATTTTTTCTATTTTGACCCAGGGGCATGATTTGAACAAAGTAGACAGTGCTATATATGAAATATGTAAGTTCTATGCCTTACTAGAAGAATATTTTTAAAGCTTTTCCAGTACCAGGTGACTTATTTGAACATGATTTGCAGAGGTCGTTTTGAATTAATACTGTAAGGCATACTGCAGCCAGATAATGTTGAAGTGCAATGAGGAAAGGACGTGCTTTTATGAAGCAATAGTTCAGAGTAGCTTTCTCACTCCATATCATTTATGTAGTTCAAAGTGTTATTATTTTGCTCATTGAAAGCCATTTGCCGCGTCTTTGATGCTTTACATCAATACTTTTCTTGTTTATCAAATTAGAATGAAAATAGCATCGTCCGTCCTCTTAGCCGCGCTATATGATAATATATTCCATTAAACTTTCAAGCAAAACACTTTACTCTACATTGGCGGTAAAGGGAGGGAATTTGTAAGAATTAAGTAGTAGATAATTACAAAATAGAAGTAAGTTAAAGTGCTTAACAGGTTTAACCCGAAATTGTTGACCTGCTCATCTTTATAACGTCTCACAAACCATCTGTGCATCAGACTGTGGATTCACAGTCACATGAAGTTTGGACCCCAATGAGTCACCCCGGACCGACAATCAAGCATATATAATCATAATTATATACTTGATAGTCGGTCTGGGATGTTTTATAAAAATAACTTTTTGGGGTCCAAACTTCATGTGACTGTGTGTGGAGTATTCATATAACGGTCAGTTTTAGGTAAGGTACTAGTATATAATTGACTTGGTTGCCTGTGCGAGTATAGAGGTCACCAATCCAGTAAGCAACCTCGCGGTTGCTATAATTACGAATTTCACTATTGATATGATCGTTAAATTCGAATTCATATAACAAAATCATTGTTTCTATGCATAGCTTAATTTTCTCGCACAAAAAGAAGCATCAGATTTGGAATCAGTGAAATTCATGTCAGGTTTCAACCAAATTATAACTCGGGGAGAAAAGTCGAAAACATGAAACTTGCCAAGTAATTATGTTGTTGTGTTTTTGACTTGGCGGGACAAATATCGAATACACGACATATTAAAGGTGAACACACGTCACACAAAGTACGAAAACACGACGTCGAGTTTTCGAGTTGGCGGGTTTTAATACGTCGTGTTTTGCCCTTTATTTATTTGTCATGTTCTCGACTTGCGGGACGAAATGTCGAAAACCCGAAAACTCGCCAAGAAGCAATTTTGTCGTATTTTCGTGTTTTCATCTTTCGACTTGGCGGGACGAAAGGTCGAAAACATGTCAGATTAAAGGCTAAAACATGACAGATTAAAGGCTAAAACATGACAGATTAAAGGCTTAAACATGACAAAATAGCTACTTGGCGAGTTTTCGTGTTTTCGACCTTTCGCCCCTAAATGTTGAAAACACGACATGACAGAAATCAGCCACCATACCTATGTCATAGTAAAGTCACTGTATACGTCCACCTATTGAATTATTTGAAATTTAGAAATACAAGGTATGCAGTTTATAATTACGTCTGGGACCTAATGCACCGTAGATGAAGTGTTTCTATCCTAGTATGATAAATTGCTATTCCTAACCGATCTCTTTAATATATTGACAGCGTACCTGTTGAACATTCGACAAATTACTATAAATCATTCCTTCTTTTGTCAACTGAACAATGATTTCTAATTTCAGGAAGTACAATCATGCTGCCAATAAGTTGGGACTGTTAAGTTTCATTAGTTTTCTTAAATTGTTAGATAGATAGAACTATGCCAAATAAGAACCGATTAATAACTGTAAAAGCTTAAATTTGCCCTCTCCAAACCATTTTTCCTGTCACTGTTCCTTTCGTTGTGACACGAATAGCCATGATTATGCCAATGCGGACCTTCCATTTAATCGCAGGTCGTCGAGTACTTTAATTTCAAGACAATACATCTACTAATCCATGAAATAACACTACACAAAAGGAATGTGAACAGTAGGAGGTATTCTCAGGACAGTAGATGCTATTATGATTTTAGAAAGGAATGCAATCCGTCAATATTTGCTGTCATATACAAACGCTAAAATAAAATGTACGTATAACTGACAGCTAAAAGAAATTAAAAGCCACCGATAATCGGTCTGAAATCGAGTATGAAACATTTAAGGATCTCCATTCAGTGTGACTGAATGAGCTTTAGGCTTTGGTTGAAATTGATATCAAACGATACATACGAGGGCATATACTTTTTGAAATACAAAGTATGTTTCAATCGTTCAAATGTTTCAACACAGGCCTTCATTCGTATCATTGTCCTTCACGGTTTAGTTTACAAGTCTTAATTGTCCCCCAATTCTATCATATGTTATCATCGTATAAATACATTGTATATAGAGTAGCACATGACGATAAAACAACTACTCAATGCAAAGAAAATAAGATACCCCGGTTATCAGATCTATTTTTCAAATGTGCAAGATGTCAATTACCCTAGCAACAATTAGATATACCAAATAAACTACAAATAAGAATCATTTGCGTTTTTGATGTTGCAATAATGCTATAAAAAATTAAAATTAGAAATGTCATGTCGGATTTCATAAACTGATTAAAGTACTCAAATAGGTTTCAACCCAGAAGTTTAAAGCTTATACATTTTTTCTAGATATCAGTTGACGTACGCGTGGCATAGTGTTCAGTTCCCGCGCTAAATAGGGAATAGTCTTCATCAGTAAAACGGAATTTTTAGAATGGCATTCTTTAACAGAACTCAAATTGGTCTCAGGGAAACTGGACGTACAGTTACCATTCCGAACGACCCGAAAGCAAAATTAATGTTTTACTTAGACTGCATGTGTACAGTCCTCAAAATGGATGATAACCCTGACATCAACAGATTACGGCGTTACCAAAACTACTACACCCTCTCACATGCTGACACAAGCGTTCTCCTACATTTGTGCATACTGCTTAAACCGGATGTGCTTCTAAACAAATGCATCTTCCAGAACGACAGTCTCTGCGGTGATTCCGGGAACCAGTTCTATGATTTAGAAACGGTGCGGCACAACATGTTAGTTGCCGGAAGTGTGCTAATAGGTGGACAAAACAAGCAAGTGTCGAAGATTATGACATTTAAAATGTCTTGGCTCAGAAATAATTGGACCAACCCAATGCAAATCCTACTGGCGAGACAAAGACAAGAGAGAGAAGCTGCACTTAGAAGACAACAAACAAGTGAAGCATGTGCTATACTGTAAAGTTATTTCCGCATTACTGAGAAACTAAACGCTGGCTCGTCGGTATGTAAGAAATGTAAATAAGAATTTAAAACTAAACAACAGTATGAAAATTGTGTACTTTTCTATATAAAATGATAAGTCATACAAAAAGAAAGCATATACTGAAATGAAATTCAACAGTGGACAATCAGCATTTCCACCGCCCAAGAGTCTTCATGGATCCTACATTGATAGACGTGTGCATATTTCGCTGTGTAAACATATAGTTTTCATTTGATACTTTGTTAAAATATGATTCATATGTGTAAATGTGAACATTTTGCAATAATCTGCCTTTTATCACTTTATTTGAAAGAGCTATTCGATGGACTTTCACCAATACATCGGACATCAGTGACACTCTTGCCCCCCTTGTGGTTTTGACTATAGTTCAGATAAGTGATTTTGTTCTTCGTTTGGTCTTGGATCGTTTTTTTTTTTTACATAACTTCGGGATCTTCCATTCTGGTCGAGTTTTCCCAGTTGTTGGTTTTACAATGTTTGTCAAAGACCTTTGCCTCCTTTCTACTTTCGACAATGAGTAATTTGGGTCCAGATGTAGGTTTCTGCACTCAGTATAAGAATTCGTAAGATACGGTAAGATATTTTAACGGTCAATAGATTGACAGTGAAAATAATTATCCCGTTAAGTCTCTTACATGTTGATTTGAACATTGTGTGCTACAAATTCAGTGTCCTTTTTCTGACTCGGCCATTTTATCACATTAAGTAAACATAAATTCCCAGAAATTTGTGCAAATTTGTATCTGGATTTTGTTATCAAATTCAGTCTTTAGACATTTAGTTATTTCTGTAGTTAAACATCACTGTTTGTTGTTCATGAGAGCTCGCAATTTTTAACAATGTTGACATTTTAACAAAATGTATAATTGTCTCCTGTTCTTTTGATTCTTTGCAGATATTTATAGCTTTTCAACTTTCACATAGTTTTGTAGATCATTGTGAAATTATTTTATATGCTTCAAGATATCTCTGACAAATAATGGTATGTTTGAACTGGGATTGGTTTTCTGCTACATTTACATATCTATATCTTTATACTAAAGTATACCAATACATTTCTGTCAAGCATTTCTCTGATCTGTTCAAAATGGTTGTTTTTTTACGGAATCATTTGCATCATGTTGCGACTGCTTAAAAAGATATCGCAAGTAATCTATGTCTTTTAATCAACTATCAACGTATGTAGTGAATTTATTTATGTGTACCGTTTATGTGCCTTTTTTGTACTAATATATAATGCTATTTAACATGTTCTTGTTATAAGTGTCATTTCATAACAATTTAATTTACAGTTTGTGTTTTAAGACCCATGATCGCTTTTACTGTTTTAATAATAAATTTGCTGGTAAAATTATTCTGACGTTTTCATGTCGTGTTCTCAGAAAGAAATATTATCAGCAACCAGTTTTTACATTGCGATATCGTTAAAAACACTGTTCTAGATCTATATGTATAACATGAACTTTCGATTGTATAAGCAACGTTAGGAATGTGTTTGTACAAATACCGGTCATAGTTTCGTTATTCCGACAACTTTCTTGTTAATATGAATGGTGAAACTTATGTAATTTGACAATGTACCTGTATGTGTACTCGTTAAATAAATTTTCTGTTCTGTTCTGTTCTGTTAATAAACGTGTTACCAATAAATGTAACATCGAAAGTGATCATGGGTCCTTAATTATTATTTAATCAGAGGCATGCTTTTGATATTTAATGACTTGACACAAGTCTTGTTTTTGTTGTTATTTGTATAATTTCTGTGTCACAAATTAAAGTTTCCTTACACCGGTGCAGTTAGTGTGTCAGTTATATACTGAGAACATTAAATTTTTTTCTCACATTTCCTTTATCACATTACAAAAGAAACTTGTAGTGTGTTTCATCTTTGCCTACTATGAACCCCAAATTTCATTACACAGGCAACAAAGTGCATATCTAATAACTTGCTTTGCAAAAGATAATACTTCATTAAACTATCGCAGATAAAATGGTGTGTATTTTAAAATAAATGCATTTAATGTATAAAAGAGAGAGAAAACTGATGCGAGCTTGATCATTAACCGGTTTTGCCTGGGTCAACTTGCAGATTTCCGAGATAATTCTAAAAGAGACTGCGATCTTTGCAACCAATTTCGGTGAAGTAATTTGCAAAAAAACATTTTTATGAATGTCTGACTATGCACGAGATTCGCAATAAAAAAAATCTACGATGATACTTCTTATTAAAAATAAGCAGAAACAGAAAACGTCAAAGCTAACTGTAAAGACTGAAAAACTATTTTCATCTTACGTTAAAAAATAGGCATATTAAAAATATGCAGATATTAAATGTTCCGAAAATCGTTAACTTCTTTTTTAAAACGTGATATCTTACACTCTTCAATATTTGAGAATTCTATGAAAGATATATTCCTTTCTGTGAATAAACAATAATTGATAATCGTGTCAAGTACTTCCCGGTTCAATGTATCGATCACGCGTATCAGCAAATGAACCAGTTTTGTTTAAAGTACATAGGTGTGTATAATTTAAAACCATATACAAGTCAGCCCGGATAGCTCAATAGGTAGAGCACGAGACTTGTAATCTCGGGGTTGTGGGTTCGATTCCCAGGGCTGACCAACTAAAATTACTAACAGTCTTTCGGATGAGACTTAAACCGAGGTCCCATGTATGGGTGAAAACCTGGCATGATAAAGAACCAGGGTGTCTCTGGAATTGGGACGCTTTCTGTATCTTGCACTATCCCTCGAAACCTAAAAATAACTAAACTCTTCTGGGGGCGTTGGTCATATGGGAAACCGGTACCAACGATAAAACCCTAATATACCATACAACCATATACAGTTAGCCCTGATAGCTCAATCGTTAGAGCACGAGACATGTAATCTCGGGGTAGCGGGTTCGATTCTCGGGGCTGACCAACTAAAATTACTGACAGTCTTTCGGATGAAAGTAAAACTGATGTCCCATGTATGGATGCTATACACCTGGCATGTATAACAACCAGGGGTGTCTCTGGAATCGTGACGCTCTCTGTATCTTGCATTAACTCCCGAAACCTAAAATAACTCACTTCTTCTGGGGCGTTGGTTATATGGGAAACCGGTACCAACGATAAAGCCCTAATATACGATTCAATACAAACCATATATTGTGTTGCGGGTTTGGCGACTGTTTCTATACACCATTATAAATATTTGGTGACTTGCAGGTGATTTTTCTTAACTGGTGAAGGTGATGTGCTAAGCCAAGGACCTCATTGATATGAATTTGATATTTGAACGAATCTATGCCGAGGTATGTTTCGTTTGATATCAATTTCAACAAAAGCCTCAATCTTACTGAGTCACACCCGAATGGAGATTCTGAAATATTAAAATCTCGTTTTATTTACTAAGAGCGCAATTCGGCCCGCTTATCATTGTCGTTTGATTTCTGTTAACTGTCATTTACATGAACACTTTATTGTAGCGTTTGCTTATTACAGCAATTTCATTTCTAAAATTGTAACAGCATGCAGCTACTATACATACTACTGTCCACATTCACGTTTTGCAGTATCATTTTACAGATTGGTGGCTGTATCATGTCTTGATAAAAGGTATGTAGAGGTAAGGTACAAAGTAGCAGTGTACACGGTTACGGTTTTCATGTCAAAACTAAAGGTTCATTCACTGGAAAAATTGTGTTTGGTTGTTAGAGATCATATACATGGCAATCATATAATTATGTTATAAGCTGGCGTTATTCAGTCGAATTGCATTTGTAAATAATCTGGCACCCCGAAAGTAAATCGGTTCAAAATGTTATTACCAATTTACTTTCTATTATTTAACTCCAGCGTTCCGTACCAGTTGACTACTCTTCACGGACTACTCTCAGACTATATATAGCTTACGCATAAATATTTACAAATTATGAACCAGTTCAACGGATCATGATAAATCAAATGAATGTGTTGACCTCGCCAAGCAAATACAGTTTCTGCCGTATGTTTCATAACAGACAGGGCATTGCGGTCAGGAAAAACAAAACTCCCTAAATTTTAGGTAACAGTATATATGGAAACAAAAAGACAAAAATAATATCAAACAGGAAATGCTGGTGTCTTACTGGTCATACTGGTGTCTTGAAAGTTTACCAGGGGTGTAATCCCACGGTCGACCGGGACTATAAATAATTAAAAATGTCTTAAAAGCATTGACACAGTTTCTGCAAGTAAGCAATAGTTGATTTTTCGGCATTAGCTGTATAAGCTGGGGTTTTACCTTTTTTTGCACCAATCAAATGTTTAGATTACGACTGCAATTCACTTTACTTTGAGTAAATACTTATTAATACTTTTTCCAACTTAGTTCTTTCTGAAAATCCCTAAAATTGCAATGGAATCCTAAGATAAGATAAGATCTATTTAAGCATTTCATCTTAAGTTCCGGTACGTAGACACAAATCGCGGACGCCGTAATCCTAACCGAGTCATAACTTAGCATCTGAGATATTTGATCATGTTTGAACCGAATCAATAAACAACGCTGATATGATTGAAATTTTAACTCAGCTAATAAATCACACACACGCACGCACGCACGCACGCACGCAGAGAGAGAGAGAGAGAGAGAGAGAGAGAGATGGTGGGGGGGCAGCAATCTTATTTTCTCCGACTTTTACTGTTCTCAATCACCACTAAAGAAATAATACTAAAGAACTAGTTCTGTAATTTCATAGCAACATGAAATTGAAGAACTAATGCTAGGGGTGAGAACACACCATGTTGTTACCATACTAAAATTACAGTTCCAACTTCAGAAACTAATACTTAATACTTCATGCTTTTTCACTGTGTAAAATGCAGTTCAAACTGGCTGTAAAACCAAACTGAATCAAAATAACATGTTGTCGTAATATCTCATATTTGCTACACTGATCGGACTGCAAACTGATAAAGCAACAATTATGTATATATATAGTTTCACATCTATTCTTGGAATAACACACACCATTAGGCATCTTTACATTACTAGTGCATACTGTGTTTTTGTTTTCGTTTTGAAAAAGAGGAATCAATACCATGAGGCAAGTTTAATTTTACTCGTATTTGCGTGTACGTATATTTGTATTTTCAGGTCACAAAAACCTGTTCAATAAATGTAAGAGCATACTAGGTGCACTTAATTGATACTACTTTAAATCTTAGTAAGACTATAAACATGCAGAATATTGAGATCCAGCATATATCCCTCATGTCTGAACGAGCAGATTTTAACTATCTGCTATTACTTACCGCGTCTCGACTCAGTGCTTAGAGACACGCCCCTCGCTTCTGAGACTGCATTTAACCAAATCCCGTTTTAGACAGATTCAGGCGAAGAACTTAATTTAAACATGGCGAAAGACAAGGAAAAGTGGTGAGCGAGAGCTTAGCAGACAACTTTTAATGTTTAAGACAATGATTTCAATACGGTCGTGTATTTGAGCCGATCCACAAATCTTCTGTAAGCTTGATAGTCCCAAGCAGGGTATAATTCAACCACCCATGCGGGACTCGAACGCAAAGCGGTGAGAAGCTTTTGATAGACAGTCTACACGAATATTCCCTTTACTACTAAATACTGTTCATGATTGTACACCAAATCATTGTGTTAAAAAAAAATGTTGACACTTTTGATAAATAATTTTTTTTTCAAAACATTTACAGATTGAAATAGTACATGTAGAGGGAATGCAAATAAAGTTTTAATTAACGTTGTTTCATGTTTACGCCTACGTGATTCTATACATATCTTATCTGTTGTAAATATGTTAAAGTACAGCTACGATAAAATAATATCTTTCTTTGTGGTGGACAATTGCCTACTTAACAATGTGTATCCTGTTTATGAGTATGCAAAAGTAGGGCCTATTGACTATAAATTCGCGTATGAATTAGGAACAAGTAATATTCAGTATCATATATTCACGGCTTAAGATGATTGAAATGAATAAACTGTTACCTTTAAAGCTTAGTTTAATAGTTTAGGAGACTAAATTATCCTCAGAGATGCCCTGTCGCTGTATGAGCTTTTTTCATGTAATTAAAAGAATAAAAGTTCAATTATAATATGTTACAGGCTGCTCCCTTAGAGCCATACAAAACCACAAAAAGTTCCACAGGGGGTCTTACAGTACTTAAATCACTAGGACTTTCTAGTGGTCAAAAAGAAATGGATGTGTAATAGCCACAACCACTGAGGCCCTTAAATAGCAAAGGGCAATATGCTCTACAAAAGCAAAGACCTTTAGGGCTCTCAAATTGCAAAGACTACTGAAGCTTTCTAATAGTCTGTACAAGTTAGGCTCACCAGTGACCAAAATCACCAGTTTCTAGCCTCTTCTTATGCTACGATCACTAGGGATATCAAAAACTCTAGATATCAGAAGATACATTTTGAACTGTTCAACAGGTATTCATATTAGGACTTGAAAACGATCAAGAAATGAAAGAAAGGCTGTCCAACAATTCATTTCAGTTTTTTAATCACCCAATCGGCAAGTACTTGCCTTTGGCCACTTAACCTATGAATGAGATGAATACGGCCAAAACACCAAACAGTAGACTTTCAAAATATACATATATATACATGATCAAAATTAATTATAAACAATATTCGACTTTATCACAGTTTATCCCTGTTCTACATATAGGAAATATTATCTCTTTATTCCACACTGTCTCTAAGATTATCTGGTATAATGTCCTGCTTAACGCGCGTGGAGTCGCGATAAGGGTCACGTGAATTGCAGTAAGTAATAATTAATCTTTTTTATACCCCCGACTTGGCTGAGGGGAAATTGTATGGGTTCTGTGCGTCCGTCCGTCACACTCTTGTCCGGAGCATAACTATGAAAATATTTAAGGGAATTTATTTAAACTTTACATACAGACAGAGGACATTGAGAGAAAGTGCAGTGTATAAGGACCTTAACTCTAGCTTGTCATATTTTTTTTAATTATATTCCGTTACTGTATTCCATTTTCTTGTCCGGGCCATAACTCCTTAAGTACTGAACTGTATTGATTTAAATTACATACAGTCATAGAGGACATTAAGAAGCAATGCAGTCAAGAACCATAACTCGAACTTACCTTGGTTTTGAGGTATCTCCCTTTATTGAATTTTCGTATAAAACGTTTGTGTAAATTACTAATATTTCATTAAATTAGAACCTATACAATATCCATTCCTCATTGTCATAGAAAGAGCACTCGGTGGGGGGATGGCCATGTCTAACATGGCTCTTGTTATGTTTTATATTTAATCTTTTTAAAAAAGTGAAAAGATTTCTGAACACAGCCTAAACGTTGTAATTTCATTAGCCATATTGCTACACATATTATGTAAGAAAACACTGTATTCTGAATCGTAAGTATTGCCTCGATCTGCGCATTTGAACCTACTTGCTTTCTCTGTTTGGCTTCCACGGGCGACTGGCCTAATACTCTGTCTTACATGTGTCTACCCGCAGAATGGTTTGAGAATGGAACATCAAGGTTTTCCTGTATATATTCTCGGACGGACGATTAAAGATATAAGACGTGTATCTTCATCTGTACTTGGTTTTGGTGAAATAAGTGACGAATTGAACGAAGTTTGGATAGTGCATAGGAGTGTCAAACTGCAAGAAGGTACAAGTTTAAAAACATTGTTAAAGTAGAATGTAATGTAGTTTCATTGTATGAATGTTATCACGAAGTAAATAAATGACATGAAGCGCAGTGTCGGTAATATGATGAAAACAGGCTGGGTTCCAATTTAAATACTGTATCAAACAGATGTAAATGAGACTATAAATTGATATAGAAACTTATTTTAATATTAGCGTTTTGGCTCGCATGAGTACAGTTTTTGATATTTTGATACGCCGGCTGTTGTTGGGGGGAGTGTGCACTTTATTAGGGTTATATTTTTTACGAAATTTTTTGTTTCTCTAATTTGGAATTTTTTAATTGACATCCAAAACATTATTTTTGTTGTACGAAAAATTATGTTGTATAACGAAATCTTTTTCTAGGCACTAACTATTCCACATACACCACTATGTACAGTTCTCCATTTAGTTATGTTTAATTAGATCTGATATTTTGAAAATTAAAGAAAGCTGATACAGAATTCAAATGATTCATACCCAGTTATTACTATGCTAGCTGTATCACAGGCATGTTTGTAATAAAACGGTACATCTCTTGAATTTAAAATACACGCATACAACTTCTTTTTGGAATATTCACTACTGTCACTACGCATTTTAAAGCCCTATATCACATTAAATTAGTCTAAAACGATGTTAACATACGCCTATTGTTCTTATTTATGCCGTTTTCTTCAATAACAAATGTTGCCGGAAAGCGTTACATATTTTGTTTGCAATATCATTTAAAAATACTGTTAATATGTGCTACATGTACTTTCGATTTATAAATTTTCGCCGGTATAAAGACATCTTTCTTGGTAAAAGAATTGTTATATCCAAAGTGATTATTGACCTTAATTTAAAATTGTTAAGTAATTACATCAAGTTACTATGTTTCACAGGTTGTGACATTCAGAGGATATGTGTAGAAGAGAGAAAAGGAATCACAGGCTTAACAGTAGACAGCCACTTAGATAGAAAGCTGAGTTCAGAATGTGGGTCACTTCAGGCACAGTCACAACATATGGACTATTTGAAATCCGTGTCTGAATCTTCCTGGGGTCAATTCAATGACAACGGATACGAATCTGAAGAAAACATAAACATACAGACAAATATAGTTAAAACTTTGAAGAACTCTTTTTTTTTTAAATCTCTCTGTAGTTTCTGTCATCTGATTCATATTTTTTAAACAATGAATTCAGTAAATAGTTACACGTTTTAGTGGTATTTTTGTGAATAATTTTTACAGCAATATAATTAACAAGACAATTGAAACTGTTTAGGTTCATTTATCTATTAAAACTACTGTTAAATAAATATTTTACAGGTAGATCATGACGCTATTGAAACAGATGTACATGAAATTGCCTTAACAACGAATCCTGCATCAGAGCTGCCTTCTTTAATATTACATCGCTTTATCCGAGCCGGCATTTTTATACTTGCTGTTGAAACTGAAAGCTTGGAACAAAACATGGGTGAGACTTTTTATATTACGCTGCTCTCCTTTTTCATAATCTCAGTACGAGTTGGGTTCGGAGAGCTGTAAATCTGTGGTGTTATGTGACCCGTCGGATATGAAATGAGATTCCATCTGAATTATGTGTGAAATAGTTTCAAGTCAACATTGTTTTGAATTGTTTCAATTGTGATGCAAGGTCTTCATATAAATATTAAGTGCAAACTTCATATAACAGTAGAAGAATGGATTCTTATATGAACATTTATGCATATTAATTGCAACTGAGGGCTGCAAGCCTATGTTGTTATGTGACATCTCGCATTTGGAATGAGATCATGAGATGAAATCATCTCAGAAGTACCTCAATTTTTCAATGAAGAGAGATGGGTGTCTTCGATCTAGTGCTTAACTCTCCATTCATCTTTACGCACCTCGTATTAAATATAGCGGGTCGCTTCTTCTTCTGCGACCCGCAATAAGCAAAATTATATTGTTACACCCGCTGCTGGTTATAGCGGTAAGACTGCATTCATTATGAGTAATATCCTCCATGAACTATTTGCTTCTCTAACAGCAGCGAAATTTATTGCTTCAGACCTGTTTGAACGAACGTTGAAGGAATTAGGGACATACAAAGTTCTGACAAAAGCGGAATATACCCAGCTCCTTGTTGTTGACATTTCCGGAATTGATAAACAAAAAAAGGTATTTTTTTTGATATCACTCTTTTAGAGAGATGACTCAATGAAAGGTTCGAACCAGACAGCAAAATTGCAATACCGTCCGTCGGTCATATCTTCTGAATTACATCTACATTTCATCAGGGAAGTAATGCAGACTTACTAAGAATTATTATAAATGGACAATTGCACATTGTTCATTTTCAAAAGATGCAATAAAAGCTTCTGAGAAAAAATCATCATAAAACCTTTTGTACGAGATGTTAAATGCACATAGAAGAAAAAAATACTTAATTGACATTGCATTGTGTACCTAACTTCTCCTTGACTTTAGAGCGAATATTGTCTAGAGGTAAATGATGGTATATGTCAAGCCACGGTACGCATCTTTATCAATATTCGTTTAATCAGTATTTAAGGCTATGCAGGCAACAAATAAGTTTGCCGTGACATTTCAAAGGGATAAAAAATATAATGTCTTTGTGAAAACTTGTACCTACAATAATTTCTCAATAAGCAGTAACCATCAGACAGTTTAGTGTATGTATTCATATTTTAAACTTACATTTGTTTAACAGTAACATTTACTGATTAACCAAGTTATTCTTTTTTTCTACATTGTGCACTATTGCTTAGGACAAATTACCTGTCTCCAATTAAAAGCATTGAACTGATCAATTCTTGTTTTATATGCACTTCTTTTATCTGTGTCGCTCTATAGGAAGTCGACCAATTGCCTGCGACGTGACCATGTCCACCCATGTTTAAACATGTACTTTAAAGAACATATACATTTACAACGTCATCCCGCTTTATCTCTGATAAGTAAAAGTTAGCTAATGATATTGACAATCTTTGTAATTCAGAAGGTTTAAATAATATGAGTAAAAGATGTCTATGCTAAATTTCAGGATATGAAGCGGAGATTGTTCAACCGAATAAGAACATCTTATTTTGGTGATCACTTTGATGTTTGCGAAGTAATTGGTCTCAAGAAGAAGATCAAAAAGATTGTGTTAGATAGCATCAGAAGGCGAATTTGGCCGTCGTTGGAGAATACAAAGCAGAATTCGTTGAGACCCTTGTTAAAATATGACAACACGTTCATTGACAAAACTCAGATCGACAAACCGTATGATTCGTTTTCAATAGAAGAAAGCGAAACGTTTTGCTTTCAAATTCAAGGGAAAAACGTTATATGCTGCAGACCAGATAAGCTTGTAAAAACACTGGTCGATCTCCTGTACGGATTGAAAAGAAAAGGGAAGCTTTCAGACTGTGTTTCTGTAGATACCTTCACAGCAGATATAGACTTCCAGGAAGTAAATATAGTTCTAAGTGCACTATCGGCTGCAGAATTAATCATTGTAGACGGGAACAGCTTGGTACACGTGTTGCCATTGGTTGCACCAGGTCTTCTGCCACAGTTTGATGAAGAGAGAGAATTTTCAGTCGAAACGAATATACTTCGCCTAGAGATCGATGCAGATGTAATACCAGTTAATGTTATGCTGGCAATCATTATGAGTTGTGTTCACGAGGGATGGAGTGTGAAAACAGCAGCACCGAAGGCATGTGTCTCAAAACAGTCAGTGATGCTAGAGAAAGGGTCGTTTGGGTTAATAATAACCTTTGGCATATCGACAAAGGAACAGAAAGCGTATACCGGACTCTGCATGGTAAGATTTCAAACTGATGGAAGCAGCAGCGACATGACTGATTGTAACGATTGCGAAGAGATCAGAGTTGTTGTTGAAAGGTCGATCAAGGAGTGTGAAACGAAACAAGGTTTGCGTGTCTGTGGACAGTCCATACGAAAGAAAACCGAAAGAGATGCATTGAAAATGGATAGCACAAACTGGACAGATGTGACCCCAATGCTTGATAACAATGGTCGGTATAATGGTGTCAAAGTGGTAGACCTGTTCAATCACTGGTATTCTTCAAAGGTACATACTTATGTGCGTTAGTTTCAATCGTAAAGCAAGCCTCAGAGCTTCGATATTTTGATTGTAGCACTGTGTATGATCTTATATAGAAACGGTTGTGTCAAACCTCGCTTAGCCCAGATGTCACTTTTTTAACATAAAAATGTATAACAAAAGCTATAAAAATCTTCTTGTCAGAAACTGCAAGGCATAGAGGTAAAACATGTGCTATGTAGCTTTGCGAAGTGGCCCTTTACCAAGTTTGTCCAAATCATGTCCCTAAGGTCGAAATTAGCCCTGTCTTGGGTGATACTTTTTTACATAGACATGTATATCTGAATAACGTTAGGAATCTACTTGTGTAGTTGCCATCTACATGTACCAAATCTGTTAAAGAAACCATACATTTGCTTGTCTTTTAACTCATCTGAGCATAACCTGAGCACTGTATGCTAAAGGTGAGCTAATATGATCGCCTGATTCACGTCGTCTGTGTGTCAGCTGTCCACACTTACCCTTTTTAACACTCTAGAAACCACATCTGACCATCAATTATCATAAATAATTGTCAGACTTCTCTAGGCCAGCTTAGAAACTGGGTCACATAGGGTCAAGACCTATTTCGCAAGGTCAAATCAAAAGAAAACCTTGTTAACACTATTGAGGTCATATTTGACCCCAAAATCTGTCTTTAAGGTCCTTAGCAAACAGTGACACCCTTAGCAATCAATGACTTTCCCTTGGAACAAGTGACATCATTATCAACCAGTGACTTCCTTAGCAATAATGATTTCAAGGCAAGTTTGAAACAACTGAGTTACATTAGTCAAAAACAAGGGCACAAGGTCAAACCAAAGAAAAACAGTGTACACACTCTACAAACCGCGTTTGATACCAAATCGGAATGAAAATTAACCAGAATGTATGTTTGGTGAACTCTAAATCAAGTTCAAAACTGAGTCACGTGAGGTCAAAAACTACGTTATTGTTTATCTACTAAGAATGTTCGAAACGTGCCTCTTGGGCCAATGCATGGGGTCATTTATTTTACATAGATTATATAGGCAAAGCTTAAAAGTCTAGAGCTTAGATATTTAGTATGTAGCATGGCCCAGTGGACCTTTACCAAGTCCCCTGGGGTCATAATTGACCACGCCCTGGGGTATCATGTAGGCATATAAAGACAATAGCATCCAGTGTGTTTCTGTAGCAACAAGCGACTTCCTTAGCAACCACTTACTTCCTTAGCAACCATTGACTTTCACTAGCAAACGCTGAGGTCCTTAGCAAACAGTGACACCCTTAGCAATCAATGACTTTCCCTTGGAACAAGTGACATCATTATCAACCAGTGACTTCCTTAGCAATAATGATTTCAAGGCAAGTTTGAAACAACTGAGTTACATTAGTCAAAAACAAGGGCACAAGGTCAAATAAAAAAAAACAGTGTTCACACTCTTCAAACCGCGTTTGATACCAAATCGGAATGAAAATTAACCAGAATGTATGTTTGGTGAACTCTAAGTCAAGTTCAAAACTGAGTCACGTGAGGTCAAAAACTACGTTTTTGTTTATACATTGTATATTTATTCTGCTCTAAGTTCCCTTAACCTTCACAAAACAAATTCATAAAATAAAACTCTATATGATTTTTTTTTCAATAGAGTAGGGAGATTGAAGAAACCATGAATAGAGACCTGAGCGACGACGTTCTGATTAAAGTTGCTGAAGCTTTTGGCAAAGGGTATCAAAGGTTTTTCATTGATCAAAAGATTTCGTCGACAGTAGTTGAAAGAATTGAAGAAGAGAACCCGAGAGACGTAATTAAGACAGTATTTCAGCTGTTGAAAGAATGGAAGCGTATGAATGGATTCGCTGCAAATCTTTCAAACTTAAAAGCAGCAATAAATTGTAGTTCAGTGAGTGTTGATCTCAACAAATTAAAACAGATTTCATTAGATTTCAAGTAAAGGATGGCACATCCGATAGGATACATCGGTGAAGTAAAAGTTCAATCATTTTTTGCATACTGTTCCTTTTCAAATTTGATTGCTTCATTTTTTAAGGCTGATTCTTGACAAACTGTTTATGCAATTTTAACGTAGTACTACATGTATAATAGTACTCAGTTAACATTAGGCATGGAAGTCTCAGGTATTCCATTGTCACAAATTGTAGAAACACGGGGCACAAATCTCCACCATTGCCAAATGGTAAGCATTTTGTATTTGGGATGTCCGTCGTCTGGATGCCATCTACAAATTTGATTGAGAAATTAACATAATCAATAAACTCTATAACAGGCATTCTTTGCATTCAACACATGTGAGTCATGATAACTCTATATCTTGACTCTTGACTTTATGTTGTTTTGACAAGATTTGCCTTTTTGTCATGGCAACAACAGAGCTACTTAGTTCAAAAGATTCGTGTGAAGTAGACAATTATGCAAAGAATGCCTGTTATATTGATTATGTTAATGTCTCAATCAAATTTGTAGATGGCATCCAGACGACGGACATTCCAAATATATTATGCTTACCATCTGTCAATGGTGGAGATTTGTGCCCAGTGTGTCTATAATTCGTGACAATGGAATACCTGAGACTTCCATGCCTAAACGATTTTCATTCCTTTCATTGTTCCACAGGCTTTAATAATATGATAAAGTATTGCGTGACACGTCTTCTTTTCCTGTGAATTTGTAGCCATTACTCTTTGTACAGTTGAATTTGATAATTTGATATACGATTTGAAATTAAGTGATAAAGTAGGATAATTTTGATTATTTTAAGGGTGAAACCGAATGAAGTTTAATGCTTCAGAATGTGTATTTATTGCTGTCTTTAAACCTTTTTGTTCTTTTACTGTCTGAATCAAGTCAACGTTGTGTATTTTATTGTAGGTGTTTACACTCACATAGCTCCACAGTATTATATGTGAATAACTTTAATAAGCCGTCTTCCATTTTAACATTCTTTATCATGAAATCTGAATAATTGTTACAAGAGTTTAAAACTAATTCTAATCACTAGGCGAAACGTATCAAACACGTTTATTGTGTTTTTGTTGTTGTTGTAGGAGTAAAACGCCCATTATAACCGCATTTTCGGTTATTTTAACAGGCGGGCGGTTTACCTAACAATCGTTCCTAGGAAAAACCAGTGCTAGACTCCACTCCTCTGAAAGAAACTTCAACCTCTTCAACATAAAGAGACATGGTGGTGTGGTGGCCGAGTGGTTAACGCTCTGGACTATGAATCCGGAGGTCCCCGGTTCGATTCTCGACCGAGGCACTGGATATTTCAGAAACGCTTTTCAGTGTTTCTCACCTATCTGAGATGAACTGGTAAGAAACCCAGAGGTAGTCTCGCGTGTATCGGTGCTATACACCGGGCACGTAGAAAAGAACCAAGGGGTCTATTCGTAAAAAAGATAGGGTCTGGTACCCGGATTCCCTTGTATCTGCTTCTGTCTCTAAAATAAAGGACCACAATGGAAATAAGAGCTTGCTATTTATTGTGTTATCCTTGGTACTTGGTACTGAAAAAAGTACATACATACATTGACTGCCCAGTAAAGCTGATGACCAGTATCGACCAGTGACTTCTTTAGCGACTTCCTTAGGCACTGGTACTATAGCAGTATAGGGCTATAGTGGTACTCATGTTTCTATACTGCATTAAAATGAATTTAAATATTGATTGGTTACACTGACTCACCGTTGGTGAATTTTTAATTTTACTGAATACAAACAGGGCTGATAAAGCATAAATGCTTGTTCATTGTCTGTGATCATATTATTCTTCAAATACCCTTTCTTAGTGTTACTTCAAATTTGTTATGCAGGAGGTCTAAGCGACCATGACACCTGTTACATTATAATAGTGTTTATAAGGTAGCATATACAAGTTATATAATACTTTTTCAACCAACTTTACAAGAAGTGGAAACAGAATGTTTACCCCTTTGTTTCCTTTTAAGTCGTGTTTAGAATTCAACATTCTCTTTTTATTTGAATGTATGTATATTTTTACGAAATTATTCAAGGTGGTATCAAAATAAACAAAGAAGAACAGGATATGCTTGTTAATACACTGCATTCGTTTTTTTTTTAAATTTTAACGCAAACACCTCCAGAGAAATAAAAACAGACATTTCCTTAGTATGAATGAAGTCTTTGTCTGTGCGCACATCCGTAATGCAAGTAATAACCATTCTTTATTGCCAAAAAGATTTGTTTTATCATCTTACATATCTTTATCATAAAAAAGATTAGCATAAACTTACTTAAACGCCTACTTTAAGGGTATGAAGTTTTAAACTATCACTTTAAGATTTTGAGAGCTTTTGAATTAATTATTGTTTTTCCTAACAACAATTAAAGATCAACAATGTACCAAGAAGTAAATTGTTTTTCGTCTCGGTGTTGCAATAACACAAGTAAATTTTAGGAACGCTATTTTAAAATCTCGCCTAAAATTCCACGAACGGAAAAAAACGACCCAGAAGATTAACATAACTATTTTCGCCAGATATCACTTGACGTTCGTGCGGCGTGCGTTTAATACTGAAATAAATTTTATAAATAATACGGAACATTAATTTAATATGGCATTCTTCAATAGAACTCAAATTGGTCTAAAGGACACTAGCCGGACAGTGACCGTTCCAAACGATCCGAAAGCGAAGCTAATGTATTACCTGGACTGCATGTGTACAGTCCTCAAAATGGATGACGATCCTGACATCAACAGATTGCGACGTTTCCAAAACTATCGCTTCCTTTCTCACGCTGACACAAGCGTCCTTCTGAGTTTAGGCATACTGCTTAAACCGGATGTACTTCTAAACAAATGTATCTTCCAAAATGACAGCCTCTGCGGCGATTCCGGAAACAAGTTCTATGATTTAGAAACGGTGCGGCACAACATGTTAGTTGCCGGAAGTGTGCTAATAGGTGGACAAAACAAGCAAGTGTCGAAGATTATGACATTTAAGATGTCTTGGCTCAGTAATAATTGGACAAACCCTATGCAAATTCTACTGGCGAGACAAAGACAAGAGAGGGAAGCTGCGCTTAGAAGACAACAAACCAGTGAAGCATGTGCTATCCTTTAAATCACAGGCTTGAGAATGTAAACTTCCTAATTCGGGCGTAATGAGACAAATGTAAATAAGCAATGAAATACGCAACTATATGGAATTTGTTTAATACATATTGTATACATTCCTACTGTAACAGTAGAATAATAGAATTTTCACACAAGGAGCTAAAAGGATCCTACATTGAAAGACATGTATGTATTTCGAAATGCAAGACATATACACTTTATCCAACATGTTATGAACATTTTTTATTTCTTATTTGTGTACAGTTTGCGGTATCCCGCCCTGTATCGCCTAACAAGAGCGAGATTCTGACTCTCGGATTTAGTAAGGTAGTATCAGTTACGGTACTAACATTAGAGGCTTTGTTTGTGACGTAAGCTTTTGTATTTTGCATAAGCTGTACGGGTTATCCTGTGTAATATTATAGGAGCTCGAGGTCGGGATTATGCTTTTTCCGGCTTTGTTTTGTCTTTTTACATAGCTAACAAAATATGATCTTATTTTCCCCGGATCTTAACTTTCATATTTTACCACTGAAGTACCCGGTAGACTGAATAAAGAAATAAGATCATATTTTGTTACCTTGGTTCTTAGATAAATTAAAAAGACAAAACAAAGCCGGAAAAAGCATAATCCCGACCTCGAGCTCCTATGGTGTAATATGTCATCTCATTGTAATTGAAGTTATTAATTACATATGTATATCAAGTACTTTTTCTTAATTATTAATCTCTGACATAAAAATCAGTATTTAATCAGACTTTAATTTAAGTATTAATAAATGCATTTCAAGCAAAGACTGTGCTTAAGCTAATTCTGTGATAAGTATGAAACAATTGTTATATGTGTTGTAATTTGTATTTATGAAGGCTATTTGGATTGTTATTGTAATATGGCGTTGCATAATAAATATATCTATCTCTTTACATTCAACGCCTTTACATTTATTTTCACGCAATTCCATTCTGTTGTGTGCTTTACCAAGTCCACTCTTGCTTTGAATCAACCGCCCTAGACAGCTATGGCTAAATGGATGCCTGTCTGCATTACATGTTGCCGCTGGACAGTTTTATAAACAATATCCGCTAAAGTAATCGGAATCACAACGTGCATTGTAACACCATTGTCTTTTGTGAACCTTGTAACGAACTCTTCCATTCTTTGTCTATACGGCCATACTTCAGTCTCAGCTATTTCCGACACAGCCCGGGCCGGTCCGGTCTGGTACGATCCTGTCATATTTCCTTAGTCAGGATAACCGTAGACATTGATATGGCTAGTTATGTTGATGTCACGCATAACAAAATGTATCGAGTCTTACGTTGATTTTTGGTAATACCAATTGACCTTTCAAACTTGTTTTACTATATTTAATCGTTACAGTTTATAGCCTTTTTTATGTTTATGTACAAACAACTATGTCATTTAATAAGAAAAACAAAATCATCTTACAATATATATCAATCTTGTGGTGTATAATTACGTTTAGCGGAGAGTGTTTAAGGTTTATCTAATTATGGATCTGGTATGTTACTCCCAGCCCGGACGTGTTTAAATAATTGAAAACAAATAATCTAGCCTATGTCCACTGAAGATCGGTCGAAGTTAACAAAACAAGACCGTTTTATTTCAGAAACTCTATTCGGGTGTGACTCTCTTTACTTGTAAGCTTTCGGTACAAATTGAAATCAAAATTAGCAAAGCGTCAGTAAAAAAAAGGCTAGCCATAATGCATTGATCCGAAAAAGGAAAATTACATTATCATTAGACAGTCATAGCTTTCCATATTACACCAGCTACACATTTACTTAGACTATGCATTTAGCAATAGAATGAAAATAAACGTAACGGCATGTTAACATTCAATTCCACGTGCATCCCACGTATTAAGCGAAATAAACTTCCGATTGCATTTATTTTTGAACGCTCATCGTAAACTTGATTTAATATCGAATGTGCTGTTGCACTTTGTGTTAATTTCGCACTTTTTACTAAAAAGTATGGAATTGTATGCTTTGCGCAAACGTTTTATGCGAAAAATCAATAAAGGGAGATAACTCAAAACCAGGGTAAGTTTGAGTTATGGTTCTTAGACATTGCACTACATGTTAATGTATTATATGACTTTATGAATTTTGAATCAATTCAGTACTTAAGGAGTTATGGCCCTGGCAAGAAAAAGCAATAAAGGAAGATAATTAAAAAATAGGATATGCTAGAGTTAATGTGCTTGTAGTCTGAACTTTTTCTCAATGTCCTCCGATTGTTTGTAAAGTTTAAACAATTTCCCTTGAATACTTTCGGAGTTATATTCCGGACAAAATGTTACAGGAAAAATCAATAATGGGAGAGAAGTAAAAATATAAAAAGTACGGTTATGGTTCTTAGACACTAAACTGCGTCTAAATGTCCACTGTGAGTGTATGCAATTTGTATCAATACGGTTTAGTACTTGAAGAGGTATGGCCCGGACAAGAAACTCAATAAAGGGAGATAATTAAAAAATAGGACAAGCTAGAGTTAATGTTCTTATACACTGCAGTTTATCTGAATGTCCTCTGTCTGTGTTTAAATTTTAAACACATTTCCTTGAATACTTTCATAGTTATGCTCTAGACAAAAGTGTTATATGAAAAATCAATAAGGGCAGATAACTCAAAACAGAGTTAGGAACAGTAATGGTTATTAGACACTGCACTGCGTCTTAATGTCCTCTGTGAGTGTATGCAATTTGAATCAATTAGGTTCAGTATTTATGAAGTTATGGCCCGAACAAGAAAATTGAATAAAGGGAGATAATTAAGTAAATAGGACAAGTTAGAGTTAAGGTCCTTGAACACTGCACTTTCTCTCAATGTCCTCTGTCCGTATGTGTAGTTTATATAAATTCCATTGAATACGTTAATATCTATGCTCCGGACAAAAGTGTGACGGAATTAAGGACGGACACACGGACTGACGGAGCCCATTACCATATCCCCTCCGCCTTCGCGGGGAAAAAGATATTTAAATAGGTTTAGTGTTGGATTACACTGGGATCTGTCTGGGATATGAAGACCACGGTCTGTGAAATCACCAAAAAAACTGTAGGAGCGCGAGTGTATTGTGTAAAGGTCTTACTATAAACTAATGGATGAAAAGTGCAATGAAATAAGAAGACAAACAATTAAACTTTATTAGCAGAAAAATAGATCGTCAGTTTGAAAAGATGAAACGCAGTGAAATGACAATATCTAAAAGCTATCTTCCTTCCGCATTCAGAAAGTTAAACCATGTACATATATACTCGTAAAACACACACAGATCAAAATAAATTACTATATAGGTTTGGCATTTTTAAAAGGAATACCATGAAAAATACATTCCTTTCTGTGAATGAAGTAATTGATACGTCGTATTTTTGACAATACTATCAGGTAATTTATCTTCTCAAGTACTTCCCGGTTGAATTTATTGAACTATTTTCCATTTAATGTGACCAATCAGCAAATACATAAGCATAAACATATTCCGTTTGAAGTGCAGTAAAAAGCTAGGTATGTATCAGTCCAAATCTTATAGCGTAATATAACGCAGGTACATTCGAACACTTTCACTTGTTCATCCGTGGTTCCCATGTACGGTCCGAATTCATAGTCACTATCGTTTTTGTTTTGTTTAAAAGATCAAATTTGGGCAAGATGTACTTATTAAACTAATTAGAGTTCTATTAAATTAAATAATTTGTCTGTACATCAAAAGTAAGAATACCTACCAATGAATAGCAATTATCAAAAACACTCGAGTAAGAAATCAACAACTATTAAGACATTTAATTTAGTGTTATGTGGTCGTTGTGCAGGGTATGAATGATTTTAAACAATGTCGTAAGAAATTAACACCCTTCTGTAAAACAAACTTATTATTCCCGCGTGCTTCATTCACGTGCGCCAATATAGATCGTGCAACATGCCATGAAATCGCCAATAAGCCTTCTTATGTCGCATTTAAACCAATCATTTACGGTTGGACTCATTATGCAAAGTCAATGACAATGACAATGACAATATTTTATTCGCTTTAAGGCCTCCGGCCCATGCAAAATATATATGCATTTACAAATATGTATACAAAGTATAGCATGTGCAAATTCAATCAATTTGATAAAGTACATTTATTATAGGCAATTGTTGACAATATGTAGTTATAACTCATGCATACAATTTGTTTTTTTTTTGAAAGGCATGGTATAAGAATACAGCAACTGACTTAATCAATTCTTCGTTTTTAGATGACATAAGCATATTAAACTTGTTAACATTTGGTCGGGTATAATATTTTTGTGGTATATACGAAACACGTAAATCTGAGTAGCAGGTACATTTTAACAAGAAGTCAGCATACAGTCTATTTCTTAGAATGGTTTAGAAATATGAATAAAGTGCGCAAAGTTAGTCAAGTACGTAACGCAATTGCAACAAACATTACGTACTTGTGTATTTTTCTTTTTTTCGACATTTAGCAGGGTACTCCATCCCGTTCTTTTATTCTTTCCCTGTGGCCTTTTTGCGGTAACCAACAGACAAGAAGCAATTTCAGTATTTTCAGTATTCTGAAGAATATTGTACTTGTAAAGTTGTAACATCTTTGAAATGCCACGATTTCAACTTTAGTGGATATTTTATCATTCTGAATCCTTCAAACAAACAAAAACTGCCCTGCCTTTACCTCGGTGGCCCTGGCTGTTTTAGAAGGCATCATGCTCTTTTCAACAGTCAAGTATAATCTCTAGTAATTCTGCAGCACTTGCAAAATAAACTTCAACATTAGAAAATAATGTGCATACATTTTAATTGCATGTTAGTCAGAAAACATGTGTAAGATGACCGTCTGCGATCAAATCGAAAAGGATAGCATACTACTTATACAATGTCCTACACTTGATACACAACTTTCTCTAAATATATGTATCATTTAAAATAACAATCCGTAAAATAGTGAAATGTTTTCAAAGATACATTCTTTTCAAACCGAATCAGTATCAAATTTGGTCAAACGTGTTTTGCACTTGTTCCCAATCGATTGTAACATCCCTTGCCTTTAGCATCGCCTCTAACAACATTTCATTTGTTGCCGTCGAACTTTTCAGTTTGAATGACCAGTATTTCAATACATTGAATATTACCATTGCTACATCGCGTGGATATTGAATGGATTGTTGCTCGATGTACACCAACTGAAAAATTGAATTATTCTCAAATATCTGAACATATTTATTCGGTACAAAAATGAAAAAAAACTTTAGTACTCGATTATGATTCTGCACGGCTACTGCATCCTTTTGAGATACACCTGCTGTGGCTAGAATCCTTATACACCAGTGTTGTTACCACATTTGTTATTAAAGTTATATCTTCACCTTCATCTGCTTCACTTACTCCGATCACGTCAACTGCTATTGCCACAACATCGAAATGAAATTTGTCAAGAAATATTTCATCAAATTTGATACTGCTATGCAATACAAAAGGAGAAATATCACTAAATATGTCGTTACGAAAATTGTTCATGTAAGTGGACTTTTTCTTATGAATGTAAAAATATTGAAATATTGAAAAGTTGAAATGTGATTCAACTGAAAGCATTACAATAAAAGCAAATTCAGGTAATGTGTATCCTCCATCAAATGAAGCAAAATCACCGAAAAGGACCAACTGAAAAGTGTATCGGTTTCAGAAAAAAGAAGCAATTTTCAAATTCCGCCACCCCACCGAAGCTTCATCTTCGAAAGGATAATTTGTATGCAAGTAACAGTCATAAAGAACTTAATTGTCACAAGTTAAATTAAATCCGTTACACTAATTTCCGAGAACAAGAATTCTTAAGTTTCTATAACTATGTAAGAAATAAAAACGACATTCCGTTTTGGTTCTCGTTTTTATAAAAATCGAATTTCTAATATTTAGAAAGAATGGACATTTTAGTATTTGAGCCAATTGCAATTGAGTTTCGATAGCCGGTTTCAGAGGATGAATTTGAAAGTTTTTGTATTGAATATCTGGCCCCATCCACTAAGGTGTGATGATGGGGTTGGCACCTGACGAAGAGGGTGTATATTAGAAAATATCGTATACCTGTCATGAAACCTAAATCTTGATTGAACGGCGAGTCCGCAAAAACATGTGTAAAGCTGGTAAATGATTTGTAGACCTGTGCAGATTTCAGGTTGTCATTTCTGTTATCTTTTTGCAAAGATATACGATATGATAATCATAGACTTTGGTTTCGGTCAATTATATTATATACGTTTGCGGACCTGTGAACAAATGATATTGACCTCGGACTTCGTCCACGGTCGACTTCATTCTCGGTCTATACATTTTTTTACAGGTCTTCAAAACTATATACTGACCTTAACATTAGACTATAATTGCTGTACTTGTATGGAGTGAACATTAGATTGTTTGAGCCAATAACAACTGAATTTTGATAACGGGTATGAGAGAAATAGAATTTAAATTTTTTATTGTATACATAAGAAAAGAAAACAAAGGCCAAACATTATTAATACTAAGACAATCATGAAGGACGTTGTGCGTGCGTCGCGGCTTTATGCTGTTGTATATTTATTTTAAGTTTCATGAAATTCTATCCATTGGTGCCTTAGTTATGGCTCCAAAAGGACTGACTGACTGACAATGCAAGCGGGGAAAATCAATTAATACCTCAACACCGAGACCTATCATCAGCGTCCACCAGTTATATCCAATAGCTGTTGAAAGGCTTGAAAGCGTGCCTTCTTTGAGAGGTGTCTTTATGTTCTTCTTGGGAAGTCTTTTAAACCAAGACTCTGTAAGAATTGCTGCATTTATCACAAATACGTTTTTGAATCTTCTGTCTCCATACATGGTACTTTGGGATAGTTGCGATTTTTATATGTCATTATGATATGCACACATACAATAATGAAAGGACCTTGTTGCCGATAATGAATAGCAGCATATCGACTAATATAGACACTACATTGTTTCGACATAAAACATCATCTTAAAATTTCATTTTAATTAGTTTCAAATGCAAACAGTCACTACGTTTCATACAATTTAATATATAACTATTCTTATTTTTGATATAATACAAATTTTAATATATTTACCGATCACCGAGTCGTCAGATTCCCTGAAACGTTCTGGTATCTGCAATTATGACTATAATAGGTAAGTACATACACTAACAGTTTGTGGCAATGATACAAATGATAAACCAAAGAACACTTAAATATCTGATAAAGGTTTTAAGATAAGCGTATTTAAACATACCTCTCCTAAGAAAAGTATTCTGCTATCAAATTACATTGTTGCTTAATACAGATATTCCACTTGACTTTTTTGTGTGACAGTTGCATCGCTTGTAACAGTTTAAATTGCTAAATTTTATGTGGTGATTACTAAACAATGCAGGTATAATAAAATGAATTGCGTTTATCCTAGTACCGCTTGGTTAAGTTAAAAGTATTTAAATGTCGGTATATGATATGCGGCATCTTATCTGCCCTGTCATTAACGAATATTACCTTGTCTGGAAACCATTCTTTCAACAGCAGTCTTGGATCAAATGAATGTGGCCCAGATTTATCGGAGTGTTTTGTACAAGACCCATCAATTTGTTCGTGTTTGTCGTTCACGTCCGGAAAAAAGTTCTCCAGCTCCTTTAAATCATGCAGACCATCATCAAGAATGTCAGTAGCCGCACTGTTTGTACATTGCAATTGATAGAAAAATGGATCTCTATGCTTATCATTTTGATCCATGTGAGCCGTTCGTTTGGTTTGAAATCGTTGGAATTCTTTCCTTATCGCTTGCGCTACAAATCTCCGAACCCTGTCACAAACTACTGGGTCAACTGCTCTGACTTTACTGGTACTGTAACGACTTATTCGAGCTCCAATGTTTTGGTTTTTGAAAAAGATGTGAAGCCTATGTCTATCTTCATTTTCTCTTTCTTTTACTTCAAAGACAGCACAACCACAGAACAGAAACTTGCGTTTTCCTTGTCTTGCAACAGGCCATCTACCAAGACATAGTGCAATGATTCTGTTGAAAACGGCTGGCGGGAGGAAACTTTCTCGAAATGTAAAGCAGAGAACTGGAGTTCGGATGCCGTCGGGAATTTTGCTTACATGTAAAACTGTTTCAGGTGGTTTTTCTTTAAGCAGGCATGGTACATAGTAATAATCGAGGATTTTCTTTGTTATTCCATCTTCGAGAAGCTGCGATGCTCTAACTATAATGTCAAGTTTCTCAAGAAATTGAAGAAGCATGTCAAAGTTTTCATAGAAGTGATTTTTTGGTCTTGTTTCCAGATGCTTTCAGCGAGCGACATGTCTAATTTTCCTGTATCATTAAATTCCTCCCACTGTTTCTTCAGCTGTCCATATTTTTCACCAAAGTCTTTGGCTCTTATGAGATGACGAAAGGCATGTATAATCCATTGCGGCTCCAGTATGATGATGTTCTTAAGATTTTCTGAGTCATGAAAGTTAATAAGTGTGCCCATTTCATGATAAACCTTCAGAAAAAGTCTTAAGTGTTCTTCGCTATGTAGAGGAGCTGATAACTTGCTATCAATTTCTTTGAGTTCCTTCATCTTGATGAAAGTGCTACCGTCTCTTCGCCGATCTAGAAGTGCCTGCTCAAGTTCAATCCATTTTGCAGGGACATCCTCGCCCCAATAAAACATTTCTTTAGAAACATCCATTATTACGTCCTTGAGCTGTCCTATGTTGGGATCTACCATACTATTGTCGAGTAAAATGTGCTCCATTCTAATGTGATCAGCTATTGGCGATTCATGAAATATATCCCTGATGTTCTGGAAGTATTTCCTTGCAAACCTTTCTTTCTCTTCATCATCCTAAGTAGAGTATAGATAAACAAACTTATAGATTTGAATATGCATGTAATACAAAACAGAGATAAAAACGATCAATTTAAATGCATAACTACTTTTGAAAGTGGATTGAAATGAAAACAATAACTGTCCCTAATGAGTGACGCATGCCCCCATAGTGTTATCCCACGGTCTGTGGCCATTATCTTCAAGTTGTGGACAGGCACTTTCGTACAATTTATAGGTCTATGTGCTCAGTTGTGCTGAACATGTTTCCAATTCATTTAAAATCCTTGAAAGTATAACAGAGTTACAATTTGGACATATACAAGATTCTCAAACCTCTGACCTCTAGGTGTGACCTTGACCTTCAAGGCAAGAACATGGGACTTGATATATCATCTACATGTGCTCAACAGCAGTGCTTTGTAATTTTTAAATCTTTCCATGCATGATAAAGTTACAATGAATACAGAATTCCAAGACCTTGAAAACTCTAAGTGTGACTTTGATCTTTGAAAAAGGGCCGTGGGATCTCAATGCGACACATTGTCGTGTATGCTGAACATTCGTGCCATGTTCTTTCAAATTCCTTCAATGCATGTCAGAGTTACAATCCTAGCACGAATGTGTGCATATATACAGGATTCTATTACCTTTAATTCTAAGTGTACGAAACACTGGAATACCGGACACGCAGACGGACATCCCAACATTTTAGCCTTAGGTGGTATTTTCCATTGCATTTTTCAGACTCGTGTTTACCACTTAGCTGTAATGCTAAGTGAATGTAAACTGACACCGTACACCCCCAAACCATACACCTTAAGTTAAGAATAAATGACAGGGGATGAAGGAATATGCAGTCAGTCAGACAGACGGACGGACGGACGGACGGACATATACAGACAGAGACAGACAGACAACCAGACATCTGGGGGCGTTAAAAAGAATGAACGAAACGGATCTAAGACATTACCCCTTTTATTTTGTCTTTGTGTGTGCCAACAAGGATGACTGGTGGAACACCCTCAGTCTGTCCCTTTGCGTAAGTGTAGATTGAACTCAGCCAAAAGTGTACTCCCCCTAGAAATAAAAAATGACACTTTGATTTTAATTCTGGTAAGGGCTTTACCATATTTCTAAGAAATTCCGAAAGAAAAAGACATTTCAACGATCCTAACATCTCCTCACCTCAAAATTAAATCGAAGTAGTCTCTACCAAACGCTCTGATCGATTTAGGCCTATATATGAATTCTACAAAAACAAGGTTTGCTGTGGTTTAGTAAATTCAACTCTATATGCGTTCTGCCAAATTCAAACAATTCATTACCTTGTGCTTCTATTGATTCTTTACCCTTCAAGTCCATATACCATTCATCTAGAGTTCTTTCAAGATCGTCCTCCATGTTAAGTACCAAAAGGTATATAGAACGTGGGCTAAAGAACAGTTGATGGGTTGCATAGTAAACAAACTGACCAGCAAAGTCCCAAAGTGAAACTAAAGCTGTCTCTGGTTGTTTTCCTAAAATGTATGCATGTTCTTTTTGAAGTGTTGTATGCACAGAATTATTATTCAAGAGAATTCGTTGAATGCATTTATCTTGAAACACGTGTTGATCAAAGAATTATAGAAATACTGAATAACCACATGCTTAGTCTTAAGTTTTATTAATTCCTATTAAATTTCATTTGTAATGCTATAGTTCTTTACAGATAGGTGAATATTTATGACACCACTTTTGATAACATTGATAGCTCTTTATATAACATCATTTTTTAACTGCGGCTGCACTGATCTGTACAAATATGGCATATTTAATGCAGAGAAAAGACTATATATTTTTCTTAAACTTATAATCGCCTTAAATATCGGTATGCTTTGTGTTCTTTAGAATCTACAATCCTCATTTTTGCTGACAATTACTTTCAATTACCAAAAAAGACCACCAACGCCTAATATCATAAAGCTAATAAAGTGTTAATGTATATTCACCGTCAGAGGCCCGAGCTTCCTGTATCACCCTCTGTGCAGTCCTCAATGATTCTGCATCAGATTTACCGGACGCTGATTCTTGTTCCATCTCTACATCAGTGTCAGAAACAGAATCAGATCTACCGGAAGAATTTGCCAGTGTCTAAAATGTAAAAAAATCAATACATTTCGATTTAAAAGCTTAGTTATCTCCCTTTACTTGTATTTATAAGCAAAAGATCAAAAAGAGATTATTACGGTCAAGGAGATGATTTAACAGTATTAAATAATTTGCATGTATCAGCAAGTGCACATTTCATTCCCTAAAAGACTCACATTAACAAGTTCAAAATCCATTTCAGAGGATGTTAAAGACGATGAAGACATCCTCGGACCACCAACGAGCCTTCTTCGCTTATGTGCATGCAGTTGCTCTTCCACCATCTCTTCTTGTCCGATACTTTCCGACAACGGTCCAGGCTGCCTTAACATTTCCGACAACTTTACATACGGTAAACTGCGATTTGAATCTGTATGAAGAAACATAACCCGGAATTAGTAAGATTGGATTAATGTAATATATTGATTATTTGTGGAGTGTCCTGCCTAAAAGCCGTTGGTGATTATGCGATTGTTGTTATTTGCGGCGATACCCTCCGTCCTTGTCAGGGATCACCATTTACATTGTTATCGTGTCCTTGTTAAGCATATCGTACAGCGAAGCAGTGAGTATAACATTCGTCAATATATTTACTTTCACACAGATATTGCCTCATTGAGGTAAGTGAGGCAATATCATGATTTCAAAGTTGCATGTTCAAATCCCTTCTTTGAAAATAGTTTGGTAATTTGGTCTTTCAACGACAGAACTAATCAAGAATCCTTGAAACAGTCCTACAAGATTATCACATTTGTTGCTAGAGCTTGAAGTGTACACTATTTAATTGCAACGATTACAAATTACATTATAGGTCGCACTTAGAAGTTGGTACTCACCTTCTAATGTCTCCCAAACATTTGTACTGATATCTACTCGACATTTACCAATATAAACGTCAATTCCATCTGTACTTGTAACATCAGCTATCTCTTTTCCCATAATCCTGCGGGCCGTTGATGTTTTTCCAGCTCCATACAGACCTACAAACATGAGCCGTACGTTATACGTCCTCACATGCCCTTCTTGGAGGAGCTTTTTGTACAGTGCTATGTCTTTAGGATCCAGATTGGCAAAATCATCAGGGAGAACTAAAAGGAAGGATTTTATAGCTGTTGAAAAGAGCATACATGAATTGTTTACGATTTAAGATAAAAACTAGTTTAACATAAATCACGATGTGTCTTTATATACAAAGAGTAGAACAAATATGTTTTATTATGCCACAAATAAGGCGGGAAACAATATGCCGTCAATATGACGTCGTATTGTGCCGTGTGAAGTTAACTGAATATTCGCGAAGAAATAACGCTTTGCCTTCACTTTTTGTAATATCTTGTCACGTTAGAATCGAAATAACATCCTTTTAAGCAATGTTATCATCTAAACTCTTCGTCGTCCTGATGCGCAGTTATAAACCACCCAGGCCCCCGGTCTTCGTGGTTAATTACTGCACATCATACTGCAAATCATTGTTTATTATACGATGAACACCACTGGAATGGATATCATTTCATAAATAAACGACATTGTAAGAAACTGGTACTCGCCTTTCCAAATCTTCTAAAGACATTATTTATCCATATAAAGCTTGTACATAACTATTATTCATTTCATATATTACTTGATATTTATCAATTGGAAAAGTATACTTTACCCGTTTTACAGGCGTTTGGGAAAAAGAAGAAGTCCTTTGTCAGTGTGTTATGAACGGAAGCAGGGAATGTGTGGTAGCTAGCAAACTGCATCAGCTATATTGACAAATGTAAGTCATTGAAATGTCATCTTGTAATAATAACAACCTCATTTTGTAATAACATGTAGATGGGTTCGCTAAAACTAAAAGCTTTCATCAAATATAGAAATCGTGTAACAGTGAATCAAAGTATAAATTACCAAACATAAACACCATTTCACGGCAAAGAACTAGAAATCTAAATGAATATAATCAACAACACTTGCAAGCTTCCAGATATCTTTTGCCGATAGCTCATGGACGAATGTACAGAACACGTAAATGAAGAACATCATGCCATTGAAACCTTCAAATGAAAAAATTAAATCTGCGAGTTAAGTGTGCTTTACTTCAAATAATAACAACTTATTATGCAATATCAACCATTTGACTCAACGATTTTAATTTGCTAATTCACCTTTTAAGAAATCTTAATTTTAAGATAGAAAAAAGCAGTGCCCTTTTCATCAGCTGATACATGTTAAATAACTACATTTGTATTGTGTAATATACTGAAATGGAGATAAAAGAACTTCCTTACTTATTTGTCATGGTTGGCCATTGCAGAAATCGCTGATAACAGAACCGAAGAATTGATAACTGATTAGTAGTTAAAAAAACCCAGAAATGTTATCACCTGTGCGTATTCATAATGTCAGTAGTACATACCTGTGGCACCAATTAGGACATCTGGATCACTGAAGACATTTGACAATTCATGAACCTGTCCCACAATTTGTCCACCACCTGTATGGAATAAAATGACCTATTAAAATTCTGAAAAGCAAACAGAAATGTGTACGTTTTTTTCTCTTTTGTCAGTTTTAACGTATGTCATGAACATTTAAAGAAAAGAAATATACGGTTTAGGTTAGTGAGCATATACTGGTCTGGTGATTCTGTCAGACTGGAGCATCTGGTGTCTATTTCTACAGCACTTAGCCATAAACGAATAAATATAAAACTATTTTAGTTTTGATATCTACTAGCTACTTACCTATAACATATACAAGTTTCGGCTTTCTGTACAAGTTCGAAGCGTTTTTAGTATTCAGGGCTTCTACAACAGGTCCCAAGACAAAGTCCTCCGGTGTTCCATATATAACGACTACAAAAGAATCGATATTCGAATTTTCTTCCCTTTTGGCCTCATCGCGAATTATATCACGCATTTCCTGTAAAAGATTCGTTATTAGTCCCGAACAGTGTCGGCACCTCTAGATGTGTCGTAGTCAAAATACTTTTGTCTCAAATACACGTGTTATATTCCTTACAGAAGTAAACTGAACTAATAACAATGGTACTTAAGTTCTTCATCGATAATTGCGTTTTAAACAGTTTAACCTTTAAGTAAGCAAAAGTATAAACAAGATCCACGAAAAGAAATATAGTGATCATAATGTCATATTTTGAAATGTAATATCCGACGTTTCAAACTGATGAGTAACATGTAAAATATAAATGCATATAAATTTACCAGACTCGTCTTCTCAGTGAATATTCCAATTTTATAGTTCATCTGAATGAAAAGATCCTTCAACAGTCTAAGTGCCTGGTACCCGGTGTTTGATATGAGGATAGCCTTTCCTCGAATGTGTTCTGTGATAGGATATACCTACAATAGGACATGATGCCCGTGGAGTTTTATTCATTTATATGTTTTTATTAAACTACTGGGATATTTAAGGTTAATGGGGATAATACAACAATATACTTCTTCGGGTGCAACTGTAGATATGAACGCAATATATAATGATAATGTTGACGGCAATTCTGTGAAAGTTCTGTAATATGATATGTATATACATCACGACAAATCAAAATATTGTAGATTATATTAAAAACATTCTTACTTTTTCACACAATCAATGCGTTTCAGATATGTTTGAGATACCTACCATTGAGATAGACAAAAAGCCATCGTTAGGTAATATGACTTACGTTTGCATCTGTAAGCTTTTTCTGCACATATTCATTATTACACTGGGAGATGGTAATATTTCGCCCTGTATGTACCCAAAGACCGAAAGACTGATCTGTAAATAAAAACAAATCTAGGATGGTCATAAGCGAAATCAAATTAACAAAATATCAACCGAGCACAGGCGATGCATGAAGTAATTACTGTTGCTGGAAGTACATCCCGTGGAATAAATAGAAATAGGTAGGTTGTCTTATGGTGTGTATACATTTATACAATTGGATACCACCAAATAAGTCGCTTATAATTTTTATATCCCCGTCATTCGAAGAACTGTTGAAGGGCATAAAGTGTTACTCCAGTGCGTCTGGCAAGCAAAAATCCATGCAAAGGTTTCGCCTTTGAAAGGTTGCATTGATTTTATCCAAATTTTAAGTGTAGGTTTATGATATTAATTACAGGTCAAGTTCGATTTTAGTTACAGACACGGAGCACATGCGTTCGCTGATAGTGGCCAGGACCAAAACATGTACAGTTATGTGCTTATATAGAGAATTAGCTTATAACTGTACATGTTTTTGACCCCGGCTTGTGGCCCGGAGAAAAGTAACGTCCTACATCTAGTTATCAACTTTTATCTCAGCTATTTGACTGCACAAGCAAGACAGAAAACATGGTTGTTTGTACTAGTATTCGGAGTTTTAATCTTTAATTCAGTTGTATGCATTGGGAAACCTAGTCGACCTAATATAATTCTATCATCACATACATGTAATGTCTTAAACTTTAATCCAGGTTGAGCAACATATAAAGACAACTTGAAACTTCATAAAACGTATGAGTTTGTCAATTGTTTTGGTGATTTAAGATTAGGTTTATGAATGTATTCGGCGATTACTCTGTACCGGTGGAAATATATACATTACACTCGCGTATGCCTAGTATTTAAATGGTACTAAAATTTTGACATACCTAATAGCTGAATATCGACCGGTGTTCCGTCTGCTCTCAAAACAGGTGTTGCTGTATCCATATTACATAGTTTACGTGTTGAAATTTACAAATACTAGTTTAACTCACATTTTGCTTAAAACAACTTCCACTATATCTTAATGTAGTACACATGGAGCGATATTCAATCCCTTCCTAGATTTAGAGATAAAGCGGATAAATATAGATACGTGGGAAACCAAAATGGTCATGTGAGAAATTTTTTGTGACTAATGAAATGTTTACTTAATGAAATATACAATATTTTAACCAGGCCGTGAGTTTGGTTTACATGAAATGATGCAAATAAACCCACATAAATCGGGTCTGCATTTTTCATCAAAGATCACTTCCTTCTAGGCGCCGGGGACTTTCGCGATCATTATTTGTGAACGATGGCTGTTCTTATATTGTTTGGTTCGATGGTTTCTTTTTTAATATCTGCTTCTTCGGCGGAGATTGGTAAGTCTAATATGTTCTTTATTACACCGCCGACCGACAAACAATATTAATATGTCACAAGAACATTAAAATTCAAGTTAAAAAGTTACATGCATGCATCAATTTTTAGAGGGAAACAAAAATGAAACGAATAATTTTATCACACGGTTTTAAGTTATTGTTTTAATATGGAACGCCAAATCTACATATACTCAAATATTTGAAGAGGTCTTTAAATAATTGGAGAGCTCTCTAATTCAATTATTGATATCAAAAATTGATTTAAAGCGCGCAATAAATGAATTGAAGACCTCTCCAATTCAATTGAAGATATCAAAAATTAAGGTGTATTTCAGCTGTTTTTAAGAGCTCTGTAATTGAATTGAAGAGGTCTCTAATTGATTTGAAGACCTCTGTAATTGTTTTATAGCGCACTACAAATTAAATTATAGAGGTCTTGAATTCAATTAGAGACCTCTCTAAATCAATTTGAGCGCGGTGAAATTCAATTTTAGATGTCTTGAATTCATACCAAATTTACGTATACTCAATTATTTGAAGAGGTCTTCAAATATTTGGAGAGCTCTGTAAAATATTTGGAGAGGTCTATAAATCAATTTTTGATATCAAAAATTCGTTTGTAGCGCGGTTTAAATCCACTAATTTGGAGACATCTATAATTCAATTGAAGAGGTCTCCATTTAAATTGTAGACCTCTATAATTGTTTTATAGCGCGCAAGAAATGAATTAATGATATCAAAAATTGATATTGAGAGGTCTATAATTGAATTGTACCGCGCTTCAATTGTTTTATTTGAGAGCTCTCTATTTCAAGGTTGTACATGGATTATATTGAAGCGCGGTACAAATGAATAAGAGACCTCGCTAAATCAATTTTTGATATCATGAATTCATTTCTTGCGTGCTGTAAAACAATTATAGAGGTCTCTAATTCAATTGGAGACCTCTTCAATTGAATTATAGATGTCTCTAAATCAATGGATTTAAACCGCGCTACAAGCGAATTTTTGATGTCTTTAATTAATTTGTAGACCTCTCCAAATATTTTTCAGAGCTCTCCAAATATTTAACGACCTCTTTAAATACTTTAGTATATGAAGATTTGGCATGTATTAACATCGATTTCAAGATATCTAAAATTGAATTTCACCGCGCTCAAATTGATTTAGAGAGGTCTCTAATTGAATTCAAGACCTCTAAAATTAATTTGTAGCGCGCTATAAAACAATTACAGAGGTCTTCAAATCAATTAGAGACCTCTTCAATTCAATTACAGAGCTCTTAAAATATTTGGAGAGGTCTATAAATCAATTTTTGATATCAAAAATTCGTTTGTAGCGCGGTTTAAATCCACTAATTTGGAGACATCTATAATTCAATTGAAGAGGTCTCCATTTAAATTGTAGACCTCTATAATTGTTTTATAGCGCGCAAGAAATGAATTAATGATATCAAAAATTGATATTGAGAGGTCTATAATTGAATTGTACCGCGCTTCAATTGTTTTATTTGAGAGCTCTCTATTTCAAGGTTGTACATGGATTATATTGAAGCGCGGTACAAATGAATAAGAGACCTCTCTAAATCAATTTTTGATATCATGAATTCATTTCTTGCGTGCTGTAAAACAATTATAGAGGTCTCTAATTCAATTGGAGACCTCTTCAATTGAATTATAGATGTCTCTAAATCAATGGATTTAAACCGCGCTACAAGCGAATTTTTGATGTCTTTAATTAATTTGTAGACCTCTCCAAATATTTTTCAGAGCTCTCCAAATATTTAAAGACCTCTTTAAATACTTTAGTATATGAAGATTTGGCATGTATTAACATCGATTTCAAGATATCTAAAATTGAATTTCACCGCGCTCAAATTGATTTAGAGAGGTCTCTAATTGAATTCAAGACCTCTATAAATTAATTTGTAGCGCGCTATAAAACAATTACAGAGGTCTTCAAATCAATTAGAGACCTCTTCAATTCAATTACAGAGCTCTTAAAAACAGCTGAAATACACCTTAATTTTTGATATCTTCAATTGAATTGGAGAGGTCTTCAATTCATTTATTGCGCGCTTTAAATCAATTTTTGATATTAATAATTGAATTAGAGACCTCTCCATTTATTTAAAGACCTTTCATATTACAATTTTTGCGCGCTATAATTATTTGGAGATATCTCTAATTGAAATTGAGACCTCTAATATTATTTGAAGAGCTCTCCAAATATTTAAAGACCTCTTAAAATATTTGAGTATATGTAGATTTGGCGTTCCATATTTTTAGTTGTTGTTTTAATTTTGAAGTATACTTGGCCAAAAATGTTTTACTCCTATTGAAGCTGTCGTTTTTTTATAAAATACCTATTGAAAAGTATTTAACGTTTAATACACTACCTTTGTATTTGTTTTCTGATTTGCAACAAATAAAATGCGTTTTATGCTTTTTCACCTTGTGTTAAGGGTACTTCTGGCATGTGACCGATTTTCATTGGGATTTTTCGTACTGGACGGACCAACTGTCGTGTAATGGAATGAACATTAGTCAACCTGGCGTATTTGGAAACCAGTGGTGCGATTCACCATGGGGATTGGTACAAGAAACCATAACTGGCCTCAAGAATTTAAAATCAGATGTAGATTTTATGTTGTGGACAGGGTAAATATAACACAACTATTAACTTAACATTCAGAACTGTACGTATAAAGTGTAAGCAGTACTGTACGGTGGCACAGAGGTGACATCCGCAACACTTTATTTATATTGTATATTAGTAAGTTGAGGCCACAACTTATTTACTTGTGGCCACAACTTATTAAGTTGAGGCCACAACTTACTAACTTGTGGCCACAACTTATTAACTTGTAGCCACAACTTATTAAGTTGAGGCCACAACTTACTAACTTGTGGTCACAACTTACTAACTTGTGGCCACAACTTAATAACTTGTGGCCACAACTTATTATTGATAGCAGGGGACACGGGGCTAACTCATTCAGGCGGGGATGTTACTTCTACAAACGGTGTTTTCAGTGCTTAGGGCACAGGGCTGAGGGCTGAGTTCATGTTAATCAGGGTGTTATCAAAGATTGGCTGCACTATAAGTAGAACTGTATTGAGTGCAGGGGACACGGGACAGAGTATGTGAAGCGGGGATGATACTTATATCAACAATATCACCAGGGTTGCATTGATACTAGAGGGCACGGGACTGAGAAAATAGAACTGATGACATATGAGAAGGTACGGTTGTGACCCCAGTGGGGTTCTAACCCGAAACCTCCGGTATAAGCGGCAGACATCTTTACCCATCAACACCACTGCGTTTGTTCGTTGTCCTGTGGTGATGTATGCATAGGTTAATTCAAGCGGTACTTTGAGGAAACCATCTAGTTACCCCGCATCCCCGTGAAGTTAGCCCCGTGGCACCTAGTTACCCCGCATCCCCGTGAAGTTAGCCCCGTAGCACCTAGTTACCCCGCATCCCCGTGAAGTAAGCCCCGCAGCACTTAGTTACCCCGCAGCCCCGCCATGTTATCCCTATGCCACCATGTCTCAACACGCCTCGTAGCATATGGTTTCCTCAAAGTACCGCTTGAATTAACCTATGCATACATCACCACAGGACAACGAACAAACGCAGTGGTGTTGATGGGTAAAGATGTCTGCCGCTTATACCGGAGGTTTCGGGTTAGAACCCCACTGGGGTCACAACCGTACCTTCTCACACTCACACTTAATAAGTTGTGGCCTCAACTTAATAAGTTGTGGCCTCAACTTACTAAGTTGTGGCCACAACTTAGTAAGTTGTGGCCACAATATAAATAAAGTGTTGCGGATGTCACCTCTGTGCCACCGTAGTACTGCAGTATAATATTATGAAATATTTATTGAAAGCCACGTACAGATTCCTATACAGTATCTTCACAAATATTTCATACGTGTACACATCATTTTTCTTAGTGATTGAATCAAAACATATTTATTTAAACTTAAATTTTAAAGGTTAAAATGATTGCGATTATAATTATAACAAGAGCTGTCACATGACAGCACGCTCGACTATTCGAAAGCTTGGTAAAATGGGGTTTTTGTCTAAGAACAGGAGTATTGTGTAATTGTCTATAAGAATTAAGGTCAAAGATATGAAACTTGTTCAAAGACCTTTGTAAATGTACATTGCGTTCAAAGCCTTACTCTGGATTCTGCAAGCCAACTGGAGGGAGGATGGGGGATAATTTCAAAGAAATACATGACCTTGTATATTTGATCATGAATAATATTGTAACTTTTCAAAATTGATATGTATAGAATTAAAAAAGCATGACCGCTTCATGCTGCATAATTATTCTATGACATTTCAAAAGAAAGCCATTTTGAGTATTTCCATTTTAGTCTGGAAAAACTGTGACAAAATTCTAAGTTAAAAAGGGCATAAATATGTCAAAAATCAAAAACATTGGTGAAGATAGTGACAGTAAACATACATTTTAAGTTTCAAGTCAATTCGTTCGATAGTATTCTATCTTTAACAAAAAATTCAAAGTTACAAAGGGACACAAATCTATCAAAAATCAAAACAGAGTTATAGAGATTGTTTCCTCAGGTGTAGATGTTGATGGTTGACACATAGTATGAGTTTCAAGTCAATACTTTTGATAGTATTCAAGATATTTGACTTTGTAAAATCTTTTACCAAAAATTCTAAGTTAAAAAGGGATATAAATCTGTCAAAAATCAAAACAGAGTTATGGGGATTGTTTCCTCAGGTGTAGATGTTGATAGTAAACATGTAATTTGAGTTTCAAGTCAATACCTTATATAGTATTCAAGATATTTGAATTTACAAAAAAAAATTACCAAAAATTCTAAGTTAAAAAGGGGCATAAATCTGTCAAAAATCAAAACAGGTTATGGGAATTGTTTCCTCAGGTGTATATGTTGATGGTAGACACATACTTTGAGTTTCAAGTCAATACCTTTGATAAGATATTTGAATTTATAAAAAACTTTAACCAAAAATTCTAAGTTAAAAAGGGGCATAAATCTGTCAAAAATCAAAACAGAGTTATGGGTATTGGTTCCTCAGGTGTAGATGTTGATGGTAGACACATACTTTGAGTTTCAAGTCTATAACTTTGATAGTATTCAAGATATTTGAATATATAAAAAACTTTAACCAAAAATTCTAAGTTAAAAAGGGGCATAAATCTGTCAAAAATCAAAACAGACTTATGGGGATTGTTTCCCCAGGTGTAGATGTTGATGGTAAACATATAGTTTGAGTTTCAAGTCAATACCTTTGATAGTATTCAAGATATTTGAATTTATAAAAAACTTTAACCAACGCAGACGCCGACGCCGACACCGACGCCGACGCCGGGGCGAGTGCAATAGCCTCCTTATTCTTCGAATAGTCGAGCTAAAAACTACTCGGCTATAATACTTGATTAAAAATATAAGCATGTATAGTTTGACAAATATTTTTGGGTTTTTTATTCAAATTTTGCAAAGCACTAAATGATGATATGATTCTTGTAAATTCCCCGTGAGATTTGCAAAACTCACAAGTAAGCCCAGACAAATAACATGTTCGACATTATTTTAAAAGAACAAAAATATAAGTAATTTTCTATTTAGAGATACAGTTCCACATGTTAACACCAGTCATCTGAGTACAGATTTAAATAAAGAACTTGTGAGAAATGTCACGCAGCTTATGAAGACAGAATTCCCATCAGTGCCAATATATGCGACGTTTGGCAATCATGACTATTACGTGAAACATTTGTTTCCACCCCATGGTAATGAAATCTACAACGCAACCTATCTTATCTGGAAGGATTGGATAAATGCCCCTGGTCAGGACAATTACTTTTTGAAAGGTAAGAAAGAGGATGAGAGGACTGTATTAATTAACTAAATAATCATTTATTCAATTATTGAAAATTATTTATACATGTATTTATTTTATGTGAATATGTAATAAGTGTCGTTACACAACAAAAGCCTTTTAAGTCAACATTTTGGACAAAATTTTATCATAGATTTGATTGTTTACTTGCGTACGTTTGCTATATAAGGGTTTCGTTTAAAACAAGAAACAGCACATGGTATGAAAGTTTAATTTATTTCAGGGGGATACTATTCGGTGTTAACAAATCATGGAATAAGAATTGTTGCTATGAATTCAAACATGTATTATACCAAAGACACATTAACTGTACACCTGGATGATCCAGCGGATCAGTTTTCTTGGCTGGAATCTGTGCTAACCAATGCTTCAACAAACAACGAAAAGGTTCGTTTAGCCATGTTCGCTTTATGACTTAAATATGACATGTTTTTTGTTTATTTTGTAAATAAATATAAAGAAGTTTTATTACATTTCATCCTGAATGAAGTAGCAAGTGTTAATAAAAAATATTTGTTTTCATATAGATTTGTACACATAAACGAGTTGATTAAGATTAAAGAAGGTATTGAAATAATGTGTGTTGTTTGTTTGAAGGTCATTCTAACCGGTCATGTTCCTCCTGGATTCACAACACCACGAGCTGTTAGTTGGATGACAAATGCGTTTAATAAGAAATTCATCGATATAGTATTACGTCACGCCGCTGTTATTGTAGCGATGCACTTTGGTCACGAACATCACGACAGTTTTCGCTTGTTTTATAACCAAGAAGGTGACTCAATATTTCATAATATATGTAGAAAGACAAAGCTGGTATAATTATACACGTATACACTTTACAAGACTGATTTGCGTTATAAAAGCTTTAAAAAAACATAGAAATTCCAAGATACATCTAGATTCTAGTGTCGTTTGTACATCAGTTTGAATGTTGAGTATATACAACATTTCAGGCAGTCCTGTTGTGAGCCTCTTTATTGCACCGTCAGTGACACCATGGCGTTACCAGCTGGCAGATGGTGAGATAGAACCGCCTCATAACCCGGGAGCAAGGTTGGTCAAGTATGACCGTGGGACAGGCAAACAGCTTGATATTGTGCAATATTACGCGGATCTAGATACGGCAAATAAGGATGGAAAGCTGACATGGGTTGTTGGATACAACGCTACAGAATTATACGAGCTTGATGACATCACTCCCAAGTCCATGGGTGAACTCCTTGACAAAATGACATCTGTAACGAATAAATACTTCAAATCATATGTGAATTGGTACAACACAAATGCAAACACGTTGAACCAGTACCCTTGCAATCACACATGTTTTACGACAGTGAAGTGTGGTGCAAGATATCTTGATGAAAAGTCATTCAAAGAATGTTTGTCTTCAGTTAGCGGATCTGTCAGTCTGTTAAGTTTCTGTATGCACTCTTTATTTCATGTCATACTTATCATCGCAGTCTACAAAATAATAAACTGAGTATAAGGAAAAACTGTTGTACATAGCGTCCGTGCTTGTTTAGCAAAGAAACAGTTTAACTGACACTAGATCAACTGTTTGAGCTACTGTATTATATTATTGTACTCATTTTGCAGTGTAAACTATTCATTTCAAGTGTTTATTTGTGTGCTCTGTTAGATGATGGCGATTTGTTAAGGCATGCATGACTTTGTTTGAAAATAAAGTGTTACTTTCTTATTGGAATTTGGTAAACTCATCCCACTGGAATGTGCCTTTACAAGAAAAGAAAAAAAGGCAGAAAGACAAGTTTTTAATTTGTCTTATTTGCCTAGAAAGCCACACAGTATATCTAAGTCCTTAACAGATTTTTGTGCCATAAGTTAAGACACATTTAATACAAAAAATTGGACCTTTGGACGTTTGCACATTACATAAAAACTACAGCAATTGTCTATATTGCTTTGTGATGATGCATACTGTTAGAAATGTCTTCTCTACTCTTGAATTTACGACTCAATAACAACTAAATTTCCAGATTTAACGACTATTGTTTATTTTCTACTCTAATATATGAATGTGTTATAGTTATAAAATTGACAGAAAATCCTCTCTCATACTCTTTCACAGTGCCAGTCTTAAAAACCCAAAGATAATATTAATTTACTATTTTAGAATTAAGTATTTTCTAAAAGCCAAATAAGAACCAAAGTGCCAAAAAGAACCCCGAGCATCCCAGACAGGGGTTTATATACCCTCTCCTCCATGTAAGGGATGCAGCACTCTAAAACCGTCATCACCACCCAAATATAGTATGCAGCATAATAAATTTACATGCAGTATTGGAGAGGCTGCTTCGGCCTACGCCAAGTGATTTATGGTGCTGCAGGAGGCTTCCAATGCTTCTCCTTTGTCCTGAGAAACAGATGGTCCCTAAAGGTGAACTGAGTGCAAATACTCCGAAATTATAATAATATAACAAAAGATAGCAAATAGTAAATATCTTACATAAACTTTATACCTAAAATCACAACAATACAGTGTAACTTTTCGGCGAGTCGAGTCAGGTTTTCCCCTTAGCCTTAATGATCCCCATTAAGAACCCTACAACATAATTATTTCAAAATCAAATGAAAACAATAAAAAAAAAACGTTGCTTGGCACTCTCTCTCACACACACTATTAATAGCCATTTATAGATCATAACAACAAATGACATTATAGTTTCATATACATAGTTAAAGCATTGTACAAGAAATGTTACTACCGTTTAACGACAATTTTACTGCAATACATTGCAAATAGTGAATATCTTACATATACTTTATATTTCAAATAAGGAATTGTGAAGATATCAAATAATAACAGTGTTTAATTAGTAGAATGAAGCTGTAAATTTTGCCTTATACACTTTAGTCACAATATTATTAAAGGGGGGGGGGGGGGGAAGGGGGGGGGGTTTTTTGGGGGGGGGGGGGGGGGGTGGGTGTTTTTGTTGGGGGGGGGGGGGGGGTCGGTTTATTATTGATGTTTTTTTTTTATAATCAAAAAAAATTTTTTTTTTTTTTTTTTTTACACAAATTTTGTTGTTTTTTTTTTTTTTTACATTAACACAATAATGATGAAGAAGATAGGCACAATTTATTACTAATATGGTAGCCGTCTTTACCGAATATTGTCCTAAGTGCCATTATTACTACCAAAATTAAATTAATTAAAGAAGGATAAATTGAAAGGTGGCACGATTATTTTCTGAAAATAAACATTATCTAAATCCAATGTGAATGCACAGTAAATGTAAATCCAACTGGAATGAAATAAAACACTATTTAAATCCAATATGAATGCACAGTTAAATCCATCTGGTATTGAATAAAGGATTTACCTTATAAATATTTTTTAACATAATTCCAAGCAAAAAGAATACATCACATGATTACTTTCACTAAGAATATTAATCCGCCGTTTATGGTAGACCGGTGCATCAATTGAGGACATCTCGTGGCTGGTTTTGTAGTAACTCTGATACCATCTTGTTCAGGCGTTCCAGGTCAGACATGAACTCTTGTGGGATCTGGCCTGGTTGACCTTCTTGCTTCGCGCAGATTTTCTTTACATCCCCTTGAATTTGAGATAACATTTTGATTTGTGTGTCAGTGTTCTCGAGATACAGAGATCCAAGTTTGAGGTTTAGATTCAAAATCTCACCAATTAAAGTGCGTTGATTTCGATCCATTCTTCTTTCTAGATCTGCAAACTGCTCTTTATGATCACAACAACTGTTGTGACTTGAATTAACTTTAACGACTTTGCAAGGAGGCTCTGGTGATATTGGCCTATATATGCTGCTAACGGTGCTGCTTGAAGGAGTCATCAAACTAGGTTCAACACTACTGTAAGTCCCTGTGCTGACACTAGATACTGAATTTGAGTGACTCCATGTAGGAGTAACAACTACAGGAACATTGAAGCTGGTTGTGCTTGACGCCATCCGTTCTAAGTAGGAATCACATATGCTCGCCGTCGCCATTTTGTAACCACTGTGAAAATTATTGATATGTCTATGTAATGACTGTCTATGTTTATATCCTTTTGAACAATTTAAACAGTTAAACATTAATAATCTAAAATAAATGTCCTGGTCTTTTCACAACAAGTGCTTGCAGCAAAGTGGATTCAACCTCACAGTTTCTTCAAAGTAGCCTAAATCTTCCCTTTGTCTCACATCAGTTTAATGACAGAATAATGATCATGTTGAAGAATGTCCTTAGATCTTAATACTGGAATGGTTTGAACTGAACACGGTTTCTTTTACTTCTTCTGGTGGGTTGACAATTGTTTCTAGAACTTTCGGTGTTTCTCCTACTTCTCTGTCCAAAATGTGAACTATTGGGTCTCCTGTTGGCAGACACCCCATTAGAACACCATTGTGGTACCTGATTACCATGGTACGGCTTCAGTCTGTCATGATGGATAATTTTTGGCTTTGAAGCTGGGCCCATTTTGATTTCAAACAGAACATCATTTATTTTCCTAGCAACAACAAAGGGTCCCTTCCAAATACATGGCTCTATTTTCTTGCTTCGACCTTTAACCCTAGATTTATCCCAACACAAGACTAAATGACCCTATTATAAAACGTCTTGTGCATTCTTGTGTCATAGTTCTTTTTTTGTCTACTTGCATTCTTTCTTAAATTGTTTCTAGCAATTTCATACGCGTTTGACAGTCTATTTTCGAGCTCTATTACGTAATCCACAGTTCTTTGTTTTCTTTTACTATCTGGAATACATCCCATAAAAATTTCGACAGGGAGTAATACGTCACGGCCTAACATTAACATATTTGGACTAAATCCAGTACTTTGATTCATGGTACTTCTGTATGCTGAAATAATAAGATTCATATCTCTGTCCCAGTTTGTTTGGTTTGAATTGACGTAAGTTGTAATCATATTCTGTAGTACTTGGTTGAATTTCTCAGGCCCACCGTTAGCCATAGGCCTGTATACCGACGTACGAGTTTGGTTGATTTCCAACATTCTACACACTTCACTAAAAAGCTTTGACTGATAATTTGTCCCCAAATCCGAATGTATGTCTAGGCACATTCCGAATCTAGACAGGAACTCATACACTATTTTCTCAGCAACAGTACTAGCAAGCTGATCTTTGATTGCATAGCATTCTACCCACTTTGTGAAATTACACATTACAACCAACACAAACTGATTTCCGTTGACTGTCCTCGGCATTGCACCCATTATGTCCGTGCTAATTCTGTCCATTGGGTGACCTACAGTGTATTCCAATAATGGTGAACGTGGAACTTTGGGTGGCCTTTTCCGAAATGCGCATTTATTACACTGCTTTATATGTAATTCAACATTTAGTCTCATTTTGTACCAGTCAAATCTGTTTGGCAATTCCTAAATGAGCACCTGTAACTGAGACATGTGCAGACACCAGAATTTCCTTTTGTAATACTTTTGGTACAACTAATAACGAACATTCATCTTTTGTGGTAAGAATATATCTCATGAACAGTACTCCCTCAATCAAGACTAACAAGTCCCAATTTAGCCAATAATGTCTAACTGAAGGTGAATAGCCAGCAGCAATATCTCTCGGGGGTCGTTGACAATCAGACTTAAGCCATTTAACAACAACGCTGACATCTGGATCTTGTTGTTGCAGTTTTGCCATCCTTTGTGGTGAATAGTTGACAGTACCGAATTTGGCAAGATTACCCAAAGAAGATACACGAGGTCCATTTTCGTCCAATGAAACTTCCGTACCTAATATGGAATTTACATCTTTATTCCGTACACTAGTGTCATTATTTCCACCTACTGAACTGTCTTGCCTTGTGTCCGTATGGATATCAGAACTATTATGGAAGCGAAGGCGGGTAATCCGTGATCGGCAATATTTCCCAAGTTTGATAAATCCATTATACAAGGGTCTAACACAGTCTACTTTACTACCTGAAGCTGTAGTAATAGAAAAATCAAGCTCCAAAATTCATTCCATTGAACAGTAACGCTGGAGATTCCTGAACGTGACGACTTCACAGTCCCCTGACTGGAGACAAAACTTCTTTTGTCGAAAAGGGGAATAACATCGTCAAACTGAGCAAAGTCTGACCACTGACTATGTCTCTTTAAACAGGTATCACAACCCTTACACGGTAAATCCTCAAGAATTGTCTTTCCGTCGTAACACTGGCAAGCATCTGGGTCACAAGGTATCCTTGACAAGCTGTCAACATTAACATGTTTCTTACCGCTACGATGTTCTATCCTGAAATTGTACTGTGATATCACCTCTAACCACCTAGCCATTTGATCTGTTGGTGATTTGAATGACATAATCCACCTCAAACTGGAACAGTCAGTCCGCAAAAGAAATTCTTTACCGAGAAGATAATGTCTAAACTGAGTCATGAATGTTACTACTGCTAATAACTCTTTCCTTGTCACGCAATAACGACGTTGACTTTTGTGCAATGACTTACTAGCAAAAATGACTGGTTTTTCGACATAGTCATTTGACACTTCACACCACTGAAGCTGACTCAAGCACCCGCCTATTGCGTAATTACTACCATCTGTGTCAAGTATGAACAATCCTTCATCTTGAGGGTATGCCATAACCTCCTTTCCTGTCAATGTAGACTTAAGATCAGCAAATGAGTTTTCCTGTTCCTTACTCCAAATAAACGCTTGACCGGCCTCCATTAAGCGATTAAGAGGTGCGGAACGATGACTAAAACCTCGGATGAAACGTCTGTAATAAGAGCAGAATCCCAAAAATGACCTCAGTTCTGTTAAAGTCCTTGATCGAGGCCAAGTTTGAACTGCCCTCACTTTTTCGTCCGTTGGACGGATCCCATCAGCGTCCATAGTATGTCCGAGTATGTCTATCTTTTTCTGCAGAAGGAGACATTTACAAGGTTTGAGTTTCAAATGTGCATTCTGTAAACGTCCTAAAATTTCATCTAACCTTTCTATGGCTGCGTCAAAAGATGCAGCATATGTACATATATCGTCCATATATATTACTAGTGATTTCCACAGAAGTCCTTTAAATAGTAATTCCATGCACCGGTGCCCCGTGTAGACGCTGTGGCATTGTTGTATATTGATACAATCCACCTCGCGATGTGCTGAATGCTGTCTTTTCTCTGTCACTTTCGTTTAGTTCAATTTGGTAAAAGCCACTTAATAAGTCCATCGAAGAAAACCAGCTATTCCCTCCCATAGATTCTAAGCAATGGTCAATTCTTGGAAGGGGGTATGCGTCTTTCTTTGAAACTGAATTCAAACGGCGATAATCGATACAGGCCCTGACTCCGCCATCTCGTTTTTTTACAAAGCATATTGGGGCACTCCAAGGACTGTTACTTTCTTCAATGATTCCCATTTTTAATTGATCTTCAATGATTTTCTGTTCTTGATCCTCAAAAGCTCGAGGTACTCGACGTGGTGGAATGTTTATTGGCCTAATATTTTCAGTTGTCTCTATGAAATGCTTCGTGAGAGACGTTCTCCCTAAATCTGTGGGCGAAGAAGAAAATGTATCTTTATATTTTTCTAGGAGACACTTTAATTTCTCTTTTTGTGAGTCATCTAAATTTTGTGAAGATCTTTCATACATATCCTTCAATCCGTCACTCCATTTAGATACATCATATCTCACTTCATCATAACTTTCATTCAGGTCAACATGTTCCTGATTTAAATTCACATTTTCTCTTAATAAATCTGAACTGCTTAATTCTTGCAAATAGCCCAAGGTCGCTCCTTTGGCCAATTTCACAGTTTTATTTGATGTATTGATAAGCCTAACGGGGATCTGATTATCTTTAATACTTCCTGGGGAAACGAGCACACTTCCCATTGAAATGTAATTAGCTGGCTGTTTATCATAGCAGGGCAAATAATTCCGAGTTGTGACTTAACTGCCCCAAGATTTATTGCTTGCCCAGGTATAATACATTCACTATTTGGAGGAATTTCAGTTCGTGACCTTGTAGTGACCCGAACTGCTCTTAGAGGAACTTTTTCCATGAAGGTTATGCACTTTTTTCTGTTCAAACGTAATCCATTCTGCGCACTTAATTGAAAATTATTGTCATGCAAGAAATCCATTCCAATAAGACCACCATCATGAATTGGAGCCACAAATACAGTATATGTGAACAACTGACCAGATGACTTGAGTGTTATTTCGCACTGACCGTCAATGTCTAATAATCCGTCATCCTGCACGAGTTCTGGTCGACTGTCCGATGGGATTCTATAATACACAGCAGTAGATATAATTGAGGTACAAGCTCCAGTATCCAGAACAAAGTTTACATTTAAAGATCCGCAAAGTTCAACAGGAAATATAATTGACATTCCATCACCAGATGCATTCCAACATTTTATTGTCTTAAAGTTACTTTCTGTCTTCGAGACCAAGACTGGGCCGGTAGCCTTGGTCTGTACTAGTTTCCCGAATGATTCTTTTCAGTCTGACACTCACGCGCCATGTGACCGCGACGACCACATTTGTAGCACTCAACATCCTTCATTTCCCCTCTATGTTGACGCCCTTTGGTTGGAGTTTTGTTGTTGTTTTTCAGAATTAATTGATTCGCGAGATGGTCGATTTTCTTCCCCAAACTTGACTTGATATCTCGTCCAAAATCCTGTAGACGCGCTTCTGTGACATATGTTTCCTTCTTGGGGTCAACATTCCTAACTCTTGGACCTCTCACATCATCCCTGATGCTCGAGTAATTGTCTAGCAAATCCCGTGCTTGATCTATTGTTTTTGGATCCTGCATCCCAATAAATAATGCTGCTTGTGAGTCTTGAAGTCCCTTCAAAAAATGACGTAAGTTAATGGTTTCAAGTGTCGCGCTGTCAGCAGTGGGGTAACTCTTGATCACTAATCTTTTAACGCTAGCAATGTATTCGGCTGAGGTTTCTCTGTCTCGCAAGTACTTCAGGTTTTCCAGTTCTGCCAAGTAAGAAGCAGTTGATCTTTTCTCTTGGAATCGGGTTGCCAGAGCCGACTTGATTCGATCATAACTGTCCAGAATGTCTGTACTCAATTGCTTGAATACATAGACTGTTTTTAAGGCGAAAGAGTCTTTCATAATTATCCCAGCGACATGCTGCAGCCATAGCCATGAAAGGGTTGATGAAGCTCTCCCACGAACTTTTCCCATCAAAAAGCATTTGTCTCGGAAGCGGAACCTCGTATCTATTCCGGGCCCCGCTGTCTGAACGTCCGTTGTTTAACTGGTCACTGTTATTCCGGTTGGAAAGAGCTATGTCACTTTCTAACTGTCTGATCTGATTGTCCTTTTCAAAATTAATGTCATTAATTCTTTGCTGATATGTCCTCACAAGCTCATCTCTCTGTAACACATTCTCTTCTTGACTTTTTCGAAATGTCTCTTCTAATTTTTGTTTTTCTTGTTCTGCGCTTTTTAATTTCTGCTTTAACATTTCAGTTTCAAATGCTAATTGTTCACTTGTATCGTCTTCTGAAATTGTTATTGAGTCCTTCTCAGTTTGTTTTTTAGGTCCCATTTTGTTACATTTATATTTCAAAGATCACTTTCTTAAAATCCAATTTCTTTGAATATTATCACCAAACTTAAATTGCTCTCACAGACGTGTTAAAGTCTTCATCCCGTCGCTGCCACCAGTGTTAGAAATTTCTTCTCTACTCTTGAATTTACGACTCAATAACAACTAACTGTCCAGATTTAACGACTATTGTTTATTTTCTACTCTAATATATGAATGTGTTATAGTTATAAAATTGATAGAAAATCCTTTCTTATACTCTTTCACAGTGCCAGTCTTAAAAACCCAAAGATAATATTAATTTACTATTTTAGAATTTAGTATTTTCTAAAAGCCAAATAAGAACCAAAGTGCCAAAAAGAACCCCGAGCATCCCAGACAGGGGTTTATATACCCTCTCCTCCATGTAAGGGATGCAGCACTCTAAAACCGTCATCACCACCCAAATATAGTATGCAGCATAATAAATTATACATGCAGCATTGGAGAGGCTGCTTCGGCCTACGCCAAGTGATTTATGGTGCTGCAGGAGGCTTACAATGCTTCTCCTTTGTCCTGAGAAACAGATGGCCCCTAAAGGTGAACTGAGTGCAAATACTCCGAAATTATAATAATATAACAAAAGATAGCAAATAGTAAATATCTTACATAAACTTTATACCTAAAATCACAACAATACAGTGTAACTTTTCGGCGAGTCGACTCAGGTTTTCGATTTTCTACAGTTGTGCTTTCAAACGTGGCTAAATACATTAAAATTTGGACAATGTCCCAATTACACGCACAAAATTAAAGTATGTTTTTGTATAATACCATGTTACCAAGTAATATGTAGAGTGACTCATACAGAGAGGCATCTAATCATAGGCATCTACTCATAGGCATCAAATGATTAATTCTGTATTTGCATTACATGCTGCATTTTTGTTGCCTTTCATAAACCTATAAACATTTTATTTTAGAGCAGACAAAGCAAATGCCCAGTTCGCATTTTAAATAAAATATGGTTTAGATATAACTATTTTTAGAACGATAAAACCTTGTGATTATGATAAACATTTTTTCGTAGTATTGTGTTCGGCTTAATAGAATTAGATATTTCAATGAATTGACCTTATAAAGTTTGTGATACTTTTGTGCTGTGTCGTGCTTATATTTATAAATTACAGTTGACAGTAGATATTATACGTAAATCAGGACTGAGAATGATTTTAGCAGGTCGTGAAGTGTGGATACATTCATATACTACAATGAAAAAAGTATTAGTTAAACAATATCTGAAAATTTCATTTTCTATTTAGAAACATTGTTCAAGTGACTTCGTGACAAACAATTAAGCGTAATGGCTATTCAAAATAGTGCAAATACAAAAATCTATAAGGAATTCGTCTCGGATACCAGATAAAATACACACTCTTACACTACGAACCACTACGAGAGTGAGTGTAAGGAACCGTAACTGTCCGATTATTTTCTTTATAGTACGACTTTATTGATTGCTTATGGTAAACGTAGTCTAATAATGCGACGTAAAACACGCTTATCAAAAGTACCGGAAACTAGTAATTTAACAGTTGTCCTGATTTGACTTGTGGGATCCCGGAGTTTGCGTCATATGGAAGCCATTTTGCTAGAAATATCTGTTTCTGTAAAATAGTATGCACACTATCTTTTTTGCAATGATGAAAGTGAATTTAAGCTAGGCACATGTTCCTTTGATGACGGGATATAACCTGTGACAGAAAGTCATTAAATGTAAGTACATACATTGTAATTTATCTCTACAATAATGAATATAATTTTTCATTGTTTCATTGACACGATTGTTAATAGGAAAACAATACGGGTTTTTCACAGACTTCTGCGTATGCGTGACATTAACGGATATCGACCGTATTATCAACTGAGGGGGCAGTTACACGCGACTGCATAAGCGATATATACTGATATATTTATTCAATAAAACACTTTAACGGCATTGTTAAAAGCCATTTACAGATGTTTAAATATATTTTATTCTTTTAATCATTCGAACATATTCAAAGTTAATAATTAGAATGATCAATGAAAAAAGTAAACGACGGAAACATCTACTCGACGGTAATTTTCTATTGTAAAGTGGTACGGCAACAGTTTTAAATATATCAAATATATATTTACTTAAATTTTTCTGAATCTTTTTCTCTTTGTCTAAATGGGCGTATGATTTAAAATCATCAAAATCTCAGTGACGATTAAAAGTTTAAAAACACAGGTGCAGGCACCGGACCTATATACACATGTGTATTTATGTGCGTGTGCAGGCGTAATAAGTAACTGAAATATCTCAGCAAGCAGAGCGTATTTGGTGTCTTCTGCTTTAATATCTTTTAAATATGGTATTCTACTAAAAAAATATTGGAATTTTAAATGTAAATTGATCTGTATACATCATGTCAGAAGAGCAGAATGACCACGTCGCGTTTTTCATTTTCACAGAATCTTCATACGTCATTGAATAAATTTTTAAAAATCATTTTGCGTAAACAACAGCTTCGTTTTAAGTTGATATATTTGGTCGTTAATATATACATTTACCCTGAAAAAGTAGGAGAATAAGTGAATAAAAACTGCACGTACACCCGTTTAAAAGCTGTAGAAGTATGTTAGCTTCTAAAAGTATTTTCATTTACACTTTCAGTGTTGTGGCAACAGTTTTCAGTAGTTTTATTAAAACTTTTTTAGGCCATCTTTCTTTTATCATCTGTTTTCAAAGTGATTACGATGCTGTGTGCCCTAAATGAAAATCAGAACACGCCTGTTTTTCTACCTATTTATATTACGCACGTTTTTCTACCTGGTATTTATATTAGTTTGCTTTTTTCAGATTGTGTGCCGACTTCTTTTCATACATCTTTAAAAAATGGTTTCATCAATTAGTAGATTAATTTAAAATTATTATCTAAAGTCATGATTGACGTGTAATTAAGCTGTAGTTAGTATATGTAAGTTGACGAGTTTTACCTACGACCTCCATACGGAGTAGGTTTTCAGTCGAAATTTTACAAAATCGCAAGTAGGGACATCGTAGACTCTTCCGAGCATCGTAGAACTCGTAAAGGAGTCGGGGCTCGTATAATTTTAGATGTCGAGAGCAGCTAGCAAGGGCCCCTCACGGTCACTGCAAGGGATCCGGTAGAGTTCGTACGGGTATCGCACAGTCAACGTAAGATGTTCGCACGGTACTACGGACATCGGATGGGGAACTTGAACTTCGTACGACTTACATGACGATTCTTGTTTTCAGATATCGCCGAACCCGTTTATTCTTGTCGTACGGACATCATATGAACGCTGTACGAACACACGTGCACGGCACGATATACGTCCGAGCTCCTTCCAATCTCCCCACAACTTGTCTGCAATGTCCGTACAGATATGACTCACTTTGGCATTTTTTCAAAATGCTTTTTTTAAATTTACTTGATAACTTTATTTCTTTTATCTAAATAATAAACTTGATTATTTACAGTCAACTGTATTCATTAATAGTAAATATTTAACACATAAAACGCGCTGTAAAAGTGGTTCTGTTTAAAAAAAGGAAGCACGCACCACGCATTTTCTTTGCTTTATTTCTAATTTTAAATACAAAATCGAATTTACTAAACTTATTAAGAAATACATTTTTGGTATTTTGTTGAAATGCTGAAAGTACAATCTTATTAATTTCTTGAATCATTTATGCACGAAACCCGCTGTAGGAGTGTTTCTGTTTGAAGAAAGAAAACTCCGGCCCACTCCACGTATTTTCTTTGATTTACTTTTTAATTCAAATATAAGTACGAATTTACTTAACTTATTAAGAAATTCATAACTGATATTTTGTTGAAATGCTGAAAGTACAATCTAATTAATTTCTGTAATCATTTATGCATGATTCGTGAAATTGTAAACGAAGCCTTCGCCGATGATTCTTTTCTTTTCTCCATATCATAATTTCATCATTTTCTACAATTAAAGTTACAAAAATATACTTATTTAAGTAAGGATATAATTTATAGTAGAAATAAGTTAATAATTTAGCAAAATACACGATAATCATAGGATTATTCATTCATGATACATGAAAAATGTTATACGCTTCCTTTATCGGACCGAAACTGCCCCCTCATTCGCCGATCGATAACCGTTTGTGCTCTTTAACGCTGAAGAGCACGCAAGAACGATAAGTCTGTGAAAAAAACGTATTAATTAACTGATTGTTTCTTTGCTTCGTTTATTAAAATGCAAATTAGAAATATAGTTGTCGTTCATTACGTCCTTCCCTTTGAAAGCAACAACATAAAGCAAAAATCTATGATGTCTATAATACTAGAAAGGTCAAAGTTTCTTGACATATATGAGTGTAATGAGTGCCTGTAAAACTATGATTACATCAGATATATTGAGGAAAGTTTAGGTTAAAATGGAGTTGTGTCCTTCCTGCTCATATGTTGTTACAAAAATCAGTTTAAATAATTTCAGGATAGTTTTTGATCTGAAGTTAATAATTTAGTTGAAACACATAGAACATCTAACAATATACATGTAGTTAAACATAATATTCTTAGAGCTTCTTGATTGATATGCTGTATGTATTTTGATATGAAGCTTTCATTTTAGAAGACACATTGGAGATAGGAACCTGTATCTTAAATTTAACCATGGAGACCGATTAATTTGCTTTGTCTGATATACTTGCATTGATATGTTTTAAGTGTGCAAAAAAGATGCTAAATTTACACACACAAAAAAGATGATCGCGTATTCTTATCAATACAAATGGTAGAGTACGAGCGTAGCCGACTAGAGCACGTGAAACTAAAACCACAACTTCCTGTTTTTTTCATTTATTTTGATGACCTTACCTTTATATATAGTGTGTCAACTCACAAATATATTTTTAAAATGCACAGTTTCTGTCGGGAAATAGCTCATCAAATAAATTATTCAACGAAAGTGATACATTATTTTCAGACGTGAAAAATACTTAATGGTTAGTGTAGTGTTCATTGAGAAGTTCCTGTAATTATCTGCAAATATTCGTAAGTGTCCGTGTAACGGATAGAGGCAGTAATTGGCCTTACGTATGCATTGGCCTTTCAGTCATTAGGATTGAGCAATATCTGATAACAATTTATTATAGAGTGCCAGAAGTATTTCAATTAAAACGAGAGCATAGCTCATATAAGAGAGTGGTAGATGTATTTTCATTTAATTCAGGACATTAGAATAAGTGAAGAACCTCCTGTTTTCTTGATGCTGGTATGTGAATTTTACACTAAACAATAAATATTCTTAAACATTGTAATTATCATTCAAGATGTTGTACTTTTATCTCTCCGATGTTTTACGTCCGTCTCCTCTTTCATTGGCGGAAGTAGCATATTAGCATACATCGATTACACAACATTTAACATGTGTGTACAAATGACATTCGTTTTGCACATGTCCGCACATATTACTTCGCGGTGGTGCAGTGTATTAAATTAATGATTGATGACATCAACTTTTGAGAAGAATACAGCAGCATTGTGTATGAGACTTTGAACTAGGCAAAAGGGTTAATATATTTTTTATTTGCTTCTTTTTCTCATATTTGGGCGAGTATAAATCTGGCTCATGGTGAATGTGTTTAGGGTTCTATTTTATAGATATCGTAATGATATTTGTAGTGTTATGCCAAATCCTTTCGTATATTTCAATAACTTGTTTTTGTCATGCCTTATACCAAACGAAGAGGACAGCAAAAACACACGCATTAAATTCTATTTACTTTCCGATTATTACTGCAGACAATTGGAATGTAGGCTGATTTGTAGCAATCTTACGGATCGTTAGGCGCGCTCGACTTTAAAGATCATTCATTAATTTCAATAAACTTTATAAAAGGCTTTGTTAGAAGATTTTGATTCATACATTTATGAAGATATATGATAGTTATAGTTTGTTATTGGTCAAAGAGAATACATGTAAATATGAATCCCTGCTTGTTAACCGATCACGATATTTTGGTCTTTGTATATATGACAAAACTACGGTGGCACAGAGGTGACATCCGCAACACTTTATTTATATTGTGGCCACAAGTTAGTAAGTATGTGGCCACAAGTTAGTAAGGGGGGGGGGGGGGGGGGGGGGGGGGGGGGGGGGGGGGTTGTGGCCTCAAATTAATAATTGTGGCCTCAACTATTATGTGGCCACAAGTTAGTAATTGTGGCCTCATTTTTTTCACTCACTTCTAACTGAGGGAGTTAGTAAGTTGTGGCCTCACTACCACCACTTACTAACTTGTGGGCGCACTTACTAACTTGGGGCCAATTATAAATAAAGTGTTGCGGATGTCACGTCTGTGCCACCGTACAAAACAGTAAATCCGAAAATTATCTGAGGGGTCAAAATGCCGTGTGCGATTTATACTAAATTAAGCTGTCCATTTTAAAAGTCTTGTTGTTGTACATGTTATGATATAGGTGTGGCAATCAAATATGACTACATAACGATGTGACAAATATATTTTTAAAACACAAACGATTGAAGGTTTAGCAGCAATGAGCTAATTTTAGTGTCGATTCCTTAGTATAAGCTATATCAGGAAACGGAATGTCGCAATATTTATGTAATAGTTAGAGGCTAAATAGAGAAATGTATACAATATAGAAACCCAAAGGAGGGAGCGCTAGCTAAAATTTCTCTATTTTAGCCTCTAACTGACTTAGTGTTTGCCCTACATTTAGTCTTTATTGACTACATTTTGTGACGTCATGCGCAAACAGGTCTATAGAGTCTCCAGATCTATAGAGTCTCGCTCTATCAAGATAAAGTGATACATAGAATAACCTGTCAGAGGTTTATGGCAAATAGACAGGGAACGTTTTTAAAATTTAGATATTTTCATTGGACAAAAATGTAGGGCAAACACTAAAGCATACTTTAAGCAAGTGCTAGGATTTTAAACATTTTTTTATAATTACTAGTTTTCAGAATGGCCAGTGGCGATTGTAATCGTTATAGTACCAATAAGCTGTATATACTTGGCACAAAACGCAATATCGAACAATGTCTTACATGCCTTGACATAGAGGAAACTGAATACATAGGCAGCAATTTATGGACGGTGTATAGTGGAAAACATTTACATGTAACCAAAGGTTTGTATTTCCGTATATGGTCATTGTAAAGATATTCGTAACAATATCAATATATCTTTTGGACACTGGCATTTTACACAATTTGGCTATATAATCATAATCTTTAGACAAGACTGACTATGTATTGCAGTCATGTAAAACGAAACTCCCTAAATTTTCTAATTTTGCTAGGTACCAGTAGGCATGGGTCTTATCAAGTTCACAAGAGCAAAATTCCCACGGCCGGCCGATACTATAAACAATCTTAACAACAACAACATTAATGTTATGTTAAACTTTTGATTTTACATTTGATTTAGATAGTTACAAATATTTTATTCTTTTTTTTTTTTTTTTTTTTTTTTTTTTTTTTTTTTTTTTTTTTTTTTTTTTTTTTTTTTTTTTTTTTTTTTTTTCTTTTTGGCTTGAAAAAAACCGAAGCAAAATTTTTTTTTATATAGAAATAAAACTTAGCTGACGTTCAGACATTGTCAACTATTCTTCAAATGATACTCCATAACTAAGCAAAATGTAAAAAAAGAAGAATAGAAACAAAGTCTGCTATTGAAGTCTGTTATATTAAAGACATACATTATCAATCCATAAACTTGGGTAGCTATGACAAATCTGGAATTATATTTGTCTGTAAAGGAGTCAGTAAGAAGACAAACTGTACACATCAAAATACTGATTTACGAAGCATTTCATTGTAAGTTATTGAATAGAAAATGTATTTTATCTGTTCGACTTTGTACAAACGAGTATAAATGAGAAAGTAATGTATAAAAATGTAACCTTAGACGTTTTTGGTTTGTTCTGTATTTAAATGAGCTTTCTCGTAATTATTTGAAGATTTAAGAGAAAATGTTGCATATTATGCTGTAACAGTAATCTTTGAGCGCAATTGTTTTATTTAGACGAAGACAACAAGCATACATATGTAAATGCCCTATAACTCGAATCAACTGAGTTACATATGTACCTTTCTCATTTTAAAGAATAAAAGATTTATGAAGAAAATATTAATAAGCTCGTTTGGGTTGATGATAATTAATACCACAAGTATTTAAGTTATCATTAAAATAATTCTGGTCTCAATTGAAGTGTGTGATTGTCACCCTCGGCACGTAAGCGGATAGATTAATCCGCAGAGGAAGCAGAGAAACCACTAGCATTAAAGATGTCTAATTCAGGAACACATATATTTGCCTAAGAAAACAAATTATTGTATATATAATTCCCCGCCGGCAAACTAAACTACAAGGCGCAGTAATGTGATATGTGTTACTACTCGGCCTAAGAAAAAATATTTTACTTTTAACACGCCTGTTAAATTTGCAAACATTTCTTGAGGCTCAAAGTGGAGATGCCTTAGAGTATGATGAAGTTTGTATATACGCGTAGGCAAAGTACAGAATTATCTTGTATTTTTCATAGATTTTATGATGGCAGAGCTAAAAGAGCAAAACTTAGACACAAATTCTGACATGGATATAGATTTATGTGCCAGTAGCACAAGTTTTGGAAAGAGAGAAAACAATGATCCATCACAGCAGAAAATGAAACGACTGAAATCTGTAGGTAGCAGCTTTAACTCAGACAATGGATACGAATCCGACCATACAGAGGTAAAATAAATATAATCTTGCAGACTTGATACTTATCTTTATTTCCTTGGTTTATAAAGGGTTTTGAGACTGTGCTAGATACATCTCTTTAGGGGATTCATCGGTATTGTTTATTCATACTATATATACCATCTTTATACGGACTGCAATTCTATAGGGCCTATATAACCAGAATAAAACAATCACATTAACTGTTTTCTAATAACACTTTTCAGTCTGAGACGACGGAAGTATTGGTTGATGTTAACGCATTTGTATTAGATGACGAACAGGAGATCAACAGAAAAATTGCACTTTTTATATTTCAATTCTTCTTGTTGCCCGCTATATTTATCATTCCTATTGACAGTGAAAGCTACAAGACAGGTAAGTCTTAATTCATTTTACCCTATTGAAAATCAATTTTTCTCTCAAAAGAACCTCCCAAGAGTATTGCATATGAACTTGATTTGCTGATTATACTAACATTACTAAAGCAATTGAAAATTGGTGAAAATGTCCCTCTTTGTAAAGAAAGGTACAGCTAATGCACGATATGATCATGGAAATTGATTTATTCAGTGAAATCACTGAATAAATAAATGCATGCATGATCAGGTGTGGATAATAACGTAAGGCTATTCACTGTATTGCAGAATCCTACAGTTTGAGATTTAAGCTAATTTGTGATCGTCAAAGCTAATAGTTTAATTAACCTCCAAATGAAAATCCGTTCGTACTCAAATTTAAGACTAATCGCATGTGTTATTGACGCCTTTGATTTAATCGTGCTAAAAAAGTAACATTGTTATAACATTGTTTTTAAAATACGTGTAAAATGTAGACGATCAAGATTAAAAACAAAAAATACCATAACTTCTTGACCATAGTGTTGGTTCTCATTTCATTTACGAATCAGTTGCAGTTGCTTTCAAGAAACATGAAAATAACAGAAAATTTCCTTTTAGATCTGTACGAACGTGTTGTCAAAGAACTTGGTATCTATGCACACATGAGGCAGGACAAATCTTCAAAATTGCTGGTCGTAACTTTACCTACTACACGAGATGAAGGAGAAGTACGTTTGTCAATACCTTTCATCAAATACCTTTAATACACAAATATCGATAGAAAAGAAAATAAGATTTGATTTTTTTATGCTTTCACTATATTCGTTGGGAAAACATTATGAATATACCACTGTTAGTTAATACTTCCCTAATGCTCTTGCAGATTCATGTGATTTATATAAATACTACCTTGTACGATAGTTTTTAACCATTTATAATTGTAGTAATTCTATTTTACTTTGGTCACAATATCAGAGCTCACTATACACATTTTCCCATTGCATTTTAAAGGGTGGTTTTACAAAAGCACTTTATTTAGCATTTTATAAATATATAATATAAACGTTTTTTCAGGACATCAACATACATAAAGATAAACTTCAGTATGCAGTTTTATACAACCATTTTGGCAAACGTTTTGTCTCCTGCCAAATGGATGAACTGCTGCACAAAGTACAGTCCCTCTTACGTGAATTAGATGAACCATCTAACGGAAAATTATCTAGGTACACAGTCGAAAAGATTTTCAGAAGAAAGGAACATTCTTCTATATTCCTAGCAAAGAATGCCACAGGACACAGTGAAGAGATAGAGCTTCTCATAAAGCACAGATACATTTTATGTATCAAATCTGGTAGTCTAAAATCGGAATACAAACCTGATGATCTTGCCAATGAGTTTTATAGAGTGTTGCATAAAGTGCCAAATTTGACATTTCAGCATGATTCTTATGAAATCATGACAAGTATGACAAAACCCGATGAACGAAGCATGCTATTCGACGCTTTTTCAGAAGCTGGACTAATTCAAAACGATGCAGAAGAAGAAAAGTGCTATGTTTTGCCAATGATCTCACGTGAAAATCTTCGAGAGTTCGACGAAATTGAATACACATATGAAACAAACGCAGTTAGACTTACGGTTGATGTTGAAATCATTCCAGCAATTCTTGTATCGCAGATTCTGATGAGAATACATAAACAAGGTTGGACATTGAAGTCTTCTGGACCTACGTTGTTTAGATTGAAGGATTCATATTTGTTTGTGAAAGGTTCTCTTGGACTCCTAGCTTTGTTTCATTCTGCAAAAAAGCATTTTTCGTTCATTTATTTTTGTGTTTTGAGGTTCAATGTAGCTGAAGTGTGCTCTGTTCAAAACAATTACAGAGTTTTTGAAACAGTTAGAGAAAATATTGAAAATGAGCTTAAAAAATTCAGTGATGAACACACTATCGACGGAGGCTGTATATCCATCATCGGAAGACATTTACTACAATCGAGTCAGTTTAACTTGACCACAAATGACAATTGGATAAAAGTAGATTTACAAAATTTACACGAAATAAGTGATCTTGTGGTGACTGAATTGTTATCTCCTTGGTTTGCCTCAAAGGTGAGTATAAACATGGAATAAAATTCCGAAAGAAAATAGATGCAAAAATGATTACCTATACTCTGCTTTTACCCGGCAAAATGTGAATATTGTTAAGTGTGTGGGAAGCTAAAAAAAATCTGTATACTTTATAATTCGCAACAGAAAATATCGTTTTCACCTTTCCAGTTCTACTAGCACTGTTGTAGATGACTGATGCAGTTATAATATGCAAAGAAAATAAAAATTGTCATTAATGTCAACATCATTTAGATTATCAACAAGATAACGAAATAAGAAAAGATGCAGTCGAATTTTGTTAATACATTTAATGAAGTCAAAACATTGAAGTTGAAATCAGATAAATGATAAACCGTAAACGTTTGTATTTTACAGGTAGAGGAAATTGAAAGAGAAATGAGCCGGAGATTGAGCGACAGCTTTTTGTCCGATATATCTGGACTCTTTGGTTTTGGGGGCAAATTGTTTTTCGTCTCACAGGATGTACCGTCGGAAAGATTATCTCAAATTGAAATGCAAAACAAATCCACAAAGGATTCCGTCTATGAAATGCTACTCGAATGGCGGAAACGTGAAGGACACAAAGCCAGTATTGCTTCATTACGGTCGGCAATAAAAGACAGCACACATGTGACTGTGAACTTACATTCGTTTGACGAAATTGCCAACAAGCACGGTCTCAAATAATGTTGACTTTCATAGTGATCTATTGTCCGTACATATATGGAAGGTAACGATATAAAGACCTCATCCACTTTTTTGATAAGATTGTGGTGCAATAAGAAGCACTTAAAGCTGCCCGCTCACAGCTCACAGTTGCCTTTGAAAACAATGAAATTTTCAATAATGACAAACTAGTACGCAAATGTAAAACTAAAGGCTAGAATCAACAATAGAAGTAAAAATCTAGGTAGGAATTTGCAAACATCTATTGAAATTGCTGGTTTTATGGCACCGCTACACTATATGCTTATATTTGAATTTCAAAAGCGTTTGCAACGCTTTATTATTTGGTAGCGTGTTATTTTAAATCTACAGAAATACTTTACAGGAAATTAATTCTACTGGAACCGTTTTATATGATTATATGTCCTAAAATATATTATTTTCATACAGTTTAAATAACTTTACTTTTACACCAAAATCTGAGAGCGAGCATCTTTAAAGCTTGAAAATATCGTAAAACGTTACAACTTTGTGTTCATGAACGTTTATGTGTGGTTCAAAAAGTCGCTTAAAGGGTGTAAAATCTTTGATTTAAAGTTGTTTATAAAAAGAGTTTTCTTCAAAAGATGAACGGTCAAGTTGTCAATGCTCAGTGGTTGATCCGCAACAATACCGTATACTTTAGAACTTATCTGTTGCAGTAACTGTATCCCTCTTGAACAAACTTCATAAATGTGTCGTATTGTACTATTTTATTTGGCTGTGTTTTGATCTCAAAGGCATTGTAGTTAGATGTATGCTGATTTTGCTGATTTTTTGCATAAAAGGCAAAATCGATTTTAAAATATGCTAGGGCATTTTGTATTATTTATTTAAATGAATGTTTATATTAAGCTGTGTTTTTGACAATCCACATTTCCTACAAGTTATCAATTCAGGTGCATCTAAAGCCTGTGTTGCCTTACGAAGTTGACACAACTGACTAAATGATTATAAAAACTCAAAGAAACTTACGGTTCCAGTGAACGTACTTGATATGAAGAAATACTATGAAAAAAGTGTTATGTGAGAAGTCTTTTTTAACTGGGAATCTCTGTATTATGCGAAAATGTAGTTGAAAATGAACTGTACAATGCAAAACAGTTGTTCTTTCTCATACCAGCGTCATAATATATCGCGGACAATGTAGCAGTGTTGGTCTGGAATTTAGACGTTATCAGTGATAACACCTGTAGAAAGATGAATAAACCCGGGGAAACACCTTATCTCTACGTGTATCCGTTTACCAAGAAAGGCAAAAATGATGAAAGGACTTGTTAAGTTACGTCAGTTTTATTTTTGGATATTTAACGGGACGACTCAAACTTTAAAATAACTCGATTCACAGACAACAGGTTTTGGGGGAAAAAAAGATATTCTCATGATCCTGAATTTATAAGGAAGTATTACGTTTTTGTATGATTTTTGTTATTTAATTGTAAATTTTAATACAGACATTTGCGATAATTTTAAACTGTCAACTTCTCGCAAGTAAACTGGTTGCCAACTGATTAAATATGACAAAATTAATTGTAGCGGAATTATTTTCATACGTTGTTCACAGTATCGAATTTTGTTTCATAGAAAAGAGCTGTATGTTATCAATTGTGAAGAATAATTTTGAAGGAACTGATTTTTTAAACTTCTTTTAAAAGCATTACTTTAAAGATCTTAAGTTTCTCGTTTACATCGACTGATACCTTTCTAACATTTTAATGCATTTATTGATATATTAAATCAAATTTAGAAAACTTTTTTTTATCTATTTGGCTATACCGATACTAAAATTTTGAGAAGCAAGTTTTATTTAAAGGTATGTAATTTTCAAGTTATACTTTTAAATCTCAACATATTCAGGCATGTACTTTACTCGAGACAAGTGAATACGTAATTTAACGTAATAAGTTGTGCGATTGAAAAATATGTGAATGCCGTTGCATATGTCTCAGATTCGTTAACGGACTGCCAGATGAACTGAATTTCATTCGTTGTATAGCTTACAGAAACAGTGATACGATGTGATGTGATATGTGCTGGGATTCCAAAATTTTTGCGTCACGAAACGGCCATTTTGTTGAAATGTTGCAATACCTTTGGTAGCAGTTTCAAGAATGAATAGAATAACTTTAATGACTAAGAAAGGAAGTCGTTTCAAGTAAGAACAACTTAACCATACAAAATACTTTAATTTGCCTTATGCCATTATAATAGCCTAAATGGGTGAACATTGTTAATATATGATTTTTATATTTTTTATGCCCCCCACAAAGTGGGGTGCATATAGCGTTGCACTTGTCCGTCCGTCCGTCCGTCAGTCCGTCAGTCCGTCAGTCCGTCCGTACGTCCCGAAATCTTGTGAACGCAACTCCTCTTAAACCGGATGGCAGATTTTGCTTAAACTTCCAGGGATGAACAACCTTAATGTGTAGATGGTAGTAAAGGAAGGAATTTTCGCGGCGACCAAATTTAACAGAATTATGGCCCTTTGTTGATTTTTTCACTATATATCTTGTGAACGCAACTCCTCTTAAACCGGATGGCAGATTTTGCTTAAACTTCCAGGGATGAACAACCTTAATGTGTAGATGGTAGTAAAGAAAGGAATTTTTGCTGCGACCAAATTTAACAGAATTATGGCCCTTTGTTGATTTTTTCACTATATACTATGTAGAAATTTTGTGAACGCAACTCCTCTTAAACCGGATGGCAGATTTTGCTTAAACTTCCAGGGATGAACAACCTTAATGTGTAGATGGCAGTAAAGGAAGGAATTTTTGCTGCGGCCAAATTTAACAGAATTATGGCCCTTTGTTGATTTTTTCACTATATACCATATAGAAATTTTGTGAACGCAACTCCTCTTAAACTGGTTGGCAGATTTTGCTTAAACTTCCAGGGATGAACAACCTTAATGTGTAGATGGTAGTAAAGGAAGGAATTTTTGTTGCGACCAAATTTAACAGAATTATGGCCCTTTGTTAAGTTTTTCACTATATACCATATAGAAATATTGTGAACGCAACTCCTCTTAAACCGGATGGCAGATTTTGCTTAAACTTCCAGGGATGAACAGCTTTAATGTGTAGATGGTAGTAAAGGAAGAAATTTTTGTTGCGACCAAATTTAACAGAATTATGGCCCTTTGTTGATTTTTTCACTATATACCATATAAATTTGTTGCGACCAAATTTAACAGAATTATGGCCCTTTGTTGATTTTTTCACTATATACCATATAAATAATTGAACATATAAATTTTACATTTGTAATTTAATTTAACATGTACATAAGGTTACCTGTAGATCATTTTAGGTATATGTACAGAAATGAAACAGTGGAATGAAAAAGTTCCACATAAAAATCTTACATACAGATATGCTTGCTCTTGTTTATGAGCACATCTGCACAGTGGGGGCATCGGTGTCCTTTGGACACAATTCTAGTTTGAAAATGATTTTGTTTTACATCCCTGATAACTATATGACTGTCCCATCCCAGCAACTGAGTAAAAATACAATTCAATGAAGATAAATGTGTAGCCTGTCGGTATTTCGATTTCGTATTTTGTTTTAGACATCGGCCTTCATGTCTGACAATCCCTTAACCATAAAAATATAAAAGTCAACTTGAACGTGAATTGTTCTTCTTTATTCGCCGTACTCCAAATTCAATCCGACCTTACACCTTTAGAACAAATTCTGCTTCCTCGCATCTTCTATTTAAGTACACATGGAAGCTTTTTGAGGCAGGAGATTTCAGTTGCAATTGTATGAATGTCCCCGACCATAAAACTCAAAGGCTCTGATCATGTTTGGAACGGGAATGTGATTTTTCTTGATCTACCGTTTTCCAAATTAGTCATAAGTAAACCCCTTTACAGGAAAGAGATTCATATAAGCTGTATAGCTTTCTTCTCAATCCTGGATGCTGTTTATAAATGTATTGTATTTGTTCATGCTTTGATAAACGAATAAATAATGTTTAAACTAAAACTAAACTAAACCCCTTTCAACCTGTCATACCATGATTTTATATTTTCTTAAATGTTTAAGAGGTGTTTAGTTTGATCAATTTTATTGCATAAACCGCTAGGAGCGGTAACAAAAATATAATGGTTTTGTGGTTATTTTAGATCTCCTTTTCACTAAAGTAATAGATGGGTTTTTTTTTAATTAGCCATATTTGTATGGTAACTACTGTTATTAACTTCCAATAGAGTGTATGTTTTAGTCAAGCTTCAAACAGTTTAAAACATATCATTGAAATAGAAAAAAATCATTTTCATTGTTTTTCTCGCCTGGAAATGTTCTTCTACAGAGGCGATAGTTCTCATGAATTTAGAAATTCTATCCAGACACTGTTCCATCAAGAAAATATTTTCAAATCACATTTCTGGAGAACAATATTTATTGTAAGTAACGTTTGTACATGTTTGCTTGCTTTCATGACGATTTCATTTGCTATATTTAAATTTTCAGGCATAAATTAAATTGCAGTCTTACACTGATATGCTTTTCTAGTTTAACTTAAGTAAAAACAAATCAAGGGGGTCTCTGGTGAGGTTTTGGATTTTAGCACGTCTGGAAAATTACATTTGTTATATTTCAAAAATGATGATTTAACTGGAAAAAACAATTATGCAGTAGTAAACTTAGGCACAATAGGAATATTTTAGTGCAAAAAAACCAATACATTTTTGAGAAAAAATATTTTGACCTCACATTTTGTAACTAAATTGACAAATTTTGCAAAATGCCAAAATAGGGGTAGGGGTACAAAAATAACCATTTCTCAAAAATCGTTCAAGATATTTACTTAATTCAAACTTTATTACAAGGAGAATTGTTAGGATATAAAAATACATTAATAACTAGTTCCTTATACATTTCTTTGTTAAAGACATATGCTGTCATGTCTCAAAGCTCGTCAAAATCTAAAAAATTATATTTTTTTGTCAGTTTTTATTGATTTTCTTTCTATTTGCACATTGACCCCCATTTTTTTATTTTTGCATTCTAAAACAAAGGTTTTAATCAAACTGTAGGCAAAATATCTGAAAAACCTTGTTATTCCTTTATCATGAAAATATTCATTTATCAAAATCAGAATTTTAATAAAGTGAGTGGGGTAATAATAAGAAGCGTACTGTTTATTCAGATGATGAAAAAATACTACTTTCTCTCATTTTTCTTCCTAAAGTATGACATACTACATTAGAAAAGATTAAAAATTGATACCCATTCTGAAAAATACACCACATACATAAACGTTTACAATACTAAAATTCTAGATATGAAAATTGGCGCATGAACAATGATTGACTAGGATAGCAATAAAACCGAATTACTGATTGTTTCATTTTTTATCAAAACTATGATGTAATTTGAACAGTTGTTTGCATGACTAACATATAATCAACGCTTACTAGATTCTAAAAATGGCTAGTGCACAGCCTTGTCGATGTATTCAACTACATGTATTTGGTAACACACATAATATCCGGCAATTTCTTGCGCAACTCTTGAAATCAACCGACGTTGCAGGGTATACGGAATGTCTGAAAGTTTTAAACGTATAGAGTCATTCAAGCCTAGAATCTATGTACGATTAGAGGATTGAAAGTAATTGGGTTAATGGAACGAATTACCAAGCTAAAGAACGTCTTACCACCTTACCACCTTTGAGCCAAAACTCATAATTAGTTCCTTGTATCAATCAATATATACCGTTTGTTGCTCAGAGTCATTCCATTTGTCAGTCGCAGACGTTTCCCCTTTTTCTCAAACCAAGACATTGCTATTTTCATACAGATGTAATTAACTAACTTTTTTTCAAACGTATAGCTTGATAAGGTAATGCACATGCTGAACAGGAAAAGAGATAATTATAACATTGCAGTTGGTTAGGTAACCACTGCAATGTAGTTTTTCATTCATCTTCAGTTAATGTTTGCAATTGTAAAATCATGATAACCGTTGCAGTAGCTATCTGATATGTTGGGAGCGTTTTCAATCTCTTTTTCACAAATTAGATAAGTTAGTCGTTCTTCAATGCAATAGTATTGAAAGGGATTGAAACAGAAGGAGTTCCTCTCTCTATCAATTTTAATTCTTAGTAGTATAGCTATCAGCTACGACTACATGTATACTTGCATAATAGAGACACATTTTACAATCTCTAGTTATCATTGTCAATGTCACAATATCTTCTTACAATGGGATTGAAAAACATGCCAGTTTATCTGTGGTTTTATGTATTCGATAGAGGAATCAAGATTCAACAAATACAATACATACTTTCAAACATACTTCTATTTTTTTTAATCTCAACAGCTAGAGAAAACCCAATTTTTAAAAATGAAAAATAGAAGAATTCACTTCTTTAGATCTATACAAAGATGTTATTAAAGAACTTGGTGTTCAAGCTCAGATGAAACAAGACGAATCTTCTTCTCTGCTGGTTGTAGATATACCTCTACGATAAGAAGAGGAAGTAAGTTGCGAGAATATTGCTCAACATCAAATATACCGTTAAACAGGTCTAAGTAATCAATTAGTGGTAAATAAAATTTAAAATTCAAATACATTTTCAAGATGGTGGCCATGATTCGAACTATTCGTACATTTTTTAAGTAATACGGAAAAATTGTGAATTATATATTGAATATTATTTTGTTCTGATATTGAAAAAAGAGGCTTCAACAGTAAAAAAAACAAAAATAATATCAAACAGGGAATGCCACGTACCAAAGTAAGACTTATCATTAATTTAATTCATAGTAGTATTCCGTTATATAGTTGGTATTCAATCTGTTTTAAATTATATTTAAGAAATAATCTATGGCTTGGAGTGCTTTATCGAAATTGAAGCATTCCCCGGAGGTGATGTGCCTGGCGGAATAATTCACGAGGGCGAAGAGTTTTTCAGTTTGCTATATAAACTGCCAACTTCGAACTTCCCGTGCAGTTCTTATGATTTCATGACAACTATTAACAAACCACTTGAACGGAGCTTGTTGCTCGACGCTTTTTCAGAGACTGGACTCATTCAAGACGAGGAAGAGAAGTGCTACGTTTTGCCGATGATCTCACATGAAAATCTGCCAATGTTCGACGAAATTGCATACACACATGAAACAAATACAGTTAGACTTACGGTTGGTGTTGAAATCATACCAGCAATTCTTGTGTCGCAGATTCTGATGAGCATACATAAACAAGGTTGGACATTGAAGTCGTCTGGACCAATGTTGTTTGGATCAAAGGATTCATTTTTCATGCAACAAGAAGAAAACTTATTAGAACTATTACGTATATTTATCTTTGTGTGTTGTGAAAAGTGGAATCATTTTGGTGAAAGTAATAACAGAGTCTTTGAAATAATAAGAGAAACTGTTGAAGCTAAACTGAAATGCTACTCGAATGGCGGAAACGTAAAGGACCCAAAGCTAGTATTGCTTCATTACGGTCGGCAATACAAGACAGTACACATGTGACTGTGAACTTAACTTCGTTTGATGACATTGTCAAGGAACATGGACTCATGTGAATACTGATTTTGAAGGGCTGTTGATAAATATCTTATCACCTTTTGATATTTTCTTCGGGTTTGTTAAACGTTGAAATGATATTAGAGTATACATCACAAGATATTTTCAAAATATACTTAATGTGAAAAGACTACTGAAATACCTTTTGATTGTTACTGTCTAGAACATTTTCCTAATTAAGGTACATACTCAAGTTGTTACTGCTTTGTATATGATGTGGGATCGTCGAAATGTCTTGAAAAGTTTTCAATTGTTTTTTCGTGGAAATAACACTTTAAAGGGACATGCCCTATAACTGATGTCAAACTAAATAACCGTCAAAACATAAATAAAAGAATCTACGGAAGTAAAACGTACCAGCTATGCATTCCCAGTCATTATCGATAAAATCAGCGGTTTAAAATATACTGCAGTACCGTAAACCATTCAATAATCTATGTAGAGTTGTTGTTGTACAATTAATGGGTGGGTGCGATTTATTACAGAAAGCCTCTATATTGATTAATTGTGGTAAAATTAGGTATTTTTTGCCATAGGTTCTTCTTTGAAATTGTATTTATTTATCCTTTTACATTCATTGAACACATAATCTATGTTTCGGGAATAAAATTTGCTAGATGTTGGATGTGCCCCTTTAAAAGTTCTCCTTAGATGTTATAAGATTCCTTAAATGTTTATTTGTAAACTATGTAAATGAAATACATATGTTTATAGACTGTATAAAGTTAACAGTTAAGTAGATAACGTATAATACCGCATTTATTGCACGAATGTGAACAATTGTGCAAGTTCAGTTGATTACGTAACCACACACCAATGATAAGTGATTAGTAACGACGAGAAACTACAGTAGGTCTCCAGCAGAGGAAATATGAAATGAAAATCGATTTCCTTACAAATGAATTTTTCCTATATAAATCAAAAATAGAAGTAAGAATTCTTGATGGCAAGACACACATGTATACCTGTGATACATTGTCGAATTGTTACATCAAATTATTTTTTTATCAGGTGAAATATGTTTATGTCAGAAAAATGCAAAATATCTAGAATATTAAATAATTGTTGAATATCGTATGCAGTTTGTCACAGAAAATCACCATTGGTATTATACTGCATCGTTGAATTTCTTTTTAAATAAAGTTGCATAACAATGTTGGTTTGTTCTTTCTTTTACAAATCATTTCTAAAGTTGACTATAAATAGGATCATTCTGATGAAAACACGGAGTTGGTTTCCACAAAACCTATCTTTAAAGTACACTTAACACAATCTAGTTCGGTCATCAAGAGATAAATACCTTCAAATAACAAGATATAATTTTATTTTGTGTAAAATAAGCATGCGCACATAAAAACGACCAATCAAACATTACGTAGTTTAGCCAACGATTGTGCAACTTGGGTCTGAAGTACATTCGTAACCCTGAAATTAATTTTACAAGTGTTTTGTTACTAGTTTTCGTATATGACAAATAATGCACTTACCTGTTTTCATGTATCTCTATGACAGTACCAATTAAACAATGTTAAATCGACAGACTTTACAAATCTATGAACCCATATTTATAGAAACCAATCCAGTTGAACTCATGTACGTAGATACATAGAAGAAGTTGACAGGAAGAGCTGGTGAAAGACAGTTTGTATCACCAACAAAGTACATTATAGAAAGAAATTATATGCGTTCCAAGCTTTGTGAATAATTTCTATATTCAAGTTACACTGTGTCAATATCTACATATATCATAAAGGGTTACCAACCAATGGCTACAAGATATTATAGAAGAAGAGTAATGTATATATTTGACCATCTAATTTCTATAATGTTAAAAAAAAACAATTTCAGTTTACTCTCATTTCTTTTTGTATAACAAATTTCAACCCGTATATATCTCATGTAAAGTTACTTACACTTGGAGAAGAAAAACACTTCTTGAAAGGCACCTCTTCAAGGTTTCTGAGTCCACACATGACTGCTTTGTGACATGATACGCCACAAGGAAAATCTTTGACTCCATTCGTGTTATACCAATTGACATATGCTTTGAATTCTAGGCTGTTAATGTCCGCCATTTTCTTGACCAAAATATCCATTGAATGAGCAGTTACGTCCGGTATGCCGTACAAGGTTGTCGCTTGATATCCCAACGTCCAATTCACGTATCCTGCCATGTTGGCAATGTCAAGGTCCATGAAGTACTGATATATGTCAAGTTGCTTCCCTGTTTGTCTGTCGTATTTTATGAGGCGCACACCTGGATTGTGCGCTGGTTCCTTCTCGGATAAAATCTTGTATCTCCAGGGCGTAACAGAAGGTGCAATAAACAAGGCAACTAAAGCTTCGCCTGACAGAGAAAAAGGATCGGCTGTTACACGGTACCAAAAGTATTTATTTTGTTATAATGCTATTTGGCATATTTTACAAGCACTTAATGAATTTGGAGAAATCAGAAAGTATCTATAATGCAACGTTAACGAGATACATTATATAATATTGTACTCTACCAAACATTAAATGAATTGCAACACATAATACAATAGTACCTCTATAATGAGAAATAAATTAACGAGATTTTAACAGTTCATCAACTGAGAGTAGTCTATAAAACTAATTCGAATAACCACTGGTTGTGTGTAATGTCAGTGTGCCTAAACCAACGAGATTATGAAAGGTTTTCAAAATTCCCGTAGATTATTTGTTCCCAAATAAATGTATTACATATTTCTCCCCACTGTTTTAGATAATTATCTATCATAAAAAGAAACCTGCTGTATTGTAGTAAAGTCTGAAGTTATCATGATGTTCATGTCCGAAGTGCATAGCAACGATCACATCCGAGTGACGGCTTACGATTGCATTCATTTTCTTATTGAAAGATTCTGACATCCAGCGAACAACTCTTGGAGTGCTATAACCTGGTGGCACATGCCCAGTCAGTATGACCTGGAATGGTTTACATGTACATTTCAAACTTTGTTTCATGAATTTAAAATATTTGTCCGAAATATAAAGCTTCGATAAATAATATATCCTCGTTTAGTTTTTTTTATAAATGGTAGAAATCAGTTAAAGTACAAACATAGTTAAGAGTTTTAGTTCAATTTGTATATTTAACAATAAAGTACTTTTTCTATATATAATAGTAAACATGCCCTCTAGACAAGAAAATAAAAATGGTTCCATACCAGTTTATTCATAGCCTACAACATTTGACATACAAATTGCAAACGAGAGACGTTTTAATTATTATTCAGATCACAATAGATTGCAATATAAATTATTACATATATACCTGATGCCTTCATACATACCTTTTCCTTGTGAAACGCTGCATCTGCGAGTACAGAGTCTAACCACGCAAACTGGTCCGCGGGATCGTCCGTGGTCTGAGTCACTGTATCATGAGTGTAGTACATGTTTGAATTCATGGCGACAATGCGCAGTCCTTGACGTGCTAGTACTGTATAATATCCGCCTGAACATAAAAAACATATCAGGTTTTTTTTAACGTTCCACTTAATATTAAATGCCAGTGACATACATACTCATTCTTCTTGCTTTCGTTTGTGAGATATAACTGCGTTTAAGATACATGTACACTGTTCACAATATCTGTTTAAAATTTAAATAAAATCCTTCCTGTGTTTTAATCATAATTATATATCTTTGCTTTCTCTAAGATGTATCTTCAAGGCTAAAATTTTTCAAACTTCATATTAATTGAAGAAATATGATATATAAGACATGGCCACATCTGTAGGACACAAAGTTAACATAGGTGCATAATTGATAGAATAGCTCTCCTTAGTTTCTTGTTTCGTAACTCAGTCGCATTGTCATCTGCAGTTAGAGAATCATTAAAGAGTGTGCATACGTTCGATATTCTTTTAAGAGTCTAGAGAGTTGTTATTTTACCTACTTATCATTTAGACGCAGCGGGCGTACCTTTCAGAAAGTACTGATCTTGTGATGAATCACTTATCCAGGATTTCCATAAGTTATAAGTTGCGTTATATATCTCGTTTCCATGTGGTGGGTAAAGATTTGACGGATAGTAGTCATGATTGCCAAACGTCGCATAAATCGGGGTAGATGGGAATTGAGACTGCATCACCTCTGTTACATTCCTGACCAGCTCTTCGTTAAGATCAGTGTTCAGGAAGGAGTTGGCCACATGTGGAACTGTGTCCCTGAAGAAAGGGTTATATTCTTTCAGTAACAAGCACCTTAGTTATCATATATGATTTTATTCTCGTATTTAGCTCCGTACGTCTATTGGTTCTGCACTTACATGAAATAAGCAATCTTATTTGCAGACATTTTATGTAAAGATACTATTTATACTTTGTGTGAAAAGTCCAGACTACGCGTCATTTTATTTCAAATGTCTGAAAAATGAATTAACATTAAATTGCTCCGCTGCACGATATTATCTTATAATTTTCATAACTCCTTAAAACATAAACGTCCTTTCTTAAAATTTCATATACATGTAGTTGTATAAAATAGTTGATTACCCTGTCCAGAGTATAAAGTCTACGTCTGATTTCACATCTTTGATACCGGTAATTGTCTCTAGTACCAGTCTCCACGGCGAGTCACACCACTGGTTGCCAAATACACCAGGTTGACTAATGTTCATTCCATTGCATGATAGTTGGTCCGTCCAGTACGAAAAATCATAGTGAAAATCGGTCAAATGCCAGAAGTAACCCACTTAAAACACAAAATTCATCTGATATAAACCTTCTCAAACAGTTGAAAAGGCTATTTCGAACAGAAAATATTATGACTAATTACATATACAACAACTGTGATGCCGATCGAGTATATTCCATGATACTTACCATCTTCACTAGACACCGTTGCAAAACACAAAATCATACACAAGAATCGTGTATCCATTTTCAACCGTTTGCAGAAAAGTAGATGGACTAAAAGGCCGCACACATTGCGAAAGGAACTTTATAAAGCTATATTTTGATAAGATAAGGCAGCATATATCCAAGAAGTGAACGGTTTTTCAAACGAAACGGTACAAATCTGGATGTCACTCTATTATCATGTCACGTAGCAAATTCCATTTTGTTATATACTGAAGGGAACGCAGTGCAAACCTTCGTAGTGGTTTAAAGGAATATATGAGACGTTATATAAAGTAGTATAAAGACTCTATCTTTCATGAGCAAATCAGTTTATGAACCCTCTGAGCTTCTGTAAGCCGTACCATAATGGAAAGAATTTACAATTCAATATAAATAGTGAAATGTCTATTCGCAAGAAGTAACAGAATATTGCACTTTTGATACCCTGCGTTTCTTTTTCCCTTCAGTACATTTATCCCAACAAACGCTTGGAAATGAAAATTACCTTTGCGCCTTTAGATTGTTGTTCAATATAACACTATATGTATGATACTTTTGAAGTACTGGTGTTTTACTAGAGGTTATTCAAAGCAATGTCATAAGTAAGCAAGATCAAATAAAGTATTTATTTGGCTTATATTTTAACACACCAGCACAACATGCTTCAGAATGTTATACACTGTAATATTCCTTTCCAAATTAGGATTGGTAAAATGTGATTTTTTATATTTTATAACACGAATTCAAATTATTTATCAACATTTAGAGTTTGTGCTAATGCAATATATCTTTTCTTTAATTTTTTCAGAATATTTTATGTATAAAAACACATAATGTTTTATATGTATACTGTTCAAATGCATTCATTTAATTAAGATCGTTTACATAAAGTGTCTTTAAATGTTTGAATACTTACGTATGAAACGAAACGCAGGTAGATCATAATAGAATATAATACTAAACATATTCATTACTGAGAGTTTCAAGAAGGAGGATTGAATAAAAAGTTGATCATTTGTGCAAGTTTTAAAAAATCAAAACTTAAGCAAATAATGCACACATGCTGTATCAAATAAGATTTTACACACTACAGAACCTAATGACAAATGCACAGAACGAAATGTTTTAACTACGGAGCAGAATATAACATATGCACAGAACGAAATGTTATAACTACAGAGCATAATGACATATGTACAGAACGAAATGACTTAACTACAGAGTATAATGACAAATGCACAGAACGAAATGATTTTACTACAAAGCATATTTACATATGCACAGAACGAAATGACTTACTCAAACATAAACATGTACAGAACGAAATTATTATAAAATAAGACAATGTACAGAACGAATGACTTAACTACAGAGCATAATTACATATGTACGAACGAGAGACTTAACTACAGAGCATAATGACATATGTACAGAACGAGATGACTTAACTACAAGAATGACGATGCACAGAACGAGATGGGGACTTAATACAGGATAATTACATAGTACAGAGCGAGATACTTAACTACAGAGCATAATGACATACAGAACGAGATGACTTAACTACAGAGCATAATGACAAATGCACAGAACGAGATGATTAATAAGAATAATTACTATACAGACGAGAGACAACACAGCATAATTACATATGTACAGAACGAAATGACTTCAAGCATAAACATATGTACAGAACGAGATGTTATAACTACAGAGGATAATGGCAAATGCACAGAACGAAATGATTTTACTACAAAGCATATCTACATATGTACAATCTACTACAGAGCATAATGACAAATGTACAACGAAATGTTATAACTACAGAGCATAATGACAAATGGTTTACACAGAACATAATGATAACATATGTACAGAACGAAATGTTATAACTACAGAGGATAGTATGATGACAAAGCACAGAACGAAAGTTATATCTACAGAGCATAATTACTATGTCAGAACGAAAGTTATAACTACAAAACATAATGAAAAATGCACAGAACGAAATGTTATAACTACAGAGAGAATGACAAATGCACAGAAGAAGTATTTTACTACGTACAGAGCATAATGCCATATGTACAGAACGAAATGTTATAACTACAGAGGATAATGACAAATGCACAGAACGGAATGTTACAACTACTGAACATAATGACAAATGATTTTACTACAGAGCATAATGACATATGTAGAGAAAGGAATGTTATAACTACTGAACATAATGACAAATAATTTTACTACAGAGCATAATGACAAATGCACAGAACGAATTTTTTTTTTTTTTTTTTTTTTTTTTTTTTTTTTTTTTTTTTTTTTTTTTTTTTTTTTTTTTTTGGTTTTTTTTTTTTTTTGTTTTTTTTTTTTTTTTTTTTTTTTTTTTTTTTTTTTTGGGGGGGTTTTTTTTTTTTTTTTTTTTTTTTTTTTTGGTTTTTTTTTTTTTTTTTTTTTTGTTTTTTTGGGTTTTTTTTTTTGGGTTTTTTTTTTTTTTTTGGGGGTTTATTTTTTTTTTTTTTTTTATTTTTTTTTTGATTTTTGGGGTTTTTTTTAGTGTAATGTTATAACTATACTGAGAGCATAATGACAAATGCCCAGAACAAAATGACGTAACTACTGAGCAATAATGGCAAATTTACAGAACGAATTGATAAAAGTCATCAGAAGGCAGATATAGCGTTCCATAAATGCTTATCCTTTTTTAGGAGAGATGGATATATTGCGACAATATAATACTGAATCACCGAATACGTTGTAGTTGGTGTTTTTTTTTTTTTTTTTTTTTTTTTTTTTGTTTTTTTTTTGGGGGGGGTGTTTTTTTTTTTTTTTTTTTTTTTTTTTTTTTTTTTTTTTTTTTTTTTTTTTTTTTTTTTTTTTGGGGGGGTTTTGGTTTTTTTTTTTTTTTTTTTTTTTTTTTTTTTTTATGACCCCAAAGCCAAACATAAACACATAGACACAACACATAAGGTATTTTTTAATATTTTTATAATCAATTAGCAACGAATGTCAGGTGGGCTTGACAAGCGTCAGTAAATATTTGCAAAATGACCGTCTGATTATCATGAACATTTAAAGGTTTGGGGGGGGGGGGGGGGTTTTTTTTTTTTTTTTGGGGGTTTTGGGTTTTTTTTTTTTTTTTTGGGGGGTTTTTTTTAAAAACCCATTAAAGTGTTGTGCCAATTAAGGGCCATCAATCAATTAAAATGGGTGGGGTTTAAAATGTTTTTGGAAAAAATTTCGGTGTAACTGATTGATGTATGGTAAATGCCATTATTATAATTTAAGCAAAATTTTATTGCTGCCTTTAGCATCATGGGGTTTGTGTTTGATGTGCGGAATTTTGACTTATATATATGTTATTTTCAGACAAAGTTTTCAATATGACAGTATGAAATTATTATTTTTTTTATGTCTAAATTTGAATATCATAATATAACACTTGTAGTACCACTCACTTTATCATCCTATTAGTATCATCATTCCAATACCGTTTATATTTTTTTTTTTTTTACTTAAATTTTTTTTTAAATTAAACAATTTTCAATTTCATAAGGAAAAATAGTCTTACATGACTTATCACACATGGGTGCATCATACTGTTTACATCAAAATAATCATTATGATACAAGTTACACTAAGTGTTCATTTGCTTTAAAAGAATATCTTTATAAAAATATTCATTCATTTATATTTTAGACATTTCTTTAGTAATCTTGAAATATATTGGGGGAAAAGTCTTCATATTGCTAGACATTTCACCCCCATTTTTGGGGGAAAAAGTCTTGGGAGGAAACATCTTGGGAGGAACTGTCTTGCGGGGGGGGGGGGAATAGTCTGACAACCTGCACAGACTACCGAGCATAATGACAAATGCACAGAACGAAATGTTATAACTACAGAGCATAATGACAAATGCCCAGAACAAAATGACGTAACTACTGAGCATAATGGCAAATTTACAGAACGAATTGATTAAAGTCATCAGAAGGCAGATATAGCGTTCCATAAATGCTTTATCCTTATGGATTATATTGCGACAATATAATACTGAATCACCGAATACTGTTGTAGTTAAAGCTAAACAAACAAGACACACCACGTCATTTTTTATATTTGTATCAATTACAACGAATGTCAGGTGGGCTTGCAAGCGTCAGTAAATATTTGCAAAATGACCTGTCTGTTATCTGAACATTTAAGGTTTCCCATTTGTTCTATTAATATCTCAAGGACAAGCGTAATCTACAAGCGTGACTTCAATGAATAAAACGGTTAAAATACTAACCTGTGACTTTTAACTACTAGTAAAACGCAAATTGAATATGTCAAGTTATCTGATTTATAAATAGAATTTGATATCAATATTATGCAGCTTAATAATCTGATTCTACTTTCTCTCTTAGTTAAGTATGCATTATAGGTGACAATTTGGAGAAATAAAACATGGATATATCGACCTCTATTTCGAAACTTGACGGGACCCCAATCAGGATGGAGAACCTCGGTAAGTAGCATGTTTGATAAATTTTCACAAAAAAGAAATACCATTTTGCATTTACATATATACACGTACAATAATTATACATGTTTTCGTAAACTTTTCAGATCAAGCTTTCGATTCGTGGGTCCATACAGATCGAAGAATTGTAATAACACATTGTGCACCGGATAGTTTGATGGCAGAACAGATGAAAGCGACAGAACAGGTTTTGATTTAATCTTAAATTTCTCTTTTTGATAAGACTTGCAGAGTTCTGCCCCTTGACACGATTTGTTCAAAATGAAACCTTACTGCGAAACAAATTAGAATCATACTTTGAAATCATTAATTGTTAAAAGTTAGCAGTACATCTAAATACAATTCTATGGTTATATTTTACAAGGTGTATCCCATCACACGATACGTTAGAGGCAGAGTTCTTCTACTGTCTAATGCAAGCTACCAAGCTCTAAGACTTCTGAAAGACCTCTTCACACAGATGAATTATATCATCAGAATAGAGACGGGAAAGTCAGCAGACGTAAGTCAATATCATATTTTTATCATTTTGATATGTAATTACATTGTCTACAATAATTATTGCATTAATCAATATTATTCAATAAAGTATAACGATGATGCTATAGATAATGTTCCTCGTTTATGAGGATGATGATAACAATGAATTGAACATTGTGCACAGTGTAATACTCAATATATTCGGAAGAAGTCTAACATATCTAAAGTTTGCGGCCTGTTTATAATTATGTTCTCAGCGGTAACAATAATGATGAAATGGCTTTCATCTACAACGCGACAATTTACACAGCGTTTTAAAAATTAATCTGTTAAAGTTCTCTTTTCTCTTAGGATATTCGTAATATCATCGAAAATGAGGCAAAGAATGAAGACAACAGGTATGTCGATTCATTTGTAGTCATCATATATGGTACACCAGAGAATTTCAAATTTGACTACATCCCTACAACTCTAAACAATGAGAACGCACCTTTACTGAAAGGCAAGCCAAAGCTGATATACGTTATTGGTGAGTATGTCTTTTGTGAGATCCATTTTAATGTGCTGAATTGGACCATAATGTAATGTGCATTGGCTAGTTTAATTAAGTACTGTTACTGTACTAATTTTGTTAATTTACTTCTCAGGCGATGACAGCATCGTACGCCAGATAGGAGACACAGGAATGAACAATAGAGACCCAGACTTTTTGTCAGTCTCAACAGGTACTTGTTTTATATGACAAATTACTGTTGATAAGTTTTGTTTAGCTAATATAAGATCAAATCATTTTATTAAGGATTGTTTTCAAGTTGTGTTCACTTGACAACACAACAGAAAAACTAGTTCCAATTTTTTATCGTTAAACAACATGCCTTATCATTAACTGAAACGCGTCCCGATGGTTAAATTTAATACTGATCGTCACAAACATAAACCCAGTTTTACTATTTTTAGTATGTTTTGTCAATTTAGCCAAAGGAGTAACGTTGTCACACTTGTGAGAGTTCTAAGCAGGAACAAAGATCTCTACATAGTTTCATTAAAACCAATTTTAAAATAAACTTGATATCATTGTGATAGATATCAATTTCGGTGGCAAAATGATATATGTCATGTAGTTGGCCAGCAATTCTAAAACCATTGAAAGAATATTTTGTATTCTAATAAAATATCTTTTCACTCTTCTTTCCACACGGTAATTGAATTTTAAAGACAAAGTTGAATTACTCAGTGTTTCCTTGGGTTCAAACAAAGTTATCAATATAAAGATACATGTTTGCTCATGTGAAGAATCTACATATATTTCGATATCAATTTTAGAATTGATTAATTTGAATTGAAAGACTTTACATATTAGTAATTAGGTTTTTTGTCTATATTTTCTAATGAGGTGTCTTTATCTTACAAGGATTTAATGGAGTAATGTTCTACATGTACATTCTATGTGAATTTGCACACGAACTCTCGGCACAAAATATCTGGAGATTGGTAAGTAGCAAGCGAACCATGCATTGCCAAGTGGTTTCATATGTATATTATCTCTTTAAATTGCTTTATTAAGTATAAAGGCAGTTATTTATTCATTATGTGACCCAGCTCCGCGGTCGAGTGATTAGACTTGAAATCACTGCAACCCCTTACAGGTTGAGCCCTGCTTGCCGACCATGTCTCTTTATATGAGAAAGCTGGCAATAGGAGTCTAGTATTGTTTCTTTACAGGAACGATAGAACGACAACATTCAACAGTGTTCATCTCGTGTACTTGTCTACCGTAGCAAACGTAGGCATACATATCTAGTATAACTACTATAATGATTCTTGTAAATGTTTTTCACGATAATCCTGAGTATTATGTTTCTCTATAGAATATGTTAGTTTTGGAACCAATGCGAACCCAGATCAGAAAGTGTACCATTAACCTCTGTACTGGATCCGTACTTTTACACCATCTTTTTTAGGGAAGCAGATCACGTTTAAGTATCGTATAGGCTTTATGAAAGATATTATTATTTGCAATATAAGTTACTTATTATTAATATAAGTTACTATAAAAAGGTTATAACATTGTTTTGGCACACAGATTTAGCTCATTATTTTGTCTAGGAAACAATTCAGTTATTACGACAAAAACTGTGACATTATATGAAAATTCACCATTTCAGATGCTGCAGAACGCACAGTATCATAGATTTGCGGCATCAACACATTACACTATGACAAAAGAGTTCTATTTCTTTCCAGGACTTACTTCATCGGGTAAACATGTAGTTGCATAAAAATAACACACAAATTATTGGTGTGTTGCATCGCCTTATTATTTCATTATACATTATATCAAAAATTCGTGTCAATACTTTACAGCGCCTTTTTACCTGATTACAGCGTTAGTCGATCTGATTTACCGGTCCGCATATACAGTATACAAGTAATTAGATTTGCAAAGCTATAGGCGTTCTCAAAGGTTATGATCAGGTTAGTTTGCTATAGCACTGACTTTAAGTATATCTTAGTGTTCATTTTGATGTATTTACGAAAATAAATTGGTCTTGCGCGGCGAATGTATTTTATCACATCTCAGAACATCGTGATTTCATAAAATAAATTACAGTTTTCCCTGACGAAATTGAGAAAATGGATCCCGCTGACATGCATCTGTACAAGAAAATGTTGGAATATGGTGAAGTAAAGACCTACAATATCCGGCTAATGTTTGTTGGTCTCTACGGGGCGGGAAAAACTAGCACGTCACGTCGCATAATGGGACAAGATATAGATGGTATATCTAGCACTGATGGAATAGATGTCCACACAGGCAGATGTAGAATAGATATCAGAAATAAGAAATGGAGAAATGTTGATGGTAATAAGCTGTTTAGTTTCTACGTTGTATAGTTGTGTAATGTGAGTACGAAGCTTCTCCGTGTATACGCTGTTGCCCAGTAATGATAAATTTATAAATTTTACAAACCTACAATGTATGACTTGGATAAGCATTCTCGTTATTGTTTCTAATTTAATCTAATTCAAGAATACTAAATCTTTCTATGGTTTCAGAAAGCGATAAAGAAATAAATTATTTACATTTTTATATGTAATGGAATACCTACCTGTGACACAATTTCCTCATTTTCCATTTTTTAAACGTATGATCAGTTTTTTTCTACTCAAATTATAGATCCTCACGATAACATGTCAAAGGAGCAATTAAGAAGTTTGCATCTTGCCGACGAACGATCACAAAGTCAAGTGCCGGACATTAAAAACCTTGAGAACAGAGAAATACAGATTGGCGAAGTAGGAAGCGAAAATGAGATTTCTGCAATGGATACAGAAGAACAAAATGTACCTGAACCAGTTCAAAGAACTAGGAGAAGTAGCAGCAAACGTTCATCGTCGGATGCTGATGATGAAACTTCTAGCCTTGCTTCTTCACAATCATCCGTATCTAGGCACTTTCAACGCCTTGGTGTAAGTGAGAGTCGACAACGAACACTTTGCGCTAATATTATAAATGTATATGTTCAAAGGCTGCAATAACAAATATAGAATACTTGGATCTACCATGTCTTATGAGATCATGAAATGTGATTCGATAAAACTATGTTCTACGCGCAAATAATACATGTTCTTATACATATCGCCATGTGGTTGCATGTCATAATTCCGTTCTTCAGGTACGTTCACTGTCAAGTTCGTTTTCATCAACGTCCAGTGATTTTGATTTTGAACTGATTGAGGAAGACATGATAACAAACACTGAATCAGAAAGCATGAAAAGAGCACGACATGTGTTCGAAATGAGACCTCGACACGACGAAGGTAAAGCGTATTAGTCTGGTTTTCGCTCACTTTAGCTTTGGATTTAAATTTGTCGTAGAAAATAAGTTTCAAAAAGCTTGTTTCGCCAAGTAAGCACAGCTGTTATGTAATACCTAGAAACAGTAAGAAAATTAACTACTCTGTGACTGCTTCAGTAAGGTGGATTGGTAGATAGGAACACTGGGCTGTTTTGTAGTTATTAGACTGACATAACGTTTAACGAATGCCTGAATACATGAATGTAACAACTAATTAGATAGTTAATACATTGCATTACTGTAATGCAATGATGCTTTTACAGGCGTGCAGTATCAGGAGGCTGCTGTTTCACTTTGGGACTTTGCTGGGCAGTTCGTGTATTATGCAACACATCAACTATTCTTCAGTCCGCGCTGTATATATTTGTTAATACTAAACATGGAAGATGACCTAGAGAAAACCTTGAAAGATTGGTATATGGATATTCGAGGAAGAGAATCTATTGAGACAAAAGGTAAGTTTTCTATATTTATCCCTTTCTAATTGTACTGTACTGTAATTGGTTACTGGTATTTCATCCGAAGTGTGATAAAATTCTCTTACAACCGGGTTTCCAACTTGTTCCTGAATAATTAGATAGGTGCTAGGTCCATAAGTTACTATACCTGTTTTCTATACCTTTATAAAGATGGAAGCACTGCCGAGCATTTGGGTGGCTTGCCAGCGAATAATCAAAGAGAATGATAGACGTTTATCGTAAGACATTTATAACAATGATTATTAACTTTTTAGTTGTAAGATGTACATGATTCCAACAACAACTATATTGATAAATTCTTTGTAAATGTTTTTTTTTCAGGTGGAATTAATTTTTGGTTGAGGTCAATATTGACGTATGCAAAGGGCTCTTCCTCAGGAGTGCCACCAATACTTCTTGTTGGAACACATAGCGATAAACTGAAAGGGGTATGATAATGTTGAATAAAGACATTCGTTAAACAAAATTGAACAATATTAGACACAAAGTCTCGAATGAAAATAGTGACGTTATAATCAGACTGTACTGTATATAAATCATATTCTGTATTTTATACTATCGACAACCGTACAGGCTGATAACATACTGTGGCCTTTTCATCTCGCTCATTCAATATCCCTTCACTGTTGATTTCAGAACCTGGAAGAGAAGCGAAAACTGGCGAAGAAGTACTTTAGCAAAATAAGAAGTATCTTTCAAGGGTCACCTCATGTAAATAATATTCGACATGAATATTTCCTGTTAGACAATACTAAGCAAGACACAGAAATAGAAAGATTAAAGGACACAGTTCTGTCGATAGCTGAAACAATGCCATACTGGGGAGAGTCTACCCCTGCAAAGTGGCTAGATTTGGAACAAGCTCTTGATGAGAAACGTAAACAAAAGTTGCCCTTCATAACGCTGAAACAGCTCCAACAAATAAACAGTACACTTGCAAGTCCAATTCAAGAAGACAAACAACTTCAACTGTTTCTTAAAGCCCACCATGAAACTGGATCAATTATATACTTTGGGGACTCCGAAAAACTGCAGCATGTGATCGTTTTGGAACCCCAGTGGATTATAAATGCATTTAAGAGTCTTATTGCGGCTACTGATTTCGGCAAGAAGTATGGCAAGTTACAATTCGAGTGGGAACAGTTCAACGAAACAGGCAGATTAACTTCAAAATTTGCGAGGCAGATCTGGGCATTAGACAACGAAAACAAATTTCTAGAAAATTCCGATATGCTATTGGATTTCTTAGAGAGGCTTGATATCATTGCTAGGGCATCTGTGTTGACAGAGGACGGACACGCGGTAAAGGCATTGGACTTTTATTATGTCCCTTGTATGTTGAAAGAGAGCCCACCAGAAAACCTGTTGAAGAAAGAGAAACAATCTGACGCATTCAGTACTCCAGTCGTGTGTTTAGACTTCAGCGATGGATTCATGCCTCCAGCTATCTTATATAGAGTTATAGCTCTGTGTATTGGAAAATGGCCAATTGCAAAGAACGGAAAGAAGATTCTAATGTTCTGTGGATGTGCAGTTTTTGAAGTTAACTTTGGAAAAGGGGAAAACCTTCACAGACTGTACGTATTTTCAAGACAGTCAAAGATAGGTATGCGAATAACAAGATACAGTTCGAGAAATGTAGGTATGGTTGATCCGAATATCTGCGACAGAGTTCGACGTTTCGTTACGTCTGTTGTAAAAAACGAATTCATGCGTTTCAATATTACCAAAAACGGAGCGGAGGAAAGGCATTTCGAGTACCAACTACAGTGCAAAGAAACTGAGGAAGGAGATATTCTTGACGAGGGACTGCATAGTGAAGCAGATCTTTTGAAAGCAATTAACACAGATTTCTTCTGTGCCGAACACTCTGACAGGGTAGATCCACACTCCCTGAAACCTGTAGGAATGTTGCATGAGTGGTTTTATGAAAAGGTAGTATTTTGAATTCTATAATTCAATGTTGCTAATTACATGTTATTTCAGCTAAACATGGTTGTTTCCAACTGTTCATAATATTCATATTATTTTTACTAAATATTGTAACGTTAGAGTTTGTGGTGTTTGTGCTGTAACATGTTTATCTATTACAGATACCACAAAACTTTCGTCTGGAGGACTATAGTGTCTTTGGTATGCATATTCTTAATTCTAAATTGTCTTTGGCAAAAAGTAGTTACATGTATTGTTAGTGAGCAAAACGTTTACATATTTTTACAACCTGTAACTTTGTATAACGGGTACAGACAGAAATGCTTCAAAACGCTCGAAAGAAATGAAATTATTACAGATTTTTACAATTATGCTAGCCATATAGTAACTTGAGCACGACTCACCAGTTGAAAGGCGTGCATATTCCGGATACCACAGTGAAACATGTTTCTAGCATGAGCACGCGTTATAAAAGACTTGAGCCATGTTCATTTGTTAAAAATGTACAATGTTTGCTAGCATATATTCAACCGAGTCCGGTTTAACCTTTGTAATGCTAAAATTGCAGTTAGTTGTGAAGCACCGTAAAATGTTGCTCTTGTCCTATATTTTAAATTAGATTAAGTAAGCGGATGAAATTCTAAAACTATCTTCTAAAGGCGTTACTAAGAGAAGCGTTTTGGAGGAGACGATTTTATCAGATTGTTGTAAAACCTTTTTTAGATTACAAATTGTTAATAAACCCATGACATTACTCTGAAGTATCTGAAGCAAACCGCAACAATGGAAATTAATGATGTGCAACATAGTTCATTTTATAATTACTTGCTAGTTTATAACCCGAAAATTATAGATACATGGACCAAAAGGCTACCAGAGGAACTTTTAAATGCAGCTGTGACAGTGCAAACGTTGTCGAAACTTACAGGTGCTATTGGAAACGACTGGAAAAAACTGATGGAAGTGCTGAAACTAAATGTATATTTTTTTATTTTAATATTTCTGCTTAATGTATTATGTATCTTCAGTAGTTTGCTATGCTATATTGCATTTAACTAATTGACATTAAGTAACTTACGGTTAAACAAGGATATTATATTGAAAATCATATTGTAATATTATAGAGCACATGAATTTTCAACAGTTTATCGGGCTTTGATTAGTAAGAAAAAAATATGTGGTGATACGATGTTTATGCCGTTACTAAATGGCTTTTATGATAATATTTGATACGTTTTTTTCAGAATGCCCTTGTAGATCAGATACAAATGAATTATGTGGACAACAAAAGACAGCAAAAGTTTTATGGCCTCTACCACTGGAAATCACAATGTGATAAGAAAGAAGTGAATGCATCAAATGGGTTGATGCTAGAAGCGCTCAGAATAGCAACAGCAAACGGACTTGACATTGATTTTGAGGAAGTCCAAAATGTCTTTGATGACTTACAAAAATGAGAAATGAAAACGATACAAAGCATTGAATGGATGAATTTATTAATTTCGCATGAAATTACACAGGTTTATGGTTTCTCTTGCAACGTAGTATGTACATTATCAAAAGCAATTGTTGTCAAAAGCCTATTTAAAAAGTCTCAAATTAGAGTTCCTCTTAGTAATTTCTTGCCATCGTTGAAGTTTTGATATTTTACCAAATGTTTCTTCATTTCATAATGGCTTCATTCTACCAACGAAACGTTGAACCTGTTGTAAGGTTAAATGTTTTTGAATATCGAAAAGGCTAAAGCGGATGTAAATTCAATCAAATGGGTATTGTTTCTCCATCAAATAGAACTTTGATGTGCTTTGTGTATGCAAACAGCATGTTTCTATTTTTCAAGATATTTGTAAGACCTTATGTAAAATGGTGTATACGAGTACAAGTAACTTGTGAGTTTTGTTTTACTATGCGTCTTTCATAACAGTAATTAGTATGATATAGATTCTGTTATGCATTTGTATTTAAGGTTGTTTTAGTTTTACTCTTTGCATGGCATAACATGATACTTATTATCCCCCGCCAAATGCGGAGGGATATTGTTTTGGCGTTGCCCGTCTGTCTGTCCGTGCGTCCGTCCGTCTGTCTGGAGTCATAACTCTAGAAGAAATGGATAGAATTTCATCAAACTTAAAATAAGTGTACAATAGCATAATGGCTCGGCGCACACACATCTTTCATCAAGATCGAATCAGTTATTGCCCTTAAATTGTTATTTTCTTATTTATTTTTATTTTATATATTTATCTAAAAATTTTGAATGCTATTTCTCTGAAACCGGTTATCAAAATTAAATTGTAATTGGCTCAAATAATTTAATAATCACTCCTTCTAATATCCACCCCCTGCACTTCTTAATTTTTCAGAAATGAAGTTCTAATATTCTAAATAAAGTTTTGGAGTTTTAATCTAATAGTACTGATTTAATTCAATTGATAAGAATTGAGTTCTGTATCACTGTGAGATGCTGAAAAAAGAAATTTCCCCTCAGAGATGAGGCCCGAATGGGGTGGTGAAATTTTTTAAATGCTTCTTTTCTTCTGAAAAGGCTTGTCAGAATATTATTATGTTTGACACAGATCAACTTTGTATTCTCTAACAACACAAAATTTAGGAACTGGATTTTTACAGAAATGAGGCCCTTAACGGGACGTAGTGCTTTTCTAATATAATTATTCTATATAGAAACTTAATAATTATTGTTGTCTGAAAGTTGTAGTACTGATGTATTGTAATTACAACAATTAAGTGCTTTATGGCTGTAACTTGAAACATAAAATATCACCTTAGAGATGAGGCCCCAGGGGGGTGGTGAATTTTTACAAAATCATTTCTGAAACAGGCAGACCAATAAACTTTTTCAGCTGTTTGCTTCATTTGGCGGGGATATAAATTAACTGAATTTGTTTGTTCATAATATTTTATTAATCATAGAAAATGAGATGTAAAATTGACCCATCGAGGGTCTTTTTCTTTTGTTTTTTGTTTTTACTGTTAATGTACCTTTTTATAGCAGAATGAACAGTATAATAACCATGTATATGTGTTTGTCTGTATTTTGGAATACTTGACTATACATTGTATTGTTAATAAGAATAGATACCTGTTAATAAAACCTTTTGAATATAACCGGGTTTTAATCATACTTAGTTGGCCAAATTACAATATGCAAAACTACGCTTTATACGAAAAAGCGCTGCCAACTCTTACCAAAACACTGCGTCCGTACAGTAAGACTACAAACAGATTCTTCCTGCTTGACTTTATCAAAAACCAACGAGGGACGAAGGGATGAACAGCGGTCAAATGTCTTATTACCAAGCCCCTGTGTGAAATATAAGGCGATGAACCTAAAACTTATCATTTGCACATTGTGTAAGTGTTCTTTTAACTGCATCTCTTGATTTATAGTAGACCCCTATTGTATGGTACATTTGTTGACACCACGTGTGACAGGAAGGTAGCTAGGATCTACGAAAGCTTAAGATATTGACATTAACTGAAAAAGTCTTCATTAACAAAATAGCTTGAATATAGTGTCATTCAATCTAACTGCTCATTTTAACAGCAATAATATATCTTTGTAGGACCAGATTGACTGTGAAAACGCATCTGAGGTGAGGCAAGATATGTTGTTAAAACAAAAATGTTCGTGTAGTGTCTGGTACTGATACAATTATTTGTTAAACTTAATCGTCTGAGAGTACGTATTAAATAAAACAATGCAATATAAAGTAGCAAGTCCATTATAGCGCTATCTATGGACTAAACTATTAAAACAGTACCAATAACTTACACTATTGTTAGTCCGATTCAGCAGCGCGTACAGAGTATACGTCAGATCAACAGTTTGTACTTCAAAGGCACATACACGCTAGAATACAGTAAATTATGTTTCATTTTGCCATAAACAACGAGGGAAACGATATGCAGTCAACATGACGTCACATTGTGCCGCATGCCATTAAATAAATATTCGGCGCGTATAACTTAACCCTTTGCATGTATATAGTTTTTGTAATTATTGTCATGTTAGAATCAAAATAACATCGTTTTCGTCCTGATCCGTAGTTATAACCCACTCATGCCTCCGGCCTTCGTGGTTAATTATATCCGGCCTGAGTAACTAAGTAGACTCCAAATCATTATCTATTAGACGATGAACACCGCTGAACACCGCTGGTACGGATGCTATTTAATAATTATCCGAAAGGGGTTTTCAAACTTACTATATTGAATTATTGACCGGATGAAGCTTAAAACACAACGGCTGCTTCGAAACTATTTAAGAAATGAGTTTTACTGAATCATTTTTCTTGTAGAACAAAAAAATAGATTTTCAGTTTTTTATAAGACATAAAAATAAATGTTTGTTTACAGATTTCTTCGATATTCAATGAGAATGAACCTGGTTATTGTTCTTATAGTTAAAACTATGATCATGCTCATTATTATGCTCATTATTATACGAGTATAAATCAAATATAAATGTCTTTCTTAACGTAATGATGATCACTTTGAACGGCAATATCACTTTAGTATTTAGCTATGTTTTCTCATAGTTTGAAGAATCATTCTCCAGCGTGTAGGTCCGGCTGGTCTTGTCTTCTGTGTTTGATAGTATTTAGGGGAGTACTTCATGTATTTTGTCCTCTAAAAGTTATTTGGAAATACTTTTTCCACTCTGAACGGGAATCGACTGCAAAAGGGATAGACATATGACATTTATTTAATTCTTTACGACAGTCTTTATGAAGTTTTCTTTACACCCTTTAACTAGACAGACAAAGCTGAAATCATTGAAATCTATGAAAACGCTTGTATTCATTCCTTATGCAGTCGTTGATATGTAGTAAAGATAATATGGTTAGTCGCTTAGAGATAAAATCTAAGAAAGGTACAAACACAAGACTTCAAAAATAGCCCAGAGAAAATAAATCAGAAAGTTTTGCCTCGACCATTTACTTTTTGTCAGAGCCAGAAACATAATGACATGGAAAGTTTGCAAATCTGCTGTTTGACAAAAACCTTCTAGACAGTCAAATATATTTTTGTGGGGTGCTGGTATGTTGAATAAGAAGGCAGTACTGGCTATATTGTTGGAAACTATATTGGCAAAATACCGCTATGTGTAATTAAACTGTGTTCCATTTATGAAAAGGCAAACGTTGACAATATACTTCACAAACTATATGTGTATCGCTTGAATATACTTAGTCAAACTAGTAGTCAGTTTATCTCGCCGCACATGAGATAAGAATTTACTTGAAAGAACACATGAAAGCGCATATTTATATGTCAACATATTGATATATTTATCATTTTCAACAAAACGTTAAACCTCGTGTGATATAATTTCGAAAATTTCGACAACGGTGGCTATCCGTGCAAGTATCCGAGCTGTGTTCTATACGTAATTTAAGGCACGTCTTTTAAAACTCCCTTTTTCAAAGTAAAGTGTCTTTGTGAATATCGTGAAAAAAGCAAGCTATAAACCAATATTTATATAATTTTCGTACTACCTGTATTAGATTTCCATACAGCTTTCTTAAAATTAAATTATATCTCAAAAGGCGAATTTAAATCAGAGAGAAGCTACTATAAAATTAATGTTCAATTTAATTACTTTATGAAACCCAATAACGGTAAAAACATTAACGGGTTTGTAAAGACGTATCCCACTGTTATTGTTTACAAAACTCTTAGCGTTATCGTGGCAACAAAGGTTAATCGAAGTTTAAAGATTATTCAGAATATTTCATTTCATAACTAATTCTTATGAACCTGATTGAAATGAATAAGTTTTGAAAAATTTAACAATTATAGCGAATTCCCTTACCATTGTGAATATCCCATCGCCTGATGCTATCATATCCAAATCCTCTTTTTGGGTTGGCAAGAAAGATCACTAGTTTGACGATAAATATTGATTATCATTTTCAAAACTCTATTGCTAATTTCATTACATTACAGTGTCTATTCAATAGCTCTTGTCGATTTATGTCGACCATGGTATAAATGCAACAAACTGAAAAACGATTTAGAAGAAAAGGTGACCAAAATATATGTACAATAATGCGCTATATTTTACACCTGTAATTTTCATTTAAATAGATTTTCATAGAATTGAGTGCAGTACAAGAAAAAAGTGAATTACAGTTGAACTTGGATGTGCCTGATTGTGTATCTGTGTCAGATCTTTTCAATACTTTTTGCGGCCATCTTGGAGTTCGACCAATCGGCCCCAGTATGGGAATTAAGTTGACTTCTTCCTAAAAGTACATACATTGTAGATTTGATACAAATGATACAAATTGTTTTCGTGCTAACAAGTGTTAATAAGTAGACATTTGCGACAGTATAACACTTAAATCAAAGTTTGTTGTAAATAAAGCTAAACAAACACGAATGACGGGTAGAATTACAAGAGTCAATAAATAGTTGTAAAATGATCTGTCGGTAATCTGATCATTTTTAGTTTCCTGTTTTCTCTGTTTATATTTCAAAGCCAATCGTATTATACAAGCGTGATCAAATTAGTTTCCTGTTTAGTTAAGTTTACATTAAAAGTGACACTTTTGAGAAATTAAACATGGATTTTACGATCCCTCTGACGAAACTTGATGGGACCCCAATCCGTATGGAGCACCTCGGTATGTTGTGTGTTTAACAAAATCTTATAAATATTTTTACAAGAAGGAAAGACTATTTTTCATCGCATGTATATAGTCAATATGTACACGTATAATACTTATCCTAGCTTTTGTAAACTTTGTAGATCAAGCGTTTGATTAGTGGGTTCATACAGATCGAAGAGTTGTTATTAAACATTGTGCACCAGATAGTTTGATGGCAGAACAGATGAAAGCGACAGAACAGGTGTGACCTATTGATTTTGCTTCAGCTTCCTTATTAGTAAGATTTGCAAGTTCTGCCCCTTGATACTATTTAAAATGAAATCATACTTTGGAACATTTTAACTCACCTGCAGGAAGTGCTCAATGTGAGTTATTGTGATCGTCTGGTATCCGTCGTTTGTTATCCGTCGTCTGTTTGTCTGTATAAATCTATGTCGAGTATGAACACAGGCCAACTGGGGTAAAAACAATAGGGCACTGTGTCAAATCAGAAGAAAAAAAAATGTGTATGCAATAGAGGTTGCATCTTTCACTGGATCTTCATGAAACTTTGTCAGTACGATATGAATATGGGTTATCTGGGGGTAACACACTAGGTCACGGGGTCAAAAAATAGGAAAACATTGTGTACCCAATAAAGGTTGCAGTTTTCATTGAACCTTCATGATTCACAGTCAATATGATTGTCTTGATGTTATCTAGGTTGAGTATGAATATGGGTTACCTGGGGTCAAAAACTAGGTTACGGGGTCAATTCATAGAAAACCCTTGTGCATGCAGTAGAGGTTGCATATTTTTATTGAATCTTAATAAAAATGTGTCAGAATGACTATTTTAATAAATTCTAGATTGAATTTGCATATGTGTCATTTGGGGGCAAAACTATGTCACACGTTCAAATCATAGAAAAACAGTATGTTCGCAATATAAATTGCATTTTATTGGAAATTCATTAAACTTGGTTAGTATGATTGACTGAATGACTGTAGGTCAAGTTCGAATATGGGTCATGCGAGGTCAGAAATTAGGTCATCCAGTTTTAACCACCCTTGTGTATGCCATACAGGTGACATTGGCCACTCAATTATTATAAAAATTTGCCAAATGTTTCTATGGATCATATGGGATTAAAAAAAAATAATAAAGGTCACCAGATAAATCCGACGAAATCCTTGTTGGTACTCTAGAAGTCACTTTATATAGCCAATCATCATGTTAACTGGTCAGAGGGTTTGTCTATTCATGGTCAAGCAGAATGTTTGTGTTTACGATATACAGTTGTGGGTTTAAGTTTGGTCGCATATTGTCATAAGTAGGTCTCATGTGAGCGATATAGGGTCATCTTGGCCATCTTGTTTAAATGTTTACTTTAAAATCAATAATTTTTAAAATCAGTTCATTTAAATACAATAATATGGTTATATTGTACCAGGTTTATCCCATCACACGATACGTTAGAGGCAGAGTTCTTCTACTGTCTAATGCAAGGTACCAAGCTCTGAGGGTTCTAAAAGACCTCTTCACGCAGATGAACTATATCATCAGAATAGAGACAGGAAAGTCAGCAGACGTAAGTCTATATTATAATTATGTTTGTAATTTTGATATGTGATAACAATGCTTACAATAATAAATGTAATCATTGAAGTATGCATTAATGATATAGATGATGTTAATCATTATTATCAATGGTGCGTATTGGGATGATGATAATAGTATTGAATAACAATAAATTAAACATGTTCACAATGTTAATGTATCTAAATATTTTCTGAAGAAGTCTAACATAGACAATGTTTGTGGCGTTTCTATATGTTCTCAATAGTAACAATAATGCTGAAATGGCTTCTATCTACAACAAATACTGTGTAACACGAAACTTTGACTCGGCTTTTTAAAATTTTATGTTGATGTTCTTTTTTTTCTTTTAGGATATTCGAAATATTATCGAAAATGAGGCAAACAATGAAGACAACAGGTATGTCGATTCATTTGTGGTCATCATATTTGGTACACCAGACAATTTCACATTTGACTACATCCCTACAAGTCTAAACAATGAGAGCGCACCTTTACTGAAAGGCAAGCCAAAGCTGTTATATGTCATTGGTGAGCATGTATTTTTCTCTTTGTTACTTCCATTTCAATGAGTTGAATATGACCATAATGCAATAATACGTCGATTAGTTCTATTAATTACGGCTACATTTACTTCTCAGGCGACGATAGCGTCGTAAGCCAGATAGAAGACGCAGGAAACAACAATAGTGACCCAGACTTTTTGTCAGTCTCAACAGGTACCCGTTTTATATGACAAATCATTATTGATAAGTTTCGTTCAGTTATTGTAAGATCAATTTAGTTACGTAAATATTGTTTCTTAACTTTGTTCACTGGATAACAAAGCATAAAAACGAAACATGCCTATATACTCAATCTCGAAACACGTCCCGATAGTTCAATTTGAAACTGAATGGAGAGGTGTATATGAATTGTATGCATCAATTGGTACGGTGTGTTACTGTTTGCATCATTATGTTTCTAATGAACGAACTGTGAATTTTGCTCGAATATAGTGTTTATTCAACACGTTATGTCTAAGAAAAGTTTTTAATGCACATCCATTATGAAAACATGACTCGTCACATTTCTTCTAGTTTCTGCTTTTTTGATTTTTTAAGTTTATCATGGTATAGTCATTCGATATCGATTATAAATTTAGGCAAAGGGATAACGTTGTCAAGCATGTTATAGATTTAAATTAAAACAATACTAGCGTATGAAGTGATTATTAAACATGAAACTTAATTTCCATAAGCCATTTTTAATATAAAATTGATATCATTGTAGAGGGTTATGAAAATGGATTGAAATCCAGTATTGATACTTAGCGGGTAACACGTGTAGATAATATTATTGTAATATCAATAAAAACATTTTGTATTTTAACAAAAAGTATTATTTAATTCTTCTGTTCACAAAGTAAAACAATTTATATACAAAGTTGAATCCTCAGCATGTGCTTGGGTTCATTCAACGCTGTTAATGAAAAGATACATTTTTGTTTATGTGTAGAATTTACGTACAAGTATATTGTTTCATATTTCTGTATCATTTCAGAATAAAATTGATTTGAATTGAAAGACTGTCCATATGTTTTATTTTTCTAGGTTTTTTTTTCTAAATGACGTGTCTTTATCTTACAAGGTTTTAATGGAGTTCTGTTCTACATGTATATTCTAAGTGAATTTGCACACGAACTCTCAGCACAAAATATCTGGAGATTGGTAAGTAGCAAGCGAACTATGCAAGTAGTTTTATGCACATAATATATCTTAGAGTTGCTTTATTAAACTAAATCATATAGGCAATTCATCATGTTGCACTATATCTCACGTGTAAGAGCCTACCATAGCAAACGTAGGAATAAATGTTAACGTATAACTACTGCAATGATTCTTGTAAATGTTTCTTATAAAAGTTCACTGTATCATGCATCTCTGTACAGTCTTTAAGTTTTGGGACCAATGCGAACCCAGATAATCACGTTCATCTTCAACCTTTGGTCTGGATCCGTACTTTCTGTCTTAGGTTTTGTAAAAGACATACATACATTTTGTACTTGTTTATATGTACAGTTACTGTTAAAATGATATAGCATTTTTTGTGTAAAGCAAGCTTCTTTGTCTTCGATTATTACGATACAAACTGTCTATGACTATGTGAATTTTCACCATTTCAGATGTTGCAGAACGCACAATATCACAGATTTGCAGCGTCAACACATTATACTATGACAAAGGAGTTCTATTTCTTTCCAGGACTTACTTCATCGGGTAAATATGTAGTTGCGTAAAAATAATACACAAATGTTGGGTGTGTTGCATCGCCTAATTATTTCACTATAATTTATTCATTATATCAAAGACACGTGTAAATACTTTATAGCGCTCTTTTACCTGACAAAATATAAGTCGATCTGATCCGTCCGCATATACAGTATACCAGTAACTAGAATTGCAAAACTATAGACATTCTCAAAGATTAGAATAGCATTGAATCTAACTTCAGTTATTGTTATTAATACATAGGATAATTGTTGATTTTGGAGTAATATCACGTCAAAATTTAGAGAGGGCACTAGAAATGAAATTTTCACAAAAAGGGGCAGCCACGAGTGAAAATAACTACTTTTGGTGTTCGCAAGTGAAATTATCACGATATAACATCGATACCAACAAGTTTTTCTACTTCTTTTATGTCTCAAACTCTAATTTTGTTGAGTTTGTTAAAATAAAATGTCAAAAGTCGCTGAAAACGTCATCAGAAAGCATAATAAACATGACGTCATTTTAACGGCATCATCACCGTATGGTTTCTGGCATTCATTACGCTAGATATACATATTGACCTTAATCCGGGAAAATTTTCACTGAGTGGACAGTGAGTTTATTGGAATATAAGCCAACGTTATATTTTGGTGACGACCAAACAAAATAACATACATGTATCTATAAACTTTTTAAGAAATGTTAACTTAAATATCAACAACACAATAACAGTTTTCCCTGACGAAATTGAGAAAATGGATCCTGCTGACATGCATCTGTACAAGAAAATGTTGGAATATGGTGAAGTGAAGACCTACAATATTCGTCTAATGTTTGTTGGTCTTTACGGGGCGGGAAAAACTAGCACGTCACGTCGAATTATGGGACAAGATATAAATGGTATATCTAGCACTGACGGAATAGATGTTCATACAGGCAGATGTAGAATAGATATCAGAAATAAGAAATGGAGAAATATTGATGGTAATAAGTTGTTAAAGCTTTAAATTATACGTTGTATAGTAGTGTCTTGTGTGTACGAACCTTCCGATACGTCGTGGCCAATTAATGATAAATTTATCAATTTTCCAAACGTTTGACTTGAATAAGCATTTTCGTAATAGTTACTTTCAAATTAAAAGTAATAAATATGTATATGGCTTGAGAAAGTGATAACGAAATTAAATATTTACATGTTTATTCAGTATAGGAGTAAGGCAATACCTACTTGTGACACAATTTCCTCATTTTCCATTTTAAAATTGAATTATCACATTTTATCCTGCAAACTTTACAGATCCTCGTGATAGCATGTCAAAGGAGCAACTAAGAAGTTTGCATCTTGCCGACGAACGATCACAAAGTCAAGTACCTGACATCAAAAACCTTGAATATGAGATATTGAACAGAGAAAATCAGGTTGTCGAAGTAGAAAGCGAAAAGGACAGTTCTGCAATAAATACAGAAGAAACGAACACACCTGAACTAGTTCAAAGAACTAGTAGATGTAGTAGCAAACGTTCATCATCTGATGCCGGTTTTGATGATGATGCTTCTAGCCTTGATTCGTCACAACCATCCGTTTCTAGGCACTTTCAACGCCATGGTGTAAGTAAGAATCGACAACAAATACTTTGCGCTAATATCATACATATACAAATGTACGTACATGTATATGTTCAAATCCTGCAATAGCAAATATAGAATACTTACCTAGCTTATGTGATGAGCCCTGGTATTGTATAGGCACCGGGTATGAGTATTGTTGCCTTCTGAAACTTTATAACACGAATCTAGTGAGTCCATTTTACTGTGTGTCAATTTAAAACAATAACTGAGATTCTTGATAAAACGCAATGACATATCGCCAAGTGATTGTATGTTTTTATTCTGTTTTTCAGGTACGTACACTGTCAAGCTCGTTTTTACCAACGTCCAGTGATTCTGATTTTGAACTGATTGAGGAAGACATGCGAACAAACAGCAAATCTGATAGCATGAAAAGAGCTAGACATGTGCTCGAAATGCGATCTCGACATGGCGAAGGTAAACTGTGTTATTCCAGTTTTTGTTCACTTCAGCTTTGATTGAAATCTGTCGAATAAAATAACTTTCGGAAACCTTGTTTCACCATGTAAACCACAGCTGCAATGTGCATACGAAGAAAAATACTCTCTGACTGTGTAGTAGGTTTATCGAATATCTAAATATATAACAATTTACGGTGCATTGAATCAGATATGTTTACAGGCGTACAGTATCAGGAGGCTGCTGTTTCACTTTGGGACTTTGCTGGGCAGTTCGTGTATTATGCAACGCATCAACTGTTCTTCAGTCCGCGCTGTATATATTTATTAATACTAAACATGGAGGACGACCTAGAGAAAACCTTGAAAGATTGGTATATGGATATCCGAGGAAGAGAATCTATTGAGACAAAGGGTAAGTTTTTTATGTATTCATCTCGTTGTTTTTGAATGCAAACTTTAATAGGTTACTATTACTTCATCTGAAGTATTATATTGTGATAAAATCCTCTTATAACCGGGTTTCCAACTTGGTCCTGAATATTGAGATAGGTGCTAGGTCCATAAGTTCTAAACCTTTATCAAGATGGAAGCATTGCCTAGCGTTCCGTAGGGATTCGAGCTTGCAAGCGAAAAAATAGAAAGAATTATAGACATTTCTCGTTAGACATTTAAAACAGTGATTATTAACTATTTAGTTGTAAGGTGTACATGAATGCAACAACAACTACATTAAAAAGTCTTTGTAAATGTTGTTCTTTTTTTTCAGGTGGAATTAATTTTTGGTTGAGGTCAATCTTGACATATGCAAAGGGCTCTTCCTCAGGAGTGCCACCAATACTACTTGTTGGAACACATAGCGATAAACTGAAAGGGGTATGATAATGTTAAATAAAGATATTCGTTAATCGAAATTGAACAAAATAAGACAGAAATACTCGAACAAAAATAGTGACATTACAATCAGACTGTACTGTATCTTATACTATCGACAACCGTAATACAGGCTGATAACATACTAAGTAAATCAGTGGCCTTTTCATCTCGCTTATTCAATATCCCTTCACTGTTGATTTCAGAGCCAGGAAGAGAAACGAAAACTGGCGAAGAAGTATTTTAGCAAAATAAGAAGTATCTTTCAAGGGTCACCTCATGTAAATAATATTCGGCATGAATATTTCCTGTTAGACAACACTAAGCAAGACATAGAAATAGAAAGACTTAAGGACACAGTTCTGTCGATAGCTGAAACAATGCCATACTGGGGAGAGTCTACTCCTGCAAAGTGGCTAGATTTGGAGCAAGCTCTTGATGAGAAACGTAAACAAAAGTTGCCCTTCATAACGCTGAAACAGCTCCAACAAATAAACAGTGCACTTGCAAGTCCAATTCAAGAAGACAAACAACTTCAACTTTTTCTTAAAGCCCACCATGAAACTGGATCAATTATATACTTTGGGGACTCCGAAAAACTGCAGCATGTCATCGTTTTGGAACCCCAGTGGATTATAAATGCATTTAAGAGTCTTATAGGGTCTACTGATTTCGGCAAGAAGTATGGCAAGTTACAATTCGAGTGGGAACAGTTCAACGAAACAGGCAGATTAACTTTAAGATTCGCGAGGCAGATCTGGGCATTACACAACGAAAACAACTTTCTAGTAAATTCCGATATGCTGTTGGATTTTTTAGAGAGGCTTGATATTATTGCTAGGGCATCTGTGTTGACAGAGGACGGAAACGCGGTAAAGGCATTGGACTTTTATTATGTCCCTTGTATGTTGAAAGAGAGCCTACCAGAAAACCTGTTGAAGAAAGAGAAACAAGATGGGGAATTCAGTACTCCAGTCGTGTGTTTAGACTTCAGCGATGGATTCATGCCTCCAGCTATTTTCTATAAAGTTATTGCTCTGTGTATTGGAAAATGGCCAATTGCAAAGAACGGAAAAAAGATTTTAATGTTCTGCGGATGTGCAGTTTTTGAAGTTAACTTTGGAAAAGGGGAGAACCTTCACAGACTTTATGTATTTTCAAGACAATCAAAGATAGGTTTGCGAATAACAAGATACAGCTCGAGGAAGCTAGGTATGGTTGATCCGAATATCTGCGACAGAGTTCGACGTTTCGTTGCGTCTGCTGTAAAAAACGAATACATGCGTTTCAGTATTACCCAGAACGGAGGAAAGGCATTTCGAGTACCAACTACAGTGCAAAGAAACTGAGGAAGAAGATATTCTTGACGAGGGACTACATAATAAAGAAGATCTTTTGAAAGCAATTAACACGGATTTCTTCTGTGCGGAACACTCTGACAGGGTAGATCCACACTCTCTGAAACCTGTGGGAATGTTGCATGAGTGGTTTTATGAAAAGGTAGTATTTTGAGAGAATGAAGAATGGTACATTGTTTTTTTTCTATAATTCAATGTTACTAATTTATTTGCATACATGTTATGTCAGGTAAAAGTATTGTTTCCAACTGTTGTCCACACTTGTATTCTTTATACTTAAATATTGTAACATTGGAGTTTGTGGTGTTTGTGCTTTAACATGTTTATCTATTGCAGATACCAAAACACTTTCGTCTGGAGGACCATAGTGTATTTGGTATGCATATTCTTGCCAGTTACTAAATTATCTATGTAACAAGTACTTACATGTATTATTAGTGAGCAAAATACATATATATATAATTTACATATTTTTACTACCTGTAACTTTGGTGTGCACAAAACATGGATACATTGTGGAGGTATTTACTTAAACTTTATAACTTGTGCAGGCAGAGACGCTTCAAAACGCGATAACAGAGTTGTACAATTGACTCTAGCCCTATAGTAACCTGAGCGCGACTCACCATTTGAAAGGCGTACATATACCGGATACCACAATTGAACATGTTTCCAGTATGAGCACGCATTATAAAGGGTGTGCCGAAATTGAGCCACTTTCCATTGTCGAAAATGTACAATGTTGCTCGCCATATATTCAACCGAGTACGGTTTAAGCATTGTAATGCTAAAATTGTAGTTTATTGTGCAACACCGTAAAATACTCTATATTCCAGGCAGTTGCTCCTGTCCTTTAGTATAAATTTGAATAGGTAAGCAAATGAAATTCTAAAACCTTTTTTAGATTGCAATTTGTTAACAAAACAATGGCTTAAGGCAGAAAAATATCTGAAGCAAACCGCAACAATGAAAGTTAATGATGTGCAACATAGTGTCTTTTATATTCGCTAATTTATAACCCTAAAATTATAGATACATGGATCAAAAGACTACCAGAGGAACTTTTAAATGCAGCTGTGACAGTGCAAACTTTGTCGAAACTTACAGGTGCTGTTGGAAACGATTGGAAAAAACTGATGGAAGTGCTGAAACTAAATGTATTTTGTCTTTAATTTTAATATTTCTGCTTAATGTATTGTACCTTTAGTTGTTGGCTATGCTATATTGTATTTAACTGATTGAAATAAACTAACTTACGGTAAAATAAGGATATTATATGGAAAAGCATATTGTAATTTTATAGAGCACATGAATTTTCAACAGTTTATTGGCTTTGATTAGTAACAATTTATAAGTGGTGGTACGATGTTTATGCCAGTACTAAATGGCTTGTATGATAATAACTGATACATTATTTTCAGAACGCTCTTGTCGATCAGATACAAATGAATTATGTAGACAACAAAAGACAGCAAAAGTTTTATGGCCTCTACCACTGGAAATCACAATGTGATAAGAAAGAAGTGAATGCATCAAATGGGTTGCTGCTGGAAGCGCTCAGAATAGCAACAGCAAACGGACTTGACATTGATTTTGAGGAAGTCCAAAATGTCTTTGATGACTTACAAAAAATTAGAAATGAAAACTATGCAAATTATTGAGCGGATGAATCATGTAATCGCTTATGAAATTGCACAGGTTTATTGTTTCTCTTGCAACATTGTCTTCATATTATAAAAGCAATTGTTGTCAAAAGCCATTTAAAAAGTCTCTCAAGTTTCCATGAAATATGAATATGAAGACAAAAATGTTTAGAGTTCCTGTTTGTAATTTCTTGCCATCTTTGAAGTGTTGATATTTTACCAAATGTTTCTTCATTTCATAATGGCTTAATTCTACCAAGGGAACGTTGAACCTGTTGTAAAATCAAACATATTAGTATATCAAAAAGGCTAAAGCGGATGTAAATTCAATCAAATGGCCATTGTTTCTCCATTGAATATAAAAGGTCTCATCAACTCTATGCATTGAATTAAGACTATGGACCTTAAAATCATATACATACAAACAAGCGTCTGTTAAAGGTACCGAGTAACTGAAACGAGCTAAATTTCATTATATTTGTAAAATTCATGATATGTTGTTTTTGTTTTACTCCTTGCATGGCATAACCTGGTACTTAATCATACTATTTTTAATTATAGAATATGGTATGTAACATTTGACCGATCGAAAGTCTTTGTTTTTTGCTGTTAATGTAGCTATTTATAGCAGAATGGACAGTAGAATAACCATGTAGATGTTTTTGTCTGTATCTTTAATTATTTACTGTATTGCAATAAGAGTAGATATCAGATAACAAAGTCTTTGGTCTATGAAGGGGTTTTAACTATACTTTGTTGGCCAAATTACAGTGTGCAAAACTATATTTCATACGAATGATTCCTGCCAAGTCTTACCAAAACCCAGTGTCCATACAGTAAGAATACATACAGATGCTTCGTGCTAGATTTTATCAAAACGCAGCGAGGAACGAAGAGATGAACTGCGGACAAATTTTTAATTACCAATTCCTTGTGTCCTTGAAATTAAAGTAAGTTAACCCAAATTATCATTTGCACCAAAGAAAAGGTAAAAGAAAAGGCATCAATAATGATGATACAGTAAACTCCGTTTATAACGAATCCGGATATAGCGAAATTCCGGATATAAGGAATGAATTTTCTCCGTCCAAGTTTTTTTCTTTCTATATTTTATATGAAAATGTTATGTAGATATAACAAACTTCGGATATAAGAAACAAATTTAGATGGTCCCAATTACATCGTTATAAACGGAGTTAACTGTAAATAGCAAATATTTAGGGGAGACTGGACACTCTGTGACAAAATTCAAACTAGGACAACATACATGAACTTTAGCAGTCTTAGTAAATCTACACAAAGTCAGGTACTGATATATAAATTACTATGATCCTTTACATTGTGAAATTATGCTAGATGAGAAGTTAAGTTTAAGAATCATAACTCAATTATGATCGAATTATGTCCCTGTGTTTTTTTGTGTTTTTTTTTTTCGCTTGTCTGCAATGTCACAGATACAAATTTCATGCAAATGATTTGAAACTTGTTTAGTTTTAATCAGCTACAGCAGAACATGTGTGAATGCTCAGGGGGCAACCATCCATATTAAAACATGTATGGTCCTACCAATGCACTTGTTTTTGCAAATGATATTGAATAAGAAATTAGAATTATATGGCAACTGCATTTACACAATAAAACTTCATACGATTGAGTTAGGGTACTGCTGCATACACTTGGGTATTCTAGGATAGTGTCCGTAGGTGCTCCAATTTCAGCGTCCGAGAGTACTCCAGTCACCCCACACTAACTTAAAAAACTAGCAATTCTTTCTATCATAAATTAAAGTTAACATTTTCTATCTATCTATCTTGTTATACTGCCTCACACCTCTCACGAGTATTATGGGCAGGGTGCACGCCGGGTGTTAATAAAAGATAAAACTACTGCAAGATAGCTCCTACAGTCAAGAGAAACAAGACGGTTAAAACTGTTAAAATAGTAAAAGAGTAAAAGGGTTAAAAACAACTGTTGTATGACTAATAATTGATTTGGGCCACTGCCTGCTTGAATGATTCAAGATCAGGCAGGATCGCAATATGTGTGGGTAATCTATTTCACAGGACTGTGGTATGGGGGAAAAAGAGTACTTAAAGAAGTCCGAATTTGCATGGGTTTGGCGGAGACTAAGGGGGTGCATATGTCTTGTTAACCTGTTTGGGACTTCTAGGTAACTGGGCAGGGAGATTGCTACAAGATTGTAGTATATTTTGTAAAACATAACCAATTTGGAGGCTTGACGCCTGTTCTCAAGGGTGCTCCATCCAAGGGTGTTCTGCAGGTCTGTCACACTGGTATCTCTGGAATAATCATTTTTTACCCATCTGATTGTGCGTCGCTGGACCATCTCCAGCTTGTGAATATTAACCTGGTGTGTGGTGACCATACAGATGATGCATACTCTAGTTGTGGTCTGACTAATGTTTTGTAAGAGAGTGATTTGATATTTTCATGTTTTGTTTTAATGTTACGTTTGAGAAAGCCTAGTGTTCTGTTTGCATTTGTTGTTATTCTTGAGATGTGTGTATTCCAGCTGAGATCTTGGTTGATGTCTACACCAAGGTATTTTGCATCCTTAGCTGGTGAGAGTGTTTGACCATGAAGCTTATATGGGAACTGGATAGGTTTTCTACTACGTGTGATATGGAGGACCTGACATTTACTAGGGTTAAATTCCATGTCCCACAGTTTTTCCCACGTTTCTAGCTTAGAGAGATCATTTTGTAACCTTTGACAATCAGAGAGGCAAGTAACTGCAAGGTAAACGGCAGTGTCATCGGCAAAAAGCCGCACCTGGGAGGTAACCGTGTCAGGGAGATCATTTATATAGAGTAGGAACAACAGAGGTCCTAGGACAGAGCCCTGGGGGACCCCAGATGTAACAGGGACTTGATCAGACGTGCAACCGTTAACCACTACTGACTGAGATCTACCTATTAAAAAGGACCGGATCCAAGACACAGTTTGACTGGAGACACCATGCTCTTGGAGTTTAAGTAATAATTTAAGATGGTTGACTTTGTCGAAGGCTTTACTAAAATCAAGTAGGACAAGGTCGGTCTGTTTACCTGAGGAAAGGTTTTTGGATATTTCATCAACTAGCTCAATGAGCTGAGTCTCACAGGACCGTCTTTCACGGAACCCATGTTGCAGCTCATAAAGTATGTTGTGTTTTGAGAGATGTGTGGATAGGCTAGATGCAATTATGTGTTCTAGGAGTTTACATAGAATACAAGTTAGCGATATGGGTCTGTAGTTAGCAGGGTCACTAGTATCACCTTTTTTGAATAGTGGAGCGACATTTGCCTTCGTCCAATCGGATGGGAGTTGACCAGTATTAAGGGATCTTTTAAAGATTAGTGATACTATGTCAAGGATCTCATGGCGGAGCTCCTTCAAGACAATGGGCTTAATCATATCTGGGCCAGCAGCCTTATCCACTTTTAGGTTTTGGAGTAATTTCAGGACGCCGTTGGGGTCAATTTCAATGTTGGGCATTGTAGGGTATTTCCTTTTTCCTAGGGAAGTCCTGCAAAGCTGGGACAGAGACAAGGGAGAAACACCTGAAAAAACAGACTGGAATTGTTTATGCAGAATATTTGCTTGACCAAGGTTTTCTGAGGTGATTTTACCATTTGTCTGATCTTTTAACGGTGCAATACCTTGGTTATCTTGTCTGGCATTTTTTATAAGTGAGTAGAGGCGCTTGGTATTGAATTTATTAGTGTTTGTGTTTTCTGAATGTTGAATGTCTAGTATGTTTTCAATATATGTCTCATGTGCTTTCTTAATTTTTTGCTGGATGAGGTGTTTAATAGTTCTGAATTTGCTAATGTACTGATTTTGACCTTTGTGTAGTTTAACCTTTTGGTAGAGTTTGTCCCTTTTTCTTATCAATCTTTTTATATCTTGTGTAATCCATGGGAGACTTTTCTTATTTCCTAGTTTTTTAATTGGGACAAACTTTGATATGCCTTCTTGAATAAGGAGTTTAAACCTGATCCAGATGTCTTCAACTGGGATAACCTCAGCATCTTTCAGTGTGTTTACCTTGGAGTTACTGATAAATTGTTTGAAATCATCCCATCTAGCTTTTCTAAATAATGGAATGTCCCTAGGGGTTTGTTTATTAATGAAAGGTTTGATTCGAGCTTGAGAGATGACTATGTTATGGTCTGAAATACCAGCTTGGACAGATAATGTGCTTACTAGAGTTAGGTTTGTTGTGAGAAATAAGTCCAAGACATTTTCATTACGTGTGGGGGAATTAACCATTTGTGTGAGATCATAGTCATCAAGGATTTCAAGAAACTTATTATAAGACTGGGTGTTTGTGCTATTAGGTTTAATTGAAGGTATATGGTCAGAGTCCCAGGTGAGGTTGGGGGTGTTAAAGTCACCAAAAATCCATTTGGTGCCTTTAAGGGGTCTGATTAGATCCAGTGACCTTTCAAACTCAATGAGACTCATGAGATCAGTTTCCTTGGGTCTGTAGTAGGCAGCAACATACAAGGGCTTAGTATTGTTCATGTTTATTTTGACCCATAATAGTTCACATTGGGTATTAAGATATTGCTGCACAGATGAGATATATTTATTTTTAACCAAAATGAAAACGCCACCTCCTTTACCTGTAAGCCTATTTTTGCGAAAAGGGGTGTAACCTAAATTCGATGGGAATATTTCACTTGTGAGGTAGTCTTTGGTAAGCCAAGACTCAGTTCCTATGACAATATCTGGGTTGTGAGAGTCAAGTAGGACGTAAAATTCGTGTTTTTTTGTTAACAATGGACTGACAGTTCAGATACATGACCTTGAAATTAGCGTGTGGAGGAGGAGGATTACTTTTAGGTTTGGGAGTTGACCTGGAGGGACCTGAAGCAAAGCTATCATTTGGGAGAACTGAGTAAATGTTATGATGTCTTATAGGTGAGTTGCAAGGGCTTGAGAGATTTGAAATATTTATTGAATTGCAATAGGAGCAGAGCCAAGAGAACGAGGTGTCTAAGCCTAAAAGCCTACTATATGAGTTATCCCCTACGCCTTGACATGCAATGTGGTGCCACCTTTGACATTCGTCGCATTCAAGGGCATGGTCATTATCTTTGACGTTGAGACCACAGCTTCCACATGGAAAGTTGGGAGACGGACCTGGATTTAATTCAATGTCTGCTGAAATTGACAGTAAGAGGATTGATAAATACATTAGCGATTTTAACATATAATATAACTTAATATCATATTATTGAATAATATGGAAGCTGAAAACAGAATTCATGATTTTACGAAAATCACTGTTGATGTTTAAAAATGTATTTCTTGTCAAAAACTTTTTTGTTTATCTTCAAGCAAAGAAACGTTTATAGAATGAGAAGCTTGATAAAACCAGTCTACAGTGAGATCAAAGTACTGGATTGACATAAAAACCTTAATGTCCCACTGTGCCTAATGTATTAGAGCCTCAGTATTCCCTATTCTTTAAATTTCTTTTTTATATCATACCATTTATGTCTATGTATCGGCGGAAATGTCCGGACCTTTCCGTGGTCTTGACTGGTGTAGTCTGGTCAGGCTTTTACCCCAAGCTCAAAGATGATAGTGATATTTACATAAAATTCATTCGCTCAAACATCAGCGAACTGAAATTGATTGCAAAATAACAAACAGGAAAAGTACGAACTTAAAGATGTGACACCAACCTTTCACAATGGCAAGTCTGAAAAGAAGTGTATCTACATCGGAAAAAACAAAAACAAAAGTTTGGGGATCCTTAACTAGGTAAGAAAATGACTGCAAGTAAATGATTTAAGTAAACATATACAGTATTCGGATAGAACCCTACTTGTGGTTACGCAATCAATAGGTCAACATAAATTGAGAAAAGTAGACTACATGTAATAGCAAAAACACCTATCAATATGTGTTGTGCTATAAGCCGGAAATGAGTGAAAATCGTTTTCCAAACTGTTGGAAAAACGGATATGAAGTTTGACGATTCGAAGTTTGACGAAACCACTGATCTTCGTATAAGTACAGTGGTTTCGTCAAACTTCGAATCGTCAAACTTCTGATTCATCAAACTTAAATGTATAGAAGGTGCGAAATGGTTGCATCAAGAAGACATTGTATGATGTAACAACAGGATTTCACACATAACTTTTAAAAGGTAATTACTCGAAATACAAACAGTGTAGAAAGAATTTTGCCATGATATGACCAGTGTTTCTGAAGAAAAAATACAAGACTGTACATTATATTCTTGGTTGTGTCATTTCGGACAAATCAATTTATATCAATTTAATGCGATTAAAGTACATGGTAAATTGTTAGATAAAAGTTTCACTGAATGATTTTCTTTTGTGTAAAATCAATATTGGTTACGATAAAATACTTATTTATTCATCATCATCATCATCTCAAGTTATTGCATCACTCCGCAAGGAGTATACTCGCAATTGGATAAAACTGTATATACATACGCAGCAGGCAGGACTGACTGTTTTCCAAAATAAAAAATAAAAAGTTCCACTATTTACAGTTTCTATTAAAAGGGTAAAAAACAACTCTGTGACTAGTATTTTATATGTTGGCTGGCCAGAGCTGATTGGAAAGCATCCAGGCTGGTCTGGTCAACAACGTCTTGCGGCAGCTTGTTCCAAAGCACGATGGTTGCGGGAAATAAACTATTTTGGAAGATGGAGGTGCGTGCTCTGATTTGGCTGAAGCGTTGGTTGTGCCCTCTGATAGTCTTAGCATTGATAAGTGGAGGATCTGGTATAATATCCACAAGGTTGTGCACTATCTTGAAAAACATGATTGTTCTGGTGTTGTTGCAAGTGTTATTATCAAGATGAACTCTTGTACAAAGAAATTTACTTCAGGACGACCAATCTGACATACGAGTATAGGCTGCTCATCCTAGTACCGAACGAGCAGCCACATCCTTTACAGGATGGGTCTCAGTTGATTTTTTAGCTTAATCACGCTATTTCATCAAATTTTGTCAGTTTTAGTGACCATACCTTTGAAATATTAAACCATTTTATGATTAAAACACTAAATCTGACTGCTTGCCATTTAATCATGATCGATGTCTAAGTACAAAATAATTACAGTAACACAATTCAGAAAAAGCCCTTCCCAGCGTGGGATACGAACCTATGGCACTAAAACTGATCAAATTTGATGAAGTATTTAAAAAATATCAACTGAGACCCAGCCTGATTAATCTAAGTTTTGAGAACTTGTTTCGCAATCAAGAATAGGTTAATTAATTTTAATATGAATTAAAAATACATTGAGGTAACATGAAGTCCCATATCTCATGTATGAATTTTGAAAAGTTATGCCGGACTTCGAAAAGGTTAAAGTTTTGCATGCAAGTTTATTTCTCCAAATGCAGATAATGGAGTAAGAAGTTACATTTTGTATCTATATATTTCAGCACCCTGTGGAGTGTTTTCAGGGAGAACAGTGATGAGGAGCATCATCTACATTTCAGTAAACTCAGGCCTGCATGTAATGCATTGGATCTCTTTCCTTCCACATCTCAAGGTATTCTGTAAGACTTCACATCCATAACAAAGAGATTTTAAATTTTCAATAGTATAAGTGTCAATTCAATAAAAGCATGGTAAGACATCTAATTTTGAGTTACTACAGATACTCAATGTATGTATAGAAAAAGCCTTGTCAGAAACCTTAGTTTATCAAAATTTAGTTTAATTCATAATAAGTGCAAGTGCAGTAAATACATGTAAATGCTGTAATTAGGTTACACATGAATTTCTAAACAAGACATGCAAAATTCATAAGTAATTATAAATTTCATAAATTGTATATGTGTTTCTTATCTCCAAATTAGGAAGAAATTGGTTGCAGATTTTTCAGTTGTAAGTTTGATTCCAGGCCTGTTCACTAGAAATTTCAGAAATGCTTTTCAGTGTTTCCCACCCATATAGAGATGAACTGGTTAGAAAGAGCAAGGGTCTGGTACCCGGATTCCCTTGTATCTGCATTCTGTCTTAAGGGCCGCAACGGAATTAAGAGCTTGCTTTTTATTGTATTATCCTTGGTACTTGTACTGAAAAAGATACTTATAGGGCATTGGTAGTGTTTTCACCTCAGAATTGATTCCTTCTTCTACCATGAGTGTAGTGTCCTTAGGCAACACACATTAATAATGATATTGCATGCCTCTCTCTGAGATTGATTTCATCTGAAGTGAGTCTCTACTGTAAAGCAATCTAAGTTGGAAGAACTTGTTTCACAATCCAGAATGAATAAATTGGTATGCTAATTAATAATCATTGAATATATTATAATCTTTGGAAATACAATTATCATGTTTACCCTGGCAGTGTGTTATTAGTTTAAACTATATTTCTAATCATTGATGTGCACTTAGTACAAGTTTGTGAGTGTGTTCAATATTGTATTTCAGTACATGAGATGTTGATGTGTGCAATAGAGTATGGAAGTCCCTGTAAACCTGACCATATCACCTTTGGGGAATTCTGTGTGCTGTTTGCAGAACTCAGGAGTTACTACCACATAAAGTGTGTAAAATTATTTTCTGTAACATATGTTAATTGATATTTAATTGTTATATACAGATACTCTTCATACTGAAGACCTTTAAGAACAAGTAGTTCTTAATAATTTTTACATGTAGTATTCTTTTAAAACTAATGCGTACACAGTCCATGGCCCTCATATATTTCTACATATTCCAAAGTCCTCATATGATTGTACACATTTCACATTATTCATATAATTGTACACATTCCATAGTCTTCACATACATTTTTTGTAATTGTATACATTCCATGGTCCACATATAATTGTACACATTCCATGGTCCACATATAATTGTACACATTCCATGGTCCACATGTAATTGTACTCATTCCATGTTCTTCATATAACTGTACACACTCCATGGTCTCCACATAATTGTACACATTCCATAGTCTTCATATAACTGTTCACATTCCATGGTCATCATATAACTGTGCACATTCCATGGTCTTCATAAAACTGTACACATTCCATAGTCTTCACAGAATTGTACACATTCCAGTGATTCCATGGTCTTCATATAACTACGCATTCCATGGTCATCATATAGCTTTACACATTCCATGGTTTTCATATAACTGTACACATTCCATGGTCGTCATATAACTGTACACATTCCATGGTCTCCACCACAATTCCATGGTCTCCTACACATAATTGTACACATCCATAGTCTTCATATAACTGTACATATTTCATGGTCTTCGTATAATCGTCAACAATCTGCATTGCTTTATGTGCTTATTGAGGAGACCATTGTAAAGATGTATAGGTTAACATATTATTTTCTAAACATTTTAAGTAAGACCTAATCATCGGAACTTTCACAAATATAACTTCAGCTGCAGTAAGCATGTGGTCCCTTTGTACACTTACTCAATTTCTCTTATAAAAGTTATTTTATTAGTGAAAGAGTAACACTTTGTTTTTCCATATTTTAGTCCAAAATGTCCAGTTCCACATAGCTTAGTTAGAGTGCGTTCAGAAGTCAATCTGCCAAAGAGGAAAAGGAGAGGTCAGTTTGATATATATAGCTTTAATTCTTCAATTTACTTTGTCACACACTTGAGAGGACTACTGCAAGTATCACCATTACTTGTAACTATGTCAGCTAACATGTTATTTTCAAAATGTAACGTCTCTTTTTTTAAAAGTTTTATACTTTAATGCAGTTACTGTAAATGTTTTAATAGAAAACCACAAGGCGAGGTGTTATATATTTTCCGGAAGATTATGTTGTTCTTGAAACAAACATTTCCCTTTGTTCTTCACATATTTTATGACACCAAAACTTAGGATATTTCACAAAATGGGTCATAAATCTTTGTATTTTCATATAAATTATGTCTGTGTTGCATTTATTCCTCAATATCAGTTCTTTTATTTTGTTTTGTCCTAAAGTCAAAGACAATCAGCATCATAAAAATATATGGCAAACAAAGAAAACACACATGACACACGAGTTTTCAGCAGTCTCATCTATTAGGTTGGGCATTTCAATAAGACTTTTACATGATCACTGACATCTTACAGAGCACATATTTCTGTCTGTTTTATTTTCAAGCAAAGTGCTTTTGTTTTTAGCTCACCTGGCACAAAGTGCCAGAGTGAGCTATTAGGATCACATTCCGTCCGTCGTCCGTATATCCGTCCGTCCGTCTAATGTGGTGCAAAAAGTAGGAAAGAGGTTTTTAAAAGTTAAAGAGAATAGATCAGAACGTTTCCATATGTTTTAATTTATGAATTGAGATGAAAAAAAACAATATTTCTGAAGAGGCTGTAAAAACAAACTATTTTATTTTTTGACTGTTTTTCTTGGTTTTAGTCAGTCAAAAATGACCATTTTTCATTATGTTTTATTAGTTTGTCATTGACTAAGGCTATTTCCTTTTCAATAATTATTCTTGACATCAGGTACGATTTAAAACTTTCAAAACTAGGCAACATGTCTCTGTGTTTTGCTTGAAAAATGTAAGTTTTCATTGTAACTATCATAAAATTTATAGCATGCATATTTCTTCTTTTTTCGATTATACCAAAATATGCGTCTTCTTGTTTGATAGTACAATTTTGAGACTTTGTTTTTAAAAAGTTGCTTAATTGATTCCATAAATGTTGAGTAAGTCTACATGTCCAAAAAAGATGTTCAATTGTTTCTTCATACATGCTACAAAAATCACACAGTTTTGAATGTATTAATTTACATTTGAATAAGTAAGCATTTGTTGGGACTAAGCGCTTCAAAAATTTGTACTGGAAATTTCTTAGTTTTGTATCAATGGTTGTTTTGAAAATGATACAATAAATTGTTTTCCAATCTAGATCCTGTTTTTGAAGGCTTTTTTCCCATGCTGATTCAGTTTTTAATTTTAACATTTTAATGTTTTGTATTTGTATTGAATACAACATTTTGTTCGGTTGTTTGGATTGTTTTAATTTTTCTTGAAGGTATTGTTCTCTCGGAGAGTTGGATAAATGTTCTTTTCTTAAGTTGTCTTTGATTTTCTTTGGTACATTACTAATAAGCTGATAGTATTTTAGGAAGTCTTTTTTTGGTATATTGTATAAAAATTGAAACATCTCAAAAGTATAAAATTCTTTTATCCTGTAATCAAAAAAATGTTCTAGATGTTTTATACCTTTATCATACCAGTTCTCATAATAAACCATTTCTTTTTGTATTTTTATTTTAGAGTTATTCCAAATTATCTGTTTTCTGTCCACGTTGTGCTCGAATGGCTTTATTGAATACCACGCTTTTAATATGTCTGAGAAGAAGCTATTTTTTGGACATAATTTTTCTGCGTCTTTTACACTGATATTGCAATCAAAAATAAGGTATCCTCCATATTGTTTTATTATATTTTCATAAAATATTTTCCAATCTCCTTTGTTTTTAGTGTCAGTAAGTCTTTTTATCCAACAAGATTTAATTGAATACATATATTTTTTTATGTCTATCATTTTTAAACCTCCTAATTCATATTCTAAAGTCAGCAATTCTCGTTTGATTTTATCTGGCTTACCGTCCCATATGAAATTATACATAGTTTTACTTATGTCTTTCAAAATGACCTCGTGTGGATTTTGTAGTAGCGATAAGGGATATATTAGTTTTGGAAGTGCAAATGACTTAATAACTGTAATTTTGCCAAGTAAAGTGAGTTTTCTGTGTTGCCATTGTTTTAAACAGTTCTTAAAACTTATAAGTTTTGGATCTAAGTTTAGATTGATATTTTGTTGTGGATTATTTGTAAAAATCATACCTAATGTTTTTGCATTTTCTGACGTCCATGTAAAATTCTTATTCTGACAATATGTTAAATTTGTTTTTCTTAGTGATCCAATTCGCATAATAACGGATTTGTCATTATTTAGTTTGAGACCAGACGCATATTCAAAGTTTGTTATTACTGATACTAATTTTTCAAATGATTCTTTAGTACCATTATTGAAAAAAGTTGCATCATCTGCAAATAAGGATTGTTTGATTTCTTTTTCGTGAATTTTTATGCCTTTTATGATTTTGTCTTTAGCAATGAAGTTTGTTAACAACTCTATACAGAGAATGAATAAGGAGGGTGATAGAGGGCATCCTTGTCTGACACCTCGTTGTATCTGAACAGGTTCAGAAAAATGACCATTTTGCAATATGATACTTGATATATCTGTATAAAAGGTATTTACCCATCGAATAAATGAATTGCCAAAGTTAAAATGTTTTAAGCAATTAATCATGAATTCATGGTCTAGGCTGTCGAAGGCTTTTTCAAAATCAGCGAAGAAAAGTAAACCTGGTTGTTCGTGTTCATTTAAAAATTCGATAGTTTCAAATATTGTGCGTACATTTTCTCCTATATACCTTCCTTTTACAAATCCTGTTTGCGACTGACTTATTAATGTATTTAAAACTCTTTTTAACCTATTTGCTATCGCCTTTGTTGCTATTTTATAATCTACGTTTAATAAACTTATTGGTCGCCAGTTCATCAATAGTGATGTATTTTTATTTGGTTTTGGCAGTAAAGACAAAATTCCTTGTTTTTGTAGATCATTTAACTTTCCAATTTTGTATGAGTAGTTTATTGATTCTAAATAAAATATTTTTATATCTTCCCAAAATAATTTATAAAATTCTACGGATATTCCATCTGATCCCGGACTTTTTTGATTTGGCATTTCTTTTAGTGCTTGAAAGCATTCATGTTCCGTTAGTTGACCTTCGCATTTTGTTTTTTCTTCTTCATTCAATTTATTATTATTATCTGCAAAGAAATTGTATTCCGACACATGTGAACCTGTTTTGTTTTTTTTTTAATACAATTTACTATAGTACATTACTTCTTCTTTTATTATGTCTTTTTGATTTGTAATTTCTTTGTCTTTGATGATCAATTTGTATATGGTTTTCTTTTCCGCATTTCGTTTTTCTAGGTTCGCAAAATACTTGCTATTTTTTTCGTTTCCCTCAATGCTTATCGCTTTCGATCTTATTATTAGGCCATTTACTTTTATGTCAATAATATTATCTATTTCCTGTTTTTTCTCGTCCATTTTTCTTTTTAATTCTTCTGAGTATCCCTGCTTTTCGATAAGTTCATTTTCTATTTGTTCTATTTCTTCATTTAACTTTTTTCTCTTTGTTCTCTCCGTATTCCTTTTGTATGTTGCATATTTGATAGTTTCATTTCTTATGTTACCTTTTATTATTTCCCATAGTACGTTAGGAGTTGTATTTTTATTCACGTCTGTTATTTCGATGATACTCTGTTTTATTATGTTCTGATATTCTTCATCCAGTAATAAGCTATTATTTAACTTGAAGTACCCAGGGCCTCGATCATCCTTTATAAAATCAATTGATAGTTCAACTATTGAGTGGTCAGTTTTATAACCCGATACTATTTTACAGTATTTTACTATATTTACTATTGTATCTGATATGAGAAAGTAATCTAGTCTACTGAAAATAACAGGTTTTGAATTCGAATGCCATGTATATTGAAATTTATTTGGATTTAGTAATCTCCATATATCTACTAGTGAATTAGTGTCTAAAATTTCCTTTAACAATTTTCTACATTTTTTGTGAGTGTCTGTTCTTCCATGCTTTTTATCTTTATTTATATCTATTACTGTATTATAGTCTCCTCCAATTATAATATTTTTATCTGAATTCTTGGCTATTTGGTCGTTTAATATTTTAAATATTTCACAACTATCTGTATTTGGTCCATACATATTAAAAATAGTAAATTGTCTTTCATTTAGTTCTAAGTCTATGGATATAAGTCGTCCATTTATTATTTCATTAAATCCATTTATTTTTCCGGAAAACGTACGGTTTAGTAATATCGCAACTCCTTCTTTGTTACTATTTTTACCGCTAAAAAAAGCCTCCCCATCCCATTCCGATTTCCATTTTTCTTTATTATTTTCTGAGCAGTGAGCTTCTTGTAGTAAACAAATGTCATATTTTTTTTCGATTAAATATTTAAAGATTTTCTGTCTTTTGTCGTTTTTTCCTAATCCTCTTACATTAAAAGAGTTTACAAGAATCATGTTGTTTTCTATATTGTAAGAATGAATTAGTAAATTCATATGGAAACGTTCTGTTAAAAAACTTTGAAAAATACATTGTTTATATCATTTGGTCATTTAGGCTTTACTGTTATATAAAGTATTACGTTTTGGCATACAGATCAATACATTTTGTCGTATTTCACGGTAGCGGTCAACTTTTTCATTCTGTAATATGCATTTGTTATTCAAAATGTTGTAAAAAGTCGCTATTTTTTAACATCTGTTTGAAAAATTGTTTAAATGATTGTCTAATAGTAGAATACTTTATCACGTATCTTTTTGTTGTTGAAAACATGTATCTATGCTACATATTTTTGTAAAACGATACAAAGTAGAAAAGATGCTGTTGGTTACTTATCTTTCTGAAAAACCTATGACTTGTCAGTGAAGCATACAGAAATGAGTCAATAGTAGCACGTACCGAAAACAAAAAACATCAACAAACATTAGCAAAAGAGAACAAATGAAACAGGTTCCTGGCCTGCTATATTTTCTCATATTTTTGATTATTTTCTATGTGAAATTTTTTAATCAAAAGTAGCCTCAACCTAAACTACAACAACAACAAGGACACAAGGTGGTTTTCAAAAATAATGTTTCTGTAAGACAGAAAAGTAACTTAAAATCATATCGTTTCTCTGCTGTTAACATGTTATGTTGGCTCATGAGCAAACCTAGAAGCATTTACTTACACAACAACAACAAAACTACTATAAAATAAAAAAACAATTTTTGCTATCTAGTTTTCTTCTACATTCTTCAATATTTCTCATAAAATCACTTTTTAATGCATGAAAACTATAATTCATCTTGACAAAAAGGTAGCTTTTGTATACCTAATAATGGCATGTTCTACTTCAAATCATAATTCAGTAGCCACAAAATGTCAACAAAAATGTATCAGCTCATGAGTCAGTATATAATCAAGAACGATTACTTTTAAAAGAGTACCATGCCGAATTATATATTTTGTTAATTTTTCCCAGATTTCGAATAATTAAATAACGAATTAGTCGAAAAGAGATATAATCAATATCTAATAAGTTTAAAAAATGTATAAACAAGAACTATTTCCACCTATTTACTAATTTGTTTCAGATTAAATAATACATGATACATGTATGATAACAGATATCTGAAAAACCAGTTTACCGAGAGTAAAATCTCGTGTATTTTTACGCTTGGTGTCTTTAATTGTATACGTTTAGTTCGTTTATACTGCACGACAGTTAACAACGTGACACATTTTAATCCATAGCGCTGATACTTTGATCACCGGTATTTTCATTTTCTGGCCATGGTAAATCTATCCAGTGCTGATAGTCTCTATAACGGACTTTGTGAATGTTCCCGTCCGCATGTTCATAAAATATTACTCCACCACGAGTCCAGACGGAAATAATTTCATCCAGCATCTTGCGTTTTATACAGAGGTATACATGTTGATTTAGCCTCGTTAAATCCTCTGATATGAAAATTTTTGTTCCTTTGAACTTCTTTAAATTACCCATGACTTTGTTTTTTGAGACATGGGACACAAATTTAACTATAATTTGCCTCTTTTTGTTTGGCTTTTTCATCCCTAATCTGTGAGAAATATCAATGTCTCTTTTTTCTAATTTTAGTGACGGGATTTTTTCATTGAGTTTTTTAATAACTAGCTCTGAAGTTTTTTCAGGTGTTTCTTTTTCTTCTTCATCAATCCCATTTATTCTAATGTTGTTTGATCTGCCATATTGCTCCAAATCGTTTAACCACTCAGTGGTTTCTTCATAATTTTTTTCTACATTCCATTTCATTGTTTCATTCTCTTCGGTTTTTTGCTCTAGTTTTTTATTCAATTTATTTAGTTCTGTTTTCAATTTGTCATTTTCCTGTTGTTTATCAAAGAGACTGCCTTCAAGCACATCAATTTTTCGTTCTACAGATTTCAGTAGCTCTATGCTCAACTGATGAATCATTTGTTTTATCATTTCTCGGAGGTTACCGTCATCTTTTGTCATTACATTTTCAAGTTTTTTATTTATTTGAGTCAATTGTTCTTGAATTTTTATCATTTTATCGCCCTTGTCTGGATTTATTTCACTTTTTGTTTGTTTCTTGCTTTCCTTCTTGGCATCTTTCTTTGAATCTTTCTTTTTTGCTGGTGGTGTGTTTACACTCGAATCTAAATCACTAATGCTGCTTAAATCATCCCTGTTTCGTTTTTGTGTCTTGTCTTTTTCATTTCCATTATTTTTGTGTTCCATACTTTTTCTTTGCAGTATAGATATAAATTTCTTGAACGTAACCCGCACAGTGTCCCAATAATTGAACTTTGTTATTTTTGTCCTGTTTTATGCCCTATTCAATATGGCGCCGCCCATTGTGACCTTTTTAAACCACACTATCTACATAGCTGTTTTTATCTTCCTTGTAAATCAGTCTTTTGTAAAGAAATTTTGAAAAATTAGTTCGTACCGTTTCCTTTGTCAATAAATCCACTTTTTAACTATCTCACAGTTGTTTTACACCACTAAATTAATAATTTTCTCAGCAGTTAAATTTGTCTGTCTCTCTGACAAGGGACATCACTTCATTTCACTGGGCCAGTGTTGTTGAAACTTTGCAGGGATGTTCCTTGCATGGAGCTCTATCAAAGTTGTTCAAAGAATTCCATTCCATGCAGAACTCTGGTTGCTATGGCAACAAATAGGAAAAACTTTAAAAATCTTCTTCTCTGAAGCCACAAGGCCCTTGATTTCACATAGGCTTATATAGGGAAAACTTTAAAAGAAAAACACAAGGCCGACAGGCAGATAATAGATATTTGAAATGTTACTTAGCAGTGTGTAGTGGACCTCTACAAATTATGTTAGAATCATGATCCCTTTTATTATAGCAAATGGTAGTCAGGTGAGCAATATAGGGCCATCATGGCCCTCTTGTTTAAAGATATCCATCATTGTTTTGTTTAACGTAATTGTGTTTCACAGGCACATTGTAATACACCTTCTAGTAGTTACCTTATTGTGTTGTATTTTTTCTAAAGAGCACAGCTTAAGTGTAGTCAATGCTTTGTTAATTGACAATTCAGTTTACTTAAATTTGATTTGCATAATTAATTTCCATAATGGTTTACCTAACTTTAATTCCCACAATTGTGTTACCTAAATCTATTTGTAATTATATTTGTTTACCTAAACATAACTTCTGTACTACCAGTTAGATCATATAAATTCCTGTATAACAAAAAGGGCTCATTTTTGTCGGTATTCACCATTTTGTGTGAATGTTGTCAAGGGTTATAATGTGCAAAGATTTGCTGTTGCAATTCATTTCAATATTTCTAGAAAACATAGTATGACTAGTGAGTACATGTATTTAAGTTACAGCCATTTGTTTGTTAAAATTGTGGAAAAAAGTATTTATTGCAGTAGCAATATTGTATTGTATTCTGAAGAAACACAAACTGTTAGTCAGCTGTAGTATTCAGTGAGTTGATCTAGAAAACGGTAACTGAACTATAGACACATTACCCTATAGTTACTGGAAGTAAAACAAAAATACTCATATTTGGCTTCTCAGATGGCAACTAACACATTACTTAGCAGGCAGTCAGTATGAACCTTAAAAATATGTTATTTTCACTGCTATTCTAGTCCTAAACTCAATGCTTTAACTGGCATTAGTCCCTCTTACTGCTTTGTCCTCTATTGCAGAAATTTATTCCATGAATTTTCACATAAAAGATTGACCCTGTTCACCTAGTGGTCAGTTATTTATATCAAAGACCTAGAATTATATTTTATCCTTACTTGGCTAGATCAGTATAACTAACTGTTCATTTTGCATCTGTCCATCTGTTTGTCCGTGGGTTTTGATAATCTTGATCATACAATGATTTCAAAACAATTCACTTAAAGCCACACTTATGAAACTTATTGTCTAAGTTTTATGATTGGACAAAATTGTAGTGACTGTTTTGTACCTCAATTGTCAAGGTCACAATGATCAAAACAAAATGTTTAAATTCCCTTCTTTTGTCAAGTGTTCTTATCTGAGCAGTACGTTGGTTGTTCCTGAAGGTGCTTGTATTTACATAGATTCAGTATAGAGAGTTCATCTTTCTTTTAAGTTTGAAATTGCTTTCTGAAGCAACTTGTCCAAAGTTCTCTAATTATATTTTAAGTATAAACCAGCAGGGGACTTTGTATATATAGTTTAGCATTATGTTTAGGTGAAGGTTACCTTGTAGCACTGAGTGGAAGCTTGTTTATAAAGTTATTCTTGTCTAGTCCTTATTGAAATTTCAGTATTTAGTTGCTTAATTTATATGGAGCTGAAATACTAACAACAACTGGTACTGACCAGTTTAAGATTTCAATGACTGAAGAAGACATTTTAGAAAGTAGGCAGAGTGGGGGTTAATCTACAGAATTAACAGAGCTTTGTATTTGTGTGTCAAGCTGAACTTGTTGTAAATGCTTTCCTTCGTTTGTCTTTCAGAAAGCCTTGCTCATTTTCAAGGTATTGCCAAAATAACATATGCTGTTCTGGTATAAATCAGCAATACAAAGTATCTCGTTCACATGTTGTAGGTGTATATAACTGAAGCTTGCTTTTTGCTGCATAATCTTTTTGTACACAGTCATGTAATGAGTGTATATGGCACTGTTATAAATTGCTGAATTTTCACCACAAATATCTTCACCTCTGTTCATACTCAAAGTCATAAATGTAGTGAAAGCACAGTTACAGTTTACACAAATTTTGAAACATATATGAAATCAAAGATAGTAGTTTTTGTAGTTTTTAGCTCGACTTTTCGAAGAAAAGGGTAGCTATCCTACTCGCCCTGGCGTCGGCGTTGGTGTCACACCTTGGTTAAGTTTTTTGTACCACCCAACTTTATTTCAAAACTATTAGAGGTATGGCTTTGAAACTTACCATACTTGTTTACCATCATAACCTCCATCTACAGACAAGAGTACATAACTCTGTCAAGGTTTTTGACAGAATTATGGCCCTTTTTTGACTTAGAAAGTGTATTGAGCTTGGTTAAGTTTTTCGTACCACCTCACTTTATTTCAAAACCATAAGTGGTATTGCTTTGAAACTAATCATTCTTGTTTACCATCATGACCTACATCAACAGACAAGATTACATAACTCTGTCATGGTTTTTGACAGAATTATGCCCCTTTTTTACTTAGAAAAGACATTGAATATGGGTAAAATCCACTTATTGTCTTAACCCTTTGAGATATTGCTTTGAAACTTTGAATGCTTGTTTACATCATTACCCCCATCTGTAGGCAAGAGAAGGTAACTCTGTCAGGGATTTGTTTTAAAAATTAAGGCCCTTTATCGACTTAGAATCTTGGTTAAGTTTTTCGTACCAGTCCACTTTTTGACTAAACTGTTTGAGATATTAATTTGAAAGTTGGAATACTTGTTTACCATCATGATTCCCAAACATGGGCAGGAGAAGGTAATTCTGTCAAGGATTTTATTTGAATAATGGCCCTTTTTGACTTAGAAACTCAGTTAAAATTTTCATTCTTGTCCACTTGTTGACTTAACTATTTGAGATATTACTTTGAAAGTTGGAGTACTTATGTACCATCATCAGACCTATCTGTAAGCAAGAGAAGATAATTCTGTGAAAATGTTTATTGATTTGTACTTAGAAATTCCTAGTTAAAGTCTTGTGTGCCCTTAACTGTCAAAGTTTTGTTTATTGGCAAGCACTAAAAAGTCGAGCGTGCTGTCCTACTGACAGCTCTTGTTAATTGTTTTTTTTACACCTTTCTATAGTAGGCAGTTTACATAACCAGAATCCTTGGCATTAAAGAGCATCTGAACATTACAGTACATGTTACTGCTAATATTCTCACATTGAGTGTTTGGTTGTTGCGTGGTACAGGACTTGAACCTATGACCCAACACATTACAGAGATTTACAATTGAATGACTTTAACCACTCAACCACACTGAAGAAATTGACAGGTTATATAAGACTAGGTATATTTGTCAATTTTATGATGTATTGATCAATTAATATAGAGGGTAAAATTCTTAACATGTCTCATTAGTTGTGCATGCCTAAGAAGTGTCCATTACTTCCAGAAATATATTTCTGCTCTAGAATGTTTGTTGAAAATTAAGGTTCCATAAAACAGGAAAAGATATAGGACAGCTGGAACTGTATAGCTATTATACAATAACTGTGCTGCAGTGTTTTGGTAAAGGAACAAAGGTGATTTTAAAGAAAAAGATATGAAAATCCATCAGTTTGTATGTGCCTCAAACACTTCATGAAATTCAGAATTCAGTAGTTTTTTTGTTTTTTGGTTGTTGTTTTTTTTTTATAGTTACAAATGTATCAGGAATGTCACACCTTATTTCAATAGATAGAATTTTGTTGCAGTTTGCTTTTTTGAATAAAATATTTTCATAGTCAGCTTTAGGTATAGGGAAGCTTCAGGCAGCAGCTTTACTTAGATGCTTTATCCCCGACACCCCATTCCCACACGTCTCTGTGTGCATTCTAGTAATTTTGTCTATAACAGTTCAGACCTAAATATTTTACACTAATATATAAATCCTTCCATATTTGCCCAAATGACTGTTATAAGTTACATATATTTTGGTGTGATTTTGACATATGATATATAAAACAAAGACAAATTATGTTATGTGGAAAACAGAGTAATTTTTAGCTCGACTATTCGGAGAATATGGAGAGCTATTACAGTCACTTGTGCGTCGGCGTCGGCGTCGGGGGGTTGCTTCTTTGGTTAAAGTTTTGCCGCTAAGTACTATCATGCATATATCTCAGTAACCACTTATGATATGACTTGAAACTGTTCATGTCTTTAGGGGTGTCATACAATCAAGGCAGATAACTCTTGAAAAATTTAGTACAAATTATGGCCCTTGTTTGACTTTGAAAATTTGGTTAAAGTTTTGCCTGCTAGGTACTATCATGCTATATCTCAGTAACCACTTAGATATTGACTTGAAACTTGTTCATGTCTTTAGGGGTGTCATACAATCAAGGCAGATAACTCTTGAAAAATTTAGTACAAATTATGGCCCTTGTTTGACTTTGAATATTTGGTTAAAGTTTTGCCTGCTAGGTACTATAATGCACATATCTCAGTAACCACTTAGATATTGACTTGAAACTCGTTAATGTCTCTAGGGGTGTCACACAGTCAAATCAGATAACCTTGTATAAATTTAGTACAATTATGGCCCTTGTTTGACTTTGAAAATTTGGTTAAAGTTTTGCCTGCTAGGTACTATCATGCACATACCTCAGTAACCACTTATGATATTGACTTGAAACTTTTTTAATGTCTTTAGGGGTGTCGTACAATCAAGGCAGATAACTCTTGTATAAATTTAGTACAAATTATGGCCCTTGTTTGACTTTTGAATATTTGGTTAAAGTTTTGCCTGCTAGGTACTATAAGCACATATCTCAGTAACCACTTATGATATTGACTTGAAACTTCGTTAATGTCTCTAGGGGTGTCACACAGTCAAATCAGATAACTCTTGTATAAATTTAGTACTAATTATGGCCCTTGTTTGACTTTGAAAATTTGGTTAAAGTTTTGCCTGCTAGGTACTATCATGCACATACCTCAGTAACCACTTATGATATTGACTTGAAACTTTTTAATGTCTTAAGAGGTGTCACACAGTCAAGACAGATAACTCTTGTTTAAATTTAGTGGAAATTATGGCCCTTGTTTGACTTTTGAAAATTTGGTAAAGTTTTGCATGCAAGGTACTATCATGCACATATCACAGTAACCACTTATGGTAGTTATATCAAACCTTGCAATAGTGTTCAGGGTAAATTTTGTATCAAACAATTGATTTACCAAAAATTAAATCTATAGTTACAGATTTTGACTCTTTTTATGATTCAACTTTCCTAGTTTATACTTAATAGTTAGCAGAATTTTGTTTTGCTATTATACTGATAAAAGTTTTGTTTTATTATCAAACACCCACAATAGTCGAGCGTGCTGTCTTATGGACAGCTCTTGTTCATTTCACAGCCATGCAGAAACGTTCTTGGGTAAATTGGCTAATATTTTGAACATGGTTTAAATATACTGTAAATTACATACATATAGTCTTTTCTTAATTCTAGATTCTTGATTCACTTGATTTGTTTAAAAAAGGTCTGTGAATGCAGGGAGATAGAGGCTTGAAAAAAGTAAATGTATAATACTTAGTATCAGGGGAGTGACTCACACCTATTGGTCCTCTTGTACATGTATTAAAGTCTATGTTGTTTGTGTAGACGGAGTACTTCGTTAAAATTGTGCATATTTAAAGGCGTTCACTACCATTTCCTATATGTATAAAGGCCAACAATTATCCAAACTGGAGAATTTCTTTAAACTAAGTATGTTGAACAAGAATCAAATCTGAAAAAGAAATAAGAAATAAAAAACATAGGTCACCGGCCTTGTTCTTAAAGTATCTGCCCTTGAAAATAACAATGAGATACATATAGAAAAAGAAGTTAATGTATTTTAGTGTTATTTTCAAGTATGCAAAACTTCTCCAGTTAGGAAATTTTTGTGATATGTGTACCTTTAAACAGAGTTAAGTGGAAGATATAAAAATGTGTAAATTCACCAAACTTGCCAGTTGTTTGAGGTTTAAGACTTAATATTTCATGCTTGGTACATGGTGTTTCTGTTTGACATGGCTTGTTGTTTTAATGCATATAATAATAAAGAACCCTTTTAATTGTTTTTCTCAGACCTATGTGCAGTCAGCTAGTTGTCACAAGTTTGATAGTTTGGCATGTGTATGTGAAAGTTTGTTCGGAAATCTTTAATCAAGGGATTTTAAAATAATTTTGTAAAACTGTTCCTGACAACAAAAATCAATATATCACACAATTTCCAGCTCCTTAACTTGAGAAAGGCAGTATGTTGCATGTAACACCCAGCTTCCTGGCTTGAAGGTCAATGTCACATTTCGAATGCTCAAATATATTACACATGGTCATACAACAATAATTGTGTCTAGGTTATGACTTTGATGTAAAGTGAGGTATTTTGTTATCATAATACACAATTAGTTAACACAGCAAGACACATCTCCTTAAGCATGAAGGTTAATTCTGCACATAGGGCTCAAACTTACAAGTTAGGATTGTACAGCAGATGTTTTATCAAACACATTCCTAATAAAGGTATTGACAGGTAGGGCGCTTGGTATTGCTATTCCTTGCACCATACAATTCTTCATCACAGGTGTAACACCAGGACTTAAATAAATTGTTAAAATACTGAAATTACATGTACAGATAGATGTAAGCAAAATAATGTCAGAGTTTGAAGTAGCTTAACAGCAGAGCATTAAGGTTTCTAACCTTTACTTGGTGTTGGGTCTGCAACTCTATAATGACAACCTATAGTGTACTTCAACTTGAACAATATTAAGTTACTACCCCCAATCTCCCTATTACATATCTCAGATTTCAGTAACCTTTGAGATGTCCTCCAGCACCTACCAGTATATCAGTCAGAAATCAGTCTAACCATGCACTGTTTAATAAATTAAATGCACATATCTATCATGTCACCATTTTGTTGTTATTTGAACACAATGCACATATTAATGTAATATTGACAATAGTAAAGTTGTGTGTTTGTTTTGATCACTGTATTTTACTTCACTTATATATGTTAAATATCCGATAAAGCTTTTTGGTGGCAAGTTTTTGCATGTTGAGTACTTATTTGTAAACGCTGGATTAAAATTTTATAATATGTGGTCTTGATAAGTAATGTGATATATTTCAGTATTTTTGGGTGGATCATGTAATCCAACAAGATGGAGAGCAGACATTGCTATACCTTTCTTCAAAGATCATGGTATAACCTTCTACAATCCTGTAAGTTGCACAGATGTTTTATAGCATTTCTTAACCACAAGTAACTATTAAGCATAGGGTAACTGTGGGACTGAAAACATAAATTTGTTTTCTGAAAGAGATTTTGGAGAAGTTTAAGTCTTCCAGTACTGATTGATTGCTCCCTTTTATTCATATGGCTTTCAATCCTAATACTTTAATGATGATGGCAGAAATGACAAAGTGAATCCTAGATTTCTTGCTCGTTTATAAGTATACTGAGCATTTGAGAACCATCATAGATTTGTCATATAAGAATAACTGAATATAAATGCAACATGATACAATATTAGTGGCCAAAATAGTTTGTTTGCATTGGTCTTTGAAAATATTAAATTTTGTTGACACACAATATACATATGAGATATAAATCTTCATTAATAAATAACCAAACAGTGATATAATTTCTGTCTGAGTAAAATACAACAAATGTACTTTATGATGTTTTTATTGTTTGCAGCAAGTACAACATTGGAAACCAGAGCTGATGGAACTTGAGGCCCAGGCAAAACAAGTAAGTGTGTTCCTGATTTATAACAGGGAACTTGTAAATTTGTTAATATTGTTGCGTTCACATTTTACTGAAATGCAGCTGAATGTTTAGTTTCAGGTTAGAATTTACCATGTACAATGTAATATGTGAAAAACCTCAGAAATATTTATACTTTATGAATAAGTCAAACATTTTTGCTTGGTTTCAAGGTATTCTTTAATTTTTACTAATTTTTTTATTCTTGATTCTTACAACTTAGATTAAACGCTCTTGGGAGTCTCATTCCAGGTGAAATCAATCTCCAAGAGATTGGCAATAAAGAAATACCTGTGTCTTGCCTGACTACACCACCACTGTGGCAGAGGTGGGGATCAAACCAGGGACCCTCCAATCTGAGGAGAAACATGTTACCACTGTGGCTTCAAAAAATCTTTAAAAATTATACATTTTATATTTAACACATTTTGTTTGTAACAGGACAGTTTAAAGCTGTTAAGTTTTTCATACGCTTCAGATGGCAGACTATCTTTTCTTTGTGATAGACAACAAGACACGAGCTGTATCCTCCATGATAGAGGTGGCTTACCTAGTGGGTATGTACACTAACTGGTTGATGATACCCTTAGATAATGTATTATTAGAATTTAAATGAAGGTTATTATGATGTACTAGAATATGCTATGTAAGCTATGTTGAGCAACCAGGCCAGGGATTATGTCAGAATTGGCCTCTTACAACAGGTGGTTGTCTACAAGTAATACAGGTGCATTCATTATAAAACTGAAATTATGGATACAGCAATTTTTACTGCCAAAGGATAATGGCTGCTGTATGCAGAAAACAGCTCTAGAGGTAGATTCAGGTTTTGCTCAAAGAATAGTTGTTGCAATTAGTGTTTGGCTTCAGTCAGAGATTTTCGTTCCTTAGTTTATCAGATTGTATCATAAGAAATGACATACATGTAATTGCTATATTTCATTTATAAGTGGACAATCTAATAGTTCCAAAATACCATTTCAGCAACCTCAAGACAGGTGATTGTGACAATGTGTGAATACAAAGATGCAAATATAGAGGTAGATGGTCAGATGCTCTCTGACAGGTATGTTTGCTTTTACTTGTTACTATTCTGTGTGTTTATTTGCCCTATTGTTAACACATTAGCACATCATGAAAACAGGGAAAATTCAAACTGTAGCTTTCATGGTCATTTTGAGGAGAACATGGGCATGTTGAATAAATGAGTATGTAATGAATAATGTATAAATCCGTAATTCATATAAAGAGACAATTTCCATGTCACACCTTTAAAACACTGTTTACTAACATAAAGATACATTTGTTAGATATATTAAACAATGAATTTTTGTTGCAGAAAATCAGCAATACTAACTAGCAGTTCAAGTACACTTTTTTAGAGTTTTAAACCAATTAATCTAATTGTTTGATCATTTTGAACAGAACATGATTCATGTAAAGCATTATTATTTTTAGTGAGATGCTGGATTTGATCAAGGGGAGATTAATCTTGACAGATCTTGTGGAGAGAAACTCTGTACCAGTGTTCTTGGACATAAACAGTGCTTTAAAATGTACACATCAGATTCTCTCACAGGTAAGTTCATTCCATCTGGAATTTAGGTAGAAAAAACAAGAATGTAGTAGAAAGTTTGAAAAGGTTGGTATAATCTTGTAGCTAGTGCCTCTATAGTACACTTCCTTATAATTCATAGTAATTGTTGACAATGATTAATAACGTCGTTTTTTGCAGGTGTGTTTTTCTGACTTATATTTCTGATATGTAGGTTTATCACCAAATTGTTTTCAATGTGAAATTGTTTGAGCTATTTTAGAGTTGTAACTGCATTGTGATAATGGTAATGTTTAGGAAGTGAGCCAAGCTATGAGAAAATCAACATTTCATTAGCTACTCATAGTGTGTAACTTGTACTAGCATCTTTTACTCAGCCTCATTTCCAACGTTAAAGTAAAGTAGTAGTATGTTTATACCCATAACTACCATATTTTACCTTGTAGAGTATACAAGTACAAGATCTCAAGTTGAAAGATGGTGCTCGACCAGTCAGGCATGGTCATCTTAAACTAGGCAGCGCTTTACTGTAAGTGTTGTACAATGTTGAAGAACATGGTGCTTGACTTTTGATTCACATGATAACACAAGTAATTTTGTGTAAGAAGTTTTCAGATAGTTACAGATAGTCATCACTATATTCTTTTACATGCGATAATACTTTCTTTGATGATATGGTCTTAATATCAGGGTTTTTTTTTTCAAATTAAAATAGTTTTTTGCACCAGATTTCCTCAGTGAATGTATAGGGAAAAATGTATTTTCTTTACTGAAGAGCTTTTATGGTCAAGTGGTTATTGCATTGTACTGGTCATACAGAAATATTTGTCTTGTACCTTGACATAAGTTCAAAGTAGTCTTGTTTGGAATCTGTTAATTGTGTTTCAACACAAATTTAACAATAATGTTTGTATTTTAACAGGGAGCTCAGAGAAGCATTTAATTCTGTAGACAGCAATGATGAGGGTTTCCTCACCAGTAAAGATGTAAGTAAAGGTTCATATCACATATTGCAGCTAGAGATGCTTCCTTTAGGAATTGGAAATATTATATTATAATATATTATTTTGACTACGTATTGTTTTCACATCTATAACTATTGATATTTACAAGATTGATATAGAAAGCATGATCATTACACAGTAGACAAGGAAGTCAACTTTAGTACTATAACATTGACTGTATAATTAGCTGACCTGCACATGAAAAACTCTAAGGAAAGCTATTGTGATAGCCCATTATCCGTTACATATATTTAAATTTGGGAATCTTTAACTTTAAAACCTTTAAATATTATGTATGTAGCATTGCTTAGATGTCCTCAACTAAGTTCATTCAGATCATGCCCATGGATCAAAACTGATTACATCCTGAGTGTTACATATTTTACTAAAGATATTATGGGGAAAAGCTGTAAAAGATATTTTTTGTTGGAAAGGATTGATTCCATTTTTCAAAATATTTCACAAATTTGGGGTCAAGGTCACTGTTCTATAGCTAGATATATAAAAACAATTTATGGTCAAAAACATGGACATAATAACTATTTTGAGCAAACTTTGGTTCATAGCAGTGTGTGAGTTCATGTCTGGATATTTGTATGATGTGTTGGATTTTGTGACCTTGGCATGAAGGTCAATTGTACTGAGGTGAGCGATATAGGGCCATCATGGCATCTGTCTGAAGCAGATAGGTGTCTAGTACAGGTCCATTCCAGGAAAGATTGTCGGGCAAACTGACACCTCTTTAGCTAGTAAAACTGAAATGGACATTAGACTGCAAGACGAAAAATTCATAATCATGATAAGTCATTAGGATTATTGGAAAGATTTCTTTTCCATAATATTGTGAGATTTTGAAAAAAAAACTGAAGTGATGGTAAATCGAAACTGATTTTGTGTCTTTAAATGTTTGTAATCTATTTCAGGTATGTTTAGCCTATAAGAGTTGTACAGGAGAAGATTTAGATTCAAAATGGTTGAAACAAAAAAGGAAAATACAAGATGAATTTGTATATGAAGAATTTTGTGCAATAGTTACAGAGTACCGGGCCCAGGTAAGTGCAGTCAAACAATTCTCAATGGTACCACAAACTCAAGCTTCAGTTTATATACACTATACTTACCTACAGTGGTGCTCACGTGTAACTTTGCAAAATATTCGTGTATCGTGCGTGTATTGTGCATTCCGTTTGTATTCATCGTGCGTTTATCGTTCGTGCATTCATCGTGCATCATTCAGATCCTGTATCATGTAACGCATCGTTCGTTCCGTGTGATGAACGTTGCACGATAGGAATTATATAAAAGTGGTCCAAGATAGTGCGGACGGCCAATCATGTAGAACGTTTGCACGTTACCTAGACCTAAACACGTGTTATTTATATTATTGTTCAAAGATTGCATTAAATTATATAAGAACTATTGATGAAATAGAAAAAATCATTCTTTCAATTATCTACACTATCTTTCTGTTTCATATTTTTTTCTTTTTCTCACGAGATATTTGTGGGAAGAAGAGATGTTGACTTCCGGTGAAATCGAAAGTAGACGTTCTGCATATCGTGCAAGAATTACACCAGATATAAAGAACAATGTGTTATTCTACCGACGCAAAGGCTATGGGATTTCACTTATTTGTAAATTGCTTCTGTCTAGACATTCGTTAAAGTGCTCACTGTAACTTTAAAAAATATACGTCGAAACGGACTTTCCGTCCTTAGATTTTACAACATTTAATTATAGATCTAATTGGCATGAGTGTCGCTATTCAACTACTAATTATTCTTATGATCTGTTTGGTTTTACTGTAAATTATCGATAATTTAGGACTTTAAGGGGGATTGATTAAGCTCTTACATTGTTATTAGACATCTGTTAATAATATTGCTGTTAATCAAACGGAAATGTCCGAGTTAATCGAATAATCGTGTTTCGTTTCGTTCATCGGGAATCGTGTATCGTTCTTGTCCCTCATCATTCATGATTCATTCATCAGTTATCGTGCGTGGATCGTGCATTCCGTTTGTGTGTATCGTTCGTGTCTCGTTCGTTCCGTGTGCAAAGTTATACGTAAGCACCACTGTAGATCAGAAACTGTCCTATAGTTTTAATCCCAAATACAGATTGTTCAATAGAGATTTCACATTAATTTTATGCAGTTTAAGTTCTTGTTGGACTCCATACATTTGGTTCAGTAGGCATTGGACTTCAGTTTTAAATTGTAAAAGGTAAAGAAATGATACTAGTAGGTATTAATTTAATTGAAAGTGAATTACAGAATAAGATAGGGCAAGCATTTATTTGAGAATTTTGATTACATTGCAGGTCCAGAGCCCAAATGTGTTTCAGAGAGTTTTATCTCAGGTGTTGCAGCCCTTTAGATGGCTGATATCAAGTAAGTCCCATGTATTTAAATTTTCTTTTAGCTTAACATTTCAAAGAATTACAGCAATTGTGCTCCCTATGGTTTCTGCATCACATTTTGAATGTGTTTTACACGCAAGTTGCTGTCTTCAGAACTAAAGCAGATACATGGTTGAACCTTACAATGGTCTCTATTGTCAGTAAACAAGGTCATATCAACCATTACTTCTTGCATGCACTTTTGCACAAAAGAAGTTGCTAAAAGTTTTGAGTGTAAAATTTAAGAATGTGTAAGTTGTGTATTTGGATTAATGATTAAGAATTGACTTGCTTAAGTTTAACTGAAAATTTAAACAGACTGTCTTGAGGATAGTATATGATCATGATAAGGGTACACGGAATAATAATTATTGTGCTTAATCAAACATGATACCATATGCTGCTTGTCATATACATGCTACAAAACACTGACGGCTGCTTATAATACACTCAGACGGGCAGTTTACATGTTTTGTATGTTGTAACAAATTTGTCTTAACGATGTGTTGAAACTTCAGTTTATACAGGCACATGTAACTATGCAATGGCAGTAGACCTGATTTTATTTGTTATATTTTGTGAGATTCAGTAGTGGTATCAATAATTACAGAGTTTAGTCCACCTGTAGAGAGAGAGGAGGACTTTCCTCAGGATGAAATTAGAGATGTTTATCTTGGTGGTAGTGCCGGAGATATACTGTGGCGGGCAGAGACTGTTATACCAACACTCAGGTTCGTTCATCTTGTCAACAAATGTGACAATACTTGCACTAAGGGTAGTGTATCTTAAGTTATACAATGGTCACCAAATACTATGATACAAACTTTGAGGTTTTTGTAGCTGTTGTAATACAGAAGTTAGTGCAGTATTGTTATATCTACACTTTGCTTATTATATCTGACAGTGTATTATAGCCTACAAGCTTTACGATACCTACACTCCATATCAGCATCTATGTTTTTGTCCTATTCTTTCCTCTTTAATTTTGTTTGGCTAACAAAAATTGTTCCTTAAAGCCATAGCAGATTTAACATGTATATAGCACAGTTTTAAATAAATCTCAGTGATACTTGCAAAGAAACCCAGACTTCAATGAAAACCCTACCTTCTAATTGTTTCTCATGTATATTATATACATTATAATAGTGAAAAACAGAGCATATAAGTGAATGTTTACTCAACAGTGAATGTCTCCAGTCATGAGAGATGCACATTTCCTTGCACTAGTTTAGAAACCTGAACTTTAATTAACTTTAATTTTTATTTTTTGTCAAACCTTTTTGAAAAATTGTTACCATGATCTTAAAGGAGAGGTGCTCATACAATCCATGAACCTAGATTATAATTTATATGTAAAGATATTAATTTTACTTTTGCAGGAAATATGGTTTGTCATTTGTTGACCCTGCCGTCCATGACTGGGACCAGAAACTTATTCCAATCCATGTTGCTTTACGAGAAAATTGTCGTCTTTTGTTTTATGTGATAACTGGTGATAGAAGATCTCTTGGCTCAATGTGTGAGGTAAGCTGAATGCTTTCTAATACATTCAAGAAAATAAAGATATGAAATTATTATGATCAATTAACTGTTTTATCTCACATAGTGGCTCACTAACAGGTTGAGCTTTTGGGATTGATGAATGTGTTGTGTCTGTTGTAAGTCATCCATTTTTCAAAACTTGCTTCAAACAAGGATGTTCCTTACATGGAGCTCTTCCAAAGTTGTTCAAACAATTCCAAGAACTCTGGTTGCTGTGGCAACAAATAGGATTTTTTAATATGTCTTCTTTTCAAAACAGAAGGCAAAGAGCTTAAATATAATTAATATGGCATGTAGCATTGTCTAATAAACCTCTACCAAGATTGTTCAAATCATGACCCACCTTGGAGGGGTCGTGGGAGGCCATTTGATTTTACATAGGTTTCTATAGGAAAACTTCAAAAATCTTCTTCTCTGAAACCACAAAGCCTAGAGCTTAGATATTTGGTGTGTAGCATTGCCTTGTGTACCTCAAACAAGACAGTCCAAATCATGACCTGTGGTCAAAATTAACACCCCCCCCCCACCCCCCCACCCCCATGAATGTGGACCATGAATATTGGTCAAATCATTATCCCTAGGTCATACTTGACCCTTACTGTGGTGCGATTGTTGACCTTGTATTATAGTCAGTGGTAGCCAGGTGAGTAATATAGGGCCATTTTGGCCATCTTGTTATATTTTTCCCTGCTAGAATTAGATGATATTGTCTTTGATATCAGTGTAGACTATGATCAGTTTGTACATACATGCAATCTGATTTCACTTGTCTCTAAAATTTGTAGTTCAAGGTAGAAAGAATAGGGCAAATGTTAAATATGTAGTTACATACTTATGTAGAGATGAAGATGTTTTCTTCTTTGAATTCTGTTTAATTTTTTAAAAATGCTATACCTATAGAATGTAGAAGAAATGTACAATATCAAGATAATTGTTTTCAGGCGGGTTACTACATTGGTAAAGGTTGTAGAATGGTTTTATGTATTCAGAAAATTCCAAAAGATGCTGTGATATCAGGAGATAAGGTGAGTTACTAGAAATGGTACACAATATGACCGGTACCAGTCATGTTGGAAAACAAAGTCATCACAAAAAATTTATTTGGAACTTTAAAAACAGTTGAATTATTTCTAGAGTTAGTGTTAAGTTTGTTCTGTGCTTAACTGATGGCATATTAATCTTACAAATTTACAGTTAACTCCTGTTCTGATGGGGTTTATTTTAATGTGTTACTTGACTTTTTAACTAAAGTCAAGTTTTACATAAACTACATGTTGGATTTTTACCAAATTTGCTCTTTGGCATCCTTGCTTTGACCCCTTTCAAAAAATTTGCAACTGGCTCCAGTCCAGTACATACGGGCAGCACTGTAATATAGGAAAACCTTTTAATGTAGCAATGGATAGGATGTCTTCAAACTAGCTCTGTAGAATCCTTGCATCGTCCTCTTTCAAAAAAAGAAGAAATTATTCCAGTCCAGTGCACTCAGGAGACATTGTCACTAAAAATAGAAAAACCTTTATTTGCATCTCATTAAGCAGTGGATGGAATGTCGGCAAACTTACTGTGTAGCATCCTTGCTTTGACCCCTTTCAAAAAAACAGTAAATGGTTTGGGTCCAGTACATTCAAGGGTGCTTTATTACTAAAATAAGGAAACCTTTAAATATAGTTCTGTGTTACAATAATTTAGAATACTACATCACTTTACATAATTATGGAGTATAACAGTACTAATCAGAAGTGTAGAGTACCGCAGTAGATATAGTATTTAACAGAAATATTGTATTTTATAGTTCCATAGAGTGCTTTAATGCCATAGTGACCAGTGCATTAGTGGGGGTATTAATCACTGTATTATGTTCTGTTAAATTTGAACAGGATTCAAAATACCTGGTTTTCAATGTGGCAATGGTCGTACTTTCTAGTTTTACTGTTGTTCAGCAGGTTGTAAGGAATGTTCTCCTATTGCATGATACATGCATGTACAATGTATATAGAAACACACAAAATTTGCACATAGGCAAACACAAAATAAACAACACATACATATAAATGATACACATACAACAGTAAACTATAGAATAACAAAACTTTGCTAAAATGCAGCAAAAAGTGGTACAGATTATTGACACACATGAAACTTGGAGTGCATTCAGAGAACATAAATCATCAATTTATACTTTCATGGAACTCTTGAGTAGTACTTTCAAAATAAGTTCATGCAACCTTTAAACTGTATGAAGATACATACAGAAAGTTTGCTGGTGAAAAATAACATGTGCAATCAGTGTCTGTCCATGGTGTATTTCATGAAACCCTTGGGCCTCATACCCCAGTTTAAATTTGGCAACAGCGCTTGTAAAAGACATAACTCTTTTAACTAAATGGCATTAGACTCCTGCTATATCTGTCTTTAGCTCACCTGGCACACAGTGCCAGGGTGAGCTATTAGGATCACTCACCGTTTGTCTTACGTCGTCCATCGTCCGTCCACCATTTCCTTCAAACGACATCTCCTCTGAAACCATTTGGCCAATGTTGATGAGACTTTGCAGAAATGTTCTTTGCATGAAGCTTTATCAAATTTGTTCAAAGAATTCCATTCCATGCAGAACTCTGGTTGCTATGGCCACAAATAGGAAAAACTTTAAAAAAATTTCTTCTCTGAAACCACAAGGCCTAGAGCTTAGATATTTAGCATGTGGCATTGTCTAGTGGACCTCTACCAAGTTTGTTCAAATTATGACCCCTGGGTCAAGATTGACCCCGCCCTGGGGGTCATTTGGTTTTACCTAGGCTTATATAGGAAAAACTTATAAAATCTTCTTCTCTGAAACCACAAGGTCTAGAGATTAGATATTTAGCATGTGGCATTGGCTAGTGGACCTCTACTAAGATTGTTCAAATCATGACCCCCTGGTCAATATTAACTCTCCCCGAGAGTGGGGGAGGTCACTTGTTTTCATATAGACGTAACGTCCAATGTTGCGAGACGTTATGTAACACGACGTCAAACATTGAATAATTGCCATCTTTCTAAATTGCATATAAAATTAATACCATTTGAAAAAGAGGAAAGACTCATTTTGTAAATACAAGCAATTTCATTACCACAGTATTTTTGTGAAACATTTACCGTTTATTACATTAAAATGTTGAATTTAGCTTAAACCGCTACACACAAAGACATATAACTTAATCTGCTGACACAGTGAGTGTTTTAACCTTCGAATCGATAGAACGTTTTAGAATATGAATAAATATGCATTAAAATACTGATATATGAACAACATTTTGAAAAATATAACGCTTTGCGTTTCTCCATTTGACAATTACTGGCAACATTACCGTAATTCGGGGGCTGAGCAACGTCGCATCTTAATGAATTTGACGTCGGAGGACATTTTCGCTAGACAAGCCTTATTTTGTATAAAAGTATGATTTTTGTTAGACTGAGCAGGCATACGGTATCATTTGAAAGAAGAGAAAAAACGCATTTTTTATACGATGAAGAAATTTACGATAAATCATCGGCTGAATTATAATATCAGTTTTTTTCGAGTATATTTACAGATTTTCTTACATTTTTCTGTATGTGGACATTTTCGCTAGACAATCATAAATGTAATTTTAGCTGTTTTATTCAGATATATTCGAAAAGTAAAATTATTTTATTAATCTACATTAAAAACGCATTTCTATACTTATTTTTTATATAAATATCGTTAATTTTCTTTATTTTGCATTCATTTGAACAAAATGAAAATACATCTGTTCAAAGATGTGACACTTTCTTCCTGACAGAAGTTTTATACATGTTTGCTCGAAGGAGCCGTTTGAAATGTTTTAGATTTTAATGGCAACTTTCGGCGACATTTAACATATCGTATACGCAAAATTAGAAAGTTTGACGTAATTTTCATATTTCGTTTTTAAGCAGAAGTCATGCGGATCAAGTATTTTTGTTACACGTGACGCGCATAAATTAACGTCGTTCTCAGTGTGTTTGATATCGCTTCACTTAAATTGAAGGCTTAAAAGTAATTTCTGTTACATAGTAATGTCCAATAAACTTTTTCCTTTATTTTTATATACGGCTTCACATATTTTTCTTAAAATTTACTACTATGCAGTCAGAATGAATCATGTTTACGCTAGAAATTGCCAAAAACCCGCAACATCGGACGTTATGTCATAGGCTTATATAGGGAAAACTTTGAGCAACCACAAGGCCAACAGGCAGAGAATAGATATTTGGAATGTTACTTAGCATTGTGTTGTGGACCTGCACAAATTATTTTAGAATCATGACCCCTTGTATTATAGCCAAGGTAGTCAGATGAGCGTTATAGGGCCATCATGGCCCTATTGTTTGTTATACTGTGCATCAATTATTTAGTAATCCTGTTAGATTTTTTTTCTTATATGCTTTCAGCTGTCAGAGCAGTCAGTAAAAGATTATAATCGTGGAAGAGACTATTTATGTGACCTAGCAAGCAGGGAAGGTGTGCCATTGTTTGAAGACATACAGGAAGCGGTAAACTGCGCTATACATATGCTGACAGACCTGTCTCCCTGCCAGTGATTTGAAAGCAATTTTATGGAAGACACTGATCTCTACTGAAGTTTTAGATGTGCTGTTGTAACATATCCAGAGGAGCTGCAAGGTTTTAGCCAACTCGTATCAGTAAAATATGTGTACAAGTAGTTTTAAGTCTGTATGAAATTAATATTGTAAAAGTTTTTTATGAATTTCTTAGCTCACTAGTGCACAAAGTGCTGGTGATAAACTATGAAAATTGTTGAATGTTGTTGTAGGGGTCATTAGCTTTTTGTATCTGGTTCATATCAAGTATTGAAACCAAGGACAAGTGTTAATCTCATCTAGATGATGTTCAGAATCCATGTTCCAATCTGTCAAGGTCAAGTGCACTCTGGGACTGAAAGGTCATTTGAAGGATTTTCAAGGAATATTTCTCAGACATCTCTTTTTGACTGTACAGCTGTGCTGATTCAGTGTCAAAGACACATTTAATGTGTTGAACAAATAATTTTATACAAAGTCTTATATACTCCAGACACTTCAGGTTTTTAGCAATAGTAATCAATCTTGTATGTGTATCCTTCTGGTCCCAGCATTTTAATACTGCACACATTTGACATTTTAGTGTGGAGAAAAGGTGCATAATAGTATTTTTGCTAACTGACTAGGTAACTTGTTATTATGGCATATTGACAAAAATCATTAAATAATTAAATTGATCATCTAATACTGAATGATACAAGTAGTTGGGACCAGGTAAAATTGTAAACTACAGAGTTTAAAAACATAACATAATTGAGATCATGAAAATACAACAGAACATAATTGAGACCATGAAAATACAATATTACATAATTGAGATCATGAAAATACAACATTACATAATTGAGATCGTGAAAATACAACATTACATAATTGAGATCATAAATTACAACATTACATAATTGAGATCATGAAAATACAACAGAACATAATTGAGACCATGAAAATACAACATTACATAATTGAGATCATGAAAATACAACAGAACTTAATTGAGACCATGAAAATACAACAGAAGATAATTGAGACCATGAAAATACAACATTACATAATTGAGATCATGAAAATACATCATTACATAATTGAGATCATGAAAATACAGACCAATAATGCCTGAATGTACATGCTATGAATTAAGATGACTTGATATCAATAGCAACTAAAATATTATTAATATATTTCGAATGTATTTGAGTAGTCAAATTGGATGTCTTGTCTCACATTTTTGCCAACATGTCTTGTGCATCTCTTTTTGTCAGCACTCTTGTTAACAATGTTCAGCTTTTTTATGCCCCCAAAGGGTGGCATATTAAAATCGCACCGTCCGTCTGTCTGTCCAGTCGTATGTCCGTCTGTGCGTCCCCACTTACATATTCGTGTCCAGACTGTAACTTTGTCATGCATTGAAAGATTTTAAAATAACTTGGCACAAATGTCTAGCACATCAGCATGACCTTTTGCGTGCAAGATCCATGTCCCTAGCTCAAAGGTCAAGGTCATACTTAGAGTTTGAAGGTAATGGATGCCTCTATATGCATACATTGTCCGGACTGTAACTTTGTCATGCATTGAAGGATTTTAAAATAACTTTGCACAAATGTCTAGCACATCAAGACGACGTGTTGCGTGCAAGACCCATGTCCCTAGTTCAAAGGTCAAGGTCACACTTAGAGTTTGAAGGTAATGGAATCCTCTATATATGCATATATGCACACATTCGTGTCTGGACTGTAACTTTGTCATGCATTGAAGGATTTTTAGCTCACCTGAGCTGGCTCAGGGTGAGCTATTAGGATCGATGAATGTCCGTCGTCCGTCCACAGTTTGTTAACACTCTAGTGGTCACATTTTTGCCTCAATTGTCACGAAACTTGGTCAGGATGTTTGTCCCAGTAATTGCTCGGAAGAGTTCGAATATGGGTCACATGCTAGGTCACATGACCCAAAAATAGAAAAATCTTATTAAGACTCTAGAGGCTACTGTTTCAGTTCAAATATCCTGGCAATTTGTTAGAAAGGTTGTTTGGTTGATTTCTAGCTCAAGTTTTAATATGGGTCACCTGGGGTCAAAAACTAGGTCACACAGCCCAAATATGGAAAAACCTTGTTAACACTCTAGAGGTAACATTTTCAGCCCAAATATCCTGGAAATTTGTCAGAAAGATTGTTAAGATGATTTCTAGCTCAAGTTCGAATATGGGTCATCTGGGGTCAAAAACTAGGTCACACAGCCTGAATATGGAAAAACCTTGTTAACACTCTAGAGGTAACATTTTCAGCCCAAATATCCTGGAAATATGTCAGAAAGGTTGTTTCGATGATTTCTAGCCCAAGTTCGAATATGGGTCATCTGGGGTCAAAAACTAGGTCACAGAGCCCAAATATGGAAAAACCTTGTTAACACTCTAGATGTTACATTTTCAGCCCAGATATGCTTGAAATTTGTCAGAAAGGTTGTTTCGATGATTTCTAGCTCATGATTGAATATGGGTCATTTGGGGTCAAAAACTAGGTCACACAGCCCAAATATGGAAAAGCCTTGTTAATACTCTAGAGGTAACATTTTCAGCCTAAATATCCTTGAAATTTGTCAGAAAGGTTGTTTCTATGATTTCTAGCTCAAGTTCGAATATGGGTCATCTTGGGTCAAAAACTAGGTCACAGAGCCCAAATATGGAAAAACCTTGTTAACACTCTAGAGGTAACATTTTCAGCCCAAATATCCTGGAAATTTGTCAGAAAGGTTGTTTCGATGATTTCTAGCAACTTTGTTAAAAGCAGTTGTACTCGGGTGAGCGATAAAGGGCCATCATGGCCCTCTTGTTAAATAACTTGGCACAAATGTCTAGCACATCAAGACGACGTGTCGCGTGCAAGACCCACGTTGCTACCTCAAAGTCAAGGTCATACTTAAGAGTTTTTAGGTAATGGAATCCTGTATGTATGCATACATTTGTGTCCGGACTATAACTTTGTCATACATTGAAAGATTATAAAATAACTTGACACAAATGTACAGCACATCAAGCCAATGTGTCGCGTGCAAGATCCATGTCCCTACCTCAAAGGTCAAGGTCACACTTAGTGTTTAAAAGTAATGGAATACTGTATGCATGGTAACTCTGTCATGCATTGAAGGATTTTAAAATTACATTTATTGAACACATGGAGAGGACATAGACTGTGAGACACCTCTTTCAGGGGCATTTGTCACTTGTGAGGGACAGCTCTTCTTTTGTCTTTACCTTTGAGGGTAGATTTGACAGTCTGTATAGCTTTTCAGTGAGTTAATGCTTAGGCTGCTTGACTAAGGGCACGTAATGTTCCCCATCAGTTTGAAATTTTCTTCCACCTTTTGACCATGGAAGCAGGGCAACAGGCCAATGCAATCATCCTCATTGGCTATACATGTCCTGTGCTGCTCACCAGTGGTCATTGCGTGAGGATGTATTTTCACAAGATCTGGAAGCTGTTCCAGATCTTTGATTGTTTCCCAATGCCACCAAGCTGATAGATCTATGGCAGATGCTCTTCTGGGCAAACAGGCATTTTCTTCATTTGCTAGATGCAGCCAATTTTGAAGTGACATTACCCATAAACATATTATTCAGTGGCAGCAGTGTTTCTTGTCCAAATTCCATCAGTTTCACGAAGTGCTCAGTGGTGAGCTATTGTGATCACCTGGTGTCCATCGTCTGTCGTCTGTCGTCTGTCCGTCAACACTTAATCTTGTGTATGCAATAGGGGCTGCATTTTTCACTGGACCTGTATGAAACTTGGTCAGTAAGACTGCCTTGATAAAATCTAAGATCTAGTTTGAATATGGGCTCTCTGGGGTCAAAAACTAGATCACAGGGTCAAATCATAGAAAAACCTTGTGTATGCAATAGAGGTTGCGTTTTTCATTGGACCTTCATAAAACTTTGTCAGTATGATTGCCTTGTTGAAATTTAGGTCCAGTTAGAACATGAGTCATCCAGGGTTAAAAACTAGGTCAAGCAGTAAAATTGTAGAAATCCTTGTGTATGCAATAGAGGTTGCATTTTTCATTGGACCGTCATGAAACTTGGTCGGTATGATTGTCTTGATGAAATTTAGGGCCAGTATGAATAAGGTTAATATGAGGTCAAAACTTAGGTCACCCACTTGTGTATGCCATATAGGTGACATTTACAACCCAATCATCATTTAAATTGGTCAAAAGGTTTGCCTTGTTAAGGTCCAGAATGTTTGTGTTTATGATATATAGTTTAGAGTTGAAGTTTGGTCACATATTGTCATAAGTTGTAGGTGAGAGATATTGAGCCATTTTGGCCCTCTTGTTCTGTGAAGAGGCTGGTACTCTATCGGGCCTGACAAAATAACATAAGAAGTCTCTGACAAGCAGTGTTCATCATGTAATATGTGTATCATTGGTCCTTTTGACTGAAAAAGTACTGTGTAGTCCTTAAGTTTCAGTAGGGAGGACATATACATTCCTAGCATCAATCCTCTTAGTACATTCCTTTTATTGAACAGTGTAAGAAGAATTCTCTCTTTTCTGTCCTCTCCACTTTTTGTCATTTTCTTTTTATCCCCCGCCAAAAGCGGAGTGATATTGTTTTGGCGTCGTTTTAAATTCTTGCTTTACTTCAACCACAAAAATCTTAAATATTAATGTCCCACAATTACTATTTCTATGGTATAACTAATATGGTTTTCTGCCTACGCACGCAAAGCAACCACAACCTGTTATCTATACATGTACTTAGTTTGTAAAATATTCAGGCGAACTGATGTTGAAGTTTGAAAATGGGTATATTTTGTGGAATGTCATAAACAAAGTACAAATAATTTATGAGGTCAAGGGAAAACATTAACAAATTAAAAAAATGATATCACCGAATTGTTACAAGTTTTGAATAAATGACGACAACAGATTTGAGTAAGTATTGATAATCAGTTTATGTTTAGATCCTATTGAAAATTCACACATATATTAGTATTAGTCAAGTTACTTTGCACAACAAATATGAGCTTTCCAAAGCAAGATATAATGCATTATTAGGTAGTAATTATTAATGAGTCATTATGGCATAAACATAAATTTTGTATTTAATGTTACTTTTTAGCTCACCTGAGCTGGCTCAGGGTGAGCTATTAGGATCGATGAATGTCCGTCGTCCGTCCACATTTAGTTCGTTAACACTCTAGTGGTCACATCTTTTCCTCAATTGTCACGAAACTTGGTCAGGATGTTTGCCCCAGTAATTACTCGGACAAGTTCGAATATGGGTCATCTCGGATGAAAAACTAGGTCACATGACCCAAAAATAGAAAAATCTTGTTAAGGCTCTAGAGGCTACTGTTTCAGTCCAAATATCCTGGCAATTTGTCAGAAAGGTTGTTTAGTTGATTTCTAGCTTAAGTTTTAATATGGGTCACCTGGGGTCAAAAACTAGGTCACACAGCCCAAATATGGAAAAACCTTGTTAACACTCTAGAGGTAACATTTTCAGCCCAAATATCCTGGAAATTTGTCAGAAAGGTTGTTAAGATGATTTCTAGCTCAAGTTCGAAGATGGGTCATCTGGGGTCAAAAACTAGGTCACAGAGCCCAAATATAGAAAAACCTTGTTTACACTCTAAATGTTACATTTTCAGCCATTGGAATTTGTCAGAAAGGTTGTTTTGATGGTTTCTGGTTTTAATAATGTGTTGTTTATTGAACACCTCATTTGCTAATTTTATTGCAGTATTTTAACACCAAAAGATTGATAAATGACATTTGTCTTGTAATCAGTACACATCTTGGATCTCTCTATGGTAAGGCCAGAGTTTTTATATCTCTTGGTTTATGCGACTGCTTGTACTATTTTTTGAAAGGTAGAATAACAATGACATTATGAACTGACATTTTATTTTTAGCTCACCTGAGCTGGCTCAGGGTGAGCTATTAGGATCGATGAATGTCCGTCGTCCGTCGGACGTCGTCCGTCGTCCGTCCACATTTAGTTCGTTAACACTCTAGTGGTCACATTTTTTCCTCAGTTGTCACGAAACTTGGTCAGGATGTTTGTCCCAGTAATTACTCGGACGAGTTCGAATATGGGTCATCTGGGGTAAAAAACTAGGTCACAGAGCCCAAAAATAGAAAAATCTTGTTAAGGCTCTAGAGGCTACTGTTTCAGTCCAAATATCCTGGCAATTTGTCAGAAAGGTTGTTTGGTTGATTTCTAGCTCAAGTTTTGATATGGGTCACCTGGGGTCAAAAACTAGGTCACACAGCCCAAATATGGGAAAACCTTGTTAACACTCTAGAGGTAACATTTTCAGCCCAAATATCCTGGAAATTTGTCAGAAAGGTTGTTAAGTTGATTTCTAGCCCAAGTTCGAATATGGGTCATCTGGGGTCAAAAACTAGGTCACAGCCCAAATATGGAAAAACCTTGTTAACACTCTAGATGTTACATTTTCAGCCCAGATATCCTTGAAATTTGTCAGAAAGTGCAGATCATGATCAGACAGCAAAATAATGAAAGTGCAGATCATGATCAGACAGCTAAATTATGAAAGTGCAGATCATGATCAGACAGCTAAATAATGCATAGCAAACTGTGCAGATCATGATCAGACAGCAAAAAATAAAAAAGCTGACAGTGCAGATCATGACCAGCCATCATACAATGAATAGCTTACAGTGCAGATCATGATCAGACAGCAAAAAAATGAATAGCCAACAGTGCAGATCATGATCAGACAGCAAAATAATGAGGCCTAGAGCTTAGATATTCAGCATGTGGCAATAATTGACTCTCTACCAAGATTGTTCAAATCATGACCTCAGGGTCAAAATTAACCCTGCCTGGGGGGGTCTTTTGATTTTACATAGGCTTATTAAGAGGATATCATGAGCCAAAGGTAAAAATTGATCCTTTCTGCTATTAATAACCTTTTTATTTTTGCCAATGGTAGACAGGTGAGCGATACAGGGCCATCATGGCCCTCTTGTTATTATTTCCACTGTTCCGACTCCATATACTAGTTAATGAAGTGTCAGAACAGTAGGGATATATAATTGAAAGTAATTATTTTAAAGTGTTTATTTTGTTCGAAAATGACAATTATTGACAGGTGCAGTAGACTGATGTTCAATATGTGCTCTGTTCAATACAGTAGGAAAAGTCCTTCATACTCAATATTTAAGAAAACTTCCCATAAACCAAGCAATATAAAAACTCTGGCCTAAAATTGGCACTTATATAAAGTTTTAAATAGCGATGATGCAATACATGTTCTTGACCCCTAGTTGAACTTCCATGTTAAAGATTTTGGTAGTAATTTTTACATTCACATGACAAGAAAGTTCATATATAAAAATTAAATCAATATTTGCAAATAATGAATAGCTTACAGTGCAGATCATGATCAGACAACAAAATAATGGATTGCTTACAGTGCAGATCATGGTCAGACAGCAAAAATAATGAATAGCTTACAATGCAGATCATGATCAGACAACAAAATAATGAAAGTGCAGATCATGATCAGACAGCTAAACAATGAAAGGGCAGATCATGACCAGACAGCTAAATAATGCATAGCAAACAGTGCAGATCATGATCAGACAGCAAAAAATAAAAAAGCTGACAGTGCAGATCATGACCACCCAACATACAATGAATAGCTTACAGTGCAGATCATGATCAGACAGCAAAAAAATGAATAGCCAACAGTGCAGATCATGATCAGACAGCAAAATAATGAGGCCTAGAGCTTAGATATTCAGCATGTGGCAATAATTGACTCTCTACCAAGATTGTTCAAATCATGACCTCAGGGTCAAAATTAACCCTGCCGGGGGGGGGGGATCTTTTGATTTTACATAGGCTTATTAAGAGGATATCATGAGCCAAAGGTAAAAATTGATCCTTTCTGCTATTAATAACCTTTTATTTTTGCCAATGGTAGACAGGTGAGCGATACAGGGCCATCATGGCCCTCTTGTTGAAAGCCAAAAGGACTCCGCAGGTTTATACATATCAGAAAATAAATCATAGTACTCTAGAAGTTTACTATATTTATGTTTCTTAAACTCTTATCTCTATATTTAAGTCCTTGACAGTTGAACAAAAATCACACACACTTTGCTCAACATACAACATGTATGTCATAGATCTACTCAATGTCTGTGTCAGATTCATCCTCTAGAATATCTGGACAGGCTAAACGGTCTTGAACTTTTACATTTGTTGACATATCTCATAGAACTTCTAGTATTGTTCAGGTATAACTAAACTTTTGCAAAGGTCCAACAAATCCCTCTTCTTCACTACTGAGGTTGTGTTTTTTTGTACCCCCGAAACGAAGTTTGGGGGGGTATATAGGAGTCACCCGGTGGTTGGTTGGTTGGTCGGTCGGGCGGTCGGTCGGTCAGGCGGTCTGTTGCATTTTCCTTGTCCGGAGCATAACTTGAAAACTACTGGTTGGAATTCAATACAACTTCATACAATGGTCAAGCACATTAAGAGGAAGTGCAGTGCACAAGAACCATAACTCCATCTTGACTCATTACAGAGTTATTGCTCTTTGTTACTTTTCCTTGTCCGGAGCATAACTTGAAAACTACTGGTTGGAATTCAATACAACTTCATACAATGGTCAAGCACCATGAGAGAAAGTGCAGTGCACAAGAACCATAACTCTATCTTGACTCATTACAGAGTTCTTGCCCTTTGTTGCTTTTCCTTGTCCGAAGCATAACTTGAAAACTACTGCTTGGAATTCAAAACAACTTCATACAATGGTCAAGTACATTGAGAGGAAGTGCAGTGCACAGGAACCATAACTCTTTCTTGACTCATTACAGAGTTATTGCCCTTTGTTACTTTTCCTTGTCCTGAGCATAACTTGAAAACTACTGGTTGGAATTCAATACAACTTCATACAATGGTCAAGTACATTGAGAGGAAGTGCAGTGCACAGGAACCATAACTCTTTCTTGACTCATTACAGAGTTATTGCCCTTTGTTACTTTTCCATGTCCGGAGCATAACTTGAAAACTACTGGTTGGAATTCAATTTAACTTCATACAATGGTCAAGTACATTGAGAGGAAGTGCAGTGCACAGGAACCATAACTCTATCTTGACTCATTACAGAGTTATTGCCCATTTTTACTTTTCCTTGTCGCAGAGCACAACTTGAAAACTAATGTTTGGAATGCAATACAACTTCATACAATGGTCCAACACAATGAGAGGAAATGCAGTGTACAATAACCATAACTCTATCTTGACTAATTACAGAGTTATTGCCAAGAACAATATCTCTATTTTAGTTTTTTTTTGCAAGGTATTCTGTTACTACGACTTTCCTCAGTTTATAAAGTAGTCTTTCGGGGGTATTAATCACATTTAGTGATAGCTCTAGTTTTCTTTATATTTCATTGGCAATTCCTGGTTGGTTGCAGGTCGTCCTCTTATGTCTTACCAACATTGATTGATCTGAACTCCGTTTCTTCAAAGTGATGTTTCACTAAGATCTGGTCTGGGGTTCCTTTAGACACTTTTAAAACTTTAATTTTCGTACTGTAACTCCTTCCGTGTCAGTTTTGAATTTTTTATAGTCCGTTTGAGAGTGCTCTTTCAGATCGTAAAAGCTGTCGAATCTCATGGCACTAATGTGTAAGGGTTGTTACGACGTGCCATCTGGAAAATCTGGTCGATAGCAGAGTGCGATCAGATTCTGGAAACTTCTTTTCAATTACTTTGATGTTTGGATGGTTACGTACTGTGTACAGTAAACCTGTAGCTTCTTTCGCCCATCCCATTACTTTGAAATAAAAGAAATCACGACTTGTTAGGTTCTCCCTAACAACAATTTTACTGTATGGAGATTTTTATAAGATGGCAAAGTTTCGGCATGTGCACATGCTTTCAAATTTGATGGATGTTCAATAAATACTTTGAAACATACATGTAATCACCGCACATTTAGTTTCAAAATGTTGATGCAGTCAGTCTTAATATATTTCTGTCTGGCCAATATACTAGTGGTTTCATTCAAACATATATTACAATTATTAGTCAGTCTAGCATCCATACCCTTTAACATCTTGACGGATTCCTTCTTCTCGATTTCGTAAACTTTCATTCTTTTTCTCATTCAACAATGGCCTTTAATTTCCTCCTTTTTAGCTCGACTTTCAGAGAATATGGAGAGCTATTTCAGTCACTTGTGCGTCGGCGTCGGCGGTGGCATCGGCGTTGCAGCTTTGGTTAAAGTTTTGCCTGCCAGGTACTATCATGCACATATCTCAGTAACCACTTATGGTATTGACTTGAAACTTTGTTCATGTATTTAGGGGTGTCACACAATTAAGTCCGATAACTCTTGTATAAATTAAATTCAAATTATGGCCCTTCTTTGACTTTGAAAATTTGTTTAAAATTTGCATTCTAGGTACTATCATGCACATATCTCAGTAGCCACTTATGATATTGACTTGAAACTTTGTTAATGTCTTAAGGGGTGTCACACAGTCGAGTCGAGTAACTCATGTGTAAATTTAATACAAATTATGGCCTGTGTTTGACTTTGAAAATTTGTTTAAGTTTTGCATTCTAGGTTCTATCATGCACATATCTCAGTAACCACTTATGGTATTGACTTGAAACTTTGTTAATGTCTTTAGGGGTGTCACACAGTCAAGTCAGATAACTCTTGTATAAATTTAGTACAAATTATGGCCCTTGTTTGACTTTGATACTTTGGTTTAAGTTTTGGATGCAAGGTCCTATCATGCACATATTTCAGTAACCGCTTATGGTAGTTATATCAAACTTAGCAATAGAGTTCAGGGGTACATTTTGTATCAAACAATAAATTTACCAAAAATTTAATTTATAGTGATAGATTTTGACTTTTTTATTAGCTCACCTGAGCTGGCTCAGGGTGAGCTATTAGGATCGATGAATGTCCGTCGGACGTCGTCCGTCCACATTTAGTTCGTTAACGCTCTAGTGGTCACATTTTTTCCTCAATTGTCACGAAACTTGGTCAGGATGTTTGTCCCAGTAATTACTCGGACGAGTTCGAATATGGGTCATCTGGGGTCAAAAACTAGGTCACAGAGCCCAAAAATAGAAAAATCTTGTTAAGGCTCTAGAGGCTACTGTTTCAGTCCAAATATCCTGGCAATTTGTCAGAAAGGTTGTTTCTATGATTTCTAGCTCAAGTTTTAATATGGGTCACCTGGGGTCAAAAACTAGGTCACACAGCCCAAATATGGAAAAACCTTGTTAACACTCTAGAGGTAACATTTTCAGCCCAAATATCCAGGAAATTTGTCAGAAAGGTTGTTAAGATGATTTCTAGCCCAAGTTCTAATATGGGTTATCTGGGGTCAAAAACTAGATCACAGCCCAAATATGGAAAAACCTTGTTAACACTCTAGATGTTACATTTTCAGCCCAGATATCCTTGAAGTTTGTCAGAAAGTGCAGATCATGATCAGACAGCAAAATAATGAAAGTGCAGATCATGATCAGACAGCTAAATTATGAAAGTGCAGATCATGATCAGACAGCTAAATAATGCATAGCAAACAGTGCAGATCATGATCAGACAGCAAAAAATAAAAAGCTGACAGTGCAGATCACGACCAGCCAACATACAATGATTAGCTTACAGTGCAGATCATGATCAGACAGCAAAAAAATGAATAGCCAACAGTGCAGATCATGATCAGACAGCAAAATAATGAGGCCTAGAGCTTAGATATTCAGCATGTGGCAATAATTGACTCTCTACCAAGATTGTTCAAATCCTGACCTCAGGGTCAATATTAACCCTGCCTGGGGGGGGTCTTTTGATTTTACATAGGCTTATTAAGAGGATATCATGAGCCAAAGGTAAAAATTGATCCTTTCTGCTATTAATAACCTTTTTATTTTTGCCAATGGTAGACAGGTGAGCGATACAGGGCCATCATGGCCCTCTTGTTATTCAACTTTTCTAGTTTATACTTAAGAGTGAGCCGAATTTTGATTTGCTATTATACTGATAAAAGTTTTGTTTTACATGTATTAGCAAACACCCACAATAGTAGAGCTTGCTGTCTTATGGACAGCTCTTGTTTAATTTCATGTGACTGGCGTTTCATATCTTTGCTCGCGAAATCTTTGGAGGAATAACCGTCTTCGCAATCCAAAACGTGAATTTGTTGTTGTTGGCATGAAGGAGAGGCCCGGTTTAATGGTTCAGTTAATGAAATTTCTACGTCCCTAACGCGATGAATTAGCAAAACATTGTCAGTAGAAGAATCAGAAACAGCAGTATCGTCATTAATGCCCTCATGCGTCTTTCTATAATCTTTCCTGCTAGTGTGTCTCTTAGCCATAATAAACGTTTATATTTGTAATTATTTAGGTCCACGCAATGTGACTCCTAAGTAAACATGAAAGTCCACTGCAATGTGACAACAAGTTTACAGTACAGTAAATATGTAAATCCACAGTAATGTGACTCAAAACTAAACTTGAACGTCGTCCACTTCAATGTGAAATCAAACACTAAAAGTCACGTTTCCATAATTAAATTAAACAACTGAACCACATGTCCAAAATGTATCAATCTGTAACAAACACTACAAGTCTTTTTTCTGTAAATAAGTCACTTTTTTGAGAAGGACTTATAGGCCAACAGTCACTAAACACCTGTTAAATTAAAACAATTCCTTTTCTGTACCACACGAATAAAGCCAACTACAAGTAACATAATTTGAAACTTTCCTTTGTGCGGATACTGTAAAATCCCGCATAAAGTACAACACTTTAATTGAAAAGTTAAGTGTGATTTTCACAACAGTGAAGGAAAACACCAAAACTTGTGCTGGCCTCAAAACAACATGTTAAAAACCCAATCAAAAACGTAAACACATACTAATGGCACCAATCAAAGTACAGGATACAATCCATACAATGTAATAGACGCCAAGTAAAGGGGTAGGATCTTCATGTATTATTATATTGAGTAATTACTGAAATAAAATTATATACTAAATGTCAAACAGAAATTCATAATGACGAACGTTGATGATTTTAGAGGGGTTTTTTTTTCAGGTAAAATCTTGATTCAATTTTGCCAACCACACACGTCTTCTCTCGTTTGTCCCCTTCACGAGTGACTACCTCAGGCAATTGATTTGTCATTGTCCCTGTCATATCTATTATGACATCCCAAAACTCGACAATAATTGACCATTTTTAATACATTGCAAGTTTAATCTTTACTAAAGGTATTTTTACTTCAATTATGCTTAAAATAGAGTTAACCAATACAATTTATGCTTTCGAATAATTGTCTGTAAATTTAAAAGCTTTTACCTATTTTCTTCTGACATTGGGCAAGGTGAGATCTTTCCTGTGCTTGATTCTTGTTCTGATGACCTTTTATCACTAAGTGTAAGTTTTGAAGTTGGCACTTGCGTAGAGTGCATCTTGGACTAGATTTCTTACGTTGGGAGCGTCTTTGAGAGGATGCCTTATTAGAGGAGCGTCTTGGAAGTAAATTGTTTACGTAGGGAATGTTTTGGTGTTCTTTAGTTCAACATTATGGCACCAGTCGTGAACCTTGACATTGAAGTTCGTTGAAGGAATATGGTACTTCTACAAAGTTATTAAAAGAATTAGATTTAATGCAGAACTTTTGTTGCAATGGCAACCGTAAAGAAAAGCTTATGAGCATTCCTGCTCCTTATGAGCATTCCTGCTCAAATCCCTAAGGTCAAAAGCTTAGATAATTACCAGATTTTAAAAATATTTCATTGGAGTAATCCTCCACAAAACTTGCTGAAGAGACGCCGATTCTTCAAAGACAAAACATGGCAGATTTGTGCTTTCTATTAAAACATTGACATACTTGGGTTGTACAGTATGAGTGAATAAAGAATCTACAGTATAGGTCAGGTGAGCGATATAGGACCATCATGATGTTATTATCACCTTGATTATGACCTTTTGACCTGCTTTCTCGTGATAGTCGGTGATTAAGTGTCATCATGGCTCTCTTGTTTTTCAAGCTATGGAATTTAGACTGATAGCAAATTAATTTCTAAAATTCCTATGACTGATTATGCTTTTTTTACCTGTGCAATGATTGCCAGGTAATACATATAAGGCCATCATAACCCTCTTTGTTCTTCGACCTGCAGAGATGAAATTTGGATAATTTACAAATTAATTTCCAAGATTCCTATGACTGACCATAATTATGACTATTGTACCTACTTTCATGCTTTAAGGTGATTATTACACAGATGAACGATATAGAACCTTCATGGCCCTCTTGTAAAGATTACGGGTTATTGCCTTATTGCATGTCCCTCATGTCCCAAAACACACACTTCGTTTATAATGTTATGTCAAAGTTTGTCTGCGCAACACTTCTTATACCGCTGGGCGGATTTCAACCAAACTCCACATGACTGATCAGTCCCAAGCCTAGTTGCGCATTATTGTCAGTACTTTTTGCCCATGATTGATATAGTTCTACGATAGTCTATGCCATTATTCTGTACCTCCATTTGTATTTCAACCAAATCACACGTCAGTGTTCAGTACAATGTATACGATATAGGCACATTATGGACCTTTTGTTACACATTTAGACTCAATGCAAGTATTGTTTTATTATAGGTGATTCTGTTTTTACTGTTTTTCAGTTTGTTATGAAAGATTATTTATTTTTAGATGCACATTTATTTAAGTTGAATGTTATATTGTATTGTCGGCATAAAGCGTCATTTTGTAATATGTGCGTTTGTGTTGTGTCTGTCATGTATTTTAATACTGTTTAATGTGTCATCTTTGAGAACAATAAAATGGAAAAATAAATGAGAGTAGTACTTTTTTTAAGGGTGAGGAATGGGCAGATAATTACTGGTGCAGGCCACATTATGTCATAGTACAATAATATTTTTTGACTGTAAATGTTTATATACAAAATATTTAGAGCTCATTGTCTTTAAAGTAAACGTTATAGCAAGTCGGGATGCGTACTGTTTAGACATGCACTACATGTACTTACCTTTATGGTTTTTATGTATTTAAATTGCACCTGTCTCGTTATTAAATCCGCTAAATGCATTCGTGTCGCTGCTTTCAGTTGTGCATACTCACATTTTTAAGTGAATTGAAAACAGAAATAGAATGAGCACTGTCTTCACGCCAATTTACTCCCGTGACTGTAGGATACTAATGACAAATTTCCACTGACATCCTTATTTATTAAAAATAGATAAAATCCTTGGATTTATTCTCGAATATTACCAACCTAAGCGTCCGTCTAACTCCATATCTATGCAACTACCAGCTGTGATTGTAATAAAAACGTAAAGGGAAGCTGCAGCACCAAGGGGAAACGTGTTTGCTATAAGACGATTTTGGGTCACTAATGTTTCCGCTTGATTGTAATAACTGATGGTATATCTAGCACCTTCGTGTCGGCCCTGATTGTCAGCAACCACAGGCTGGATATAGCACCTTCGTGTCGGCCCTGATTGTCAGCAACCACAGGCTGGATATAGCACCTTCGTGTCGGCCCTGATTGTCAGCAACCACAGGCTGGATATAGCACCTTCGTGTCGGCCCTGACTGTCAGCAACCACAGGCTGGATATAGCACCTTCGTGTCGGCCCTGATTGTCAGCATTCACAGGCTGGATATCAACGAAACTTCACGAGAGGGCAGATGCACATATAGCCAGTATGTTCCAGTTTGGTGATTTTTCTTCGACTTGACCATTTGATTATTGCTTCATGTATACATAGCATACGCACCGGTCTCCGTGCCAGATAAAAAAAAAAAAAAAAAAAAAAAAAAAAAAAAAAAAAAAAAAAAAAAAAAAAAAAAAAAAAAAAAAAAAAAAAAAAAAAAAAAAAAAAAAAAAAAAAAAAAAAAAAAAAAAAAAAAAAAAAAAAAAAAATAAAAAAAAAAAAAAAAAAAAAAAAAAAAAAAAAAAAAAAAAAAAAAAAAAAATTTTTTTTTTTTTTTTTTTTTTTTTTTTTTTTTTTATTTTTAAAAAAAAAAAAAAAAAAAAAAAAAAAAAAAAAAAAAAAAAAAAAAAAAAAAAAAAAAAAAAAAAAAATAAAATTTTTTTATTATTTTTTTTTTTATTTTTTTTTATTATTTTTTTTTTTTATTTTTTTTTTTAATTTAAAAAAAAAATATTTAAAAATTTTTTTTTATAAAAAAAAAAATAAAAAATTTTTTTTTTTTTTTTTTTTAAAAAAAAAAAAAAAAAAAAAAAAAAAAAAAATTTTTTTTTTTAAAAAAAAAAAAAAAAAAAAAAAAAAAAAAAAAAAAAAAAAAAAAAAAAAAAAAAAAAAAATAATTTTTTTTGTTGGTTTGGTTTTGTAAAATAAAAAAAAAAAAAAAAAAAAAAAAAAAAAAAAATTTATTTTTTTTTTTTTTTTTTTTTTTTTTTTTTTAATTATTTTTTTTGAAAAAATTTTTTTTTTTTTTTTTTTTTTTTTTTTTTTTTTTTTTTTTTTTTTTTTTTTTTTTTTTTTTTTTAATTTATTTTTTTTTTTTTTTTTTTTTTTTTTTTTTTTTTTTTTTTTTTTTGGGGTTTTTTTTTTTTTATTTTTTTTTTTTTATATAAAAAAATAATTAATTATTTTTTATAAAAAAAAAATATTATTATTATTATTATTATTATTATTATTATTATTATTATTATAACGGCAACTACTGGTTGAAATTCAACGAAACTTTAAAAAAAAGCTTCAGTAACATGAAAAGATATGTATACTACTTTGTGTTTTTTCCACACTGTATTTTATTATTGCTACACACATTGTACATATCACCGTTCTGCAAATTATGCTAGTCTGGAACACAACTCGAACAGTATGAGTATATAAAGAATGTTAATGGACACGTGACAAAGTGACAGAGGTCATTGAGAGGAAGCGCAGTGATCAGTATTTATAATTATAGATAGAATGTACTGATAGAATGTTCTGTATCAAAGAATTATAAATCTAGCTTTTTCCACCCTTTATAATGTGAATTTATGCTGAAATATAACAAAAAATCAGTAAATGAATTGAGTATATATTTCACACAGTCAAATGAAAGTGAAAAGGAAAGTACATATTTGAAATATGAGTTCAAATTCAGTTTGTTTTCTCCGTTACTTCGTTTCTAACTTTGCCTTGTTACATTAAAATTCATTATCTCAAATCAAAGTGGGTAATTGTTTATATTTAACCCAAGTTAAAGAAAATCCTGCTATCTCAATATTTATTCGCTTGATTTTCTATAAAATTTTATGTTTGCTTTTGAAGACGAGTATTGACATGCCGATATTGTAAAACGCTGTATTTTATTTATCATTTTCTTCATATTGTTGACGTCTTGAATACCTGTTTGTGGTGCATGATCTCTTCACTGATTGTTTTTCCAAAGTGACGATTTTCTATTGGTATCTTACGAAGTATGACAGGCAATGCAAATAGTATTTCTCTAATCTCGTCCATGATGATTTAAATAACGATTTTTTTTAATTTTGAAGTGCAGTTACACTGCGTTAATGACTGCACTATAATATATAGATTAATAGGAATATAGCAACACAAATATTTAACAATTATTTATAGACAAGAAACATGAAATAACGAAAGAGTATAATTATGCAACCTCGTTTACTGAAAAGACGGAAGTATAAAATAGTTATCTAGTTCTACTCAAATGTTGCGAGATTTTAGAATTTAGAAGCAAAAACTCTAGAAGGATTAAAATGGATTTTCCTTCAGTAAGTCTATATTACAAACTATGATAAGCAAATTTATTCTATAGCCGGCAGACAATTGCAGTTTGTCCAGCCTATAGACTATATTTGCATTGAATTATAATTATTGCGAGCCGCAGCAGCGGTCCGCTACATTTAATACGGGGTGCGTAAAAGGTGTGTGGAGTTACCTACGACTTGTTTGATTCTCTTTTTCTCGTCGGATTAACATACTTCTGAAACAAAACCTCGAGATACAGTCTATTTTTTATCAGACTGGTTTACATTTCATGTTATCAGACTGGTTTACAGCAATAAACTGACAGGTAGGCAAAGTTAACTAAATTTATTGGTCGGAATGCACTTCTTAAATAACGAGACTTCTCAGAAGTCGCGAAAATGTGCTTTGGTTTGTTTACAAACATTTCTTCCACAAATCATTGTGTGAGGGTACAAGTAGGAATAGTATTGTATATTCTAAGAATCACTTAACGTAGAACATATTATTACATTCCTGCGTTAACTTTGTTTAAATTAACGCTGAATGAAAAAAAAAAAACGGAAAGAGCGTAAAGATTATTGAAAGCCCTTTCATGAATATAATTTTGTTTCTTTTTAAGTCATTAATGATACACTGGAAATGAGAAACAGTAAATTGTAAATGCACTAAACATTCAGTCAAGTATCTGCTTTACACGATCCTAGAATATAAATTTATTCCGTCTATGTTATAAAGTCTGTAAAGCTTATTTGCATCTCCCATTTTAAAATATTTACATGAAAGCTTTGTTTCTATGCCCACTGTGATACGTAGTATCACAGTTTTTCTTGTAGATGTTTAGGGCGGAGCAAAGCTCCCTACTTATTGCAAAAATAAGTGAAATAATTATTTTCAAATTACGAAGATACCGAGTCAAAATGAAAAATAAATATTGCTTCTTTTGGAATAGAAGCTGGCATTTGATTGGATCGGAAAGTGCAAACTGTACATGTGTGAATTGTTTGGGAACGTTTAATACTTAGGTCGGAATATTTTGGACAACCACAGGCAGTCTGAATCTTAAAACTTTCTCATGAGAGGGAATGTCCCGACCCCAATTTTATAAAAGGGTGATAATATCCCGTCTCGACAGCAGTCCTCGACTGACCTGCTCTTTAAAAGTGGGGGGGGGGGAAGTAATTTAGTGTTACGGTCTGGGACTTTAGCTATCCGAATAGTTGGACAAAAAAAACGGCGTTGAGGTACATTTTAGTATATACATAAGTATCGTGCTTTTGAAATTATCAATGGAACGGTTGAATGTGCAGCCTATCTAGAAGCGATCACTTCTGGGTGCTGTGGGGCTCGTTTTGGGGAGGCTGCGTTTTTGGTACGTGGCATTCCCTGTTTGATATTATTATTTTTTTTTTTTCCATTTGTAACATTTCATTTGTGCAAACAATAGGACAGAACCGAACTTATACAGCTTGTGCCAATAAAATCAAGTGAATACAGTGCCATATATAAAGAAAGTCCCACATTTTTATTTGTGTGTTGCATAAATGCACATACCAAAGAATTCCCAGTATTTCAGTATTCAAATATTACACATACTCTGCCTTGCAGAAACATATGAAAAACATAATCGTCTTATATTCTTCTTTTACACACGAATATTTACTAACCTAGAAAAAAGTATCCCGTCTAATTTCATAAAATAAATTCACGAATATATCATTTTAAATAGGGACTAGGTTTTGGAGGATTTTATGTTTATTCATGTCTATCAAAATATTTAATTTTGTAAATTTTTATTTTCTTATGTGTAAATAAATACTTTAAAATTTTACGGTTAAGTAAGAAAGACAAACAGACAGGCCTTAATAAATACAATATGTAAATTTGACTTATACTTAGGGTAATATATGTTACGATGCGTCCATATACATCAAAACAGTATTCGGGGGTTGTAAATTCATCACGACTAAAATTCAAGTGGAATAAACGTTCACCTGTCTGATACTGAAACACATTCTGTGTCGCTTCACTCGGGGAAAGGCTACTGTGGGTACATTGTAAGGTCTGTATCACTTTTTCCATTTGTCTTTGTTAGTTAAACCGGGAAAAAAACGCTAAAAAGCAACAAAAACCTTCTCTTGGTTTAAACTTTATTTCTTTAGAATTTGTCATATCAAAACATACATTCGTGTGTCAAATAAATAATTATACAGAATTAAAAAGTAAATTGAAACAACTTTTGTAATCTCTCTCCTGAAAATAGACATAATATAGTTACACAAAAGACATAATATTCAAAAACAGGAAAATGAAAACAAAGAAAAACGATGTTTTGAAATTGTGAAGATATATTAAATAATATTAATATTTCAATATTATTAATACACATAAGTATTTAAAAACAAAATTTTACCATGGTCATTTATAAAATTTACAAAGCTGTATGACAAGTTTATTTTTATTGAATGTAATAAAAATTGTTTTTACTCTCCTAGTCAAAAATTCGGTCAAGTTAATTTCTGTCTGAAATATAAAGAATGTCTCGCTATCATTTATGTCTTAATTGTTTCAAAGCATTTATTGTTTTTCAAGCATCTGACTTTAGAATGATGTTGTATAAACACTAATAATATTCGAAAAATAGTATTTCATCTTAAACGCAAAAAATAGTCAAATGTTCTGAGCATAGGTATCGGTGGTCGATTGCAGTTTTTGAGTGTCATCTATATTGTTTTGTTCATTATGCACATATTAGTTAGGTTTAAACAGATTAAACGTTCATCAATTCAAAGTCACGAGTTCGTATGCAGATCACAAGTTCATATGTAGATCCAAGATTTATAGCTTTCAACTGAGTATTTATTTCATATATTATGGTATTTGATTCACTTTCAGCGGAAAATATGGCGTCCGGACCTAGTTTTCACTGGGCGGATTATCTCATATTCATTCTCGTTCTTGTAATATCAACTGCCATTGGCATATTCTTCGCTTGGCGTGACCGAAAGAAGCAGAATGCAGCAGATTTTCTACTTGGAGGCAGAAAAATGGGCATACTTCCGGTTTCATTATCGCTCATGGCTACATTACTTTCGGCAGTAATGGTGCTTGGGGTTCCAGCGGAAGTATACTACAACGGTTCCATTTATTGGCTTATTTTGTTCTCCAACGTTCTCGTCTACCCAGTGGCTGCACACATGTTCCTGCCAGTGTTTCATAATCTTGGCATTACAAGTGCATACGAGGTAAGCGCTGAAACTATTTACTTTAATCGCTACATTTCTAAGAGTAACCATCACAATAAGATATCGGAGAGTTTGGCTGTAGAAGCCAGTTTTTCTTCTTCTACTTGTAATATAATTGAAATTATTAGCCTACACATGTGCATATTTCTTTCATAATATGACATGAACCTCTTCCCTTAAGTTTGAAATACTGACGATATCAATCATGGATCTTATTGAAACATTTAAATGAACTCCTTTGATCGAAACACAAACCGGAATAGTTTTATTTCCGTTTGTTTTACTGTTAGTTTTAACCGCCATTTTTGGAACCGCTTTGGTGTTGTGGTAGCGCGTTCGCCTCAATCGTAGGGATGTGTTTTGGGTTCGATCCGCACCAGTGCCCAAGTAGTGGTAGTTTAGTTGTAGGCTAAAGATAAAACAGATAATTCGACATTGCCTCACTCTCTCTCTCTCTTTAAAGATTTATTCCATCTGGAGTGAGTCTCGAGAGCGATTAATATAAGTTGTAAGAACTCGTTTAGCATTCGAGATTAAATAAATTAATATAAAGTAGCCGCCGCCTTTCAGCGCGCCCCTTCGACATTTATTTCATAAAACAATGCACACAAATTATTTATATCTCAAATACTAAAACTATATTATTGTTATTTTCATTGTCTGGTACAATATTTGCTTTCGACATTTCGCATCTTAGTATTGTCTTCGCTGGTAACTACCATACATATAGTACTTAGAAAATTTCCGCTGCGCTCATCCAACACTCTTCCAAATGTCTTCTTTCTGTTGGTGAAAGACTATTTACTTTTGAAACACCCCTTTCCAAACATGAATAAAAGATAGACGGTTGATACGGCAAAGACCAACCTACGAATAAAATCCAGAAGGACTCATATAGACCGCGCGTTAATTTCTTCTCAACCTGTGGTTTTTGTTCTCAGATTTATCTGTATGGTACGAGTGCATCAAATATTTCGAATACTGAGTTAGAAAAACTGTTGCTAATTGGTTAGATAAATGCATCGCTATTTTTATACTGATTTTAGACACATACTACTTTGGTTCCTTGTGATCAACTTTTTTTCAAACTCTACCAAGGATTGCTGAAATACAAGTGTCGCATTGACCAGACATTGTCCATTTCAGTGGCCCTACGCAACACTCCTTGGACTCTCGGACATGGAATAAAACAGGCTTGGTCAGAAAGTAAATTTTGAATTTAACTGATATTTAATTGACACGAATAACGTAAAGTCGAAGTATTAATGTCATATATTCCTGATTTGCATCCATAAAAAGTGGGTTATATTTATCTCGTTCTAAATAATATCTTTTAAAAATATGACATAAAACATAAATTCATCAGGGGATGTAAAGCAGTTCTAAATTGGAGGCTATAAATTCATCATGTAGCTTTGAGCCTACATACTTCACCTCTGAGCCAATGACCTCTTAGTATCATGTGAACAGAAATTGCAAATCTACAAAGTTATTGTTTTACGGGGACTTTTTCAATTTGCGGCCTAAATGTTGCTAAATTTTCAAACTGAAATAGAAATCTGTGTTACAAGTACTTTTAGTTATTTTGCTTACCTTTAAAGACAATTAAATCTCATTCATAAGTGACCCGCCTCTCAAATCTCAAATCTCTTTAACTTATTTCCTGTTGTTTATATAAACAGTTTTGTATAATTGTGACATTTTACTTTTATTGCAGGATATAAAAAAATATTTTTGAACAAATGCAGTACAACTGTGATTTTAAAGTTATATTGAGAATGTGAATATGTTCAAGTAATTAAGCGCCTTCCTATGGTGTGGCCTGCATGCATTTTTGATTTATAAAGAATCCCTCTGACTGTATTTATTTCTTAGTAAATTAAAAGAACAACTGAACGCTTCTTCTAACTGTAAAATAAGCCAGAGCTAAATTTCTTGTACCAAGTGTAACATCTAATCTTGGTGATAATTGGTTTGCTGTAACAGTTATTACTTGAGTATTTAAAACATTACTCAATCAAACTTTGAAATCACAGTAAAAGTAAAAAAATGTATGCTTCTGTCATATTAGAAAATTATTTTGATATAATAACTGTAAGTGTTGATTTGTTCATAATCTAATTTGATTGGGTAATTACATACCTAAAAGGTAACTGATAAAATCAAACAGTAACATCTTATAAAGGTCTTAAAATTTATGTATAATAAACAAAGTCAGCCGTACATGATTAGATCTGTATTCCTTCGTCCTGCATATCTAGATCGGAGCTCGACATTAGATCTGCATTCAAAGAAATGCAGATCTAGATCGTACATCGACATCAGATCTGCATTCGCAAATGCAGATCTAGATCGTAGATCGACATCAGATCTGCATTGTGAATGCAGATCTAGATCGTAGATCGACATCAGATCTGCATTTGATATTGCAGATCTACATCGTACATCGACATCAGATCTGCATTCGGGAATGCACATCTAGATCGTACATCAACATCAGATCTGCATTCGATATTGCAAATCTAGATCGTACATCGACATCAGATCTGCATTCGCTAATGCAGATCTAGATCGTAGATCGACATCAGATCTGCAATGTGAATGCAGATCTAGATCGTACATCGACATCAGATCTGCATTCGCTAATGCAAATCTAGATCGTACATCGACATCAGATCTGCATTCGGGAATGCACATCTAGATCGTACATCAACATCAGATCTGCATTTGATATTGCAGATCTAGATCGTAGATCAACATCAGATCTGCATTCGCGAATGCAGATCTAGATCGTACATCGACATCAGATCTGCATTCGGGAACGCACATCTAGATCGTACATCAACATCAGATCGGCATTCGATATTGCAGATCTAGATCGTACATCGACATCAGATCTGCATTTGCGAATGCAGATCTAGATCGTACATCGACATCAGATCTGCATTCGGGAATGCACATCTAGATCGTACATCAACATCAGATCTGCATTCGATATTGCAAATCTAGATCGTACATCGACATCAGATCTGCATTCGCTAATGCAGATCTAGATCGTAGATCGACATCAGATCTGCAATGTGAATGCAGATCTAGATCGTACATCGACATCAGATCTGCATTCGCTAATGCAGATCTAGATCGTAGATCGACATCAGATCTGCATTCGGGAATGCACATCTAGATCGTACATCAACATCAGATCTGCATTTGATATTGCAGATCTAGATCGTAGATCAACATCAGATCTGCATTCGCTAATGCAGATCTAGATCGTACATCGACATCAGATCTGCATTCGGGAACGCACATCTAGATCGTACATCAACATCAGATCGGCATTCGATATTGCAGATCTAGATCGTAGATCAACATCAGATCTGCATACGCGAATGCAGATCTAGATCGTAGATCGACATCAGATCTGCATTTGATAATGCAGATCTAGATCGTAGATCGACATCAGATCTGCATTCGCTAATGCACATCTAGATCGTACATCAACATCAGATATGCATTCGGGAATGCACATCTAGATCGTACATCAACATCAGATCTGCATTCGATATTGCAGATCTAGATCGTAGATCAACATCAGATCGGCATTCGATACTGTATACTGCAATCGAGAATGCAGATCTTGTATATTTGAGCAGAAAAGTGTGAACTGTCATAAATGGGTTTTCTCCTTTCAAAAGCCCTAAACACAAAAGTAGACAGTTAAAGCATTTGAAGGGAATTCAACCAACTTTGGACTATTTCGATGTTTCCGGTAATATTTATACTGTTCTGTCGTGTGAGGATTTTTTTAACTTTACATTCCAGTATGAAGTGAAGTTCTTCATTACGAGTGTTGTATATGCATATAAAACAGGTCGTTCATGTCTAGGGAATTGATTTGTTAATTTCATCTGTCCGTTTCTGAAAGTAATCTATGTCCTGATAATTATTGCATAGTTAATGAGAATATGAATTTTGAGACGTTTATATTACTTGGTTACACTTTAAAACTAATATCAAGAAAACGTTTGTAAGTGGACGCTCGTGAAAAGATTCGTTTAGCTCTGTATTCCAATTTTATATTTTTATATTAAGATGGGTCTAAGCCTTTGATTGAAAAGATTGGTTAGTTCTCAACATCTTGTAAGCCATAGGATTCTGTAATAACAATTTTTATTTGGTCTACGCAAGATTCATCATAATAGTATGACCTTGTTTGATATATTTATTGCTCTTGGTACCAAACTTTTGTAACTTGAATTAACCTCATGTTGCGTCAAGATTTTCTTCCTAACTATAGGCTTGACTGAAAGCCGAATATAAATATAGACGACCGTGAATTGTCCGGCTAATAAACAAGTGCCGATTAAATACTGCCTTAAATAAGTTATTAGGATTTGGACACGTACGCTGCTATGAAGGTATGAATTTATAACAAGGTATACTCTCCGCCGCAAAAAGGAGCATTGATGGAATTGATATTACCCAGTGATGTTTTCTCACAGAGGTACTCTCTGCCGCAAACAGGAGCATTGAAGGAATTGATATTACCCATTGAAGTTTTCTCGCAGAGGTACTCTCCACCGCAAACAGGAGCATTGAAGGAATTGATATTACCCAGTGATGTTTTCTCACAGAGGTACGCAGCATCGTTTTCTATAAAAGGCACACGAAGTTAGTGATCTGTTCAAGTGGTCAAACTAAAGGCCTGTAAACCGAGGGTTTTTCTACCAATCAGCTTTAGTTAATTTCTAATGCCAAAATCATGGCTACTGAACATCATCTCGGAGAGATGAATATTTGGTCAGAGTTTTATTCAAATCCATCATGCGGCTTAGGAGATACTGAGCGGACACAAATTCAAGACTCAAACCTTTGACGTTAACATGTGTCCTTGGCCTCGAGACAGTGTGCCGGATCATAGGTTATACACATTGTCTCAATAAGGTAATCATTTTACAAGAGTTTCATCAAATCCTTAAAAAATGTTGAAAAAACAGACGTTTGACCGTAAGTTGTGTCCTTGACCTAAAGCCAGCGTGACCTGCTCGTGGGTTCTGCACATCATCTTTATTAAATGAACGTTTGACCCGAGTTAAAGCAAAATTCTTTAATGGGATTTGGAGCGGACATAAAATGTTCGAAACTTTCACCTTATCTTAAGTTACGACAGATTTTACGGTGGTGCTATTCCAGTAACTCAAAACACATCTTATCGACGCCTTACTGATACCGTAACTTACGACGTCGTAAGTAGATAATGTTAGTCTGTAATATGCATACACTCCAATATCGGCATATTGAAAGTAAATAATATTGGCTTAGAAAACGCAACACCCAATTTAATTATACGCAAGAAGGGTTGGCATGCATTATGTCTCGCCCCATTAGACGGGAGACATTGTGTTCCCCGTTCCGTCTGTATGTTCGCCCGTTTATCCGTCCGCCAATCTGTCAACTTTATACCGGTATGATGCGCTCTTCATCTCCAATCCCCTAACTGGATTTTCATTAGCATCAGTATGAAGTCTGGTTGTGCATATTGCAATTAGGGTTCAAATGGTTAAAGGTCAGTGGGGCCTGAAAATTAAAAAAGTTTGTCCAACCTTTATTTTCAAAATGTTCGTTGGATTTTTATCGGACTTGGTTGGAAACACCAGTATGAAGTTTCGTTAAACATATTGTAAGTTGGGGTCATGTAGTTAAATGTCAACGTAACAGGGGTCTGAAACTTGAAAATCTTGTCTGCTCTTCATCTCCAAAACCCTTGTTAGATTTTCGTCAAACTTGGTGCGTAACATCAGTATGAGTGTAATTACGCACATTACAATTTGAGGTCATAATGTCAAAGGTCAAGGTTACAGGGGGCATGAAACTTGAAAAGTTTGTCCGTTCTTCAACTCGAAAATTACTTGTTGTATTTCCATAAAACATGGTCTGAATGTAGTTGGGAATATTATGATACACTTTGGTCCAGAGAGTTTTATTCCTTCTGGAGGGCCGGACGCAGACGCATGGAGGAGACAAGTTGTATTTTAGATCTAAAGGAGTATTTCTTATATTAAATGCAGGCGTTTTCTTTTAGAATATCTTGCCACCATAGTCTAGATTTCTCAGCAATACAACGGACATGGGATAAATTACTTCTCGGGCAAAGACAGCGCATTTTTCATTTGGTTTTAGGTACCTGACATCTGCAGAATTCCAACGGAGTCTTCAATGTATCCTAATGTATCGTGCAGATGCCACTTGCACATAATTGTCATAGGGTGAGAAAAATGTGCAGCCTGACCGGGACTCGAACCCGAGACCCTTCGCTTACAGGGCGAATGCTCTACCGACTGAGCTATCCGGCCGCCTACATAACCGTGACATAATCATTTCAAAAGATCTTATAGTTGGCACCTTCAAATGTAAACCCCTCTCCCCCCGCGGTTAAACAATCATGTGACTATTCGAAATGAAGTTAAGTTTGCAGGGATTAATTGCCATAGTGTCGAAATAATAGTTTTACTGAAAATATTTATATATTACGCGATCTTTTGTATATAAAAGAGTATTGAAGCAGCATGGTTGTTTCTTTGTGCTAGAATCACAATTTTATAGTAATATATATTTTAGCAAATGTTCTGCTGAACGCAGGGTCAAACATTTTGCGACGATATGCAACCAATCCGTATGTATGTAATTCTGTCCGTCCGCCCACACATACCCAGTATATTAGGGTGTTGAGTTTCAGAGCATTGCGTGTTCCGGGTTCGATCCATTCTGTATTGTGGCGGTAAAACATGTGTAGAAGTGTACAAAGATCATAGTAACATTTAAAGGATTAGCTAACAACATCCTTAGTTCGTCCGTATGCAGATCTGGTGTTGATGTACGATCTAGATCTGCATTATCGAGTGCAGATCTAATGTTGATCTACGATCTAGATCTGCAGTATCGAATGCAGATCTGTTGTTGATGTACGATCTAGATCCGCAGTATCGAGTGCAGATCTAATGTTGATCTACGATCTAGATCTGCACTTTCGATTGCAGATCTGCTGTTGGTCTACGATCTAGATCCACAATCGCGAATGCAGATCTGATGTTGATGTACGATCTAGATCTGCATTTTCGAATGCAGATCTGATGTTGATCTACAATCTAGATGTGCATTCCCGAATGCAGATCTGATGTCGATGTACGATCTAGATCTGCATTATCAAATGCAGATCTGATGTCGATGTACGATCTAGATCTGCATTCACATTGCAGATCTGATGTCGATCTACGATCTAGATCTGCACTATCATATGCAGATCTGATGTTGATGTACGATCTAGATCTGCAATATCAAATGCAGATCTGATGTCAATGTACGATCTAGATCTGCATTCGCGAATGCAGATCTGATGTCGATGTACAATCTAGATCTGTATTCCCGAATGCAGATCTGATGTTGATGTACGATCTAGATCTGCAATATCAAATGCAGATCTGATGTCGATGTACGATCTAGATCTGCATTCGCGAATGCAGATCTGATGTCGATGTACGATCTAGATCTGTATTCCCGAATGCAGATCTGATGTCGATGTACGATCTAGATCTGCATTCGCGAATGCAGATCTGATGTTGATCTACGATCTAGATCTGCAATATCGAATGCAGATCTGATGTTGATGTACGATCTAGATGTACATTCCCGAATGCAGATCTGATGTCGATCTACGATCTAGATCTGCATTCACATTGCAGATCTGATGTCGATGTACGATGTAGATCTGCAATATCAAATGCAGATCTGATGTTGATGTACGATCTAGATCTGCATTCCCGAATGCAGATCTGATGTCGATATACGAGCTAGATCTGCATTTCTTTGAATGCAGATCTAATGTCGAGCTCCGATCTAGATATGCAGGACGAAGGAATACAGATCTAATGTCGATGTACAATCTCCGAGCCAACTTCACAGACTTTAATAAACATCCCTTTCCTACATTACTTGTACATAATGTAAGGGAGTTATACAGTAGCTGCCTATATGATAAACAGAAGCTAGTCTACCATCGACCAGTCATGTTAATTGACCCCTGTGAATTCGCATGGCTGACTGGACCCCTGTAGTGAATATCTCACATTCCTGTTCAATTGTCTTTAAGTATTGATATGGTCTTTCTGTTATTCTACGGCGAATTTGTGTTACACAATAAAGCCTTGTGGTCTTATATGTATTGTGATACGCGGTGCCGTGTATAAACTAGAATTTCTGGCCCTTTCATATTTAATCTCGGATGTCACCTTCTTAACACCGTCTACGCTCTATTCACCCGCAGCCAAAAGTTCCTGAACACTGTCTTGACCTGTTTATCCGCCATCCCAAATTCCTTAACAACATCTCTGGTCTGTAGTCCATTTTTTGCCTTCCTTAGTTCTTGAACACCGTTTCTAGCTTGTTTATCTCTTCTTGCAATCTCCTAAACACAGCATCTTACCTGTTTAACCGTTGTCCGAAGCTCCTGAACACCGCCTCTAGTATGTTATCTGTCATCCTATGTTCCTGGATACCGTCTTTCACCTGTTTGTCCGCTTTTCCAAGTTCCTTAACACCGTCTCTCTCTTGTCTGTTTGTATGTTGTTTCAAACTCCTGAATACCGTTACAGGTCTGATTGAACGCCGTCCCAAACTCCTGAACTCCGCCTCTGACCATATCAGTTTACGCCGTCCCAAACTCCTTAACACCGTTACTGGTCTCTTGGAAACTCATGAACACCGTCTCTGACCTGTCCCATGCTTCTAAAAGAAGGAATCAAGCGACAATAAGAATCCGTACAACGTAGTCATCAGAAATTGTTAACTAAGATGTATCAGATTCAAATAAATCGGGATTGACTAAGCACAAAGAGGTGGTAAGTTAATTAAGTAGAGTCCCCAGAATCATGTTTTATTGCTTATATGTGCGGATTTATATTTCAGTATTTAGAACTGAGGTTCAACACGTTGGTACGCATTCTGGGTTGCATTGTCTTCCAGATTCAAATGGTAATTACATTAAAGTTTTAATAACTATCACGTGTATTTTCAATAACTTGCTTTTATGTGCAAAATTGATATATACAAACTAGACTGTGCCATGTACCGTGAACTTATCTCGTATATATATTTCGACTGTCAGTTTTTGTGGAAAATTCATATCATAACGTCATAATTATCTCGATGATTAAATGCAACTTTGAAGTTCAATAAGGCCGTTCTCATAACTGATTTATCTTATTATTCTTATATTCTTCATAATGATGTAATTGAGTAATTGAGTTAAACAAGGCACTGATTGCTCATGTACATAAAGTTCTTCGTTTTATTCCCTGGATACGTACAGAGGCTATCTTCAAAAGAACTTCAAGAACATGCTACAGTAGTTTTTATTCTTTTTGATGTCTACTTAAAGTATGGAGAGGTGTAGCTAGATAAAGGAACTGGTTAATTCAGTGTACGTCGTCATAAAGAACGCTCCAAATTCAGAATAAGTTCATTTTTTAAAGTAAGATTAAGATTGTTATTTATTAGTTTATTTTATTTTATTTATTTATTGTAGACACTGAGTATGTCCATGGGTCTTTTTGCACCCGCCATTGCCATAAATCAAGGTAAATACACGTAATACTGCCTGTTGTACCAATACCACATCATGAAAGGCTTCCAAAGCAGAAACACAAAAGTCTTACGCTTAATCCTTCATCTGCTATAGAAGAAACGATTCATTTCTTACGTCTTACATACACAAAGAACCACTTACGCATGTTATCGTTTGCACCTTTAGTATTTACTGAGAATCAGTGTTATATTCTTACGTTTTTAAATGCATGTTATGCAATACGACTCAATATTATACACTTACCGTCTGTCTACGCTCTAACATGCTTGATCGTTATGTAAGACATAAACGTGCCGTACCTTGGAGCTTATTCTGAAGAGTTCAACATTGTTTGGAAAGATAAACTTCAGTCGTATTCATAGATCTATGTTAAAAGAATACTTTTTAGCTCTTTGTACTTTAAATAAACGATTACATGTTTTACAGTGATGAACGTTGACATGCTGGTCTCCATACTGGTGATAGGCGCCATATGTACATTCTACACTGCCATAGTAAGCACATTATGCTTACATGCTTGTTTGTTATTTTTTAGCTGTATTGTTGCAAGTTGTATTGTGTTCTGGTTGTCTCACATCTTTAAATATAAAAATTTGGATTGTTATTTCCTAGATTGCCATTGCCTAGATTATGACATGATTCAATTTAGTTTTTACACACTTTTCAATGTTTTTTATTGTTTCCTGAAATAACTTAGTGTTGTAAAGTATTCTTTCATACATACATGGTGAACTAGTTCATTTTTCAAGTTATGATCTTTTTAGAATAAATAATTACATACGATAATTATTTAATGGCGTCTTCAACTAGGCATTTGTCAGTACATACATTTGTGTTATATATAAGGGCGGTCTGAAGGCAGTAATGTGGACCGACACATTCCAAATGATCATCATCATGGGCGGCTTTATAGCAGTGTTAGTTCAGGGTTCAGAGGAGGTCGGAGGCTTCAACGTCATATGGGAAACCGCTAAAAATGGAAGCAAGCTCGATATATCAAAGTGAGATGTGACAAAATATTGAATTGATATTAAATTGTATTATGTCTCAATAAAAATGTTTCAGTAATTCCTTTACTTACTTTGTAGCTCTATTCGTTTTACTTTGTCAGTCGTTCTTTTATGGAACCTGAATATTTGAATAAATATGAGAGATGCATTTTTCTTTATATCATCTTATGACAAATCACATACACTCTCATCAAGCTTTAGTGTGTCTGCTTGAAAATAATTCAATTATTATTATACAAAGATATTAAAGGTGAATTTAATTCCAAGACTATAAATACAAAAATATAGTAAAAAGTGATTATCATCATCAATGATTCAATGGTTAAAGACATATCCCTACTTCATGATCTCCTTAATGTTGAGATGTATTTTTGTAAAAATTATCAAGTGAACTCAATAAAAACAATCGATCATAGTTATTGAGTACGTGTTATTTTCTGAATGCATCTGAATGTTATTTCGAAGTTTTGAATGTTTATAGTCGAAAATACTCCGGTCAGGCTTCCGTGATCACTTTCACATTGAAACCCTGAATGGTTTAATAAATTTTCGATATTCAAGTCATTTCTGTATGATTCAGAGGTTACAGTTAAGCTATTTGTTTTTACATGTATATAATATAATTTTATAGTTTTGATCCGAACCCACTGGAGAGGCACACATTCTGGACCCTGGTTATTGGCGGCGGCATCACAACTCTAACAGTCTACGCCGGGAACCAGGCGATGGTTCAACGCTACCTCAGTATGGAATCAATAAAGAAGGCTCAGATGTATGTTTCTAGCGTTCTTTCTTTATACAATGAAAAAAGAATCCTGCATTTTCTTTCTTGTCAATGAAGTACTTGTATAGGAACTGAATATGTACGAATTTTAGGGCGGTAAACTTATATGTACATGTATATGCACTTTATGTAGTAGTGGTCCGGTCTTACCCCATATATTGACCGCCTTATAAACTTTAGTTGCAAGCAAGTAAACACTTCACTTAAATATATTGTTTTACATACATACTATTATAAAACAAATAAATACTTGAGCACTGACAAGTAAGAATATCATAAAGCTGTCAGTGCTGCGTGAACATGGGTCAAGTGCAGTTTAACCTATCACACTTTTAAACACTTGATATTCCTGCAATAAATCACTTAAAGAATCTTGACAACAGATCTGTGATAACCTTTTTATATCCGAAAAGAAACTTCTCTAAACGTTTATGCAAGAAAAGAAACTCTTACATTAATTATTGCTTTACAAACGTACAGTAGAAATTTCGCTCCTTCGGTCTGCAATAATCATACATGAAAACTCAAAAGATAAACCATTTTCTTTTTATTTACAAGAACAATTTAAAAACTGTATATAATTTCTACCTTCTTGTAATAAGTATACTTAAAACGAAAACAATATATCTTGAATATTGCTTTAACGTTCAATTCAAGTGACTTTACACACGAAGAACAGCCTCAGTCCTATATACCTCTTATTGAATAATTCGTGTTCCAAACATTTATTTTACTTATTTTCAATTATTTATAGCGCCCTCTACTTGCAACTGCCTGCTGGTATTATCGTTACAACAATATTTGTGTATGCCGGACTACTTTTATACGCCAAGTATCCTGTTGACCCTATTTCAGACTGCACAATATCACTTCCAGATCAGGTTCGTATACTTTACACACACTCATCAACATTTTTGTACAGACATTCAGCCTTGGTTTTAAATGCTAAAAACAATTTGTTTCAAATTTGCCGACGCCATTGAACCGTTGAGAACTTGTAACAACTCTTAAGAAAATGCTATTTTAAGCAATATTTATAATATATAAGCATACATACATAACGAATCCAAATGACATTTTCAAGTCCATTACCTAATGTAAGCATTACAAATGCAAACCTACATCGATTTGTCTTTCTGAAACCTACTTGATGAATATATATCTGGGTTTAATTTAAGCAGGACTGACATCACTATACAGAAATGTGTTTGTTGTTCCCCAGTTCAATGTTTAAGCACAAACCTATTTAAAAAGGCATTTTAACGTCTTGAATAGCATATCTCATTGTGCGTAATTGTCAATGACGCATTTCAGTTGATTCCTTGGCTTGTGATGGACGTTCTAGGAGGCTTTCCTGGGTTACCAGGAGTTTTGTTGGCTTGTATATTCAGTGCCTCCCTCAGGTAATATATTATGTTACTATTATAGCATTAGCCTAGATGCTTGGTTAAAATGAGTTAGCAGCCAGTAGATAGTTTACGTATTATATCTACATTGAGAATAACTACATGGTTTGTAATGTACGCTGCGTTTCCTTAAATATTTCTACCGCTGAATAGCGATTTCGGTGCCTAAATTTGGTGCGAGAGTGAGTGGTCTGGCTTGTTCAGTTTGTATTAATTGGTCGTTGGATAATAAACGTTATACATTCATTTACAGCACAGTGTCCTCGGGTATCAATGCTATTGCTCTGGTATTCATGGCAGACATTGTTCAACCAGCATACATAAAAATAAAAGGACATGCATTACAAGAACCGAAGGCAACCATTATCTCAAAAATAATAGGTACGTTTTTTCAAAATCTTTTACAGAGTTGTCGTTCCTAACGTTTGACTTCATCTGTGTAAGTGTCTATAAAATTTATATACAGCATTCGATTCTTGTTATCTTTAAAACGGAGCATTTAATACTTAAGAATTATTTTTTCCCCAAATTTTATGTTTTTCAATTCGACTTTTAAAGTAATGTGTCTGAAATAAATAGAACCGTCGCTATAAATATAGAGTGTCCCGACGAGTCGGTTCAGTTTGATTGAATATTGGCTTGAAACTAATCTATTTTATTGTACAGTTACAACTTACAATCAGTACTATCGCTGTTACTTTTTTACAGCTGTTATAAGCGGCGGTGTCACCATTGGTTTGGCTTTTATCGCGGAGTTGTTTGGAAGTCTAATTCTGCAGGTTGCACTCAGTATATACGGTATGATCGGCGGGCCACTGTTGGGCCTGTTCATCTGCGCTATGTTTATACCTATGGTGAATGAGTGGGTGAGTTCCATATTTTAACATTTCATCCTCAAGTGTTTTTGATTCAAACTTGTAAGTAAATATATGTATGACTATAACATGTCCTTTAATTATATATAGGGAGCTGTCGCCGGGCTTCTTGTTGGTCTAATTATGTCCTCATGGCTGTCCATTGGAGCAATTCTCATGGCTAACGAAAACACACCTCCGCCGCCTATCTGCTCGTCAGTAGACGCTGCCGCCAGTAATATGACAAATATGACGTCAGTGATGACGACAGTGACCACTACTGTGATGAGCAATATGACAGATCCAGTTGTTCTGGAATCTAAAAGGTTTGTAGATTACATGATATATTTGAATATTCTTTCATTTCTTTCTTTTTAAATGCACTGTGTACTAGAAACTGACAATTTGCACGTTGTTTGTGGTTTAACATATATATAAGTACAGTTTAGCATAAAAAATAGACTCGCGCACTCTTCAATCCTTCGAAATCGTTAACGGAATGAAAAAATACTTAACAACACCAAGACAAGTAACATATACGTTTCAAAATCGTTGATACTGTCATATTTTTTGCATAGTCATATATTGTACCATACGTCGATTTTGGAGGCTACAATCCATCTACGTTGATATTTAACATGAAATATGTAAATGTACACTTCATTGTAATAGCGTTTTAACTCACAGGAAGCTATTTACACATTGTCTACACCTCTGTTTTGTTTTAATTGTCCATGTTTTTGTTTTTTGTGTTCATGCGAGCAGTGGTCTAGAAATGTTCTACAGTATATCCTACCTCTGGTACAGTACCTTTGCCGTATGTGTAGTGATTATCGTCGCTGTGCCAGTTAGCTGTCTTACAGGTATACTGTTCGTCTCTTATTGTACGTTCAAGAACCTTTGACGATATCAATACAGATAATTAGATATTAATCGACAACTCTAAAATGGCATTGTAACCATCTGGATATGTAAGTCTTGAACCTGTCTACATTTTTTCAAAACCGCATCTCCGAAATCAATAAACTGTTTCGAAGGCCTCGTTCTGGCATCAACTAAGAATTTATGTATCGGTATTTCAGTATGATAACCAAATTTTGCTTTCAATAAGATTAAACTTTGTTGAGCTAAAGAAGCATAAAATTCAATTTTATAAAAGAACAACTTTTTGCGAGATTTTTTAAATTTAAAAATGGTGCCAGAATAAGCGGAAATAAAAGTCTACGTGTACGTATGTGCTAAAACAAGAAGGAAAACTAAAGAAGCATGTTAATAAGTTGTCAAACGTAACTTTACACTCTGCGTTGGTTGCTCCTGTCCTGAGGCAGGCGAGCAATTCAGTACATTTAAACCGTGTTATGACTTCCTATCCTTGTGTCATATATCATATATATCTGTTGTGATTTAGTATATTCAAATAAAGAATATGTTTAATCTATAATGTAATTTACAGGTGGAACACGTCACAAGCCAGTAGATCCAAAATTATTATCACCAATGTATCACACTCTGACGAGTTTCTCTTCTATCAAACAGAAGGACGATGTTTATAAGGTATTTATCATGATTAGTAGATTATATGCATGCATTGCTGTAGGACGTGCGAATATGGAACGCCTTTACTGTCTTATCATGTTGTGTTGTATTATACGCAGTACATTTGCATGTATATGAGGTACATATTTAATTTGACATGGTACATTTTTCATGATATGCAGTGCCTTTTCCGTTATATTTGGTGGTTATTTAATCATATGCAGTGCAAAAATGTGTAGATACAGTAGAATAACCATTATGTGGTGTGCAAACAACGTCATATGCAATACATACAACATTATGTGCAGTACAAATGACATTATATGCAGTCAATGTTTCGATACATGTGGTGGTATTTTGATTATACGCAGTAGTTTTCCCTTTATACGTTGTATGTTGTTCAATAGGTGTGATAGATGTTTAAATATATGAAGTGCTTGCGATTAATTCTATACGTGGTGAATTATTATTTATTTGTTCATAAAAAAACATTGTACGCAATGCATTTGGCAATATACATGGCGGAAACGACATTTTCTTTTTTATTATGTTCGGTCCATTCTTCTATATACACGGTGCATACAGCATTATATGCGGTACATTTTTCATTACGATGATCATACTTTCCGGCATTCTCCGGAATTACTTAGCCGGAAAATACCGAGTAAGCAGATAGATATAAATAGCGGTCACGTCATCAAGCATAGACGCTATCTAAATAACTACTGATTATACAAGAAAAAAACAATGTAATCACATAGCTGTTTCAAATCAATTCTTTAAAACTGTAAACTTCAATTTTCAATGTAAATGTTTAGATTTACTTTGGAATCGAAGATACCACCATTAAAAGTGCTTGCCTTGACCGTTATAGTAAAAACTAACGCAAGTGTAATGAAAACATGAAATCAACTTTTTCTCGAATTTTATTTCAAAACTATAGATGGATAGAAAATGATCTAACTAAGAAGATGAATACCAACAACGCTATGTTTATTTCAAAAATAAAAGTTTAACAGTCATTTTTCGACTTTTATGTGATGTGCTGGCTACTTATAACTTACGTAAAATGAGAGTAAGCGGGTTAATGTTAAGGTTATCTATCACCGGTAAAATGTATCTCATAGGAGAGACTGACTGACTGAGTGGGTTTGTTTTACCCTCGGTACTTGGCTATTGCCATATGACCGAGCGAGTCAAGTTATTATAAAGGTGTGATGGTTTGGAAGCCTTGTTTAAAATTTGAATGTAATACATTATTGATTCGAAGTGTTTTTTTTAATTCAATGCAGATTTTAACAGGGAAATATGCTTGAATTTTTTGTGTAGCGGGGAAGGAGTGCTTTGGCTCAAGTAAGTATTACTGTGCAATACACGGAATAAAATAGAATAAATGTAACGAGAAAGAATCACTCTTGTCTCTGCGGTGAAAATGCGATTAAAACGGTGAGAAAATAAATCTACCATGTCCATTGAGTTGTGGATAAAGAAATCCCTTCTTCGTTTTTGGGAGGTATCTCAGCCCTCTGATGGGATTTCATTATCCACAACTCATGAACATGCTAGATTCTCTTTATCTTGCAGATAATGCAAAGTATGGCCCCTTTTTTCGACTAAGAAATTCTGGTTAAAGTTTTGCATGCAACTACATTAAAGTCCATATCTCAATAACTACGTGATGTATTGTATTTAAACTTGATACAAGGCTTTCCCAGCCATCACACCTACGTAAGTAATCAAGTAAGATAACTCTATCTTATGACCCTTTATTTTTCGACATAGACATTCTGGTTAAAGTTTTGCGTGCAAATACGTTTATGTCCATATCTCAGTAACAACTTGATGTATAGTGAGAATGTTCGAAGAGCTCGCGTTGGGATTGCTTTTTGGGCTGGTTGTGCTCTTGTTTAAATCTAGTAATTTGCAATAAGCAATTGGTAATTAGTGTGTTGTGCAGTACTTTAGAAATATCAATGTGTTATGTGACCATGCAGACAAACAATTTTTAAGGTACATGCAAGCGCTATTCGATGTTGAATGTACGGTGTCATGGCAATTTTTTCTTAGCTCACTCGCTAATTTCCGAGAGTATTTTTAGAGACTGTCTTTAAGTATCATCATCATAATAGGAAAAGCACCGCATATAATGCCGTTTGTACATCTTATACAGTTGTTTGGACCAAACATAATTAAAAGGATTTTACTACATAAAAAGTTGTTGATACCATTTCTATTGACATATGCACCGCACATATTGGTTTATTATCTTAGTATAAGTAATATTTCACCACTTATAAAATGAAACGAAACCACTTCATACATTTAAACATCTACCACATATATTAATCAACATACAACGTATAAAGGTACAACCACTGCAAATAATCAAAAAACCACCCCATGTATCGAAAAACTGACTGCATATAATGTTGTTTGTACTGCATATAACGTTGTTTGTACAACATATAATGATTATTCTACTGTATACACACTCTTTTGCACTGCATATTATTAAATAACCACCACATATAAAAGAAAAAGCACTGCTTATCACAAAAACGTGACCCCATCTAAATATGCATGTACCATGTCAAATGAAATTTGTACCTCGTATACATAAAAATTCACTGCGTATAATACAATACAACATAATAAGACAGTAAAGGCGTTCCATATGCGAACGCCATGTCCTATTCATGGATTGTAGGTCAATAGTGTATTACGCAGTTGAAATGGTAGACTTTTAGATTTTATGATGAAATGTGTAAAAGCAATTTGATGGATGTATTGCTTTTGTCTTCACACCAGATTTACAAATTTCAGGAGAAATCAACCCAAAACGGAGACGCCCCCTCAACGACAGTATTATAGAACTATATAAGCTTAAATATAAAAGTTGGTAAACTAGTTGCGTTTACTTTTCTGTAGCTGTTTTTTGTTCCCTTAGAGTAACTACATTGTAACCTAAGCTTTTTTGTTTTATATAGTACATTTATACATTGTATTTTAATTTTATGTCCTGAACTATAATCCCAACAAAGTGGTCGGTATAAAGTGTTGCTGATGTTCGTGCTGCTGTCTGTGCGTCCCGAAATCTTGTAGACTTCAAACCTTGAACTACCTTGATGTAGGAAGGACATCTGGCTGCAACCAGACTTGCCAGAATTATAGCGCCTTGTTGAGTATATATAGTGTATTGCAAACACAGTCTGTTGAGTTTGTGTGACACTTAACTCTCAAAATGTATGACACAGAGTTGCGAAACCTTACAGTAATGTTTATCAGGATGTAAAGTTGTGCACTCCAGGTTATTCGTTTAGCTACACATGATTAAGGCAGAGTTACATGGCCGTAGAATTATTGAAAATCAGCATATCGAGATTGTGTTGGTCGTCATTCCAAAAGTGTGTAATCTAGAGTTATGAAATCTTACGGTAATGTTCATCAGGATGTAAAATTATACATCTGGGATTTTGTTTGTGGTTGCGCTTATTAAAAGCAAAGTTTTAGTCGTTGAATCAGTAAAAATAAGCATTTTTTAACTAATGTTGTGCGTTTTTTCAAAAACATTTTACCAAGACTTACAGTTGTGTTCAAAATGTATAGTTGTGCACCTGGCTATGCCCAGGTAACGTGCGGTTATGACCCAAAGTGAGGGCATTCGTGTCCTATGGACACATTTCTAGTTTATAATAATAATGTTGTGGAGATTTTGAGTACTATTATATACTTCATTTGTAGTTTGTGTCCTTCATTTATTCTATTTTCATTTATTTATTGTCTATTTCAAAAAATATTCTTCTACATATATCATGAGTAACTGTCACAGTATAATCACATGTCTGATTTATTGTATATCTTTTAGATTTTTCTTAGTAACATTCGTTATGTGTAGCAATTTATGATATATCTTAGCTGTTTTTAGCATTATATCGTGATTTAATATTTCTTTGCACAAGTTCAGTTGCAGATTTGTATTTCAGCATTTTATTTTAAGTTCGTTAATTTATGTCTATCTTGAGTTTCAATTCTTTTTTCAGAAACCTATTCGTTAGATATATACATGTATATTTGTTCTCGTATTCCACTGACTTTAAGTAGTGCAAAATAACAGTTCAAGGTCAAACTAAAGTTTGTATTTACTATTATGTACAATTAATTTTATATGTTCAATTGTTTAGCCTTTCATTTAGATGCTGAAGAATTACTAACACCTGAATAAGTTTGTAATTTCCAAATCTGTGAGAGCTGAATATTTGTTTTGTTGTTGTTGTGCTGCTCAAATGATGTAATACCTATATTGTATTAATGATGTTAGTGATGTAACAACTTCTTTCAAAATAAAATATAATCATTTTTCAGGACAAGAATGGGTTGATGAGTGATGAAAATGACTACACGGTCTATGCCATTAATTCAAACATCAATTCTGAGAAGATGCCCATTACTGACATGTACACGCCATGCAATACCACTAAAATGTAACTAGCAAGGAATGGACACTTTGAAGAAATGTGCTAAAATCATTTTAGTCAAACTGTTTATATTATAACTTGTATGAGTACAGATTCTTGTTGTGAAACATTATAAACCGACCTAACAAAAGATGTTACTTCATTATGCCAATACTTACAAATTTGTATATATATATTTTGTTATTATTTCACTTATTCTCTCATATTGAATTATTATTCATGTGCATTGTCATCGCTTGATGTCCTTCGTCTACTTGTTCAAATTTACATTTAAACCCTAGAGACCAAATGTTGCACCTGGTCATTATAAATTGGTCAGACTGCTTGTCTTGATGAACTCTACGTAGAGTTTGAGACATTAAGTCACTCTGTCAAATCATTAAAATCTTTGTGAACAGTCTACAGTCCATACTTTTACCAGATCACCATAAAGTGTTGTACGAATGTTTGCCTTGATGAGCTCAAGGTGAGTTCGAAACTTGGTCACCAGAGGTCAGAAACTTAGTTGCCCTGTCAAGTAATATAAAGCTGTATGAAAATCTTCAGAAAATGGATGCGAATGTATGTATTGATGATCTCAAAATCGAACTAAAACGTTACATCAAGATTTTATCACCAGATCGAATCATATAAAGAAACACTGTGAACACTCTAGATGCTACTTTAGGTAGCCTTTTGTCACAAAAAAATAATAAGGACGTTTGGTTTTGATAAACACTTATTTTTAAAAACGAACTCATAACTTGGACATTTTAAATTAAAACCAGGTAAATGGGTTAAATAATAGAAACTTTGTGAACAGTCTAGAATAACACTTTAAACAATCATCGGACTATTTATACTAACTAATTTAATTTCGCTTGTTATACCAATTCTTGCAGCGGTCCGCTTACATAATTTTGTGGGTTCGTACCGAGGTCTCCTTTGTTTATAATCGAGGTAACTGGAGATAATAAGAAAAAAAATATTAAATTCATTATATATGTATAATCATTATGAAAGTTTTAATGAATTTGTGTCAATCACAAATGTTTAATTTGCATCGGAGATGTTCTGTGTCGACTCGAGTGAGCGTTATAGGTGTAGCTTTACGTTCTTGTTTATTATCCGCTTGACACAGGGGACGTGCGTTCATACTTCTCTTGATATTAATGATCTTACACGGGTACTTTTATTTTTTCTGGTTTATGATGGTTTAAGACTAATTGTAATATTGTGATGATATTATTTGACAAAACATTTATTATATATTTGACAATTTTTTATTGATAAATCAGGAACTTCATTCTGACCTCATCGTTTATCTTAAGTGTTAAACTCTCGTATGTTTAACTTTACAACTTACATATTTTATTACATTATCCCTCAAGTTTGTTGACTTAATTTGCCTCTGATACAAGTGATGTTTAGGGGGCAATGGTACTTTAGCGTTTTATTGCCACAAGCTCTACTTGTCATAAGAACACTGTCATTACTTTACTTAAGATTAACTACTGGCTATAATGATTATGTGCGATTTAACGGGCGTTAGTACTTTGTCACATCAGCTGGTTTAGCTGTTGGTTTAAACGGTATTTATAATTCAATAAACGCATATACAATATGCCTGTTAAATAACAGCAAGGATCGAGTAGAAAGCTCTAAGCTTATTTAAGAACTCTCTCTTGCATAGATGTTAAGTATTAAATGTTACAGTTAAATTTCTTTTATAATTTAAGTCTGAACACCGTGGATCCTGTTAATACAGATCAAGGAAAACGTAACAGAGCTGTACAGTTATCTTTATATATTTCGCTCAGTATGACAAATTGTCTTGAAACGATATGCAAACAACTTGGCAGACGAAACAGAGTAAAATAAGGCACGTGGTACCGGGTATGTGTAAAAACACAACTATTCGCGGTGACCATCTGTCGACGAATGATATTTACGATGTATTCTTATATGAAATATTGCTGTTTGCGTCTCAAATTCATTGTACTGATTTATCTAAAAAAAGAGCTGTTCTGAAGGAATTTGTCTCTGCAAATTCAAATATACACAATCTACAAATATTTGTCATCGGACCAGTGTTCGAGACTTGTGCTGTGTAATATTGCTATTGCTGAACAGTGAAATGTTTTTCTTTAAAGCTTTTTATTGGTTCTCTGAACTGTTTTGTGTGAATATTTATCAGTTTTATTTTTATCATTGTTTATGCACTATGTAAATTCTGAAAAACAAATGTACATGTTATTCTTCAGTGTTACTGGTATTTTATTTCCCATTTATATTACACAAGTATACAACACTAATTTTTAACATATCTCCAAAACGATCGACCATCGGAAAGATAAAAAAATGTTCTATATTGATATATGTATGAAAGCAAAACTGAGAAGTATGTAAAACATAACATTACTGTGATATTATCCACATTTCCATACAAATGTCTGTCTCTGTGTGTGGCAAATTACTGCTGTGATATATTAAATATCCCACAAGATAGTCATAACCGTTGAAGAAACTTGGCAAATAGTTTTAAACAATGAAGCTCGATATGTTGGGTGTAATTTGGTATCTTGATTCGACATAAGAAATAGTATAACATTAACAAAACACAAACATATGGGCGACACTAGTTCAATCAAGAGAGAAGACGACCATTGCTTTAATAAAATCGCCAACTTTGATTCCGTAGTCAGGAAAACGAGGATTAATTTGAATGCTACTAAAGGACAGGCTAAAGATATGTACAGATGCAGAACCATTTATTGCTTTTATTATCAAATTTGCTAAAGCTACGTATGATATAAAATGTGTAAGCCCTTTGGAAAATTATGACTTCCCACAGAAACGATGATAAAATAAAGCTACACTAATACCTTTGTCACTGCTAAAATCACAGTACTAACATTTGGAATAAAGTCCATATCAGATCGAGGTGCTGATTTGTCAAAAGTAAATAGCAGACTTTAGAATAGACAATATCCATTTGATCTACATGTATTTAGAAATAGTTCAACGGAACTTACTTGAGCCATGTAGAGTCTCGTCCTGCTTATAAATGAGCTCTTCTTTCCCTTTGGAATTTGTAAAGCTAGGGACAGTCGACATACGCAAGCCATTATCAGTGAAATTCTTAAAGTGATAACCCTCATCTGATACTATTTCTATTTTACAAAATTAGTTCAATTGATCACATGTTTTTATAACAAACATCTTCAAATATTAAAAAAAGATAAAAATATGCTATCAAAATAAGCAGACATTTTTCAAAATCAAAACATTACTCTATCACTTAATTATCAACATCATGACAGATACTTCATTTAGACATCTAGTATTCTAGATAAAGCTATTACTTTAAGGCCACGTGTTTCTTTTTGCTTCAGTTTTTTGTGTGTTTCAATCAGTACTAACCAGTCTATTTCTGTTCAACAGAGGTGTGTATTGTATCATTTGTTTGATACTAATTTATTACATCTCGATTGTGGAACATGTTTTTACAACTTGATATAACAGTCGCTCTTGAAACTTTTAATTCTTATGGATTCAACCTCGAAGATCGAGCGGGGCAATGTGATATTATCGTGCCTTATTAAGGGCGCTACCACTATATGGTACTGGTAGGATTCGAACCCTGGATCCTCCGATCCTGGGGCGAATGCGCTGCCAAGGCCCAATGGCGGCTCCACAATTCATCGTCATTTGTTACAGAACCGCTACGTGTATAATTGTAATGGTGTGATGAATTGAGTTATATTTACATGAAAGTATTTCGATCTTTAAAACTCAATGATTTTGTTATCATTTATAAATCTTGTGTAACCACCAACATACATAGCCACAAACGTATCAGTAAAAGAAAACATTAATATCATTTTACACATACGCTTGATAATATTTACAGTACTAAAGAATAATAACGAAACCGTAACCCTGAAAATGATGTAAAGACTTCGAAACATTTACCATAAAGCAACTACTGTTACTCGAGTAGGTTTTGACAAAATACTAATACAAATATATGACAGTTCTGGGAACATAAAATTCGATATATCTTCCTAATGACGTTGATGCGTCTGCAATTATTTAATTGATCTTTTATTCAAGTCGTATTTAATAACTGTCGATATATGGGAGTATTAGCACTTTCAAGTACAAAAACAAAATCCCCACATTCCTGCAGCAGAGAAGGTGCGTCTCGATTTTTATTCACATCTATCATAGTAATGTGAATGTGTCCTAGATAGTTTTATTTGTGATTACTTCACGGTGTTATGCAACCTTGCAATTGTAGGACTTTCCAACATCTAAAAGAACTGTCCATATAGAAACGGCACATTGATACGTAAGTGGTTTAGCAATACTATGCGCCGGATAGCAAGGTTAGAGGTATTCAATGAAAAGGGATCATTTTAATAAATTGGTGTATGAAGTAAAGCAATTAAATATGGTTGTACAAAGTAGAACTACAAAATGTTTCTTTCGTGTGCTTTTAACAAATAGTTAAATTCTTTCAAAGCTAGTGCAGATGTAATAAACTACTACAAATCAGTTTTTTTATATCTAGTGAAGACTTCCTTTTTGAATTATAACGCAGTAACATGAACTTGTCCCTCTTAAGCAAATGTTCCCATTAGTTACTTTATCTAACTTCAGATGTCCACTTCTGGCAATCAATTTCAATCCGAACAAGGAACCAATCTGAAGTAAAAGGAAAAAAAAGATGCCGAACAGAGTTGTCAACTTTAATTTGTTAAACTAGATATTTAGGTTTAGAAACTGTCGCATTGTTACAATTGTAAAATATTTATTTGTGATTGAGGCATACGGGCGATATGTAGATAGAAATCATTGTACACTCAAGAAATATGCTGGGGAATATATACCTACACATCACATCAAGACATATACAATATGGCGCTTCAGAACATTATTTTTTAACACAATCAGCTCAGCGAAATTAAAGAAATATTCAAGAACTAACAGATGAAACATTTCTCCTGCATGTTGCTTATGCCGTATCTCTGGCATGTAGTAATCATGGATGTTGATCCAAGACAACAGAAATCAGACAGGACAGACGAAAAGAGACGGAAAGAGATGAACATTTAAAGGTGTATATGCGGCAGGAATTATGCAAGGAAAGAGAGACCAGCGAGAGAAGCTAGAAAAACACACGTTATACATACTCAGCTTCGTTAATCTGAATCACCTCCCCGTTACTCTCGTCTCCCACGGCCTGAAAAAAGGGTTGAAAAACATTTATACAAAAGAATACAAAATATATAATTGGTCATACCAACTCGAACGCTGAAAAAAGTATAACTTTACGTCCAAACCAATGTTAGAGGGAATACAAGATAACCGCATGCTAGTTAATTATCTTAGATACCGGTATTTTTAGACAGTTTCACAAAAAGAGATTTCATAAGCCTACTGATCACAGAAATTCCAAATGTGCTCTTTCGATCTCGAATCTAATTTCTGCACAGTATAAGAATTCTAGGTATAACTGTTATTGGGTCGGTATCAATACGAAAACATTATTTCATCCGTTTTTACGTCCTGTGATTTTTTAAAATTAAACATGGTATTTTATGACACAAAAAGCATAAAGGATGGATTTATAAAAACAGAAATAAAACCTTTTTAGAAATCCTATTCCTGTCTGAAATATAAACTGAATCGGGCATGTTTTGCTTTACGAAAACTCGTAATGCTTGCGATAAAATATTGCCAGAACAAAACCACTGAAATAGACAGGTACATTTCTGGAACAATGAGTCTGTATATAAAGTGTCCGGAATCAATTTAAAGACTTTTTGAATTTAATCAGGACTCTTAGTCGTGCGGAAGGACACTAACGTGGTAAAATATGTCGTTCTATTTTAAACTAGGGATAAAAAGATTTCTGCACAAATTAAAATAAAAAAACGCAATATTCTCACCTTCTCTGGTTCCAAAAAGTCTAGTTCACGTAAGTGCGAGACGTCAACATTGTATTTCACTCTGTAATAATATCATGAAACCATCTATACTACTGTTATTTTCTAAAGCAAATTGTCTTCAAATATTTAAGAATTACGCTGCCAATTGTAGCAAGAATAGATAATGGTTACTTTTTAACCTTTGGCCATGAATTTGACATAAGCATATAAAACATAGTATTTAACAGGAACGACCCTTCTTATAGTTTTTTAATGCATATCTTGTTGTTACAGTTATATATTAAATGCCAGTATGACTTACTTTCTTGTCTCACTTCGACACAGGACGAGCCTGAAATAGGAAAACATTATATAATTGTATAATTAGAGTAGAAGGCTGCCTGATGGTAAATCAGGGATCAAGTTAATCATGGGTTAATTTAAAGTGAACATCTATATGATCGATTACGTATGTGTACAAGTTTGCGAAAGTGTATGTATTACAATTAATATGAAACAAGTGTTACATTGAGCGCACCATTCTGTTGATGTTGCAATATAATAAAGCACAAGTTTTTATTCAAGTTTTATAACGATTTTCATATTTTTTCGCGAAGTCCAGTTTTATAAGTCACTCAAATGCAAATTATTAATATAATCATACAAACCCTGCTTCTACAATCTGAACCAAATCACTCCCTACCATGCCCGCAAATACCTGTAACAGGTGTTATAATTAATGCAAGAAAATAACTACTGCCAACTACAAAATATAGCCGCACAACTCTTCAGTTTATAGTAATTGTTATATGCGTTACGAAAATAAAATGCTTTTTGTTAAGTATAGTTTTGACGAACTGTATTCTTGGTCATTTCATGAGACTACTCTCAATTAAGTCTGGAACCAAATATAAACATTTAAAATCAAGTCTATTCACTGAACGCACAATGGTCTAGACAGCTTACCTTATCAAGTCCTTGAAGATCTTTGTCTTGCAAAACAGGTATTTGGTATGCAACTCTGAAATTACAACAGGTACTTATTTGATAACCTATCTTCCCTTATCTAGACGTAGTGCATGTGGGCATGCTCAAATAATACCTTTTGTTATTCTAAGGCTGTAACAAAGGGTATCCGAAGCAAATATTCAAGCAATTGCATTCATGATTTGACGCCACTGCTAATGATAAATAGTATACAGCAAAATAAAAATAACGGTGACGTTTTTTTCTCTCTAAAGAGTTGTCAATTAAATAAGTATTGTTTGACTTAGTCATTAAAACACTTTTGTATCATAATAATCGCACCAAAGAGACGTGTAATGGTCACACACTATATCATTATAATAACTGCACCAAAGAGACAAGGAATGGTCACAAACTACATTTATATAATACTAGTAAACGCACCAAAGAGACAAGTAATGGTCACACACTTTACTATTCAAATAACTATTCAAAGAGACCATGAATAGTCATAAACGACATTATTGTAATAACTACGCCAAAGAGACAAGGAACGGCCACAAACTGTATTATTTTTATAATAACTGCACCAAATAGACAAGGAACGGCCACAAACTACATTATTATAACACTAGTAATCACACCAAAGAGACAAGAAATGGTCACGCACTAAATTATTCCAATAACTATTTCAAAGACCAGGAATAGCCACAAACTACATTGTTATAATAACTGCACCAAATAGACAAGGAACGGCCACAAACTACATTATTATAATAACTGCATCAAAGTTCTGAGTGATCTTAACGCAGCGAATCGCAGGTGAATTTCGAGTCTCGCAAACAAAACCAATTCCATACATAAAGAAAAAGAAACACCTCAAAAGGCATTACCACAACTATTGACAAAGGCTATCATTGCCTTTAAACCGTTTTCTACCACTGGTCAAACTCACTTTTTTCTCATGAATAGACGAAAGCCAAAATATCTCTTCGGGATTCCTAATAACAAATATTATAGAATACAAAGTCATGTGGAGTATGCACGGTACTTTACATCAAAACAAGAGCCAATGAACATAGTAACATATTACTTACTGTCCATCCTTACTTTGACATGGAACAAGTCTGAAAGAAAATGAAACTCATAGTAAGGTAACATTTGTTCACTTTATGTGCATCTATATGCGTTTGATACAAGTTCTTAGACGTATAACAGTAGAAACCTCAGTATTCCTTTTTGACTGTATGCGGGATAGATGTTCTCTAGACAGCCTACGATAAAGGGAATACCCATTGGTCAAAAGTCTAGAATCTGCTTAACAATAAAAATGAGTTATCAGCAGCAATAATATGACTTCAGATTATGTTCTATTCACAGTTTATGCTTTTTCGTATATATTATCAACACGAATTTACTGAATGCATCGTTATTTTAACTTCTATAAAAATGCTTTGTTGTAAAATGTTAAACGATTTTATCTTTTAAAAAGTGGTACTTACTCGGCTTCCTTAATCTCTATCAAATCACCGCTCTCACTGTCTCCTGTTGCCTGAACAAAGATTAACATAGTTAAAAGCAGATTTTAAAGCTGATTGTTACGTTGGCTTCTTTAAACAGTAAAGTGTTAAATTCACATGCAAAATTAAATTCAGACACACGGTAAGCTGCATATGTATCATTACTGTTTATATCAGCAACACAGTGCCTTTATATGGAAGAGCCAACTGCGGTATCACCAAACCTAGCTGTAGTATATTGTATTTTAGCATGTCAATCTGATTACTGTGAGTATTCTAATATTTATATTCTGATTGATGACTACCAATCCGGAGGTCCCCGGTTTAAATTCAAATTCCGACCAGGGCACTGGAAATATCAGAAACGCTTTTCAGTTTTTTCCCATCCATCTAGAGATGAACTGGTTACAAACCCAGAGAAAGTCTCACGTATATCGGTGCTATACACCATTAGCAGTACTTTAATTGAGATCAAGCATGATCCAAAGAATAATTTTATTTCGTTCCAAAGTCTCTCTGTAGAGACAATCTGTACTCGGATGAGTTAGTCAAGGGTGTGTCAAAGACCAGTATTAGGTACATTATCAAGTGCCGACTATGACAAGCAGCGTCTTATGATCACAAATGAGTAACAGTAACGGTGTGTCGAAAACAAACATCTGATGAAATTACCAAGTGCAGAGTTTGACAAGCAGCGGCTTGCTAATTGTCCGTTTGCCACATTTCATTGTTAAATTCAGCAATAATCAACCAATGAAATTCTCTGCTGCAGTTACCATTGCAAACTGTCATGCAGGCTGTAGCTATAGTGAATCTGGTAGATAATAAGTGCCCAAATGAAATAAATAAGCAACTAATTACATTAAAATATACTATCTGACAACGTACCTTATTGGGTGCAACCGAATCAGCAATTGGTACCTTATACACAATTCTGCAATGGACGTGAAAAAACTATGCATCTTATTTTCATATAGAAAGGCACCAGTACAACGTAATAATAAGCATAAGACATATAGTAACTGATGACATGCCAGTTAACAGCAGTACTGATGATATACGTTTTCGCATGATGCAGTCCGGTTCTAATGATTCTTTTAGTGGTTACCTCTGCTTTCGTTCAATTTATATGTGTCCATATTTTACGATAGTGGCTGTGTAAACAAAGTACATGTGCACTTAGTCCATTTGAGAAATATCTAAGTCAAAGAGGTGCATAAATGCTTTCGCATAACAGTGTCATGTTCTGTTTATTCCAAAGTTTTGAAAAGTTCATAAGGGATATACTTAAACATACATGTAATAAATATTACGCAACTTTTGTGTCTTAATTAATCAAATCATCGATATCACAGATATACAAAGGTATTTTTGGGATACTAATAAAACTTACCTGTCATCAGGACACGGTATGAGTCTGAAGCGAAAAGAAATAATGTCTTCTGGTCAATATTTACACATTCTGATATGTTTTTCTCGTACTTCCCACATTAAATGTATTTAGCGAGACATATTTACAAAACTAACAGCTTTCATAGTCAGCTAGACTCTTGATCACGTGGTTGTAAAGAACACAAATATGCTCGTCCTTGGTATTTTGCATAAACACACCCTCGTAAGAATTTTATAATTCTTTTTTAAAGTTCATTTCAGTCTTTATTTACATTTGAAGAGTATGAGATAGGCAGGGAAACAAAAACACGAGCAACCGATACGCGTTTCGTTGTTCCTAGCCATAAGGCATGTAATGTCATGTAATATTATAACTCTACATGTGAGCGTGTTTAACAATGGTACGTTCTTCTAGGCTGTGATATCTGAAACTGTACTGTCATTTTAAATCTGTAGTTCGAGATATAAGTGAAGTGCATAGAAGTGCATTGAGAATTAGGCTATCATTATGAATAGTACCATATTGAGATAAAGTAAATACAATGACACCTACTCAGTTTCCTTAATCTGAATCAAATCATCAATATTTTCACCTCCGACAGCCTGAAAATATTACAAATATGAACTCATGAATGTGTTGGAATATTAACACTTGCAAGCACATTAAAATTTCAATGTCCAAAAGGCTTTAGTAAGATTACAAAATTAAAAGTGTAACAATTATTTAAGCAAAACATATCATTTCAAGATTTTTTCAAGGTTGTACCTTTACTCCCTGTAGGTGATTACTGACTGATTAGTAGTATTTTTTAATTAAAATATAATCAATTAAAGTTATCTAACGGCTTACACTTTCTGGTTCAATCGCATCAGGAATCGGTACTTTATAGACAATCCTACAATTGAAATAGATGAATATATACACACTGCCAAGAAACTACCCTACAGAAACTTTTATTAAGGTTTACCCAAAATATGTGCCTATACACAATTTTATTCATTATAATTGACATGACACAATAAATAAATTAATATATACTTGTAGTATCTGGTATGCAATTTTCACAAATTGAGGAAATTCAGGTCACATAATATAAATGTTGGCAATGGTTCATCAAGTAGAGAGGGAAATAAACTAAGAACATACTGTAATTATAAACAAGTATATGGTGCTTAAAATAACTTTATGCTTTTCATGCCAAGTATACTAAGATCAGCACTTTGCAAATTTAGTGTTGGGTTTCCCCCAGAGGAAGATATGAAGGTTTTCCTGTTGATAGGCGTATATGTCTTTTCGGTAATGCAGTTTGAAATGAAAGGCACGTTCTGTTTGAATGCAGCATGTATAATGAATGGATACTTATAAGACTTACCTGTCATCAGGACACGGTATGAGTCTGAAGCGAAAAGAAATAATGTCTTCTTGTCAATATTTACACATTTTGATATAGCCTAGTTTGGATAATATGACAGTGACGTAACAGATATATGTGGACACAAAATTTTACAAGCATTGCGTAAACAGGTAGAGCATGTATATAGGAATGTGTTATAGGCTTTAAAATACATGAACGTACGATAGAACGGTGCGTTGGCGCAGGGGGTAGGTCGCTGGGTGTCTACAAATAAAGATTTTAAGGACTGGTTCGATCCTCATCGAAGCTTAATATTTCTTTTTTCTTTTCAATTATTGCAGTATTACTTTAGGCAAAATTTTAATCGGTAGATATATGTTTTTTTTCCAATCTTTTTAGACAAATAAAAAACAATAAATGAAAGTAAAATGACAAAAACTTTGAAAGATTCTATAGTCATTTCTGGCATCTCGTGTAATGGAATATGTACATTGAACTAGTATTACTAAAATTACGACGATTTGTCCAAGACAAATCTTCAGCAAGTATTCATTACTTACATTGTTCCTTTGAACTGTTGCTGTTTGATGAATTGTTAGATGAAGGCAAACTTTGATTTTTATTTGATTGTTTAGTTTCTTCTAAGTACAATCAGAAAAACATGAATTAAAATTATTATAAAAGTAAACATATCAATGAAACAAAAAAAAAGGAGAAATAAATTAAAACTATCTTACTGACAAAAGAGGGTAAAAATTTAGATGTATATGTCCCTATATGAATTCCTGTTCAACACAACCAAAATAAGCAGAAACCGGAGTCGTAACCTACTGCACTATAGTGTCAGCAACTGTATATAATGTACAATATAATAATATATTGACATTAATTACACCTAGTGTTCTCCTTTGTAATAAGATAACGTGTTTAGCAGATAAAAGTAGACTCTTCTGTTGCATCATTGCAAAATTATCCTAACTGGACAGTAAGTCCCAAATTAAATGTATTTAGCGAGACATATTTACAAAATTGACAGCTTTCATAGTCTAATGCGTATTACAGCTAAATACTTGATCACGTGGTTGTAAAGAACACAAATATGCTCGTCCTGGGTATTTTGCATAAACACACCCTCCTAAGAATTGTACAATTCTAATTAAAGTTCAGTTCGGTCTTTTTTTAAATTTGACAATAGTATGAGATAGGCAGGGAAACAAAAACACAAGCAACCGATACTAGTAACGTTGTTCCTAGTCTTATGGCATGTAGTGTCATGTAATATTATAACTCTACAAAGGTGCGTGTCTAACAATGGTACGTTCTTCTATGCTGTGATATCTGAAACTGTCCTATCATTTTAAATCTGTAGTTCGAGATATAAGTGAAGTGCGTAGAAGTGCATTGAGATTCAGGCTATCATTATGAATCGTACCATTCTGAGGTATAGTAAATACAATGACACCTACTCAGTTTCCTTAATCTGAATCAAATCATCAATATTTTCACCTCCGACAGCCTGAAAATATTACAAAATATGAACTATATGAATGTGTTGGAATATTAGTACTTTCAAGCACATTAAAATTTCAATTTCCAAAAGGCTTTAGTATGATCACAAAATTAAAGTTAAACAATTATTTAAGCAAAACATATCATTTCAAGATTTTTTCAAGGTTGTACCTTTACTCCCTGTAGGTGATTACTGACTGATTAATAGTATTTTTTAATTAAAATATAATCAATTAAAGTTGTCCAATGGCTTACACTTTCTGGTTCAATCGCATCAGGAATCGGTACTTGATAGACAATCCTACAATTGAAATAGATGAATATATACACACTGCCAAGAAACTGTCATAGAAAGACTTTTATTAAGGTTAACACTAAATGCCTATTTACAATTATATTCAATGTTATTGGCATGACACAATAGATAAATTAATATATACTTGTAGAATTTCGAATGCAGTTTACACAAATTGAGGAAATTTAGGTCACATAACATAAATGCTGGTAATGGTACATCAAGTAGAGAGGGAAATAAACTAAGGACATACTGCATTTTTAAACAAAAACATGGTGTTAAAAATTATAACGGTATGCTTTTCATGCCAAATATACTAAGATCAGCACTTTGCAAATTTAGTTTTGGATTGCCCCACTGCGTATTGAGACAGGATGATATGAGGGTTTTCCTGTTGATAGGTGTACATGTCTTTTCGGTAATGCAGTTTGAAATGAAAGGCACGTTCTGTTTTAATGCAACATGTATAATGAATTTAGAGATACACTTTTCAGAAAGGCTGTAGTTTCTGCTCCAGATTTTCTTGATTTATCTAAACAAGAGGCCCATGATGGCCCTATATCGCTCGCCGCCTGAATACAAGTCCACTTGCCTAATAGGTGTGGTCAATTTTGACCCAAGAGGCATGATTTGAACAAATTAGGTGGAAGACCACAAGACAATGTTACACACCAAATAGGTTTTCCTATTTACGTCTTTGTAAAGCAAGTGACCCCCTTGGCGGGGCCAATATTGACCCCAGGGGTATAATTTGAACAAACTCTGAAGAAGTCTTCTAGGCAATGCTACATTCTAAATATCTAAGCTCAAGGCCCTGTGATTTCAGAGAAGAAGATTTTTAAAGTTTCATATACATTGGCCCAGTGGTTTCAGAGGAGATGTCGTTTGAATGGGGCCGTCGGGGGGGGGGAAAGAAAAGAATTTTAGTGAAGACAGTTTCATGCATGCAGAAAATATTACGCAACTTTTGTGCCTTACAGAAATCGTTTCATGGAAATCACAGATATACACAGATAATTATGGGATACTAATAAGACTTACCTGTCATCAAGACACGGCATGAGTCTGAAGCGAAAAGAAATAATGTCTTCTTTTCAATATTTACACATTTTGATACGTATTTCTCGTAAGTCCCAAATTAAATGTATCTAGTAAGACATATTTACAAAATTGACAGCTTTCATAGTCTAATGCGTATTTCAGCTAAACACTTGATCACGTGGTTGTAAAGAAAACAAATATACTCTTCCTGGGTATTTTGCATAAACACACCCTCCTAAGAATTTTACAATTCTTTTTTAAAGTTCATTTCAGTCTTTATTTACATTTGAAGAGTATGAGATAGGCAGGGAAACAAAAACACAAGCAACCGATACGAGCTACGTTGTTCCTAGTCCTAAGGCATGTAATGTCATGTTATATCATAACTCTATATGTGTGCGTGTCTAAAAATGATACGTTCTTCGTCCTCTAGGCTGCGATATCTGAAACTGTCCTATCATTTTAAATCTGTAGTTCGAGATATAAGTGAAGTGCATAGAAGTGCATTGAGATTCAGGCTATCATTATGAATAGTACCATTCTGAGGTATAGTAAATACAATGACACCTACTCAGTTTCCTTAATCTGAATCAAATCATCAATATTGTCACCTCCGACAGCCTGAAAATATTACAAAATATGAATAATATATATGAATGTGTTGGAATATTAACACTTGCAAGCAAATTATATTTTCAATGTCAAAAACGCTCTAGTAAAATCACAAAATTAGAGCTTAAAAACTTATTTTAGTAAAACATATCATTTCAAGACTTTTTTCAAGATTGTATCTTTACTCCCTGTAGTTGATTACTGACAGACTATTAGTAATTTTTAATTTAATTATCAATTAAAGTTGTCCAATGGCTTACACTTTCTGGTTCAATCGCATCAGGAATCGGTACTTTATAGACAATCCTACAATTGAAATAGATGAATGTATACACACTGCCAAGAAACTTCCCTACAGAAATTTTTATTAAGGTTTACACCAAATGATTATGCATAATTTTATTCAATATAATTGACATGACACAATAAATAAATTAATATATACTTGTAGTATCTCGTATTTTATGTTTTACAAATTGAAGAAAATTAAGGTCACATAATATAAAGGCTGGTAATGGTTCATCAAGTAGAGAGGGAAATAAACTAAGAACATATTGTATTTTTAAACAAGTATATGGTGCCTAAAATTAATAACTGTATACTTTTCGTGCCAAATATACTAAGATCGCAAATTTATTGTTGGGTTGCCCAACTGCGTATTGAAACAGGAAGATATTAAGGTTTTCCTGTTGGTAGGCGTATATGTCTTTTTGTTAATTCAGTTGGAAATGAAAGGCACGTCCTGTTTGAATGCAACATGTATAATGATTTGAGAGTAGACCTAGCAGAAAGGCTATAGTTTCTGCTTCACATTTTCTGGATTTAACTAAAAAGTGATAAGTTGAATTATTTAATGAGGACGGTTTCATGCATGCAGAAAATATTACGCAACTTTTGTGTCTTAAAGAAATCGTTTCATGAAAATCACAGATATTTTTGGGGCACTCATAAGACTTACCTGTCATCAGGACACGGCATGAGTCTGAAGCGAAAAGAAATAATGTTTTCCTGTTAATATTTACGCAATCTGGTATGTATTTCTCGTAAGTCCCAAATTAAATGTATTTAGTGAGACATATTTACAAAATTGACAGCTTTCATAGTCTAATGCCTATTTCAGCTAAACACTTGATCACGTGGTTGTAAAGAAAACAAATATGCTCGTCCTGGGTATTTTGCATAAACACACCATCGTAAGAAGTTTACAATTCTTTTTTAAAGTTCATTTCAGTCTTTATTTACATTTGAAAAGAGTATGAGATAGGCAGGGAAACAAAAACACGAGCAACCGATACTAGTTTCGTTGTTCCTAGTCCTAAGGCATGTTATGTCATGTAATATTATAACTCTACATGTGTGCGTGTGTAATAATAATACGTCCTTTAGGCTGCGATATCTGAAACTGTCCTATCATTTTAAATCTGTAGTTCGAGATATAAGTGAAGTGCATAAAAGTGCATTGAGATTCAGGCTATCATTATGAATAGAACCATTCTGAGGTATAGTAAATACAATGACACCTACTCAGTTTCCTTAATCTGAATCAAATCATCAATATTGTCACCTCCGACAGCCTGAAAATATTACAAAATATGAACTATATGAATGTGTTGGAATATTAGTACTTTCAAGCACAAAATATTTTCAATGTTCAAAAGGCTTTAGTAAAATCTCAAAATTATAGCTTAAATAATTATTTAAGCAAAACAAATCATTTCAAGACTTTTTCAAGGTTTTATCTTAACTCCCTGCAGATGATTACTGACAGATTAATAATAATTTTTAATTAGAATATAATCAATTAAAGTTATCTAATGGCTTACACTTTCTGGTTCAATCGCATCAGGAATCGGTACTTGATAGACAATCCTACAATTGAAATAGATGAATATATTCACACTGCCAAGAAACTACCCTACAAACATTTTTATTAAGGTTTACACCAAATGATTATACGAAATTTTATTTGATTTCATTGACATGACACAATCAATAAATGTGTGTATACTTGTAGTATCATGTATTTTATGTTTCACAAATTGAGAAAATTCAGGTCACATAAATATAAAGGCTGGTAATTGACCTTCAAAGAGTGGAGACCTACTGTATTTATAAACAAGTATATTGTATTGAAAAGTATTATATGCTTATCATGCCAAATATCCATAGATCTGCACTATCTGTTCAGTGAGGACGGTTTGACAGGAGTTTTAGTCAAAACCTGCTTTGAAATATTACAGACAAGACAGTTTTACCACTGTAGATAATATGTTGCATTGTTTTAAATGTGCAGAACTGATTTAACATTATCACGAGGAAGTAATGGCTAATTAAGTTATCCCCAATCTGATTGAGAATGATAGACGTTTTTAATACCTGTTTTTTCGCTCTTTTTACTTTTCAGAATTATACATGTAAAATCTTAACTAGATCTTAATTACACAATTAGCAATTGATATTCACTCTTACCTGTTAATATGTACATATTTGTATATACTTGTACTTTATGGCATACTCTTTAATCAAACATGGTTTGATAACCACCAACACTTTTACCATATCCGATGAAAGCTCAGAATTCATCTAGCTAGATAATCTGTTGAATTTAACACTCTGCTGAATTTATTAACCTATAAATCGTAGTTACGAAGTGTAGGAGATGGACTGGATTTTTTCTCTTTAAAAGAACTAAGACAATTTCATTTACAACTTAACTTGTATGCATTCTAATCATAGTTAAAATTTCATTTGTTTTCATCAGCACTACATGTATATTTTGGTGGGCCTGTGCAATTATCCAGGGATCTGTTACAACCAGTGCAATAAGAGTTGATATAACACCTGTGATATAATGATGTCATCTATTTATCTATTACAAAAAAATCATATTTTGTAATCATGTAGTCTTATAAAGAATGAAAAAATCCAACAAGTTGATGTTTTAGTTTAAAGGTTAACTATTGTTCGAATAAATATTTTCAGAATTATATGTATATACATAAATGTGATTGTGCTTATATATGATTAATAATATAACAGTTAGTTTTCTGGTTATTATTGACGTGAAACTTATCATGAAGTTTATACGTGTCGCTATGTAAAAAGAAACCAATTGTGAAAACATATAGTAAGATTGAAACCTTCCCCATATATACATGTGTATGTTTAGTAGTACAACCATGTTTAGTTTGTTTCGTTAAGGCACTGTTCGCCATCATATCTTTATTCTTGGGTTCTCATGGGTTTTTAAGCCTAAAGGAATTTTCAGAAATAAACTTGAAACTTGAAACTCTATTTATGAATGTCAAATCACTGCTTCTTTCCACATATTTAGGTCACGTTTTGCTAAAGCTTAAAGGGTACTTTTATATCTAAAAATATCTATTGCATAGTAGACTAGGTCACATAATTTTGAAGCTCAGTATTTTGTATGCATATATGTATGATATTAAAAGTGTCTTGTAATTCTGTATGGAATGGCTATATGCTGTTTTATTATTCGACATGTTTTATAATGAAAAATTACGTATTGTATTTTGTGTGTTTATGGATGAGACTTCAATAAACTATAAAATCTTATATATAATAACAGCAATATTTCGACAACAATTCAGGTAGTTTTAATATCGAGGCCGTATAGTCCGACAATAATCTAGCGTAGTTTAAGCCTACAAACTTTCTATTATCATCAATTGTTTCTTTTACAAATACATGTATTTACAAACCTGATTATAAAGAGGGTAAAATATGAGGATGTTGTTATTATAAAAAAGTGGTATATTATGTAGATTGGTTTTGTTTTTGTATTAACAAGAGGCAATTTGTCTATGTAGCACATATAAGCCTCTAGCACAAGAATTCATTCTTAATATTGTATATTATTATTTCACAATATATTTTAACACAGTTAAGTAGTTTATCCCTATCAAACACCTAGTATTTATCACATTGTACCATTTACCGCTAATATTTCTGACAAAGTTTCATAACGCTTCGAGTTAAAGGATTTTCATGTAACTTGGAAAGTCAGTCATATTTAACCCACCTTCAGTGTAATTATGGTAAGTACTGTATTGTTTATTCGATTTTTGCCACTCCATACAAATTTGTTTAGCATATCTTGATAAACTTCTCCTCGAGAGTTGGTAGACTTACAAATAAATGGACCAACAAGGGAGGTAACATTGGTTTAACAATAGCTACATTTAAAAGCAGAAAAAAACTTGCATGAGTTTAACATACAAGTATAAGTTAAAGTTTTTCAAACATACAAATATTTAGTTCTAATGTGAATATTACAATTATACATATATATAAATTATTTCCTACAGTACGGGTTACAAATATGACTTACCTATTATCAGGACATGGGATGAGCCTGAAACAAAAAGAAAGAAACAATGTGTTCTGGCAGTACTTACATATTTATATTTGGCATACCTTTCTCGAGTTTCAATTGTACAATGTGCTTAACAAGTATGTTTCATCAAAATGAGCCTGGAAACTATTTCATTGTCTTCGTAACAGTATTACGTTTATCAGACGAACTTTTGATCTCGTGATTATAAAAAAACACTAAACTTGCTGGTCAGAGATATATTCATTCGGATGTGAATAATAAACAAGACTCTTTTTTATATTGGCCTACATTTAACCATACTGGATGCATCCATCAATCATTATTAAACTGAGAGTTACATGTGAAAATGCCTTGAAATCACGTACAAGCAAGGTCTATTTTTTTGCTTTTATGTTAACACAGTAAGTTAATTGACCAAGTACCGTCGGTGTAGTGGTCTTTTAAAAATAAATGGTACCTACTCAGTTTCTGTAACCAGGCTCAATTCATCAACGTCTTCCTATAAATATGAAACAAAAATATGTCTTTTGTTTCTTACATTTACGAATAGAACAAGATGATATACAACATACATAATATAACGTTAGAACTGTCTCATTACGATCACTATATACTGCGAGTTTAATTTACTGCTGACAGACACCGCTTGTTATTTTATTTTCTGAATATAACAATCAATATGAATGTATTACATAATTATTAATTTACAAGTATCATTATTTTACACTACAATATTGTTCAACGTTATCAAATCTTAAGTTCACTCTGTTAGAGATGTTTTATTTATCTTACCAGAAGATACTTTCTATATAAAATTAATGTCTTAAATCAATTTGTCTTTCCATTTCAGTCATCAGAAAATTTCACTCGCGTAACAACGACAGAGTAAGTTCTATGCACGATGATTAATTTAGAATTCGACAATATTTTAATAATTCCAGAACAACTTATATATAGTTAAGCTCTGTCGATGTATTGGTGTGGATATGATGTTTATTTTATAAAAATGTACATGGCAGAGCTGAAAACTGTCACCAGTCACTGCTCTTCTGGTTCAATTACCAACCTCACAATTAACCTACAGAAAAATGAATCCATTGCAATATTGCAAAAGTATAGTGTAAAAAAGTAATATTTCGTCTTTTCAGGACCGCCCAATGTGTAGATGAATGGTAAGGCAGAATTGGATATTTGGAATTTATAAGCAGATAGTTGTTAATAAAATATTACTTAAATATGACCACTCAGAAACCCCTTGCTTGAAGAAAGTCTTTGTAGGTGTGTTTCATGTGTTTGGATGTTTTTTTCTAGAAATAGAACTATCAAAACATTGAAAGCACAAAAATGTTTTTGCCATCAAAGTGAACGGTATGATGACAGCTTTTATTCTATTTCAACTAAGATTTATTTAAATATCGCTGCAAGGCAAATTGTCAGTTTTAAAAAATTACTGTTGGTATTTATTCAGACTGAAAGAACATTGTTTAAACGAAGGCTATTTTAAGATGGTGAATTTAGATATGACAGTTATTCGTATATTCTAATTTATCAAAGAAGCATCTCTTTAAATCTTATCAACTACCGTTTTTCCATGCCTGTCTTCTTTGCTGTGATGCAATGGTGAATATTTAAGCTTATATAAGTATGTCCTTTGTCGTCACGATGAATTTTGCTTCTTTATTACTTTTTCATTCTTTTTAGATATGATTAATTAAGATGCACTTTTTTTTTATGTCTATAGCGTGATTACTTGTACATATACTTTTTGTATGTATAATGATATGTATTGTCAATAGGTTATCATGGCATATTGAAATGCAAATTTTAGAACAGTTTGATACACATTAGTATGTCACTCGTTTCAATTAATTCAAACAGATAGAGCTTTTGGTGTGAACGTTCGTGTAACAAGTCAGTTTGCTTCGTTGCCTATAAGCCACTCATACAAGGAATGGAGGAGTAGTGGCTAAATTTCATACAATTGTTATGGACAGTCCATTCACTCTGAAATTTCTCGACCTGACGTCATATATTCTGATCTCATGAAAGTCTCGTTAAATATTGGCCTACATTTAACCATACTGGATGCATCCATCAATCATTATTAAACTGAGAGTTACATGTGAAAATGCCTTGAAATCACGTACAAGCAAAGGAACCTATTCCAGCACATTATCGAACAAAAGACAAAAAACGATATTGTGAAAAAAAACTTCTGACTTTTGTCAACCTTAATAGCAAATGCTTCTTTGACAAAAGCACATATTCACATTTCAGACCTGTATATAAAATACCACTCAAGAGTCCCAAACCTCCTGATCAGGTACGTAAAAGTTCGTTTGATAAATATATCCTTTTTTTGCTTTTATGTTAACACAGTAAGTTAATTGACCAAGTACCATACAACATATCAATTCTTCATGTTATTATAATAAATATGATGACCTGGTAATAATTTACTTGTACTCGTGAGAGGACTAGATTTTGTCAGGTCATCTTATTTTCAGGCAAATGATAGAAGTACATTTCACAAACATCGTCGTTGTATACTTGATCATTAGACTCTATCCAGTGTTCTGTTTATATGTTTGCCTTTATAAGGCATCTAAGTACACGAAAACTTCAAACTGATACAGATTATTGTACACTGTAAGAAGCTTCACTGTTTACGATATGTCAATGATTTGTATTGACTTTTATTTGTGAGATATTTGTTTGTTATGGGATTCATTACTATTAACTAATTTCTAAAGATCGACATAAATAAACTGAGCTTATCTTAAAAAAATATGACCCTTAAAGTTCAGTAAGCCGCAACATGATATAAAACAGATTGTTACATTATTTTTAAAAAATGAAATATTTAGTTAACTTTTTCCCCTGTGGTTTAACAGAAGCCCAACTGTCCAATATGGTAAACTGGTGCCAAAGTTTGAGATTCTTACCTCTCTAAATAACAACAAGAAAAATGTATTGTCGCTGCGTTTTACAAGTTTCTTAATCAGCCAGATAGAATCTAAATAATTATATTTAAGGAAGATCCCAAAGAAAAGTTGATGCTAGGTCAGATATTTGCAGCATACATTTGTTTTCTCATATGTGTGACTTTGCTCTATAAGATAGTCATTTAATAGCATTGTTCATCATCGTTTCTTTGCTTTTAACGTGCAATATGTACCAAAAACTGCAAATACACTAGCGTATGCTATATTCCCTCTAAAAAGATTTTTGTAAGATGCATTCATAAACTTAATTTACCATGAAAATAGATCTATTAAGTACTTACCGAACCAGTGTATACCGGATCATATACAGGTATCTGGTAAATAACTCTGTAGAACAAAAAGAGAAGACTTACATAGGGTACTGGTTATACTGTGATGGTAACCTTACATATATACACATAATTTATTTATAGTGACTATTCAATAATAAGTCAACTTAAAGCTGCTCGCTCTCAGATTTTGGTGAAAAACTTGTCTTCAAACTGTATGAAAATAACATATTCTAGAACATATAGTCAAATAAAAAGTTCCAGTATTAATTCATGTAAAAAATGTCTGTATTTTTGAAAGTTAACGCTACCAACTTATAAAGCGTTACAAATGATTTTGAAATTTCAATATAACCATATAGTGTAGTGGTGCCGTAAAACCCAGCTCACCAACATTCCTACCTCGATTTTTAGTTGTGTTATTGATCCTAGCAATTTCTTTTACATTTTATATTTTTGTTTACCATTTTGGAGATATCAAAGTGTTTCACCGGAAACTTTGAACGAGCAGCTTTAATTATACATTTCTTAAACAAATTGTAAAAAATCAAGCTTAATAAATCTAAAAGAAATGAATAAAATGCTTTCTCGCCATTCATTTTTCAAAAAGATGTATATATCTAGATCTAACAATTTAAGGTATGGGGGTCTAATGGACACTATTCCAAAACACATTAAACTTAATACTTTTATAATTTGCATCTGATAACCGACTAGTGTGCAAAATTTAAAGACATTTCACCGTTTAATTTAAAATTTATTTCGTCTTTTGTTGCCCTACCCCCACTTAAGAAATACCGACCAGATTTAAAAGTACCCTAAAAGTTAAAATAGGTATGTTTGCAAGTATTTACTTACATTTATTTTTGTTCTAGGTTCCAAAATGTATTACAAGCAATGTAGAATTACAAAACATGGAGGTGTGAGCCTTTGCGGTTGCGGCGTTGGACCTGGACGTCTTAAACCATTGCTGTTTCTATTTCCGCTTTTGTGTTGAAACAAACTCATAAAATGAGTTTTAACCATAAAAAAACAGAAAAATTGTTGGTATCGGTGTAATTTCACGTAATTTCACTCGTGAACACCAAAGTAGTTTTTTCACGTGTGGTGGGGGCGGTGCGCCACGCGTGAAAATATCACGTCGGTGCTCATGGTGAATTTACGTGATCTTACACCGAAATCAACAATTAATGTATTATAATTATACAAGCTAAACGTGTGTAATAAAAGGTATGCAATAATGCCAAAAACTAGGGTATACAATTTGCCAAGTTTTGCCCCGAGACATATCACACATGTAAATATACACGACTGTAGCAAAAGATTCGGAGTAGGGACATCACTATTGATTATAAAACTTTTATAAGTAGTATATGAACTGAAATATAAGAAAAAATGAAAATGTTTTACCATCTACTTTTTGAGATATTGAACTTTTAAAAATGAGCACGGTCAATTTTGGTATTTTCAAGTAACTGTACAGCTTGATAAAATTATGGAAAATTAAGATACAGTTCTCAAATCTTGTAAAATGGAATAATTTTTCATGATTTTCAATTTGATAACTGAAAAAGAAAAAAAAAGAAAAAAAGATTTGGCTCCTTCGGGGATTGAACTCATCACCTCTTGATCTCAAAGCAGACGCTCTACCACTGCGCCACAGTACAAAATAGGTACAACTATAAAATCCAAAGTATTCCAAATGGTCATTAAACAGGAAGTAGTTATTACACATCCACTACCTTAAAGTACAATTTGAAAGTACAATTTACTTCGGTATATGAGCAACATTGTTCGATGTTAAATGATGCGTAAATAGCACGTGCATACTAAGATTTGAAATCAACACAGGCAACAAGAAACAAGTACTGCCTCGAGAATGGTAACAATTTAGTAACCTAACTTAGTCCATATATATCTAGTTTCTAACGCAGTTATTGACGTAGCGTCATTTCTGATTGGGTCGTCGCCTAAATTTGAGACTATAAAATAACGTTTATATAGTCGCAAAAATCGAACGGCGTTTAAATTATCGCATTTTAACACAGTGTGCGTTAGAATAGTGTTAACTATTTTAGTGATTTTGACATTTGCGATCGTATATACAGTTTTAATGATCGCAAACAGTTTTAACAACTCCGGCTTACGCCGTCGCCGATAAAAATATTTGCAACCACTGAAAACCGTATATACATGTACAGTCGCAAATATCAAAATAACAAAACAGTTAACCCTATAATTTAACTAATACTCGAGCCGTTAGATTAAAATTAGTAGAGGCTTGAAGTTTCTTGGAAGGTTAATGAAAAAATACAAAATAGAAATACCTCGCCAAAATGACTAAATGTCCATGTGAGCGTGTTTCGCAACAGCAGGGATCTGGTGTTGTGCCTAAACTGGTCGTTGTTGTGCCTAAACTGGTCGTTGTTGTTGCTAAATCTTCAGCAGTAGTTTTAGTAGTTGAGATTGTGGTAGACGTTGACGTTATAGTAGACGTTGACGTTGTTGATGACGTTGTAGTGGACGTTGACGTTGTTGATGACGTTGTAGTGGACGTTGACGTTGTTGATGACGTTGTAGTAGACGTTGTTGGAGTAGAAGTTGAAGTTGTCTGCAAATGCATCATAGTCTTATATTTATATTATATATTGATGCATGTATAGAGGATAATTGTTGGTTTCGGTGTAAGATCACGAGTGGGCACGAAAAATGATATTTTCACGAGTGGCGCAGCCACGAGTAAAAGTAACAACTTTTGGTGGTCACGAGTTAAATTATCGTGATATGACACCGATACCAACACTTTTTCTGTTTATTTTATGTCTCAAACTCTACTTTTGCTGAGTTTATTTCAATGAAATGTCAAAGATCGCGGGAAACGTCACCAGAAAGCATCGCAAACACGACGTCATTTTAACGACGTCATCGTTATATGGTTTCCGGCATTCATTACGCTCGGTATACTTTTTGACGCTAATCCGGGTAACAGATTTTGATAATTTTCACTGTGTGGACAGTGAGTTTATCGGAATATAATCCACCGTTATATTTCGATAAACCACGGAAACACATAAGATAAATCATGCTAATCGATTTATACGAAGGCGGTTCCTAACATAGATTGCGATTCACTTTGCTAGGTTCTTTTCTAAATAATTACAGTTAACTCCACTTATAACAATATCGCTTATAGCGATATACCGCTTATAACGATGCTGTTGTTGCAATCCCGACTCTGGCCTTCTATATTTCATATACTTTCACTCCGGATGTAACGATATCGCATGTAACGATATTTCGGATATAACGATGCGTTTTCAAGGTCCCGAACGCTTTGTTTTCCCTAAGTACAAAAAGGGGCGTAACTCTGTCAAATATGACCTTGACCTACAAAATTTGGCGGCATCACAACCCTTTAGACATAAGCAATACAATTTGAAAGTTTGATAAAGAAATCTTAAGAAATGGCAAAGTTACAGCCAACGTTAAGTTTTCGTGACAAAATCTAAGTACAAAAAGGGGCATAACTCTGTCAAATATGCTTTCGACCTACAAAATTTGGCGGCATCATGACCCTTTTGTCATAAGCAATACAATTGTAAAGTTTGATGAAGAAACCTTAAGAAATGGCAAAGTTATAGCCAACGTTAAGTTTGTGTGACGGACGGACGGACCGACGGACGGACGGACGGACCGACGGACAAAGCGATCCCTATGTATCGCCTTTTCTCCGAAAGGGCGACACAAAAATTTATTGCATTAAAAGTGATTTACACACGTTTAAAGTTAAATGCCTTTTGCTGAGCGAAAACATATTTTAGTTAATATTTATACACAAATGTATTAATCGTAAATCGTACATGTTTTCTTTTCGTGCAATACATAAAAAGTCATGGAGTCTCCTAGTTAAAAGAAAAAACACTTAGATATAGAATCTAGTACAAAATGAAATGTGAAGTTGAGAAGGGACTGCGATAGAAGTAAGACATTGCTACTGATTTCGGAATTGAACAAAATTCACTTACCACGATTTCAAAAAGTCAGGATGCTATCGTAAAAGCATTATGAAACTACGGCATTTAGTCCGGCTAGAAAAAGGATGAGACATGCATTCCTTTTGTTATGTATCAATGATATTTCACAATTATGTTTATATTTTCATAACATTTGATGAAATAACACAAACATATGCATGTACATGTAAATTTATTATGTAACTGCCATGACGACGACCCGATAACGCCGGTCTGTATTTGTTGATATCGCGACGTCTGATATCACAGGACAGTGTTATTATGACACTGTCCTGATATCACGTTTTAGGCCCCGCCCACTTTAGAGATTCAGTGAGATTTATGAAACAATATCTAGGCTATTGTGGATTTCTTACACGCTACACAATAAATTAACTTTTCGGTAGCTACTTCAGACTACAGAGGTGCGTTTCATTAAAATTTCTGGGAATACAAGCAAACCGCACATCACATAAAATCGAAAAATGACTGTAGAATTTTTATTTTTGAATTAAATACAATGTATAGTGTTGTGGGTATTCATTTTCTTAGTTAGATCATTATCTATCCATCTAGATCTATAGCAATTTCGAAGCAATTTTCGAGAAAACTGTGATTTTCATTTGTTCATCCCCCTTCCTTTTTTTCACACTAACGTCTTATTACTGGAATGATATGAGCTGAAACGTTATAAGCCGCCTCTAAAACTTGTACAAATGCTTTTTAGGTATGTTTTAATGTTCAGCATTTCCTATAAAGCATAACATTAACATGATTAACGGTGCTGGATTTAAAACGCCGATTTAAACCGTTGATGACGTCATAAACACAACGTAAATCACTTAATTTACTTCTTTGATTTTAATTGTGAAAAGGGATAATTGAAGTCAGCTGCATAATAAATAGAATACAAGGTTACTGTCTTTTGATAACAGTGATATCGAACTCGGATGCATATCGACCAGAAAGCCTCGGCAAGCCTCGGCTTCCCTGGCCGATATCATCCTCGTCCGATATCAACTGTTATCAAAAGACAGTAACCTTATATTCTCTATAAATCGTATACAGAACTTATTCCATTTATTGGTGACGCTCCTCTTTAATTCAAGCGCGCTACATCTATCGGTTTCGGCCGCCGCCAGTCGTCTACATTGGATATAACGATATTCGGATATAACGATATAAATTCTACGGTCCCCTGAATATCGTTATAAGCGGAGTTTACTGTAGATATCTCAAAGCTTGGTATGGTTTCATTGTTTCGATTTTAAATTCATACCTCGGTAGTAGACACAGAAGTTGACTTTGGTGTACAAACTTCGAACGGTGGTTGCCCTGGTAATGGAACTGAAAGATATTTTGACAACTTTTATATCAATGATCACGCTTCGTTTCAACTCAACCGAGTGCTCTTTCTGAATATTATCTGAATTCGAACATTAACTGCGTATATTCATGTGTGTAAACTTTTATGTTTGAACAGGAATAAAAAATAAATGTTATCCAAGACCATAAACACAGCTCATCAGGAAAAATATAATGTCACATCTAATTCAAACGAGCGTACACGTAATTTTTAAAGCAAATCAAAGCACTGGAAGTGCTGGTGGGACGATTGTGTTGGTAGGTTATACATTAGGTTTAGGCAAGCATTACTGAAATGTTCAACTCAAATGTTCACTCCAAGACGTTAACATGTCCACTCATTTACTTTGTGAAATTCTGTTCAACTACCAACCCCAACTCAAAGAGACTGAAATGCTCAAATACAAGACGTTAAAATGTGAACACAAGATGAAGGCCAATGTCAAGAAACTTTTGTTTCAGGTTGCAAATTGTTCATGAAATTGCATTTAGTTTTCAATAATACTGTGACTGCAATGATATAGAGATCAAAATGTAGTACTACACAGGTAGAGTTTAGTTTGAAAAAAACTAGTGTCAGTCAGAATTCGATAACTTAAATAGTTAAATCAGCCATAATAGTAACGAGAACAGATTGCACACTAACACTAGATAAGTAATTTTCTTAAGTTTTCAAGATAGTAGTTTGCATGTATTGATATTTATTTTAAACTGGAAGCGATTATTGCACACAGAACGGAATCACTGTACGTACAGAAACATGTCAAAATGTCATAATTGTTTTAACTCTGTTTCGTCTCCTACTAACCAGCAACCAATTACTGTTATAGTCTGGGTTGTTGTACGCATAAATGCTTGTTTTAGGTCTTTAGAATAAGAACTATTTATTCACGACGTAGACGTACAAAACTGTATCCTGTGCCTAACGCGTGCGCAGATCTCCCGAGTAGTGCACTAAGGTTTAGGGCAAACGGGTTGTAAGCATATTTCCGTAAATACTCCGCTTCTTAAAGACAATATATAAAGATCTGCTTGAGTTGTCTAAACACAGCATAACAAATCCAATTTAGACAATGTACTTGTATCTAATCATGACATAAATAATATAAATTATTCTACAAAATGGATCAGTAACAGTATGGCACGTTAGTCTGACAAATACAGTACTGATACTATTAATATACAGTTTTTTATTTAGGCAATTTTGGTGGATCGCATGTCAACTAGAACATACTGTATCAAGTCAAAATACCTTCATTTCACTAATTTACGTTTTCGTTCACTAAAAGTTAAAATTTGTCATCCTTTATTAATGTCCATATTTTTTTGCAAAATGTGACAACGCCATGTCGAGAATAAATATTGACCCCATATAGATAACTTTAGATCTGGGTAAACAGGAACTGCTTATACATTTACATAACGTTGGGAATGTACGTTTGGAAGACTACCGAAGTTACGTAACGAATGTCCTTTAGGTTTCTTTAGGTCAAATAAAATTTTGTTGAAAGCAAGCACGAAAATATAAGAGCGCATAATATTCTATTATGTCAAGCCCCTGTGACCTTGACCTAGTGACCCGAAACATGGACCATGCACAACTATGCATGGTACTTATCACTTCTGTGAAGTGTCATTAAATTTGGAGATTAATTGCGCGCAAGGATTTACTATTTTGAGCACCTGTGACCGTGACCTTTGACCTAGTGACCCGAAACATGGACCATGCACAACCAGGCATGGTACTTTTCACTTCTGTAAAGTATCATTAAATTCTGACATGGGGTTTTGGAGATTTAGTGTCAACAAGATACCGTCTACAGGCGGAGAGACGTCAGACAGACATGCTGAACCCAGTATACCCCCCTAAACAGTTCGGGGGGTATAAAAATACCAAAGAGACAAACAAAAAGAACACTACTACACATAGCATGTTAACAGCATTAAATGCGCGCGCGCAGTACACGGTTCTAAACAGCGTTCCGATGTTTAATCGTGAAGTACATTTTATGGTCCCTTCGAAGAAGAGGGCAATTGGTTTGCAAATGTCGTCGGTCGGTTGGTCCGTCCGTCCTTGCGTCTGTCGTCCGTCCGTCTACCAAAAGGTTTCCGGACAATTTCTCGAGATTAAGGTCATATGAAAAAAAATTATCAGATTTTTTTTTTGAAGGCCATATCAAAATGATTTTGAATTATTTGTAATTCTTGACACACATACCTGTTTATCCTACAGTGTAAAGTGGTGTGAGACATACGTTTGTGTTTGCAAAAAAAAAAACTCTATTTAAGTCTTACGCCAATTTCACAGGGAATTTTACTTTAAAACGGTTCCTTGCACAGTTCGACTTTTTTTGCACCAAGTAGGACATTCGTGTTTTACAAAAAACTCTTGTTTCCAATAGGTTAAAAACTGTCGGTATGCTTATTTATGTAAAAGCATACGCGATATAAGCAGATAATTGAACACCTTTGTGGCAAAAAAGTGTCATGTCGGTAACTCTGCGAACGTGCAGTTTGATACAATATTGTTGGTAAAGGATATACTGTAGATATAACTCCACTTCGAACTATTTCTTTTGGCGGAGTGGCCTTAGTTTTTGGGAACGTAGTTACGCCAAAATTCCGTTAATAAATATGTTGGTCTGTTAGTTCGTCGGCTCTTGAAGAGTTGTATTTCGACAACCGTCTCAAAAACGAAACAAACAAGATAGTGAAAAAGAAACTATAACGTTCAAAAACCTTCAGTAAGAATTCATTAACCTTTCTTCCCGGAAAAGATAGAAATCAATGATCCCTGCAGTACATATATACCGAATAATAAAAAATCCCATACAGAAATAAAATATTTCACAAGATATTTACGCATACAATTTTTATAAAGTAGATCTATATGAATAAGATGTAAACGACAGCCGAATGCACTGAAACAGAAACCAACTGGACACGGTAGTATAAAGTTTGATTTTCTTCATCTTAAAAAAAATACAATATTTCCCAAAACCCGACGTTTTTTTCAACTTGACGTCAATCATGGTACAGTTTATTTATGTCATGTCGCTGCGAAAATCACCGTGGTACGTTTACCATACCTTACTGGAGACTGTACATGTGTACCTACCTATGTTGTAATTTTGAAAAATTACCATTGGTTTATTGCGTATATCATGATATAAAATCTTACCCGGAGGCAAAGGATGCTTCCTTGTCAGCTTATATGAGATACTGAAATAAGATAAATATATTCTAAATGTTTCTTACATGTATACTCATTAGAAATATATTTTAATCAAATGTTGAAAACGATTTCCTATTTTAAATGATCGGAATCTATTGTATACATATTCAATTAAAAGTCCCAGCATCACTTTGGGTTCTTTGATTACAAGTAGCATTTATATTACCAAGTGAGATGCTGATCTTTATTGTTTTCAAAAATATTTAAAACTTATATAAATTATTAAAGAAAGTCATATGCTAATATCGTGTTAGACTAAGATAGAACATAGGTCATAAAAATGTAGAATTTCAATGTTTGTAATATGAATATTTCGTTAATCGTGATACAGTCGGTCGTAATGAAATTTGTGCGTTTTGAGTGTACTGATCTCACTCAGACAGTTGACCGCAGTAAAATAATTTGGCCAACATGAAATCTAACTAAGCTTTTTTAGTCTATTACGTTTTACGACAGTATAAATATAAAATGAAGATTATTCAAGACGGTACGGTCTAATTGAATTTACCTTTGACAGATACAAAAATCTTCTTTTTTCATTTTTCTACCGATAACAAAAATGTTGTTCCTAAAATATTCAAAAGTTACAGTAATAAAAGACCAAACGACAAAAGTAAAACTTACTCGGCTTGAACAATAAGCCTCCCGTGTTTTCTATGGAAGCAACACTCCTTGCAATCCGTGGAGGTTGTTGAAGGCATCATTGTCGAAAATTGCTCCGTCGTAAATAAACTTACTTCTGAGGAACTTAATACTGGTGCTGTACTTGAAGCAGTTGGCATGGTACTGCTGGAAGGTGGTAACGTCGACATGCTATAGCTCTGAAAAATGTAAATAGTTTGTAGTTTTATATATACTGATGCATCCTTATCGTGCAGATTGAATTTTACAAAGTCAGACGAAGGTCAGAAGGATGCCAAAGTCGTAAATCGGAAATAATGAATTTGTTCTATTCACACTCTACATTTTTCTGAGTGGAAAGCTTGTATTTTAGTTAAATAGCTCACAGTATGTTCCTTAATAAAACTTGAAAACACAGTTGTGCATGTTCATTCAATTTCATCATGTTAATTGAACAAACATATACAACAATGGTCGAAAAGTTGCCTCATGGCAAAACTTAGTTTGGTATGATTGTTTTGACGTTAAATCCATACCTTTGTAGTAAACACAGAAGTTGGCTTTGGTGTACAAACTTCGAACGGTGGTTGCCCGGGTAATGGAACTGAAAGACATGGCAAACAAACAATTTGCTCACAGTATGTTCCTTAATAAAACTTGAATACACAGTTGCACACTCTCCATAGCCACTCTACTGAATGTTATTGCTGAAAGTTATCTGAATTTTTACTTTAACAAATGTTATTTGAATTCGTACATTAACTTGATGTTTCATGTATTCGTACACTTACTGTGTGTTTCATATTATTTTTACGTTTACTTGATATTTCAAGCATTCTATACGTTACTGAATGTCTGATGCATTTGACTTTAGAGTTGATGTGCGATGAAATCTTTCCATTACTTGATGTAACACTTGATGTTTCATGTATTCATAGTTCTCAAATTGAGGGGTCGAATGAACTGATACAAAAACCAATTTGGTTACAGTTTTTATTAAGTTTGATTTATTTCATCTTACAATAATGCAATATTTCCATAAACTCGACGTTTGATTAACTTGACGTCAATTATTATAGGAATAACTGTTTTGTAATTTTGATATGTGCGACTGTATATACGGTTTTTAATGGTCGCAAATATTTTTAACGGCGACGGCGTTAGCGGAGCTGTTAAAACTGTTTGCGACCATTAAAACCGTATATACGGTCGCAAATATCAAAATCACTAAATAGTTATCCCTTTTCTAACGCACAATGTGTCTAAATGCGATAATTAAAACGCCGTTTGAAGTTTGCGACTATATATACGTTATTTAATAGTCGCAAATTTAAACGACGTCACCAATCAGAAACGACGTCACATCGGTACTGCGTTAGAAGGTACTATTCAATGACGTTATGTCGCTGTGAAAATCACCGTGCTACGTATGACGTACCTTACATGAGGCTGTATATGTATAACAATGTTTGATATTAATTAAGTCATGTTACCATTCGTTTATTACGTATGTTATACTGTAAATCTTACCCGGAGGCAAAGGATGCTTCCTTGTCAGTTTATATGAGATACTGAAATAAGATAAATATATTCTAAATGTTTGTTGAAATCATTTTAAAAACATTTTAATAAAAAGTTTGAAACATTTTGCTATTTCAAAATAATCAAAATGTATTGACTACTATACATTTTCAATTCAAAGTCTAAACATTATTAAAACGTTTAAAATTTCTCGACAGAATGATGTTGGTTGAAAATTGCGGTTATAAAGTCTTGATCATGTTTGTATTTAGTTTCTGCATCAAAGCGATTTTGGATTCTAAAATTACAAGTAGCATTTATACTACCAAGTAAGATGTTGACTTGTTTCTTTTAAAAACATTCAAAACTTTGTTTATTATATTGAAAGTACATATTTGAAATATAGCGCAGTATTTGTTTTCAATGATATTTTATAAAACACTTTTCATGTAGAAATAACTTTATTCTGAAAGAAAGTCATATGTCATCATTGTTTTAGAGTAAAATGGAACAGAGTTGTATCATAAATTTATTAATAAATTTATTTTATATCGTTAACTTCAACGTTCTCCTAGGGTTTAAGTAACTGTTAAATATCTGCTCTGAAATAGGTTTGTAATGTTAACTTTTCGTAAATCCTTATACAGTCGGCCAATGTGAAATTTGTACTTTTTGACAGCTAGCTCGTAGGATTCTTAAAAAGATTTGCAAACTCGCTTTGGTACAGAAACTTAATACAGAACATGATCTAGATTTTATAACTGCATTTTTCAATCAACATCGGTCGAGAACTTTTAAACGTTTTAAAAAATCAAACAAATTAGTACCGACATTGCTCTATAGCATTCAAAAAAAAACCTGTCGTGTAAAAAAGCGTCAGCCTTTTTACAGGTGTAAATGGTGTTGGTTTCTTTTAAAATAAAAACAGAAATGAAAATATTACTTTTATCTCAAAGTTTACTTTAAAATTGATTTCGATCGATTTATCTGAAAGAAATGAATGCCCGTTATATGTTGATTCTTGAACAAATATTTCACAGTCATTAATTATTGTTCGGCGATCTCCTTTTCTATGTGTGTTCCTAATAACTTGCCGCATCATAATGCTGCGATGAAAGTATTCAAGTTAGTTCTGACTAAACTATTGATTAAGTGATTTCATATTGACCGGGTTGTCGTACTGACCCCAAACAGTTGACCGAAGCAAACTAATTCGGCCAACATGAAATGTAACTAAGTTTTTCAAAACTTCACTCTATTATGTTTTTAGACAGTGCAAATATAAAAAATTAAGATTATAATCAAGGCGGTACGGTCTAACTGAATTAACCTTTTGACAGATACAAAACTCGTTTTTTTTCAGTTTTCTACCGATAACAAAAATGTTGTTCCTAAAATATTCAAAAGTTACAGTAATAAAAGACCAAACGACAAAAGTAAGACTTACTCGGCTTGAACAATAAGTTTCCCGTGTTTTCTATGGAAACAACACTCCTTGCAATCCGTTGATGTTGTTGTAGGTATCATTGTCGAAAATGGCTCCGTCGTAAATAAACTTACTTCTGAGGAACTTAATTCTGGTGGTGTCGTCATGTTTGTAGTTATGACCGGCTCAGTAGATAACATAACTGCTGTACTTGAAGGAGTTGGCATGGTACTGCTGAAAGGTGGTAGCGGCGATATGCTAGGGCTATACGGTCGAACAGATGAGGTAAAATATGTGCTAGAGGCAACAGCACTTGTCTTTGACGTAACATTTGAGGTGCTCAAAGACGTATATATAGACTTGATTGTACTGGGTCGAGTACTAGAGATTATAACTGTTGTATTACTTGCCGTCGTTGAACTGACTATTGAACTTGTGCTTGACGTAAATACTGAAACTGTGCTCGTGCTAACTTCTTCTGAATAAGTGCTCGAGGTTGATAGCATTGTACTCGTTTTTGAGGTTTTCTCAGTACTTGACTCGATCATCGTAACTCCGGAAGTGCTAGCCGATTCAGATTGTGCAGTTGAAGTCGGAATCAATGTACTTATTGTTGAGGCTGTTGCAGTACTTCCTGTACTTGATTGGACTACGGAGACTGAAAAAGTACTTTCTAATTTTGTAGTTGTAACCGATAACAGTGTGCTCGTTTCAGCTGACACTGAGGAAGACCGTGCTGTACTTGACTTCACTTCTGAAACTGTAAATGTGCTAAGATATTCTGAAATTGTACTTGAAGCCGGTAGCAATGTACTTGCCACGCTTGACGTAACTGTACTCTGCTTCGAAGGGATTACAGTTATTTCTGTGCTTGTCCTGCCTGTAGAAACTGTAAATGTGCTTATAATTTCTGAATCTGTGCTTGATGTAGGAAGAAACGTACTCGTTTTTGAAGTTACTGTAGTACTAACGATGGATGATCTGGCTATGGAAATTGTAGATGTGCTTACAAATTCTGAAAGTGTACTTGACGCCGGGAGCAACGTACTTGATTTTGAAGTTGAACCAGTACTTATTATGCTCAATGTTACAGCAGACACTGTAAATGTGCTTAATAATTCTGAATAGGTACTTGATTGAGGTAACAGTGTGCTCGTTTCTGGCGCTATTGAAGAACTTGGTGTGCTTGACCTCACTACTGAAATTGTAGATGTTCTTCCCTCTGAAAGTGTACTTGAAGCCGGTAGCAGTGTACTCGCTGTTAACGCTGTGGTAGTACTGGCTGTGCTTGACTTGACTATGGACACTGTAGATGTACTTTCTAATTCTATTTCTGTACTTGAAGTCGGTAGAAGGGTGCTCGTCTTTAAAGTCGATGCCGTAATGTTCGTGCTTGACCTGACTTCTGAAACTGTAAATGTGCTAAGATATTCTGAAATTGTACTTGAAGCCGGTAGCAATGTACTTGCCACGCTTGACGTAACTGTACTCTGCTTCGAAGGGATTACAGTTATTTCTGTGCTTGCCCGGCCTGTAGAAACTGTAAATGTGCTTATAATTTCTGAATCTGTGCTTGATGTAGGAAGAAGCGTACTCGTTTTTGAAGTTATTGTAGTACTAACGATGGATGATCTGGCTATGGAAATTGTAGATGTGCTTACAAATTCTGAAAGTGTACTTGACGCCGGGAGCAACGTACTTGATTTTGAAGTTGAACCAGTACTTATTATGCTCGATGTTACAGCAGACACTGTAAATGTGCTTAATAATTCTGAATAGGTACTTGATTGAGGTAACAGTGTGCTCGTTTCTGGCGCTATTGAAGAACTTGGTGTGCTTGACCTCACTACTGAAATTGTAGATGTTCTTCCCTCTGAAAGTGTACTTGAAGCCGGTAGCAGTGTACTCGCTGTTAACGCTGTGGTAGTACTGGCTGTGCTTGACTTGACTATGGACACTGTAGATGTACTTTCTAATTCTATTTCTGTACTTGAAGTCAGGGTGCTCGTCTTTAAAGTCGATGCCGTAATGTTCGTGCTTGACCTCACTTCTGAAACTGTAAATGTGCTAAGATATTCTGAAATTGTACTTGAAGCCGGTAGCAATGTACTTGCCACGCTTGACGTAACTGTACTCTGTTCTGAAGGGATAACAGTTATTTCTGTGCTTGCCCTGCCTGTAGAAACTGTAAATGTGCTTATAATTTCTGAATCTGTGCTTGATGTAGGAAGAAGCGTACTCGTTTTTGAAGTTACTGTAGTACTAACGATGGATGATCTAGCTATGGAAATTGTAGATGTGCTTACAAATTCTGAAAATGTACTTGACGCCGGGAGCAACGTACTTGATTTTGAAGTTGAACCAGTACTTATTATGCTCAATGTTACAGCAGACACAGTAAATGTGCTTAATAATTCTGAATAGGTACTTGACTGCGGTAACAGTGTGCTCGTTTCTGGCGCTATTGAAGAACTTGCTGTGCTTGACCTCACTACTGAAATTGTAGATGTTCTTCCCTCTGAAAGTGTACTTGAAGCCGGTAGCAGTGTACTCGCTGTTAACGCTGTGGTAGTACTGGCTGTGCTTGACTTGACTATGGACACTGTAGATGTACTTTCTAATTCTATTTCTGTACTTGAAGTCGGTAGAAGGGTGCTCGTCTTTAAAGTCGATGCCGTAATGTTCGTGCTTGACCTCACTTCTGAAACTGTAAATGTGCTAAGATATTCTGAAATTGTACTTGAAGCCGGTAGCAATGTACTTGCCACGCTTGACGTAACTGTACTCTGTTCTGAAGGGATAACAGTTATTTCTGTGCTTGCCCTGCCTGTAGAAACTGTAAATGTGCTTATAATTTCTGAATCTGTGCTTGATGTAGGAAGAAGCGTACTCGTTTTTGAAGTTACTGTAGTACTAACGATGGATGATCTAGCTATGGAAATTGTAGATGTGCTTACAAATTCTGAAAATGTACTTGACGCCGGGAGCAACGTACTTGATTTTGAAGTTGAACCAATACTTATTATGCTCAATGTTACAGCAGACACAGTAAATGTGCTTAATAATTCTGAATAGGTACTTGACTGCGGTAACAGTGTGCTCGTTTCTGGCGCTATTGAAGAACTTGCTGTGCTTGACCTCACTACTGAAATTGTAGATGTTCTTCCCTCTGAAAGTGTACTTGAAGCCGGTAGCAGTGTACCCGCTGTTAACGCTGCGGTAGTACTGGCTGTGCTTGACTTGACTATGGACACTGTAGATGTACTTTCTAATTCTATTTCTGTACTTGAAGTCGGTAGAAGGGTGCTCGTCTTTAAAGTCGATGCCGTAATGTTCGTGCTTGACCTCACTTCGGAAACTGTAAATGTGCTAAGATATTCTGAAATTATACTTGAAGCCGGTAGCAATGTACTTGCCACGCTTGACGTAACTGTACTCTGTTTCGAAGGGATTACAGTTATTTCTGTGCTTGTCCTGCCTGTAGAAACTGTAAATGTGCTTATAATTTCTGAATCTGTGCTTGATGTAGGAAGAAGCGTACTCGTTTTGGAAGTTATTGTAGTACTAACGATGGATGATCTGGCAATGGAAATTGTAGATGTGCTTACAAATTCTGAAAGTGTACTTGACGCCGGGAGCAACGTACTTGATTTTGAAGTTGAACCAGTACTTATTATGCTCGATGTTACAACAGATACTGTAAATGTGCTTAATAATTTTGAATAGGTACTTGATTGCGGTAACAGTGTGCTCGTTTCTGGTGCTATTGAAGAACTTGGTGTGCTTGACCTCACTACTGAAACTGTAGATGTTCTTCCCTCTGAAAGTGTACTTGAAGCCGGTAGCAGTGTACTCGCTGTTAACGCTGTGGTAGTACTGGCTGTGCTTGACTTGACTATGGACACTGTAGATGTACTTTCTAATTCTATTTCTGTACTTGAAGTCGGTAGAAGTGTGCTCGTCTTTAAAGTCGATGCCGTAATGTTCGTGCTTGACCTGACTATTGAAACTGTAAATGTGCTAAGATATTCTGAAATTGTACTTGAAGCCGGTAGCAATGTACTTGCCACGCTTGACGTAACTGTACTCTGTTCTGAAGGGATAACAGTTATTTCTGTGCTTGACCTGCCTGTAGAAACTGTAAATGTGCTTATAGTTTCTGAATCTGTGCTTGATGTAGGAAGAAGCGTACTCGTTTTTGAAGTTACTGTAGTACTAACGATGGATGATCTGGCAATGGAAATTGTAGATGTGTTTACAAATTCTGAAAGTGTACTTGACGCCGGGAGCAACGTACTTGATTTTGAAGTTGAACCAGTACTTATTATGCTCGATGTTACAACAGATACTGTAAATGTGCTTAATAATTTTGAATAGGTACTTGATTGCGGTAACAGTGTGCTCGTTTCTGGTGCTATTGAAGAACTTGGTGTGCTTGACCTCACTACTGAAACTGTAGATGTTCTTCCCTCTGAAAGTGTACTTGAAGCCGGTAGCAGTGTACTCGCTGTTAACGCTGTGGTAGTACTGCCTGTGCTTGACTTGACTATGGACACTGTAGATGTACTTTCTAATTCTATTTCTGTACTTGAAGTCGGTAGAAGTGTGCTCGTCTTTAAAGTCGATGCCGTAATGTTCGTGCTTGACCTGACTATTGAAACTGTAAATGTGCTAAGATATTCTGAAATTGTACTTGAAGCCGGTAGCAATGTACTTGCCACGCTTGACGTAACTGTACTCTGTTCTGAAGGGATAACAGTTATTTCTGTGCTTGACCTGCCTGTAGAAACTGTAAATGTGCTTATAGTTTCTGAATCTGTGCTTGATGTAGGAAGAAGCGTACTCGTTTTTGAAGTTACTGTAGTACTAACGATGGATGATCTGGCTATGGAAATTGTAGATGTGTTTACAAATTCTGAAAGTGTACTTGACGCCGGGAGCAACGTACTTGATTTTGAAGTTGAACCAGTACTTATTATGCTCGATGTTACAACAGATACTGTAAATGTGCTTAATAATTTTGAATAGGTACTTGATTGCGGTAACAGTGTGCTCGTTTCTGGTGCTATTGAAGAACTTGGTGTGCTTGACCTCACTACTGAAATTGTAGATGTTCTTCCCTCTGAAAGTGTACTTGAAGCCGGTAGCAGTGTACTCGCTATTAACGCTGTGGTAGTACTGGCTGTGCTTGACTTGACTATGGACACTGTAGATGTACTTTCTAATTCTATTTCTGTACTTGAAGTCGGTAGAAGGGTGCTCGTCTTTAAAGTCGATGCCGTAATGTTCGTGCTTGACCTCACTTCGGAAACTGTAAATGTGCTAAGATATTCTGAAATTGTACTTGAAGCCGGTAGCAATGTACTTGCCACGCTTGACGTAACTGTACTCTGTTCTGAAGGGATAACAGTTATTTCTGTGCTTGCCCTGCCTGTAGAAACTGTAAATGTGCTTATAATTTCTGAATCTGTGCTTGATGTAGGAAGAAGCGTACTCGTTTTGGAAGTTATTGTAGTACTAACGATGGATGATCTGGCAATGGAAATTGTAGATGTGCTTACAAATTCTGAAAGTGTACTTGACGCCGGGAGCAACGTACTTGATTTTGAAGTTGAACCAGTACTTATTATGCTCGATGTTACAACAGATACTGTAAATGTGCTTAATAATTTTGAATAGGTACTTGATTGCGGTAACAGTGTGCTCGTTTCTGGTGCTATTGAAGAACTTGGTGTGCTTGACCTCACTACTGAAATTGTAGATGTTCTTCCCTCTGAAAGTGTACTTGAAGCCGGTAGCAGTGTACTCGCTGTTAACGCTGTGGTAGTACTGGCTGTGCTTGACTTGACTATGGACACTGTAGATGTACTTTCTAATTCTATTTCTGTACTTGAAGTCGGTAGAAGGGTGCTCGTCTTTAAAGTCGATGCCGTAATGTTCGTGCTTGACCTCACTTCTGAAACTGTAAATGTGCTAAGATATTCTGAAATTGTACTTGAAGCCGGTAGCAATGTACTTGCCACGCTTGACGTAACTGTACTCTGTTCTGAAGGGATAACAGTTATTTCTGTGCTTGACCTGCCTGTAGAAACTGTAAATGTGCTTATAGTTTCTGAATCTGTGCTTGATGTAGGAAGAAGCGTACTCGTTTTGGAAGTTATTGTAGTACTAACGATGGATGATCTGGCTATGGAAATTGTAGATGTGCTTACAAATTCTGAAAGTGTACTTGACGCCGGGAGCAACGTACTTGATTTTGAAGTTGAACCAGTACTTATTATGCTCGATGTTACAACAGACATTGTAAATGTGCTTAATAATTTTGAATAGGTACTTGATTGCGGTAACAGTGTGCTCGTTTCTGGTGCTATTGAAGAACTTGCTGTGCTTGACTTCACTACTGAAATTGTAGATGTCCTTCCCTCTGAAAGTGTACTTGAAGCCGGTAGCAGTGTACTCGCTGTTAACGCTGTGGTAGTACTGGCTGTGCTTGACTTGACTATGGACACTGTAGATGTACTTCCTAATTCTATTTCTGTACTTGAAGTCGGTAGAAGGGTGCTCGTCTTTGAAGTCGATGCCGTAATGTTCGTGCTTGACCTGACTTCTGAAACTGTAAATGTGCTAAGATATTCTGAAATTGTACTTGAAGTCGGTAGCAATATACTTGCTGTTGAAGCTTTTATAGAACTCTCTGTACTTGATTTGACTATAGAAATTGTAGGCGTGCTTACAAATTCTGAAAGTGTACTTGACGCCGGGAGCAACGTACTTGATTTTGAAGTTGAACTAGAACTTATTGTGCTCGATGTTACAACAGACACTGTAAATGTGCTTATTAATTTCGAATAGGTACTTGATTTCGGTAACAGTGTGCTCGTTTCTGGTGCTATTGAAGAACTTGGTGTGCTTGACCTCACTACTGAAACTGTAGATGTTCTTCCCTCTGAAAGTGTACTTGAAGCCGGTAGCAGTGTACTCGCTGTTGAAGCTGTTGCAGTACTGCCTGTGCTTGACTTGACTATGGACACTGTAGATGTACTTCCTAATTCTATTTCTGTACTTGAAGTCGGTAGAAGGGTGCTCGTCTTTAAAGTCGATGCCGTAATGTCCGTGCTTGACCTGACTATTGAAATTGTGTACGTGCTAATTAATTCTGAAATTGTACTTGAAGTCGGAACAAATGTACTTGTTTTTGAAGTCGGTAGCAGTGTGCTCGTTTCTGGTTCTGTTGAAATACTTGCTGTACTTGACATCACTATTGATACTGTAGATGTGCTTACTTCTTTTGAATGTGTACCTGACGTAGACAGCAGTGTACTCGTTTTTGAAATCAATGATGTTGTTGAAAAGATGTCAGTCGTTGTTAGCGGCACTTTTGAACTATCCGTTGATATAAATGATGATGTTGAAAAGAGTTCAGTTGTACTAGATTGTACCTTACGTGTTGTGGAAACCAACGTAGAGGTATCAGTGCCAGGCGTTGATCGAATTGGTGATGATGAAACTGAAGTGAACTTGCTTTGAGTTGACGTAAACGTATTTGGAGTTGTAAAGCGGGTTGAACTGACAAAAGGTGATGTAGGTGTAGAGTGACCTGTGCTTGTGTATCTTGAAGGAATGGGTGTAATGTCTGTAGAATAACTCGAATATAATGGTGTCGATGTCTGAAATATACCAAAGCATTTTATGCCTGCTATTCATTATAATTATGCATATTTTTGCCATTAGAATCATACAGCACTAAAAAAACATCTCAGGGGAAACCTTTGTCAGAAAACAATATAGACCAAAGGATTACGCTAAAATTATTGTAATGTTTTCATTTTGCCGTTTTATTTTCTTTATTTTGCTGTAAGATGAATGTTCAAAATTAGATTCCGTTTGCAATTTTATAAAAGCATAGTGTAAAGCTACATGAAAACATAAAACTGGTGTTAATCAATAACTCGAAAGGTATAAAATACTTATGTCTGACAAGGATGTTTTCTATCCGCAATTTTAATATTCAACTTTTATGAAGACATTTTGAATTCGGCCAAAGCAAATATTCAGTGCGATATGTGCACGATACAATAAAGTATGTTTAAACAAACCGATTGTATTATTGTCCCCGTAGATTGGCTCGACGTTGCCGACATTGAGGTGCTGATTCTAACAGACTTCGTTTCTGTTGACCCTGTGACATAGGTTAGAAAGCAAAATATATCACAGTACTGGTGGTATAGACGTCAGCATGCTATAAAAGTTGCTAGTGTATAAAAACACAGCAATATTTAATGATAGATTGATATATTTTATTTCAATGCAGAAGGTTTGAGACCCACGTGGTTGACTCATATTAACAAATATGACACAGCAAATCAAACTGTTGTTTCTATAACAATAAGTAGAATTATATTATAGTCTCACAATTCTATTCTAATAAAGATGCAAATTATGTTTATACGATGAAAAGGTATTCATAGAACAAAAGTGTCGGTTGAAACATATTAATAAATAGATGCTATTTGATTATAAAAGGCCGAAAATCTACAGTTTAGTTGATAACACACAAGTGGAATTACCTTTCTTATTATTTATAAAGACACCATCGTAATTCAAATTTCACAAAATAGCAACGGACAATTTAAAGCTACTCGTCTACATACAGCTTTCAGTGAAAACTCTTAATTTCTCCAAAATGACATAAAACATCAAATGTAATAGTAAATGCTAGAATCATAAACGCAAGTGAAAATCAACATAGCAGTTTGAGAAAATCTGTTGAAAATGTTGGTGAGTTTGTTTTGACGGCACCGCTACACTATATGTTTATATTGGGATTTCAGAAGTGTTTGCGACGCTCTTTAATTTGGTAGCCTGTAATTTCAAGAATACAGCAACACTTTACAGGAAGTTATACTGAAAAAAAATACGATTCCTTCTCAAACATGTTAATTTCAGGCAGTTTGAATAACTTTATTTTTCTCCAAAATCTGAGAGTGAACAGCTTTAAGAATTAAATTTTACAATATTTGGATGAGACAATTTCAATGTACATTTTCAATATTTTGTCAGTATTATTGTTGCTATATTTAGAACGTGGTTGGAAAATGTAACATGTAAGCGAAGTAGTGTATAGTACTTTGAACAAAATGTTATGAAATTATTGAAAATCGCCTAGGAAGGTACGATAAAGAATGGGTTAAACCACTGTTCATTGTGAAGCTTTAAAATTGTCAAAAAGTTGATATTTCTATCTTTTATCCATGTAAACGTCAAATTATATTATATGCTTAAGTAAACGTTTAATAATTAGTGAAAAGTTTTTATTGTTCGGCCAGTATAAAAACCGATATCGGTCAAACATGCCGGTATCTTCCGGTATCGGGTAATGTGGATCCATAACGTTACTATGACTCGATTTTTTTAATTTAAAATTCACAAACAAACTTCAGTTTGTTTTTTTAATGAAAGTACAGTCACTGACGGTCTATTTTAATCACACATTTCATGTTAGAGCAATAAACTGACAGGTAGCCAAAGTTTACTAATTGGTTGGGGTGCACTTTTAAATAACGAAACTTTTCAGTAGTCGTAGAAATGTGCGTTGTTTTGTTTACAAACATTTTGAATGCAATTTTATGAGGATAGAGGTAGGAATAGTAATGTTTATTCTAAGAATCACTTTAATGGGTCATAGCGTAGAACATATTATAATATTGCTGCGTTAACTTTGTTTTGATTAACGCTGAATGAAAACAGGGATCGTATATACAACTTAATAAATCCTGATAAAAAAACGAAAAGAGTGGAAAGATTATTGAAAGTGTTTTCATGAATATGTTTTTGTTTCTTTATAAGTCATTAATGATATACTGAAAATGAGAAACAGTTACTAGATTGTAAATGCACAAACAAGATAGTCAAGCATTTGCTTTACACGAACCTAGAATATAAATTTATTCTGTCTCTGTAATAAAGTCTGTAAAATTAATTTGCATCTCCCATTTCAAAATATTTACATGAAAGCTTTGTTTCTAGGCATGCTTTGATACTTAGTGTCACATTTTTTCTTGTTATTAACTACCATTATGAGCAATGATAGCCAATGCATGTGATATACGTTCAATGTCTTCATATTATATAACGATATTCTTATGGATAAGTTTCATTCATTTAATTTCATAAATTAAAACATATGGAAACGCTCTGATCTATTCTCATTAACTCTTAAAAACGTCTTTGCTATTTTTTGCACCACATTAGTATATGTGGCCTCTTTGACAAAAACATCACTTGACTTTATAAAAAAATGTTTCATGTACTTCAAAAAAATTGAATATTGACAACTGTATACATTATTTTGATATCTCGATATTATATGATTTTTGTGTACAAATAAATAAAGGAAAAAAAATGTTTAAACAAAATATATATTATTTTGTCCCCATGCTCGAATATATATATACAGCATATAGACAGGCTAAAAGTGGGGAATTATAACTAATTGTAGTAAGTGACAGACGAGAGTGTCGTATCCTTAGAAACAGAAAATATTGTATTTGAGCATGCTAATGTTGATCAAATTTGATCAACAAATGGACATAGACTTTGTAGGAGATGCCACTTAACCGTTTTTCTTTCTACTATTTCTGGCTATTGTTTGCAGTGGAGCGAAACACTTTCATCAAAATTTAAAAGGGTCTCAATATCTTAAGGTTATGTCGTTGCATGAGGCATGCCCATGGCGTAGACACTGTTGTCTAACGTTTCTAAGTCCAATCAGCCAAAATTGTTTAGCAACGATTCAATTCTCGCTGCATCTTTGTCTTTTGCGAACATTCGATAAATGTTCAAAAAAAATCAGAAAGCTTTAAATAGTTTACTTCGTAATCGGACAAAAATAAATTCGTTTTTAACTAAGAATTTTTCTACGACATACAACGGTCATGGACAGACTTAGGAAAGGAAACCATTACGACAGCTCGCCATATGTAAGCTTATAAAAAGTGGCAGAAGTGCGCACATTCTTAGTTGCAATATTATTGAGGGACCATGATAGGTACCGAAGGACGTAACTCAGACAGGATATAATTTGAACATTTACCTGTAGCTGATGTAACTGCGGCTGTGGTGAAGGATGGGGTTGATGTTGAAATGCTTGTTTCTCTTACTGGGGAGGTCGTGACTTCAGTTGGAATAGATGAGGATTGTACGGTAGATGTTTCTTTAACCGAAGTTGGAATGCCTGAACTCAACGTTGAACTTGAAATATCTTGAGTTGATATTTTTGTAACACCAGAAGTGGGCGCCGAAAATAGTGTTGATGATCCGGTTCGTAAAGTACTCGATTTAATTATAGTAGTGACACGAGTGGATATTTCAGTACTCTGAGACAATGTCGAAGAAAATGAAGATGATATAATTGATGATAAAGAAGATGAAGCGGATGTAAAATCAGTTGATGATAATGACACCGCCGTGACTGTTGAAGAAATTGCTGTTGAAGGTGTTGATGCATATGGTGAAGCAGTTGATATTTTCGTTACATTAAAGGTGGATGCTGAGAATATTGTTGAAACTTCAGTTGTGCTTCGTAGAGTTGAACTTGATCTAACTATTGTAGTGAAACGAGTGGATGATAAAGACGATGGAGAAGATGAATCAGTGAATGTTGAAACAGGTATTGAAGACGTCGATACAGTTGATGAAAACGTTGATATTTTCGTAATATTAAAAGTGGATGCTGAGTAAAATGTTGAAATTTCAGTTGTGCTTCGTAGAGTTGAACTTGATTTAACTATTGTAGTGAAACGAGTGGGTATTAAGCTGCTTTGCGACAGTGTCGAAGAAAACGAAGATGATATCACGGATGATAAAGAAGATGAAATAGATGAAAACACAGTTGATGATGAAGACACGGCAGTGAAAGTTGAAACTGATGATGATGATGATGATGATAATAATGATGATGATGATAAAGAAGATGACGCGGATGTAAAATCAGTTGATGATAATGACACCGCCGTGACTGTTGAAGAAACTGCTGTTGAAGATGTATATGGTGAAGCAGTTGATATTTTCGTTACATTAAAGGTGGATGCTGAGAATATTGTTGAAACTTCAGTTGTGCTTCGTAGAGTTGAACTTGATCTAACTATTGTAGTAAAACGAGTGGATGATAAAGACGATGGAGAAGATGAATCAGTGAATGTAGAAGAAAAAGAAGATGATATCACGGATGATAAAGAAGATGAAATAGATGAAAATACAGTTGATGATGAAGACACGGCAGAGAAAGTTGAAACTGATGATGATGGTGATGATGATGATGATGATAATGCTGATGATGTATTTAGCGACGAAGTTAATATTTTCGTAACACTAGAGGTGGATGCTGAGAATATAGTTGTGCTTCGTAAAGTTGAATTTGATTTATTTGAAGTGAAATGTGTGGATGGTAAAGTAGATGAAAAAACAGTTGATGGCAATGATTGTTCAGTAAATACGGAAACAGATGATGAAGGTGTTGATGCATATGATGAAGAAATCGGTAGCGCAGAAGATGCTCCATCATTTATAACTCTGCAAGAAAAAAAAGTCTCATTAATAGCTTTGAGTTAAAAAAAAGAGAAGAAACAAATTGATACAATCAATTAGCATCATGAATAAAAAGCTGTTATAGAAAGCAAGTACAGCGTACAGACCAAAAACAACCACGCACTTTACTAAGCAAAGACGGTCCTCTTATTGGTTAAGGATTCATGTCCCGGTCTTTGTTCATGGCCATTTTTTTAGATTTAGCATTTTAGATGTATATATGTTTATATTTTGATCACAATAGTCAATGCCAATGGCCATAAAATCGTAGAAGGTTTCAGTAACCATTCAAGTATTTTAATGCATTCTGGGGTTATTGCCCTTGATTGACAATATGGTGCCATATAAGCACCGTGCGATATCTTTACAAAATTAAGCCGTCAACATGATATATGAGATTTCAGCCACATTGCCCTAGTCATTGGAGAGTTACTAATTACCATTTACATATATTTTTTATAAATAGATACTTTTTGAATTGTCTAGATACCTATGATTGTTACAAAATTTATCATCATATTTCATAAATAATGGGTTTCCCCAGTAGAATATAACATCTGAATCTAGAATAACGTGATGTAGCGTTTGGTTTGTGCTGTTTGTGACATACATGTATTGCCTTTGTTTTTGCAGACATATTTGACAGTTAATGACTACAGAGAGTTTCATCTGCATTTATTAATAACTCTATTTCAGTTGAAATGTAGTGATGGTTCGCAAAATTAATCTATTTAAATACCTATTAAAGACCCATCAATAAAAAAAATTAAAAACTGTCTAAGGAAATAGTTTGCCTCGGTCAATATTACTTCCATATGGTGAATATCATATCATATCCAATACCAAGCAAGTCCATAATTGTATAATGCTCCCTTTATTACTTGGCCAAGTCACTTGATTATCTTTTCATTTTCGGTATAATTTACAGCAAATAGTGGAGTGTATTTTGTGACCGTTTTGTGACCGTTTGGAACTGTATTAGTTTTATAGAATATATATTTTCTTTCTGTTGTCTTGTTAATGCATTTTTAAAGTGAATATCACAGTTATGTCGGAAACGAAGTATTTGTGCATTTATTTGTACTTTTAGCGTATCCATACATTTTAATACATGTACATAACATAATTTGATTCCCCTGCCTGAAAAGTATTATTAAGTTATTATACATTACACTTAAATAAAAGTTCACAGTCTATGTTGACTGGCCTGTATGGCTCCCTTCACAAAGGCTAAAACAAGGCTATCTTATGATGTTTTCTATGTTAAATACTAGTATTCCTGTCTTAAGATACAGTTTATATAACTCTGAATCAACACTTTCTTTTTCAGTTTTCTCATCGTTTTGTTTGCAATAAATCAGTAGATATGTCATGCGCATCCCTGTTGCTATGTTATTGCTACATACGTGATGCAGAATAAAAAGAAAAGAATACATTCAAAAACAAAACTTTAGTTTAAAGTAAATACGTACTCTCTTGGTTGAACATTTCTCCTGTCTGGTATGTTTCTGAAATTGCCAAACGATTGTCAAATATTAGTGTTATAAACTTATAATTCATTATAAAATAGGTAGTCTAGGCAAACAGCTTTATCACTTGTTTTATAACATTTCAGTTTTGGTAGTCGCAAACTGAAAGTAGAACATAAGGGTAATGACTACAATCGTAAATGTCAACAAAGAATAGAATTGCTGATGGTGAAAAACACATGTATGAGCATTTATACTTAAACTATCGAATATAACGATGGATTTTTCTTTTGAGCAATTATGATTAATCAAATCACTGAAATGATATGTAAATAAGACTTCCCTTTACTGTACCCTAATGACCAAAATAAGCAACAGCTCCACAAAATATAGGTCCAAATACATGTAGCCTTACTATGTAGACTGACTGATCTACTTATGATTTCTATTTAATGCCATTTTCATAATGAATCTTAAGGAACTGAATACTAAATACCCAGGTGCTCTAAATGGAAACGATGAACGAACGAGCATTTTCGAAGTTACTTTAATAGTAATTCACTTTCCAAAATTGTCTAAACAAAAAGCAGCCTAAGAAACAACAGAACCGACAAGACCTTGGCCAGCCACATAAAGAAACAGTAACGTTAAGACCATAGCCAGCCACAGAAACAACAGAAACGGTAAGACCTTGGCCAGCCACAGAAACACAGTAACGGTATGACCATGGCCAGCCATAAAAACAACAGTAACGGTAAGACCAGCAAACAAACAACTAATTATTGGCCAGCCACAGAAACAACAGTAACGGTAAGACCATGGCCAGCCACAGAAACAACATTAACGATAAGACCATGGCCAGCCACAGAAACAACAGTAACGGTAAAACCATGACCAGCCACAGAAACAGCAGTAACGGTAAGACCATGGCCAGCCACAGAAACAACAGTAACGGTAAAACCATGGCAGCTAGAACCACAGTAACGGTAAGACCATGAACAGCCAGAATTAAAGGTAAGACCATGGCCAGCCACAGAAACAGCAGTAACGGTAAGACCATGGCCAGTCACAGACACAACAGTAACGATAAGACATTGGCCAGCCATAGAAACAACAGTAACGGTAAGACCATGGCCTGCCATAGAAACAACATTAACGGTAAAACCATGACCAGCCACAGAGACAGCAGTAACGGTAAGACCATGACCAGCCACAGAAACAACAGTAACGACAAGACTTTGGCCAGCCATAGAAACAACAGTCAAAGTAAGACAACGGCCAACCACGGTAAGAAAATAGCCAGCCACAGACATAGTAACGATAAGACCATGGCCAGCCACAGAAACAACAGTAACGGTAAAACCATGACCAGCCACAGAAACAGCAGTAACGGTAAAACCATGGCCAGCCACAGAAACAACAGTAACGGAAAAAACCATGACTAGCCACAGAAACAGCAGTAACGGTAAGACCATGACCAGACCAGTCACAGACACAACAGTAACGATAAGACAATGGCCAGCCATAGAGACAACAGTAACGGTAAGACCATGGCCAGCCATATAAACAACATTAACGGTAAAACCAGACCACCACAGAAACAACTAAATGAAAAGACCTTGACCAGCAACAGAAACAACATTAACGATAAGACCATGGCCAGCCACAGAAACAACAGTAACGGTAAAACCATGACCAGCCACAGAAACAGCAGTAACGGTAAGACCATGGCCAGCCACAGAAACAACAGTAACGGTAAAACCATGACTAGCCACAGAAACAGCAGTAACGGTAAGACCATGACCAGTCACAGACACAACAATAACGATAAGACATTGGCCAGCCCAGAAACAACAGTAACGGTAAGAAAGAACAGACACACAGTAACGGTAAGACCATGGCCAGCCACAGAAACAACAGTAACGGTAAGACCATGGCCAGTCACAGAAACAACATTAACGGTAAGACCTTGACCAGCAACAGAAACAACAGTAACGGTAAGACTATAGCCAGCCATAGGAACAACAGTAACGGTAAAACCATGACCAGCCACAGAAACAACAGTAACGGTAAAACCATGACCAGCCATAGAAACAACAGTAACGATAAAAACATGGCCAGCCACAGAAACAACAGCAACGGTAAGACCATGACGAGCCACAGAATTAACAGTAACGGTAAGACCATGGCCAACCACATAAACAACAGTAACGATAAGACTTTGGCCAGCCACAGAAACAACAGTAACGATAAGACCATGACCAGCCACAGAAACAACATTAACGATAAGACCATGGCCAGCCACAGAAACAACAGTCAAAGTAAGACCATGACCAACCACAGAATTAACAGTAACGGTAAGACCATGGCCAGCCACAGAAAAAACAGTAACGGTAAAACCATGACCAGCCACAGAGACAGCAGTAACAGTAAGACCATGACCAGCCACAGAAACAACAGTGACGGTAAGACCATGGCCAACCACAGAAACAACAGTAACGATAAGACTTTGGCCAGCCACAGAAACAACATTAACGATAAGACCATGACCAGCCACAGAAACAACAGTGACGGTAAGACCATGGCCAACCACAGAAACAATAGTAACGGTAAGACCATGACCAGCCACAGAAACAACATTAACGATAAGACCATGGCCAGCCACAGAAACAACAGTAACGGTAAAACCATGGCCAGCCACAGAAACTACGTCAACGATAAGACCATGGTGCCATGCCAGCCACAGAAACAACAGTAACGGTAAGACCATGATCAGCCACAGAAACAACAGTAACGGTAAGACCATGACCAGCTACAGAAACAACAGTAACGGTAAGACCATGACCAGCCTCAGAAACTACAGTAACGATAAGACTTTAGCCAGCCATAGAAACAACAGTAAAGGTAAGACAACGGCCAGCCACAGAAACAACAGTAACGATAAGACCATGACCAGCCACAGAAACAACATTAACGATAAGACCATGGCCAGCCACAGAAACAACAGTAACGGTAAAACCATGACCAGCCACAGAAACAGCAGTACGGTAGGACGAGCTAAAGACCGTCATGGCCAGCCACAGAAACAACAGTAACGGTAAAACCATGACTAGCCACAGAAACAGCAGTAACGGTAAGACCATGACCAGTCACAGACACAACAGTAACGATAAGACATTGGCCAGCCATAGAAACAACAGTAACGGTAAGACAACGGCCAGCCACAGAAACAACAGCAACGGTAAGATAATGACCAGCCTTAGAAACAGCTTTAACAGGAAGACCATGGCCAGACAGTAAATTCGCAAAACTCGTATAAACAAATGCATCTGCAGTGTACAGCTTATAAGTTTTCATTTTTCATATAATGAGATAGAAAGTTAATTTCATCAATACATTTTACTTATATGGTCTCGTACTTCAAACTTCTTTTTTCAATAGTGTTCTCCCTCGCGGCTATAGTGTTCATGTAATACTTTTAGTTTTGAGGTTAATTTAAATGAATGTTCTTTTTTATGTCCCGTTTAACTGTGCACTCAGATATTCTGTTCCTTTAGCTGATCAAATTTACACTGCATGCTAACGTTGTGTTTAACGCATTCATACTAATATATTAGTGGTTATTTACAGAGATAAAGAAAAACTTTTTCTATAAAATGAAGAAGTTCAAAGTCCTGTCACATCAACCTATGTCCGTACAAGAATGCAATTATAAAACTTCATGCATTCGCATAATCCGATCAAAGAGAACAGTGAATATGTGGAATTATCACTACATACACTTCATACAGTACGCGTATAATTCCATATTTACAAAATTTAGGACAAATCTCCTGACAACTTATAGTGGACGACAGCAGTTCAATTACTAAGAGAGAAAATATCATTTGCTACACAATCTCAAAGCCGTCCAAAAGCCTAATTGTGTATCCTTCTGTTCGAATTTCTACGCTGTGCAGCCGAAGTATTGTATCAAAATCATTTAATGTAAACATCCATAAGATTAACTGTAAAACGAAACATAAGAAAATACTTTGACATAATCTCAAATAATAACTCCTTAGCAGGAGCACATTTGAGCAATTGATTGATAAGAAAAGAACTATGATTGACATGTTTTAATACATGAATACAACCAGGCGTATGACCAAAGTTTGTTTCTTGGTTAAATAATCCTGTGGCACACAAGGGCCAATGATAGCATGTTTCAGAATCACCTTCTTGACAAAATATTCGATTTTCATTACAAAAATATTTCAGAAATAATAATTGCAACCGTAAAGGATATCTGGTTTTAGCTGAGCGTTTGAAAGAGAAGGTGTAACATGAATAACGTTTTGTTAAAGGCTGCGTTTTATTACTCGTTCATGCCGACAGTACTAGAAGAAACAGTTTTTCACTTCAGATATGTCCAATTCAAACAAATTATCTTATACATGTAGGTTTCATTGTACCTTTTCAATAATGAGTATATCTGCAGGTAAACGTGACAATGTCACTATTTGTTCGTTCAGAGATATATTCATAAAACTGTGTTATGATGTACATGTACTTACAATTTAATGGTGTCAACAAACGGATCGTCAACATACGGTGCTGTATCAAAGATTCTAGCATCTTGGTATATGGCATTGAGTACACTGAAATAGTTATATTACACATAAAAATGTTTGTTTCCCTACATTTGATGAATACCGGTATTCAGTCTGGTAGCTTCATCAACTGGCAAAAATGCAATGTGTGTATCGTTTAAACTCTGGGAATCGTATACCTATTATCACACTGTATCGGCAAAACGCAACGGCTCCAACTTAACGATGATGCTCCAACTAGCGTAACGAACCGGCTCCAATAAAACATGGCGGATTTCGTAAACAAAACGCACGTGAGTATAACAGATTAGTGTATTTTTTATAGTTATATGCTAGACTCTGTGTATCGTTTACCTATGCGATATGCTAAGACTCTATGTATCGTTTACCTGTCCTATATGCTAAGAACTTGTGTATCGTTTACCTATGCCATATGCTAGACACTCTGTGTATCGTTTACCTATGCCATATGCTAAGACTCTGTGTATCGTTTACCTATGTTATATGCTAAGACCTTTATCTTTACCTATTTATATGCTAAGACATCGGGGGGGGGGGGGGGGGGGGGGGGGGGGGTAAAAATTTATATTAAAATAACACTGTGTATCGTTTACCTATGTTATATGCTAAGACTCTGTGTATCGTTTACCTATGTTATATGCTAAGACTCTGTGTATCGTTTACCTATGTTATATGCTAAGACTCTGTGTATCGTTTACCTATGTTATATGCTAAGACTGTGTATCATTTACCATGTTATATGTAAAGGATCACCTAGATATGCTAACCGTGTATCGTTTACCTATGTTATATGCTAAGACTCTGTGTATCGTTTACCTATGTTATATGCTAAGACTCTGTGTATCGTTTACCTATGTTATATGCTAAGACTCTGTGTATCGTTTACCTATGCCATATGCTAAGACTCTGTGTATCGTTTGCCTATGTTATATGCTAAGACACTGTGTATCGTTTACCTATGCCATATGCTAAGACTCTGTGTATCGTTTACCTATGCCATATGCTAAGACTCTGTGTATCGTTTACCTATGTTATATGCTAGACACTGTGTATCGTTTACCTATGCCATATGCTAAGACTCTGTGTATCGTTTACCTATGCCATATGCTAAGACTCTGTGTATCGTTTACCTATGATATATGCTAAGAACTTGTGTATCGTTTACCTATGCCATATGCTAAGACACTGTGTATCGTTTACCTATGCCATATGCTAAGACTCTGTGTATCGTTTACCTATGTTATATGCTAGACACTGTGTATCGTTTACCTATGCCATATGCTAAGACTCTGTGTATCGTTTACCTATGCCATATGCTAAGACTCTGTGTATCGTTTACCTATGATATATGCTAAGAACTTGTGTATCGTTTACCTATGCCATATGCTAAGACACTGTGTATCGTTTACCTATGCCATATGCTAAGACTCTGTGTATCGTTTACCTATGATATATGCTAAGAATGTGTATATGTTTATTTATAGAAGGTAAACATTTTAAAATATCAAGACGACAGTGTGCAAGTACACGGCATGTCGACATAACTAAATGCGATAAAATGACTTTACATTGTATTTGAATTGCGATATATACTAAAAAATTAAAACAACGTAACTGTTGATGGTTTGATGAGATTTTAGTGGATTTCCGACATAAAGTTTCTCGACAGCTTCTTTACATCGGCAAACGTATAAAATATTGTAATAGTATGGAAGCGTGTATGGTACACCCCGATGATGTGGTCATGTTGGAGTATTTATATCGACATACTGTGAAATAACACGATATGTCGTGATAATGAAGACGTCTTGTCTACATAATAATTATAGTTTTACCACACAAAATCGGACATACTGACATGTAGCTGTCTTCTCGACATAAATTATTCTGACATCTTCAAAATATTTTTTTTTCGACAATCATCAAGTCGTCTTGTCTACATTTTCAATACTTGTCGTCCTATTTTCTGACGACATGTTGAGTTCTTTTTTAACATCATGTTCAGTTTATCACTGCTTGACGTCTGATTTTTGACGTGTTGCTGTATTATATGTCGCCATGTCTTCCTACAGGAACTCGACTCAGACCACATAAACATACCATCAGGGTGTACCATGCACGCTTCCATACAATAGTGATGCCTTCATGGGGTAGGTAACCTAATAGATCTAACATGATAAAACTGACCTTTCTGTGTTTCTTACTTACTCGTAAAGATCATTTCATCATTATAAAGAGCAATATTAGAAGTACATAGGGAGTCGGTCAAACTACACTGTCAAAATACATCATTAGAATACATAAACATCAAGCATAATATTAATAACTTACTGACTAACCCAATTTCATATATACAGAATCGGATCACATTAAGGAAATCTAACCTACTTTGTCAAATCCACCAAGGTGTACAAGTCTGTAACCGGGATATTCAGGCAAGAGACTTATTTCCTTGAAACAAACATTTCAAAGTGCTTTTTAATGGTTCCTCTTTTGTTTGCTTTTTGTAGACGACCGCTCATCAAATTTTGATTTAACTGTCATTGAGATCCGAACAACCCTCTTTCCTTCTACGTTTTGATTTTTTTTTCAGTTCAAAGAAAAAGCAATTTATTTTCCATGTCTTCCATGGTTGTGTGCAAGCACATATGTTTTCACAATGAAAGGTCCGTAATCAAAAGCGCTTAGATATTTTTGAAATGAGTGTGCAAATGCAATATCTATTATCCAAGACAATGTGCAAGCACGTGTGTAGGAGTACTGTGTTTACGAAGTTGAACAAATCATGAACAAATTAAGGTCCTTCAATAATTTGTAAGTTCTAGTAACTCATAAAAAAAGAACATGAAAATTGAAAAGATCGAAAACAAAATGAACCCATTCTTATCATGTACGAAATGTACATCTCTACATGGGTGTTCTTCCCAAGAATTACACAATATTTGCTGTATAGAAATAAAAAAAATATATACTTACGGTAAAAATGATATAAAAATTGCAATGATGTATGTCTTGCTCGCAATGGTAACGACAGGTAACTTTCTGAAAAAAAGCAGAGAAAATCGGTATGCAATACCATTTTAAAAGTCTTTTGCCAGGAATCTGTACTTTAAAACCTATACATCTCTGTAAACATTATATACAATATTATAAATGTGTGTACATGTGTCTGTTATTGTAAGGATGATAGTGGATGCTACCCGACCCCTTTCACGCATATGACGGGAAAAATAAATGGGGTTACCCCGACGGGGGCCTAAAAAAGTCAAAAAAGAGTTACTGATATGGCAACACGTTCGTATCAAATGTTCTATTTTCTGTAGACTTGCATGAAGTCCGCACAATTCGTCGACAAGGAAACTTGGCATTCATCTAATCTTTACTGGTTTTATATGACTGGTTATATTACCCTTCAAAATGACAACATTTGGTATTAGTCAAGAATTATGCTGAAAACACAGTGGATGCTATAAAACATATAAGAAAAAAGTTTTACCAAGTTATTTCTGTTATTGACATCTATATTTAATGTGAAGGAAACTGTTATACAGATCGTTATATTTTGGTTATAACTATGGCAATGTTTATAATTCTAGGAGTATAAATCACTGATTAATGTTTTATCTAAAATTATGATGGTCACTTTGAACGAACGGTAATATCACTTTTACTCAATATGCACAAATTACTCACTTAAAATCGTCCAAGTTTTGTTCTTGCTTTGCCAGGGTATATTTACATAAAATTCACTAGCCAGTATTACTACAATGAATAAGCTGCAAGCATAATATCCTATTTTTGCGTATTGAATATAATATGTCAGCTTATTATGTATTATAAGTAAGCTAAGAGTTTGTCTTTAAGATTTTGTTACTTATAGCATAACACGTGACTGTGTATGAATATTCTAGCAAAGTACGTAAACAATCCAAATTGCAGTTCTAACTAATAATTATAATAAATATATTGAAACCATTTTCTTGACCCAGTATGTGTATATAATTGAAGACGTAGTGTTGGATTAAGTTTGGATATATAAGGGTCGCCGGGTGTATAAGAAACTCAATTAGAGCGTTTGTGAAAAAATAGTGTATGTGATGTGATTTCTGTGTGTCTTTTTCATTTCAATGACTGTGTGTATTTGACATACAAAGCTGTCAGAGGAGCGGTGGTGTAGAGGTTAAGGTGTCTGCCGCTCATCCCGGAGGTTGAGGGTTAGAGCCACACTGGGGTCACGACTGTACCCCCTGACATGACACCAGAAGTTTTTTTTTTCAGGAAGTGGACTGAAGAGTGACTTGATAACCTACAAGCTTTCTTCACAATCAAGCTAAAATAAATTAGTATAAACTGAAAGGCTCTCAACTGATTTCTGTACCTAATCTGCAAAGATGCACTTCCAAGAAATTATTTGGGGGGGGGGGGGGGGGGGGTTTTTTTTGGGGGGTTTTTTTTTTGGTATACTTTGTGGTTTTTGGGGGGGGGTTTTTTAAAACACTTGTGTCGCCGTCTTATGCTTTGTTAGAATAACTAATAATTTTGTAACAAAATCTAAGCATAACTCTGTCAAATATGACCTTGACCTACAAAATTTGGCGGATTACGACCCTTTTGTCATGAAAATATGATGAAGAAACCTTAAGAAAAGTTATAGCCATCGTTAAGTTTATATGATGGACGGACCGACGGACAAAGCGATCCCTATGTACCGGCTTTTCTCCGAAAGGGCGACACAAAAACACCATGTTTAGCTAACATTTTTTTAATAAACCAATATCTCTTTATTAAACGATTTAAGCATGGTCGCAAAAAGATAATTAGCATAAAGATAGTTAAAATCTTGACCAAATGGGTTCTCAGGGGGCAATGCTCAAAGTTGTTCTTAGAAGCAAATGGGAAACAAGAGCTTTGTTATGAATGAGACAAACCCTCTCACAGATAATATCTATTGCAACCGCAGTAGCGTAGTGGTAGCGCGTTCTCAGAGAATCTCGGGTTCGATCCCCACCAGTGCCACGACGGTGATATCCTTAGGCAACGCACATAATATATCCGCATCTCTCCCTCTCTCTCTCTCTCTCTCTCTCTCTCTCTCTCTCTCTCTCTCTCTCTTACAGATTGGTTTCATCTGGAGTGAGTCCCGAGAGCGATTAATGTAAGTTGTAAGAATAGTGTCGCATTCGTGAATCAAAAAAATAGTGTAAAGTAAACAAATAATAGTAACTCGATTCTGACTTAATTCATAACATAAATAGATCTACGAGAAGTTAACAATCACTCTAATTTTAGTTTCTGGAATACTTATATTAATTTAGAAGACGCTTGTTTACAAATCTCACCTGGTGACATTTTTATTCATTTGTAATGCATTTGTATTTCTTAATTTTCCAAGTGAATTCATAATTCCGTGGAATAGTCATAGTTGTTGCTGTACCTCAGAGTAAACCATTTAACACAAATTTATTTTCTAGTCTTATGTTGTTTTTTTTTAAAAAAAGGTTTTGTCCTCGATTATTGTTTTCCTATGTATATAGTCGTTTATAGACTCACGTTTGTATAATATTAAAATTCCTTACGAACGTCATAAAATGTTGATTAGCTTGGGGTGGTTAGTCGTTATCAGAATTGAAATCGCATAAATATATATAACCAATAATAAAAGTAAATGTGTACAGATTTAATAATGAAAATAATAGACGTTTTTTAATTTAATTTATAAGAAGGTCTCCGGATCTGTCTCACAAACGAAAGTGTGTCCTAATATCGTATACCTGTCATAAAAACTTAATCCTGTTTGGCCGACAGCGCTCATGTGCCGGTCCGCAAAAATATGTGTACCACTGGTAAATTATGTGTAGACCTGCTAGATACCAAAACGTCATTTCTGTTATATCTTCGCATAAATTTCACTACATTTTATGGAGTATACGATATAATAATTTTAGACTAATGTTTCGGTCAATATCTAGTTTTGCGAACCTGTGAAAATATGATATTGACCTCGGATTTCGTCCTCGGTCACTATAACTTTTAACAGGTCTGCAATATTGCAATATATTAGACCGACCATGTTCCAGCCAACAACTTGCTGCTGTCTATTGTACAATACACATTTTCAACAAAAATATCGCAAAATCGAAAATCATGGAAAAAACGATAGTAGCCACGCTATATCATCATATATGCGTTAAATCTTGAAAGATGTTGCGTGAAATCGTTATTTTTGTAGATGTTGCGCGAAACAAGAAACAATAGATGGAAATATCGAAAGATGTAAACAATGGTCACATGATCATCCACCCTTCTCTTATCGCATTGAATTTGCCTTTGGCGTTCAAGTGTACCATAACAGTTCAATGTTAAGATAAAACCTCCAACACTTTGCACGGTCACATGATATATATGCACATCTAGTTTTTATTTTGATTAATCATTTTTCAAGTCATTCTAACACAGCCCGTGTATATATTTGGATTTCAAGACAGATATGGTCAGCACTGTTGCAATGTCATTCGACTATTCATTATCATCTTAGTAGGCCGAAATATTTAGTAAAGAGTGAACTTTTGAATATTGTTTCATAATAATTGTCCCTTCTAAGTTACTTTTAGTGTATAGTTTTATATATATATATTTTTAGTGTGGATGGTGCGCCGGAAGGGGATTCAATCCTACTAAGTATTTCTAAAAATAAACCCGGAATAAAGTCTTTTAATTACAGGTTGCATGGCGAAATTCTTGGAATACCCAGATCAACCACATTACATTTAATGTTAGTAACACTAATAGCTGCATTCGCAGGAATATAAATAAAATACAAAAAAGTCAGGGACACATTTTAAGACCACGGGTAGAGTACACCTATTCTGTTAGGAGTATTTATACTCTGAAAAATATCAAATTGAAAAATGTTAAGAGTAGGGCAATCAGTTTGGGTAAAAAAAAACTACTCAACATAGTAGAGTGACGTAGTAACAACATGTTATCCTTTATGTATACAGTCCATAATGAATTGGTAGCGTTGCCCCATTGAAAGTTACCTAGGTCCCTCATCCCGCAGCATTAATCAAGTTATATGTTAGTCACAGCACCTGCAGACCATTAAAAGTATTTCCTCTTCCCCAGAACTGTCTACCACTGGAACCATCTACCCCTCCACCTTTCCCCAGAACTATCTACTACTGAAACTATCTACCCCTCTCCCCCAACCCGCCCCATCCCCGATTTGTCCATTCCCCTACCCGCGGCAAACCATGATGTCACCCAATATGTGCCCTGCTGACTGTTTTTAATACTTTTCTCTTATAACAAAACCTAGTTTTTTTCTTTTGCTTTTAATCATCTTATTATAATTCTGTCTACTAATATCTTTGTGACTAACGCGCCAAATGTCTCCCCGTGAGGTGTTTGACATTAAAGAAAGATATAATACTGAAAACAGAAAATTACAATAAGTTAAAATAATTATCCTCTTTCAGAATTACCCAGCATCAACCACGAAATTCTAAAATGCTATGCATGTTCGTGTTACCGGGGTTGCTCATAATTTCATAGAGTTTGATATATAGTTGTCATTCACTCAACATTAGCCAATAATTTCTGTATAAGAATAGACTCTATTTACACTTAAATGATGACTTTTATTCAGAGTCACATGTGTGTTTGATGGGAAAGCACTGGTAGGCTACATGTATAACATATACATTTTTGGTTTATGACCCGTACTTAGAATGATAGGTTCCGTTAAACTCCGATGTAAAAAGTTTTTAAGAGTATTGCATATGTTTCTACTAGTATAGATAGTATCAGCATTGCCTTGCTTTCGTTAGGTTCCGTTAAACTTCGATGTAAAAAGTTGGAGTATTGCATATGTTTCTAATATGAAAATAGGTAATATATGCCTATATCGGGCGAAAGCATAACAGGAATTTCATTTTAGAAATGGTATGAATTTTCTGGGGACGCAAGAACGGTTCAAGTTACGAAAATTAATGGTACCGAATAACCATAGGGTTATGAATCGAGGGTTTAATTACGAAAAGAAATGGTGCTTTTTATGGCGTCACAAGGAAGAGCATCAAACTTTAGGAATGTGTATAAGTAGGATCTATTAACATTTCAAAGTACAAACCTGCATTCAACGGAAACGTTTTGCGTTTTTTTAACAGAAATGACTGACATTTAATGACGTCACAATTTCTTTTGATAAATGACGTCACGTTGTAAACAAAATCGCAGCAGAAGTTTATACGGGCGAAAGCTCGAAGGGCGCAAAGCCCGACCATAGGTAAACGTATGTACGCGTATTTAATTGAATACTGAAAGCAATAAAATAAATGAATTCACGATTACCCATGGAAGATTTCAATTTGTCCGCACCCATGGACGATACGAAAACATATTTATAACGATGCACCGGTTTTTAACTTCCGCTGCAAATGACCAGTCGGAAGTCCTCGGTAGATTCCGTTACCCTACATCAAACGAAGCATTCTGCCGAGGTGTTCCGATTGGCAAATGACGTCATTTATGTGACGTCATTAAATGTCAGCCATTTTTGTTTTGAAAAATGCAACACATTTCCGTTTAATACAGGTTTGTACTTTGGAAATGTAAAGAGATTCTATTTATGTACACATTCCTAAAGTTTGATACCCTTCCTGTTACGCCATAAAAAGTAACATTTCTTTTCGCGGTCAATACCTTGATTCATGATTCAATGGATATTCGATATCCATGATATCATTATTTTCGTAACTTCAAACGTTTTTGCGACCCCTGGCATTGCCTGGGCATGCTGGGCCCTGAAAATTCGTAACATTTTTAAAAATAAATTACTGTTATGCTTTCGCCCGATATAGGTTTTGCCTATTTTCATATTAGACGGTGCAGCGTTATACGGGCGGAAGAACGAAGGGCGCGAAGCCCGACCATAGGTAAACGTATGTACGAGTATTTACTTGAATACTGAAAGCAATTAATTATGTGATCTGTGATTACCCATGGAAGATTTCAAACTGTCCGCACCTGGACGATACAAAAACATACTTATAACGATGCACCGTTTTTTAACTTCCGCTGCAAATAACGTCATTTATGTGACGTCATTAAATGTCAGCCATTTTTGTTTTGAAAAAATGCAACACATTTCCGTTTAATGCAGGTTTGTACTTTGGAAATGTAAAAAGATTCTATTGATGTACATAGTCCTAAAGTTTGATACTCTTTCTTGTTACGCCATAAAAAGTAACATTTCTTTTAGCAGTCAACACTTTGATTCATGATGCAATGGATAGGCCTATTCGATATCAATAATTTTCGTAACTTCAAAAGTTTTTGCGACCCCAGGCCCCGCTTTCACGAAAATACTTAAGTAATAACTCAATAACATGCTCAACTTATTTCAACACTTATCAGCCCCTTGCGTGTTTATTTCTTTAAAGAATTCAAGTTTGTCAGTATCGTATTTACCCATTTGTTACATTTATAATCTCTTAATCAGTATTTATGTAGGAAATGTTGTTTTATAGCAAGTAATTTATATAAGTAAATTCTTGAATTCTTGAGTTATGCTCAAATGATATTTTTGCTATATCTGACTTGCACTTAGTATTATTCAACACTTTTTTCTTTCAACATGTTAATTTTATTAATAAATAGACTATCATTAAAAATGACAACAAGAAATACCCTTATTTTAAGAGACAATTAGACTTTAAAATAACGTACTCAGCTGAGCAATTACTTAAGTATTTTCGTGAAATATGGGCCTGGGCCCTGAAAATTCGTACCATTTTTAAAAATAAATTACTGTTATGCTTTCGCCAGATATAGGTTTTGCCTATTTTCATATTAAGTATGTTACCGTGATATCCAGGAGTCGACACTTTCCAATGTTCCACGGGTATATGACAAATCATTTATTTTATTGCTTTCAGTATTCAATTAAATACTCGTGCATGCGTTTATACCTATGGTCGGGCTTCGCCCGTAATATGAAAATAGGCAAAACCTGTGTTTGCTTTGTATGCTGGTGTGTGTTGGTAGTGTGTATGTGTGTGTGCACATGATTGTGTGTGTGTGTCGTGTGTGTGTGCGCGCGCGTGTGTGTGTGTGTTGGTGGTGTGCACTTCTGGGTGCTGTGGGGTTCGTTTTGGGGAGGCTGCGTTTTTGGTACGTGGCATTCCCTGTTTGATATTATTTTTGTTTCTATATCGAGAGAAAGCATAACAGTAATTTATTTTTAAAAATGGTACGAATTTTCAGGGCCCAGGGGTCGCAAAAACGTTTGAAGTTACGAAAAATATTGATATCGAATATCCATTGAATCGTTGACTGCTAAAAGAAATGTTACTTTTTATGGCGTAACAAGAAAGAGTATCAAACTTTAGGAATGTGTACATAAATAGAATCTCTTTACATTTCCAAAGTACAAACCTGCATAAAACTGAAATGTGTTGCATTTTTCAAAACAAAACTGGCTGACATTTAATGACGTCACATAAATGACGTCATTTGCAGCGGAAGTTAAAAAGCGGTGCATCGTTATAAGTATGTTTTTGTATCGGCCAGGTGCGGACAGTTTGAAATCTTCCATGGGTAATCACAAATCACATAATTAATTGCTTTCAGTATTCAAGTAAATACTCGTACATACGTTTACCTATGGTCGGGCTTCACCCGAAGGGCTTCGTTCTTCCGCCCGTACTAGTATAGATGGTGTCAGCATTGCCTTGCTTTCGTGAAACGGTCACGTGACGTAGTGTACCAATAACTCATATTGGCACACTTGCTTTTGTGCCAGAAAATCCATATTGAGGCTATTTCCCGTCAACTCGTCCCTTCTGTTCAGCAACGATAAGACCGTGGGTACGTAAGAAGGTTGAAATAATTGACAGCGTAGACAAGGATTCATTAGATTACCGGATTGTGAAACGGCGTGATTAAGTCCGAGTTCTGTGTCGTTTCGATGACATTTTGTTGCAATAATCAGAAAAAGGCCGGTATATAAGAACCCTGCGTAGACGTAACTAGAAATGGTCGGGTCGCACCGAATATACCTCGAACGAGGTCACAAACAAAAGAAACTAGAAATGGCCTTCCAGAGGACTCTAGAGTGTCTTTCTCACCGTTTGTAAAATTTAGATGGGCTTATTGTGCAGCAAAATACTGAAACCTTTCTGGACCAGCACCTTCGGCTAAATATCTCGCATTCCATTTCAATTATCTTTAAAAACTCTTTTTTCTGTACTGACGCGCACCTTCCGAAGAATAAGAAATAATTTAGTGGTTTATTACCTTTATATTTCATTCATACTAACTACTGAAAAATACGTAATCACCGTACAGTTTCCGTCATTTTCCGTAATTTCCGGAAATTGCCGAACATTCCGTATCCGATGTAAACAATATGGCCGAATTGTTTGATTTGTAACTTTGAGACTTTTTGCCTAATAGTATAACTGTGACAGTCAAAGGTAACGTTTCTCTGGGTATTTTGATTGAGTTCTACGGAGCCTTTCTAATTCGGCACAGAGACTGACCCCTCTTTCCTACTTTAGGGATATCAAAGAATCAAGTTAGACAGTTAGATGGCCATGATGGCTTTAGATTGCATTTATTGCAAAACATTTTCCTTGTTCAAAGTCAGAAGTTACAACACGGGAGAATTAATGTATCTCCAAGTACAAAGTACAGTCGAACTTGCCCATGTGACCACGTGTATAAAGTGACCGTTCTATTAAGCCACTGCTTTTGAATCCCCCTGAGCACTTTGTTGTTGAATTAGAGTGTCTAAGGGACTTTTACCTAACACTACCAATGACCAGTTAATATAAGTGGTTCACTTTGTTGTTGAATTAGAGTGTCAAAGGGACTTTTACCTAACACTACCAGTGACCAGTTAATATAAGTGACCCATAATCAGTCTTTTGTTTGTATTAGGCGAACATTTATGTGCAACTAGCAACCAGTAATTAGCAACCCATAATCGGTCCTTTCCAGTTTGTTTAAGGTGACCATTGATGCACAATGTGTACTTTTTGCAGTTGCAAACCGTGAGATCATTTCTATGCAAACTGATCATTTTAAAGGTGCATTTAATGTCCTTATTAGGCATAGAGGTGTCAGAATATGACACTAGATGGTGTTATGACATTTCAGGAACATATTGGTGATTTAAGAGCAGAAGTAACGTCAAAGCAGAGAGGATTGTGACATTTTAAGCGAGCTAATATTATTGCGCTGAGAGAACATTCCCAGAATATCATAATCTAATGCTGAGCTGTGATTTATGAGGTTAATCTAACTGAATGCTTACAAGTGAGTTCACACTTAGGCAGTCTCTAGTTACGAGTTTGACTGTAAATGTTGTGTTTTTATCAGACAGAATGCCAGTGAGTCAGCAGGAGAAGCTGTACGGGTTGCCAGGGCCACAGAACAGTGCCGTATTGATGGACATCATCAGCAAACTGAAGCAAGATCTTCATCAGAGTAAAGCTGAGAACCACAAACTTGTAGATCAGCTCAACTGTCTGATATCACTTGTGAAAAGGTTATATGCATTTCACTTTTACTTTTGAGTACAGTTCGACAGTTGAAACAATTTATATGAATAATGTGGTTAACAACAAAGAGAGTTAATTTCATGTGTGTACAAATTCCATAATGTTTTACTTTATATTACTTAGCATGGTACATGTTACAGAATAAATTGAAAATTCAGAAGAAATCTACTTGCCTTCACAAGTTTTGTTCTGTGATATTGAGAGGGGAGGAACAGAAAACATTTAAAAAGAAGCCAGAACAGACTTTGTAGCTGGTACAAAAATCATCACATTTGAAAATAGAGACATTTATAATGAAATAAATTAGTGTCAACCTCTCTTAATGCATATGTGGTTTTTAATGTATGATATATATTACAGGGCATGGAGTGGTGAACAGGGAGCTATACTACATCTGGCAAATATTGTTGGTATGTAAATGCTATTAATTTTGATAGAACAAAACACTTAGTCAACAACATGTTTGTATGCAAATGGTTTTGCAGGATGTTTTAAAAGTAGATGTGAAAGAAGGCACAAGTTCACTGTGTCTGGTTTAAAAAAATACATGGTAAAGGATTAATGTTTCCTCTGTAAGGCTCTGTTCCAACCATTGTGTGTGGAATTTATGAAGACTGTAGCATCACCTGACAGCATGTTACATGACTGAGATTCAAACATTAAGCCAGAAGATAGCAAGTGAAGCAAAGCTGTTATTTTATGTCCATCATGGTATGTCATGCTGTATACAGCATCCCTAGTTTTTACTCAAAGATTTAAAGCAGATATATTAGTATGAAACTGAGTGAATGATAGCATTCTTGATGCAAAATTGGCTTAAGTGCATAACCCTAATTGTAACAGAAGGTGTCCAATTTATGACAAATATAACAGAATGGAGCTGAATTCTTGAACCTTTATTTAACCAAGTTCAGCTCTGGAGGCTTTTGATTTTCAGGTATGGAAGCCCCAAAATTTGAGTCATATGATGTAAACAGAAATACACCTGTTGCTGACAAGGTATTATTGATATTGCAATATTTTGTGTTAGCTCAAGTTTTACAAGTCACCCACAAGTGCCAGGTATGAATCACAATCTTAGTATGCTCATGCTTACTATGAAAATTGGCGAATTTGGCAGAAACAAAAAGGAAACAAAACGAGTCACATTTACAGTCTAAGGTCTAAGTAATAGGAGTGATTGTGTTTGCAACAAAACGCGTCTTAGGTAATATTTTCTACTGATAACACGTAACTCCAGGGGGCAGTGGTCGGTTACATTAAGTCCATATTTTTGTTTTGTTAATGGTGTTTTTTTTAACAACTGTAACTTTGTTAAAACCAAAGGTATTTTATCAAGTAAGTTTTATATCATTAGAAAGCTAATAAAATGCACAATATTTATTCATTATTTTCAATTTTAGTTAAAATTCAAAATGACAAAATTGTGAGCACATAACTTGCACTGTTTTTATCAGTGGTTATAGTGGCAATATTCTGTAATGAAAAATTAAGTGTCATTGAAAACGGTAATTGAATTTTAAAAAGATAGTGTAATGTGAAAATATGAATATCAAGAGTATTTCAGATCTTTTTGAATCCATTAGATAGCCAAAAAATAAGTTATAAAAATTTAAAAAATTATTTCAGATACATAAATATTGTAAACACAACTGTTATTGCCCTCCATGTATTGTTTCAGTCTTAGCGAGTGACGTCACAGTGATTACTCTTATATTGACTAGAATGAACAAATTTTACAAGAAATTGTGGTAATTTTTACAATATCTTATTTATAATTTATAAATACTGCCATTCAAGATGAGTTACATATTTATCTCAATGATAATTATAATTCATTCAGACACGAGCTGTAAAAAACTGGGAGAGGTTTGCCGTCAAGTTACTGGAACGAGAATATGCTGCAATACAGGAAGAGATTAGAGAAAGACAGAGAATGCATATTCAGGTAATCACAGTACACAACATATACAATACACAACATATACAGCTAATGTTTGCTTCAAGATGGGGGTCTAATACTTCAGATGAATGTAAAGAACTAAAATGATGACTCACATACTTTTATTTCAAACATCAGTCTAACTATTCATTTACATATTCATGGTCAAAATAAACACACAATCTTTTATGCAAGTAAAACAGGCCTGCATGTCCAATATGAATCCACTGTACAATTATGTTATTCTGTTTTTAAAAAGAATTTAAAGCAAGATAAAATCTTAAATTGTAATAGTCATATTTTTTTAGCCCTGAGCATTTGATTTTCATTCGCATGCTATATTTCAGTACACAATTAGATACTTACATGATAGACTTTTGTTTTATTTGATTTGTTTCTTTATTTGACTTAAGGCACATCTGTAAGACAAGATAAAAGATATGATAAGATTTATTTTAAGTCAGTTAGAGAACAAACAGAATAACATTAGCTCTGATTGGTCAATTAAACTGACTAATACAGTATCATACGTAATTAAAGAAGATGGGAGGAGATTTCTTTTTTTGACTATTCAGGGTTTAATTGTTTTAAGTAATGTTGATTTTTCAAGAAAGAACATGACTGACTTAAAAGCATAGCTGGTTTCCCAATAAGATGTCTATATAGGACACCAAAAAAACCTAAAGTCTTCAGAACAGTGTGTCAAATTTTGAAATAATTTCATAGGAATGGTCGCGGGTGACCTTGTACCAAGATCATTTTTAAAAAAAACTGACACATCAAACAACATAGTCAGTCAGGGTAGGGCTTCTTTCATTATATATGTACATTTGTATCTATAGGAAAACTTTTAAAAAACATTTTTCAGAAATCAGTGGTTAGATTTCTTCTTACAACAATACCAACTGCTAAAATGAAATTTTTCTCTCAATATATAACATCACACTGGGGTGAAAAAAAGCCAGGAAGGAACAGTGAACGTCACATGAGTGATATTGGGCTATTTCGGCCCTTTTGATGATGTTGAAAGATTTATATCCATGTATTTTCAGAATCGCCAACTGTACATGAATGATGTACTAGATGACCATAAACAAGAGATGTCCAAGTTTCAGCTGCATAAGAAAAGTACTGCACATGTTGAAGATGTTGACAAACAGTTTCTGAAGTTCTACAATACACAGGTATGCTATTATCAATACTACAGATGTTGAAGATGTTGAAGAAATTAAACTCTGTCAAAGATATTTGAAAACCTTTTTTTCAATTTTATGACGAAATGTGTATGGTTAGGTAGGTATAATTTTCTGTCACAGCATATTCAAAGAGCTTAGAATTTTAATTAAAAATTAGATATCAAAAATTGTGACAGTGTTCCCTCAATCAAGTATTTAAAATACAACAAATGCTTTGAAGATTTTGACAATGTCCTTTTAACTTTCGTCATGTGCTATCTTAATCCAAGTTTGACTTCAGTTCATTGAAATTTCTGTATATTGGCACATTTGAGAACATGCAAGCATGTGGGGCAAACTATTTTCATGACCACCATCAGGTTTTGATGAGTATGTAGCTCTCTCTGAGCCTTGGTTTAAACTTAGTTTCTGTTTTGGACAGTTTATCTGTGTTGTCATTGGGTTAAAGAGACCTTGTGAGACAGTCAAATGATACAATAAGCATTTTGATATAGGCCTTGTCTGGGAGTCAAATTTATACATTGCTTTGATTTATGGAAAGTTCAGCTCTGAAACATGTGCATTTGTCACAGTGGTGTTACAGAGTTATTCATTACCTTCTGTCTTACATGTAGTTACTAATGTTTGTGATGGGCTTTGTCATATAGAATTTGTAAGTAGTTGGGGGGGGGTTATATAATTGCCACTTTGTCCGTCAATCCATCCCAGAGGGAGCGCAATGACAAAGAACCATAATACAGTGATAGAGGACATTGAGAGGGAATGCAGTGACCATAACTGTAGCTTTCACCTTTGTTTGAATTATCTCTCATATTGTATGAAATTATGTTTTGCCAAAATATAAATCCAAAACCATAATACAGATATTAGTTATAGTGGCAGAAGACACTTATAGGAAATGAAGACTGTCTTATAATCTTAACTCTACCTTGTCTTCTTTTGTATGATCTCCCTAGCTTTATCATGTGAAATTATGTGTGTTAGAGAGCGCATAGTTCAAAAACCGTTTAACATATTTATTTCATATATTCTATTAAATATAATGAAAGAGGATATTGAAAGGAAGTGCAATATTCAAGAATCATTATCAACTTTGTCTTGGCCTATGATTGAATAACATGTATTTCCCTTTAGTATATTTCATATTGCTTGTCTACAATTTTGCATGCTAAAAAATTGAAACTTGTTAAATTTTCGTTTACTATAACAGAACTTGTGCACTGTACTTAAAAAAGTAACTTTAGAAAATTCAGGGAGCATCCACCAATGTTAGTGATGTTGGTGTTTTTTTGTTCTTCTATGGAATGTACAAATTCATGTTAATTTATCAAAAATTTTATCACACACATGTTTAATTGTATAAATACCTTTTTAATGAAGTTTTGCATTAACAACTATAAAATATTTCCCCCCAAGGCTTATTTAGCAGAATAGAGAAGAAAACTGCAGCCTTACTCTGCCTTACTATCTCCCCTTTAGATAAACTAAATTATCTTGATAGATATGTTATGGAAAGCGGGCAGAAATACCAATGTCCAAGATAGAAGAAATGTCTATTTTGTCTTTTAGGTTTGATAGAACACAGTTGCTGTGGCAGACAGGTATTTCAATAACGCTACAGTATTTTTGATATTGATGGCAGAACCCACATTTTGTTTAATGTTCTCATTCCAGAACAAAGATCCAAGACGAGTAAAGTCAGCATATAGACCTAGGTCTGGTTACAGGGGCCAGCCATCTCGGGCAGCAGCTATGGCTGATAGAGCAGAGGTTAGGGTGGAAGATATATTAGGCCAGCAGGGGTCACCAGGCATGACTGGAGGTGGAAATATGAACAATAATTCTGTGAGTACACAATTACAGTAAAATTTTACATTTCATCCAGGTCACTTTCACATCAGTATATTAATGTTGTTAGATTTTATGATACTTTTTAAAGACAAGGCTCAAAGCTTAGCCTTCAGTTTGAGCTTCAAGATCAGGGTGAACTTTGGTGCAAATTTGTTGACAGTTGCTTTAACTAGTGAAACAGTTATTGCTTAAATCAAACAAAATGTAATACTATAATGACCATGTGATGATTTGCTTCTCTGCACATAGGGACTACCATAGGTAGTAGCAGAAAATGTTGTAACATTTTCCAAACAGAGATTAAAATAAATCCTACATTCATTGTTGATGTATCTTTAGGCACTCAGTGCTTTGTACAAGTTAGATAGTGGGGAGAATCAGAGATATATGTACAGGCCTAGAGAACACTTTGATGATGTTAACAGATACAGACAGGTTAGTGCAGCTTTTCAAAACTATTGGGATACGTGTACATAATCATGAATACACATTGTAGAAGCTTAGTAACATATTTAGAAAAATATTTTATATGGCTTTTATTACATTTTAAAAAATATGAGTTAGATTTTGTAAACAATATTGTCTTGTATTTTTCCAGCCAGGTTCTTTATTTATAGTTTGTTAGTGCATGGATTTTACATCTCAGTATGCTAGATGGACTACACCTGGTATTTAATAAGTAAGTTGTGTTCAAGAAAATTTAAAAGAAACAGCAAATTTATTTTCTTAATTTTAGAATAACCTATTTGACCCAGATGTGATATTCAGTCCAGAACTATTGGCCCCAGCCAGAGATACCAAGGACAGACCATTTAGTGCTACAAGCTCCCAGTCTTCTGTCAGGACATATTTTAAGAACAGACCAAAGTCAGCCACTACAGGTATTCTGATAAATTGCCTATTTGTATGTACTACCCTTTTGAAGGAGTGATGTTCTGTTTTGCTGATGTATTCAATGAAGCATCAACGATGTCTAAATCAAATGGTTGTTCCAACTTCACGTGATGGCTGTTTGGGACACTACTATAAATTGCTTTGATGTCATTTTGCCAAGTTTCATTGACACAGTGACATGAATATTGAATATAGTTTCCAAGAAATAACTCTAAACCCTTCATACTTTTTTCAAGTTGGTCCCCCTTACTGATTTTGAGAACATTATCTGGTGTTGGGGTTACAGTGGCCCTTTTACCTTTTACAGAAAAAGGTTTCTAGAATATATCTCAAAGGCCCTTAAAATGATATACTGTGACTTCTCCAAATTGATATGTTGGTTGCTCTCTTTGGACAAGTTGACTCACGGCACTGCTTTTTAAGTCCCACTAGCACAATTACGTAGGATAACATTAAAATTTCACCAACTTCAAGTGGGCACCAAAAGTGATATTTTCACAGGAGGCACAGCCACATGTGAAAATAACTACTTTTGGTGTTCAGGAGTGAAATTAAGGTGATCTTCACAGATACCAATAATTTTTCTGTTTATTTTATGGTTAAAATTCTCCTTTTGTTGAGTTTGTTTCAATAAAATATCAAAAATCACGGGAAACATCACAAAGCATACCAAACATTTTAACGACGTCATCGTGGCATGGTTTCCAGCATTAATTATACTCAGTATACTTTTTGACGTTAAGCTGGGTTTAAGATTGCAAAAACTGAAAATAAAAATGGTATTCCACTGTTTCAAACCTGTGGATTATCACTTTTATTTCACTGAGAAAACTATAATTCACATTCTTAAAATTCACTTGATGGTTTCCTGAGACAAGAGTATTACTTTTACTGGTTTAGAGGTCACTGTCTCAAAGGTCAAGGTCACAGTGACCTCTGATTTGAAAATGAATTCAAGATGATAACCCAAGAACAATTAATATTTTCAGACTTCACAAAATGCCTTTTCCAGACAATGACCCCCAGATCTATTTCTTGTACTCTTCCAACTTCACATGAAGGCTGCTTGGGACAAGTGATTGACCTCTATCCATTTTAAACTTCTCAATCAAAGGTCACAGTGACCTTAATTCATTGTTTTTCTATAACCATTTGCTTTCCCTTAAAAAAGCTTACGTATGTTTAATTATGTTACTTTGATATCTAAAAAATGGAACAGACTGTATTCAGACAGAATATGAGTTATATGGAGAGTTTTTTTGTGTTTGAAAGCATTGAATTATCTCTCTTATCAATGAAAATACATCGTAAACATTTATTGATCTCTATGTTCAATGTGATATTAATTTAATGACGTTATAACTGTGCTGTTGTAATTCCAGTTTTCATGACTGAGGCAAATCCACAAAGGCGTTTAAAGTATGAAACAACACGTCCAATATCTAGTAAAAACCGCCGACCTTCTAGTGGCACTTCAGCTACCAGAGGTCGGCTTCGATCGGCTCCAGTAAGGAGACCAGCTCCAACATTGATCAACAGAAAGGAACTTCACAATAGAACTGAACTGGATGACAATGTTGAACCTGAAAATGAAGATGATCAAGAACCAGAGTTACAAAATATTGAACACCAGTCAGCAGACGACAGTTTTACTGATAGTAGGTTCACTGTGGACCACCAAGATGATGATGCTACAGTTGTTAAAGAGAAACCTCCATTACAGGTCAAGGTCAAGAAGATAGATCCTATGGACAAGTTTGTTGAAGATCTCAGATTAGTTGGAGAAATGGAATTAGATTTTAAGAAATCTGCAATAGAACTTCAAAAGAAGATAGGACTTGATAGCAGTGGTTTTGTCTTCTAACTAGAGTTGTTTTTCTAGAGTGGTGAATCTGCAGCTTAGTTTACTCAACTAATACAATAACATATACAATGTATAAGGCAAACATCAGGCAAAATACCACTTTTACTGCTGTCAGAATTATGTGAATTGTGTCTATTTAATTGTCAATTTAAGAATTGATAAGTGGCATTACATTCATATGTTATTATACAATGCCTGTACCACTACATTATTGCCAAGGTTTCAGTTCGTTGTGGCAATGTACTGAAACTGGTTTCGATTTTGAATAAGAAACTAGAATTGTTGCACATTCTTACAGATGAAGCTTTCAAAGCATATTTTAGCTGCAAATGAGAAGCAGTAGTTTCACTACTTTATCACTTAATAATTCGCTTGTTTGACTTAGTCTTTAGAATCTGTGTTGCTTAATAGTTAATACGCTTTTTGTGGTAGTCATAAGACTCATAACTTTGAATTTCGTACTAATAAATTCACATGCTGTAAGTGCTTGCAATTAGACAAAACCATATACTGCTGAACATTTCTCATTTTCTGCAGACAGAGGTTACTGCATCCTGATCCATATACCGGTGAGTATTTGCAATGAATTTGGTACCTCAAATGTGGACATTTTGTTTATTTTGAATTTTTATTCAGTTTTATATGCAATATGTCAAGAAAGTAATTAAATTAAGATTGTTATGCATGAATATCAAAGGTGCCTGTACAATAAAGTTACAAAATTATAAAAAATAGGGCTATGATGGCCCTTGCACTTTAAACCAAGAAAGTAGGTCAAAAAGTCATAACCAAGGTCTGTCATAGGGGTTTCAGAAATAAGGAGAGAGTCTGTTTCTTCAAAAATGGAAAGTAGGTCAGCAGGTTATGGTCAGCCAATGTTGACATCAACATGCAAACTGTATACATGGTCCAAATTTCATTGATAAAAACAAGATCAAATAACCATTGGAACACTCGTTTTTTGCAACTACTAGAATTTTCAAGTATGATGATATACATTTATTAAATTCTTTGTCTATTTCAATGAGTCCTGTGATAGGTTCACAACCTAAAACAAACTAGTGCACACAAAATTAATGTACTTCCTTATATTTATGTGACAAAGAAAAAATACTAGCATGAAATTTATATTGTGCCAATTGTTGTTGGTTGTGAACTGACAACACTGAACTCTGACAAGGTAGAAAACGATCAGCTTCAGGATATAAGCATGGTTTTCTGTAGATGAATGTAATGGTTATAATCCTTAACTTGTAGTGTCAAAGTCATACTTTGTTAACATCAACTAAAATATATGAAAATAATAACTGATGATGAGCATGTTCTTCAGGAAGAAAACTTTGATGAATATATTTAACATCGAAATAATGAAAATTAAGTAAAACAAAATGCATTTTTCATTGTAGAGTTCACAAGGTGTTACGGCGTTATTTTGTTGAAATACCAGGCTGTCTAACACAGTCTTACTAAGCTTCATAACAGATACTTCAGAGGGAAACAGACATAGAGTGAAATGAATATATTTCTGTAGCATTCAAAATATATATCTATGTGTACAGAGCTTACAAACTCATGTTGGACCTGCATATGGCATTTTGGCCCATAGCTGGTTGAGTTATACCTTTTTATAATATAGAATAGTGTCAAATAACCTTTTCATCATATAGAATAGTGTCAAATAACCTTGTTATCATATAGAATAGTGTCAAATAACCTTGTTATCATATAGAATAATGTCAAATAACCTATCAGAGTAGTATTCATTTCTTGCTTCTAGTCATAGTGTTACTTGAAATGTGTATTTGAAGTGTTACTGTTAATTGAGTGAGTGTTTGAAATGTTAAGTATCCAATATTTATGAAGATACATGTACATAATCTTTTGTCATATTGTCTTAAGGTAAATGATTAGGAAAATGTTGGCTGAATAGTTTGAATCGCTTCTTAGTTGTTACAATAAACATGTACATGTAAGACTTGGGGAGACACCCGCAAGTTTGTTCTGAGCATTAGGTGTTCCATTTATCTTTTAGTACTGCCATTTGCTTTGATTTCTCCTGGTCATCCTTGCTGGATGTGAAGTTGTGAACCATTGGTAGATGTAACTAGCTGAAAGTCTCTGTAAGTTTCGAAGATAGAGACTGCAGCATTGTGTACAATGAAATAAAAAAATGAAAATCCAATATGTTGACACTAATATTTTGTAAATTATTTTTCAGCTTTAAAATTTCCTGTCATATTTTTCAAACTTGACAACAGGTATTTAAATATTTTTTTTAATAATAGCATGTTACACAATGTGTTACACAGGTATCTACATGCTGCCATTTTTTGGCATATATTCTGACATGATTTGAAATATCACTTGAAAGTTTCACATTTTAAAAACGCCTGTGTTGAATGTAAAGAATTTTTTGCCAAAACCTTATCATTACCGTGCCAAATTCCTGAAATATTGCCATTCTACAATAGTAGGACTACATAAGATAAAATTGCCTAACTTTTGCAAAGTCTATCAATGCAGTAGCTCACCTAAGCATGAAGTGCTCAAAAGTGAGCTACTGTGATCACCCTATGTCCATCGCCTATCTGTCTGTCCACACTTAACTTGTGCACACTCTAAAGGCCACATTTTATGCCCAATTGTATGGAAATTTCTCAGGATGTTTGTCACGGTAATATCTCGGCTAAGTTTAAAATGGGTCACATGGGGTAAAAAAACTAGGTCACCTGGTCAAATAAAAGAAAAACCTTGTGAACACTCTAGAGGACACATTTGACACACAATTATTGTGAAAGTTGATCAGAATGTTTGTCATGATAATTTCTAAGCCAACTTTGAAACTGGGTCACATAGGGTTTGTCAAATTGCTTGTCTTAATGAATTTTAGGTCAAGTTCCAAACAGTGTCACATGGGGTCAAAAACGAGGTCACCAGGTCAAATCATAGAAAGGGCTTGTGATGACTCTTGAAGCCCAATTTGTATTCGATCATCATGAAAATTTGTCAAAATGTTTGTCTTGAAAAATTCAAAAAGTCATTACATAGGACAAAACTGGGTCATGTAGGGTCAAACACTAGGTATCCTGGTCAAACCATAGAAAACAACATGAGAACACTCTACAAGTCACATTTTGTACTCGGACATTATGGTCAGGATGTTTATCTTGATATAGCTTAGGATCGAAACTGGGTCATATAGAGTCAAAAACTAGGTCATCAGGTCAAATCATGCTGTGAACACTCTAGAAGCCAGATTTAATAGAAAAACCTTTTAACTATATGGATAGTTTTTGCATGCAGATTTCAACTTGAGAGCAGTGTCACTCAGGAGAGCGATATAGGGCCATCATGTTTGTTAAAACTTTATTTTATAAAGAAGTCACTTTAAAAGCATTGAATGGAAAAGGAGTTATTTAGCCTTGAATGACTCTATATTTTCTAAAGGTCCCTGACATCTCTGCACCCAGTGAAGAGGTTCTTACCCATCTGCGGAGAACAACATTGTTTTGGCAATACGTTTGTGTGTACAAAATAACAGGGGTTGTTTTAATTAAATGTTATTACATTGTTGGTCAATGAACGGCAGTTAAAATTGAAATTAATGAATGAATGTAATGAGTCATATGTAACTAAATGATTTGTTGTGAACACAATTTCTTTTTAAGTATTATATCATTGTAGAACTGTTGTTAAATTCCTTTCATAGCATAATAAAATGTTGAAATATTTATAGCATAGAAAAGTTTAAATAATAAATAATACTGCTGACTACAACTTGTCCTGGTTGTTTTTTATTTCGTTTTGCTCATCAGAGCATTGTCACCTGAGCTGTCAGAATAGAATTTCAGTGTAAGGTCATCTGTGTATCAGACATGACTCTTGCCATTTTGTTAGATTTTAGGATTATACATTTGTATTTCCTGTCGGCCACATTTTCCGTCCAATAACATCGCTGACACCACAAGGTCAATTCAACAAAATTTCGTAGATTGAAATGTATATTGGATGATACATTTTAAAACATAAACAAATTGAATTCATTTAATGCAGAAATATTGTTGGCATGACAACCAAAACGAAAACACAAATTAATATCGGCATTAGTTTTCGAGATAGCAACTCCAACCCAAAACTTTAATCTGCATTTTTTAGCCTCCAAAAATGAAAATAATTTTCTCAATATATATGCAAGTGCTATGGAGCATGATGCTATGATGTTGTTTATTCACCTAATATCTACATTTAGTTTTGGAGATAGCAACTCGCACGCTAAACTTTAAGCTTCACTTTCTTAGTGCAAAAAGTGGCACAACTTTGTCTAAAACCAAAGCAGAGTGATGGGACTTGGTCGTCTGTGCAGGTTTAATGGCCTAGCAAATGTTTCTAAAGGTTTGATCGCTACTACTTTTTCGGAAATTTGCACAAACACGCACAATTTTATGGAAGTTTGATGCCGGCGCTCTGGTGAGTGGAAGCTCGATATAGACTTTTCTTCGAATGTAGAAGTGTTGGTTTAAAGTGTAATGCAACCTAGAACAGGTCTGTAAAAGAAAACTCGTGGGCATGAAAGCAATATCACACCAATTGCGTCATTCTTATTACACTTCATTAAGTAAAATTTTATTTAAAAGGTGTATGTATAGAGCACTTGGAAAACATTTTTTTTATGAAAACAGTCTGCGTGTTGTATGGTAATTCAATTGATGATTTTAATGTCCGTCATGCAAAACTTGTTAGGCTAAACTTTTGTGAACAAGAGGCTTTTTTACCTAATTGATACGCTCACCTGTTATTTCAAGGTCCAGCCATGTATGACAAAGTTACAGTCATGACATTAAAATGACACATTATACACAAACAGACGAAAAGTACAATAACTATACGTCCACCCATTACTATATAAGTACTTGTATCAGCTTATGTATGGATTAAGCATCTTATATAAAGCCAAAAGAGAGACACTGACTTTGGGGATAGCAGCCTGGGTGATGCATGACACGATACTTTGATGTTGACAATAACTTTGCGAAGTTATTTGAAAATTGGTCCATGCATGTAGATAGAAAATATTTCTATATCGCCCAAGGTAATATGTTTAATACCCAGGTATGACATTGGTCATGCAGCTAGCTTCCTTGGTGTGGTGCATTTCACAACCTTGAGGGCAACAACTTTGCGGAATTATTTGACAATTAGTGCCTAGGTACAACCTAATGCATGCGCGATCACACACATAATGCTCCAGTCATAGTGTCACGTTTAGGCCGCGCCGTTGTGCCCCGTTTCTGACACCCACGAAATTTCAGCCGGGTGCCACGATGTGCAACGTTGTCGCCACGTGCTATACCACGCTGTCGCCTCGTTGTAGTCCCGTTGTGACACGATTGAGATGGGACGACGAATATGAAAGTCGGGTACTGCCTCGCTGCCGCCGCGCTGTCGCCTCGTTGTCGTTCTCGAGTTTGTTCTAAGCTGTGCTTCGTTATGCCTCGCTGCCGCCACGCTGCAACCACGTTCAGCTAAAACTCATCACGCACTGGTCTCGCAGACTTCTTTGATCATATAAGTAATAGTGTTGTCGGCTACTCTGAATAAGTACATTGGCGAGTGGTAGCTGCCTCCAGTGGCAAGGTGACAGAGAGTTATCGCAACTTTCCGACCAGGCTGCAGCACCTTCTTGAACCAGCTGTCCTTGTTCTTTAATCTTGGGGTCAGCAAGTCCACCAGCACCTGGAATAGTAGGGGTCAACTCTGAGGAAGTTCTTGAAGGCGGCCACATCCTCCATGCTCAGCTCTTAAAATGGGCTGGTAGTACTGGCCGAAATCCTCGCGTCACCGGAGCCAGTCTCTGCAGAACGTGAGGCGCTCTCCACCTTCTTCTTCTTCCCTCTTCCATCTTGATAAGCACTATATTTTTCAGCATGTCTTGGTCCAGGGCTAAGGCAGCATTCGCCAGTTTGAGATCCATGGTAGAGGTTCAGCACTTGGGCTTAAGTAAGAGCACAAATTATTTGAGGTCCTAGATTAAGGGATATATATACTATACAAAATAAGAAACTTCCGCTAAGTTTGCTTGGACATTGCTGGATGAAAACAAAACGGTGGAATCATTGATATATATACGTTTAAAGAATTTTCCATGATGCATCATTTAGTGCAAAAATGATGGCCAAATATTAACAGAATAAGGGGGAAATTTTGACCAAGTGAGATGGGGACTAAAAACAAAAATAACACTTGATAACGGGTATGACCACCTCTTGGCGTGACAACTTCACTGTATCACCGGCGCATATAATTGAATAAAGTGTTGATTTCTGCCTGTGGAATATTGTTCCATTCCTGAATGAGCGCTTGACGAAGTTCTTGACGTTAGCAGGTGGGTTGGGACGACGCCTCACTCGTCTAACCAGATTACCACAGACGTGCTCGCCATGATTGGGCTGAGATCAGGACTTTTAGCAGGCCAGTCATCAATGAAAAATCATTCATCTGTTCCATAACAACGCCAACCTCTTGATTTTTAAGCATGATCATACCACATCTCATACAGCTATAGACACAGTCAATTTTCTTATAACAAATAACATTGATTTCATTGATGACTGGTCCGCTAAAAGTCCTGATAAGAGGTGGTCATACCCGTTATTAAGTGTAATTTCTGTGTTTAACCCCTACCTCGCTTGGTCAAACATTCTGCCATATTCTGTTAACCTCCGACCATCATTTTTTCACCAAACCATGCATCATGAAACACTCTTAACTCATATATAACAATGTGTCCCCCGTTTTGTTCATCCAGCTATGTTCAAGCAAACTTAGCGGAAGTTTCTTATTTTGTTAAGTATATGTGGGGCCTCTGCCAGATATCCTTAACGCGGCAGAACATATCATATACAGCATACCACAATGTACCAAAACGTACCACAACATAGCAAAACTTTCCACAATGTCTTACAACGTAGAACACCGTAGCATAACGCAGCTCATAACGTTGTACAACTTGTTACACCGTGTCATAGCATGACACAGGTGGTACACCGCGGCACGAGGAACGTGGGAGCAACGAAGCCACAACGTAGCATAGCGCAGCACAACGTTTCAACAAACGCAAAAGAACGTATCAAACGGCGGGACGCGTTATGTTCACGTTTTGCTACGTTTTTGTTACGTTATACTACGTTGTACCATGTTCTCGCCCCGCTGTTGCCACGTTGTAGTACGTTGTCGAAAAACGTAGGCGAATTTTGAACATGTTCAAAATTGAAATTTCCAGTTCACGTTTTGTCACGTTTGATCACGTTTCAGCCACGTTGTTCTACGTTTGCTCGCGTTGCAGCCACGTTTCCCAACGTAGCTAAACGTGGCGGCCAAAACGTGACACTATGACTGGGGCATAAGCGCGTGTACACACGCGCACAACATATTGTTGTGAATGTATTCACGTGATGTAAAACAAATCTTACTAAATTTTCTACACTTCCGGTATCGCCAGCAATATCAACAACAACAAAGATAAGACGAATAGCGTTTTATTTGAAGAGTAAAAACGATCAACCTTCGTCCTTCGTGATTAGATTACTACGCATCTATACTCCACACAGTGATATACTAACCGGTATATCACTAAAAAGTGAAATCTATTTCCTAAATATATCAAAATCATATTGGACTTGTCCGAGATTAGTTGAGACGGCGGGAACGCGCAGCAACTAGCAATTATAAGCGAGGGCGCGGGGCAAAAGTCGAGATTTTAGAAATTAAACGGCGGGGACGCGAAGCGAAAATACAATAATTAGAAGCTAAAAGAACCTGTGAAATTGTATGACACAATAGTATACATTCATTAACTTTCCAGTTATTATATTCCTACATGCAATGTATTTGATTTCACTCGCTCGCTCCGGATCGTTTGCAGAGTATCTGATGACTAACAAATCAATTTGGTGTGGCCTTAGTGAAATTCTCTTTTCAGCTTTTGAAATACAACGCGTTGCAGTTGGGTTTGCCCGTTCGCTATCTTGGCAATCGATACAGTTATAATCTTACGTCACTCATAGCGCAATTTTGAAACTATTATTAGAGCTAGTTTATAGGTTAACTCCTCCCCATTCAAGGGCATTTAGGTGCGAGCGTCCAGCTTCTTTCTCACGTCGTCAATATTTTTAAAGTGTTTTTTTTCTTTAATTCTTCGTTTTTGTAGGTAGTATACACAAGCATATACATGTTACAGAACTTAAACAACATTTAGATGAAAAAGGAGAGAAAAATGCTTGTGAATCTCAGTTTGATTTTTATTACTACGGAAGCGTGGTAGTGCCATTAATTTCAAAATACGAAATGTAACACACTCTTTACCAGTTTCGATAGAACCTTCTATACTTTCATATAATTGCAGTTTGTTAATGCAATTTCGTTACAAGTAAGACATTTTGAAAACAAGCTGTCTTAATTCCAGAGAGTGGCATTTGTTATGAGTCGATTGTCAGTGACAAGAGTAGCAGAGTAACATGAAACCGTGGTGGATTTTATTTTTGAAATTTTGAAAGGTAATTTGAGGTTTGAACAGGAATACTCTATAGACTGTTCCTGGTTTTAAGTATTAAACATTGCAAAATAACAGTTGCTGGAAAGGTTCTGTGTTATAATATTCCTTGAATGAAAATTAGGAGGTTTCACCTTGTCGTCCGTGAGTGCACAATATTTAAATCTTGTGCGCGCTATTTTTCAATAACCGCTTGTTACATTTCAACGAAACTTTATGGGAGGCTCTAGTAGTAAAAAATGTAGAAGTGAAATGTTTTGTTCAGATTGAAAATGGCTAATGTGTATACAGTTTTTGTAAATCTCGATCGCGCTATTTTTCAATGAATTTAAAAATACCCTGTCTAAATTTCAGGTGAAGAAGTTTATTGGCAGCAAACCGTTAATAGTTATCTTGAACAGATTGAAAGGTAAAACTTTTAACGGGTCATTTCCACTTTATTCACAAACTTTAGTATAACTGTATAATTATATTATATTTTAAAATTACTTGTTTATAATTGCAAATTCGTGTGCGTTGTGTGTTGTCGCCGTTTAACGCCTGTTTCAATCGTATTTAAGTGATTTTTCAGGGCGAGCAGTTTACCGAACGATGGTTCCTTGGAAGGACCAAGTACTTAAACTCTATTCTCTGTATGAAACTGCTAACTTTTTCACACAAAGAGGCATTGTGTGTGTAAGGGCTAGAGTCCATGATGCTAAATCAATGATAGGTGATATGATTTCAAGTCAGCGACATTACCCACTAGACGAATTCCAACCTCCTGTGGTTACAAGAAATTTGATTTACTACGAACTCTCTGACTGAACATTTGTCATTGACAAAAGTTATTAAGTACCTACCATTTATGATGAGTAAGTCCTGTTTGATTGTGCGTTATGACCTATTTTAATTGGGAATCAAGTACACGTGTCAAAATATGTTCATCAATAAATTTCAGTGTTGCATCTTGGTTGATATGCAAAAAGACAGCCAGAACTTCCTTATTCCCGAACGAGACATGTAAGTGTGACCACTTATTTTCTTAGTTAGATAATCTGTCCAATGATCAAAGCTTAAGTTCAAAATTTGATACGGTTTTCGAAATTCTTAGTACTGAAGGTAAAATATTTAATATTTGTGTATGATTTAAAATTTGTGTCTGAAACGCGATTTCATTGTTCCCGTCGTTCATGTGATATGTTTAAATGTGACACAAATCTAACATAGTGGTACATGCATGAAATCTAAAGTTTGTTCATATTTCATATTGAAAACTCACCATATAGCACATAATCATCTTACATTCTCCATCTTCTTCATACCCAAATATACACCAAACTTTCACAATTATTTCAGGGCATAATGGAAACTTGTGCAATTTGCAAGAAAGCCGTTGTAAAAAGTCAGTCAGTTTCATTTATTGGTCAGAAGGGGAGCAATAATATAAACGTAACAAGCACTGCAAGGGGTGATGACACCAAGACTGAGCCAGGACAGCCCGTTCACAAGGAATGCCGTCAAGATTATATTCATCACAGAAATACAGTAATACAGACAAGTTCTGAACCAGCCAGATCATAACGCTCCACACAATCGTTTGAATTTAGAAACAAATGTTTGTTTCGTACATCAGACACTAAAGTAATACACAGAAAAAGTAGTTATGATGTTTTTCCTGTTAGAACACGTGACTTTCAGAAAACTATTATAAAAAAATGTAATGAAAGAGGTAACGAATGGGCAACTTCTGTACTTGGTAGGCTGGAAAACGTAATTGATTTGCCTGCAGCAGATGCTATATATCACCAAACATGTAACATTATTCAGTAAAAAAGAGGCTGATGTCAAGATTGCAGCAGCTGGCCAAGCACTTATACAAGCATGTACACCAAAAAGCGTTATTGATCCATTACAGTAGGGTCTCGGCATACAAATGCACCATCATTCTGGCTCCAGATGTTTGATAGACATTATATTGACTTGGTTTCAGTGTACATGTATCATATAAGAAACTACAAAAACTTGAAATGGATGTTACAGCTGCAAACAATTTAAGTATTCCTGATTATTTTCCCGGAAAGTTTGTGCAGTTTGTCGCAGACAACATGGATCATAACATTAGAACTTTGGATGGTTATAATCATAGCTTTCATGACACGGGCATAATTGCATGCACCACACCTCCGTCTAGGTACAGATAGCTACTCCTAGATGTCACATTAAACCTACTGATCTTGCAGACATAGGAAAAATAGGTATAAAATGTACTTCAGACCTTGCGGAGAAGAAATACTTTCTTTCAAGTTCATGAATATAGATGGCCATACTACCGCTGATCCCCATTACAAGCTAGATCAAGTGACGTCAATTTCTGTTATAATCTATAACATGTTTAGAAAGGTTGTTAATCTAGTTATATCTCATTAGAAAGGTTGAACCGTATATATACGTTTGTATGCATGCACCTGATATGCACTCATTACATGCTGAAGTCAGCATTCATGAAAATGATACTTTCGGTTTTATACAGTGGGTGGGGTTTGCATTACTATAATTTTAACAAACTAGTTAATATATGTTTAATATGTATACGTAGAGTGAGATTGAAAATTGAACATACTTCATTGACACTGGGGAGTGAAAATACTTTGTATGAGTGAATATGTTGTAAAAATTCTATCTTACAGCTTTTTTAAAGATTGACATAACATTTCTATTTTGCAGTCCACTTGCAGTATGTCGACCCCGCTTATATTGAAATATAAATTGTGTCTAATAATTGTTAACAAATAGGTCAATCATCATTCTTTTGTTTGTATTTGACTCTAGTTACCCCAAATCACCGGCTATATTAGAAGTTTTCTAGCGCCATTTCACAGAAAAAAGCAATGTATATACTATATAGTCAATTAGTCATGTACTATACTAGTTTATATACTATTTGCTTAATCAAACTACTATTGCTACTGGCTACAGTGAGCAAGGGGTGAAATGACAGATTATGAACACATTCGTGGTGATTTTATCCACATTATTTACGTTGCATATGGCGACGGTTCAAGCCTGTCATAACTTATACTTGTTTTGACAAGTCGAAAACTGGATAAGTCGAAATAATTTTCATGTTCACTTGACTTTGAGACACCGAGACTGCATGGACTGTTTCTTTTTTAATTAATTAATCAATTTATAGTATATTGTGATAAAAATGCAACATGTGTTGATGACTTTTGAACAGAAAACTAAAGAAAAATTACTTTGAGTAATAGTTAGGAATTTTTTATGTACAGTCTTGTGGGTGGGGTAAATTGACACTTGCAGGAAAAAATGTATAAATATACTGTGCACGTTTATGTGTTCTTCATCTTAGTTGTTAATATCATGCTTGATTGATCTCATTCATGTAGAAATTGCTTTAAATGACTATAAAATTATGAAAATACTGTCATACTTGTTTTGACAAGTCAGAACTGGATAAGCCGAAGTTATTTTCATGGTTAACTTGACGTTGAGACACCGAGGCTGGACTGTTTCTTTTTTAATAAGTTAATTAATCAATCTATAGTTTATTGTCATAAAATGCAACATGTGTTGATGAATTTTGAACAGAAAACTTTGAAAATAGTAATGAATTTCTTATGTGCAGTCTTGTGGGTGGGGTAAATCGACCCCTTGCAAGAAAAAAATGTATAAATATACTGTGTATGTTTATGTGTTCTTCATCTTAGTTGTTAATATCATGCTTGTGTGGTCTCATTTATGTAGAAATTGCTTTAAATGACTATAAAATTATGAAAATACTGTCATTTTTGCAAAATAATAAAATACCTTTAATTTATTTCTTAAAATGTAATGTCTTACTTTGACCCATTTTTTCCAGACTTGCCCTGCTTATAGGATCTGCAACTTTTTTTAACGAAATTATGAGGCATTGTACTACACAAAACAACTGGTTTTATTTCTTTTGCAATTTGTTCTACCTCGGGCACTTTTTTGAGCCAGGGTTACTAGTCTATAATGCAAGTGACAAACAGTATTTAATAATGTTAAATATAGGTTTCTTCGCGTATTTTGTAGTGACTTCGAGATAAATTATTTAGATCTTCTGTTTTATTTAAAATGTTGATTAATATATAGAAAAAAAGGAATCTTCTCAATTAAAAGAGACCTCTTTCAATCACAGCGATTGAGCTACGGTATCACTGCATTTATTATCAGTGTAGAACGTAAGTTTATGAATTAGTATACATGTAAATTATGTTCGCGGAACTTTACACACCGGAATTCCATTGCAGTAACATGTTATCCTATATAATTCATAATGACGTCTGGTGAACAAAAATATATTGTGATGCATTTTTCATAAAATGCGTTTTTCAGTCTGTTTCTCAACTCGCCTTGTCAAATTTGTTTGCCAAAGTGGAATTCAAACAAAATGTCAACGAAAGTAATTAAATTGACGAAATTATCAATAATTGAGTACATCGATAACTGATTTCGCAGCGTGAAAAATATGTTTGTCTCCGGCAGTACTGGAACTCCTTTATTTCGCAGAGCGTCGCCACAAAAGCGAGGTCATGCCATGGGTAAGGAAGTCTACTGACATACTAAGTATCTAATGCCGTACTGTACGTACTGACATATGCAGTGTATCTGCCAAAATCTTTACTTGTACGGACGTTGTATTATCATAGCCAAGTTCCCTCTCTACTGCCGACAGTGAACTCGACAATTTTCCTTTGTGAACAGTGTTTTTACTTTAAAAGCCCTTCAATTTTCGGAGTGCGGTCGGGGCGTTGAGTTTAAGAAAAAAAAATACAAATCAATGAACAGGGGCGTAGTTACTTCGGCCATAAAAATGAAACGGCAGACATGGCAGTCAAACCAGTAAATTAATGACGATTATCTAATTTGTTTCACTTTATCTCATATATTTACATGTATTTCAATTCTTTTTTATTCCAACCAATATAAAATCTGTAGATGAGTGTTGGATACTGCATCCTGACCAATCCAATTTACCGCCCGTAGTCATACATGAGCGAAATGTTGGACACATTACTGCAGAGTTACACGATTACTCAAAACTTTGTAATAACTCTTAACTAACTAGAATTATTTCGGCTTTTTTCACATTTTGAAGAAGAAACATTCGACGAATGATAAAGAAAACATATTTAAAGAATCTGCGGGAAAACGACAGTCTTAGTGAAACATTTTGTTTTGCACTGACCGCTGTGTCGTCAGTGTCACTGAAGTAAAATATAACAATAAACTTGTATATCCTGGATATACTCATGCGTACTAATTAATGTTCAGTGTTATTGTTTTTAAATGGCTATCCAAATAGTCATAACTATGATTATCATTAGTTTTAATCGTTACATGACATATGATTAACTCACACATGCACGCGAGTCGGTAAAATCACAAGAAGCTCTCGGAAAGTCAACATTTAATGTACATTTGTACATATATATGAGAACTTGGTAGAGTGCTAGTCTAACTATTTCGACTTCGAAGGCAAACCGATTTTATAGGCTGATATTTTCAAGTTGTTCACCTTCTAGTTATAAATATCAGATCACTGAAACGCCAAATTAATTAGGCTATTGGAGTGCTGCTGTATATGTCCAACCCATTGCGCAGAGGGGGTCCGACATGTCTGACACGGGACGTTCTGCTGTCCGACAAGCGGCTTTCTGTCCCGGGTCCCGGTTGTCCGCAGGCTAGCCGAAATGTTAGGGGCAAAAAATTAAAACGAATAAATATTGTACGAAAGTCCTGTTTTACCTAGCCAAGACATATTAGATCTATTTGCAGTATTGGGATAACATTTTAATCTTGCTTACTTTGAAAGTGCGCTGTTAATGCGTTTTATTTTTATTTGTATGCATGCATGCACATGTATTACCTCGTGGAGTAGCCTCAATATTTCGACTGCAAGACAGAAAAATTTTACAAACTGATATTACATCTAGTCTGCCTTTGCGAAGGGAGCAAAAAGCACTTGCGTGCAATTAGTTGGGCGATTCGATGAGGTACGCAATAAAACTTCCATAGTCTATTTCATAACGTTTTGGGAAAGATTCATCAATTAGTGTACACCTGGCTCCGCAATTACCAAATGGCACTTTCATATATACTTTATCCGATACTGCTTCATTAAGGCTTTAATTTATTCTTTCCACGTTCGGAACGTGACGTCAGAATCAAATAAAGACTGATCGCATGCGCCCCTATTTGACCTTTTCAATGAAAGAACGGAGGGGAGGAGTTAACCGATATCTACATGCTCTATTAATAGTTGTGTGACGTAAGATTGTTGGCGCTGTGCGGAAGCACAGTGCCAGTATTGAATAGGTTTTAATTTTGTACCATGGGGTTGCATAATCGAATAGGGAGCAGCCAACATTATTATTGTAATTAAAAACTATGTATTATGTTTGAACAAACTCCCTATAATGAATAAATAAATAGTATTAACTGATTACAAACAATACTATACCAGATGCATACGTCTTAGACCGTTAATTCCAAACTTTTGACATATTCGTAGGATATTTAATAACTTTTCCACAAACTTGAAGGTTACGGTTTTTTTATTGCTTTGTTTACGGACCCTACGGCCAGATTCATCAAAGTTCAGAAAAAACGTCTCGATAGTTGTTTTGCTATCTCTAAACATTTTGAAGTTTAAATACATATGTTGCCAACGTTAATAATTAATGAAAACCCATTTTAATTACTTCATACTAAAGTAAAATGTAGGCGTTATAAATAAGACCGTTCACCTAACTATGCGATACATGGGGTCTCAATGAAAGTTATGTAAAGCATCGCTAACAACTGACCAATAGTAAAGACAAAATTAATCACGTGGGTTTCGTCTGCGTCGAAAAGCGTCTACTGACCACGAGCTGTAGCCTTGTTTAATGGGCGTCATCGTACCATTATACGGAAGGTTGTTTTATGACTCGTTTATTTTTTGGTTGAACTGTAGTAAATGTGTTTTTTTACTTATTATGAAAACAGTTACAAATAACATAATGTATTTGGTTTTTCCAGTTGATAGGTTGTTTACTGATATTCTAAAATGACTCTGATTCGTTTAAATCATGTTTCCAAAACATGCGCAGCGCCTTTGATGCTTTGCATCAAAATTTGTCTTGTAATTATATTGATTGCTAAAATTGCGATCGGGCAAAGCCAACTGCAACGCGTTGTACATACAGTGATTTCACCAGGAAAATTTCCGCGTTACTTTCAACAATATGTGTTCATGAGATATCAACTGATTTCCTTTATGTGTATCTAGTGTTTCTCTTTTTTACCAATGATCGAGAGCCCGGCTAAATTCCAAATACCGGTATAATAAATTATATAGTATAATATTTAGCATTTTGTATTTAGCCGACAAAGTAATTAAATATTCATCTAAATTATTCTAAGATTTATATTCAGTCAAACAGTAAATATTTTTAAATTTTTTACTTTATGAACAATGAGCTAGTTTATTGCCCTTAAAACATAACAAAAATAAGTTTGATTTAAAATAAAATACCACGATGTAAACTAAGAGTCAGAGTCACAGAAAAATACCATTCTTCGCCAAGATTTTTGAAGATGTTGGTGTTCACAAAAGAAAATGTATTAGCATGTTCTAAATACATGTGTACTGAATAGTAACAATATCCACAAATGGTATTAACACGCATGACACTAACATAGATTTTGTCAACATTGTCGTGCTAATCCGCTAATTACAACAGTTACGATGTGAATGTATAATGTACTTTGTTCAGAGCAATGTTAGAAATACTATACACATCACTAAATAGTGACAGGGACTTGTGAATTCTGTCATCTTTTTTCACTTTTTGTTAACTTTTTTTTCATTTGCCTTCTTTGGTGTTTTGAAAGCCCGGAGTTTGGGAGTTGAAGAATGAAGTCTCTAGCACCGTATGTGTATGCATTTATACTTCTGTCAAAAGAAGTATCTTCAAATGTGTCTTACTCGCTGCTCAAATCAACGAAGTCATGTTTGGCGTCATAGTCGTTACTTGGTTCTACATGTGCATCGGGGCTAAGATTTTGCTCAGGTCCAATGTCAACAATGGTGCCTGGACAATTGTTTGGATTACGAACTTTTGATACTTTTTCTGTAGTTTTAACAGCTTCGCGCCATGATCTGAATTTTAAGATTTTTGGATACACAGGAACGTTGACACTCTTAGCTTGCACTGTTACACGCAGACAATCCGCTATGTATTTTTCAATTTCATCAAATTTAACCTGTTCCACCACTCGCACGATGTCATTACTCATTTTCTTGTGGACACTTTTCACCATATCTTCATGCTCTCTTATTTCCTTTTGTAGGATCCTTTCAGCAAGAAACACATGTAAAGGTTGTCCAAGGTTTTCAGCAATCTCTAATTTCCTTCTCAGATGATTGACATTAGTTTTCAAAGTTTCAACTTCTTGTGAGCGAAGAGCACTTTCCTTCAATATGCTTCCACTTTTCGCTTCAAATTCACCAGTAATCGCTTGTTCCATTTCATGAAATGCCTCGTCAATCTGTTTCTTTATGTTTTTTAATTTATCTTTCATCTCTGCTTTACATACAAAAATGGAGGATTTCTGTTTTGTTTCGTATTCAATCAATGTGTTTAAATATTTACTCAGTTCTGTCAGTCGATAATGTCTTTCTTGAACTGAAGTTTCCATTTTGTCCACTACCTTAAGTACTGGTACAACTTCAGTACATTTCCTATGCGTCACTACTGCACATTCAGTACAACAAAGTTGGTCATGATCAATGCATACGTAACGAATTTCCTCGGACTTGTGTTTTGAACATCTTGTTAGTGACTTTAGAAATTTAAGTTTTGCAACCGTTTCATCACTTTCTCCTATATCACACAGTTTATGACTGAATAAAGCCTTAATCTTCTTGTGTACATCTCTGCAGTTGTTGCATAAGTATTCCGAACATTCATAACAATAGACAGTTGCAGGGACTTCAACAGCATCTCTAAAGCACTGTTCACAGTGACTTCCTGGTTTCTGTTTCTTCCAACCCACCACGGTTTTTACTAGCATAAAGTTGATAGGTAAACTCTCCACCCACTTCTCTACGTTTTCTATCCTTTTGCCGTTAAGTATCGCATCTCCCTCTACAGATCGGACAATGAAAGTCCAGTCTGCCTTTACCGTCTATGGCTGTATTAGCATAACCAACTAAACATATGTGACAGAATGAATGTGAACATGGTAATATTCTAGGATTATCATACGTCTCCAAACATATGTAACAACAAAGATTGTCCTCCTCTTCATGAAGTTGTTTCGAAGCCGCCATGAAATATCGATTGACAGTAGATGCACTTGACACACAAGCTAAATGTCCTCTTAAATAAAAATAGACAATAATAACAAAATGTTTGTACTGATTACCCGATGGCCATATCTATAACGCATCACATAGCAAAATATAATTCAACCGAATGTGTCCATTCAGAATATCTTATTTATTATATGTTTTCAAATCATACTTGTTTTATGCATCTCAACAAACGTGTAATATTGCATTTTGAACTATATTAATGTTTAAAGTGACCAACAAATTTTTACGAAGGCCAATTGTCAAAGGTTTTTACTCATAAAAAAGGAATAATTCCAAAGTTACCACTGAAATATATGAATCTATGCAAGTTGAATATCATGCAAATATAATGATATATGAACATCTTTTATAACTATCCTAGTAAAGATTTGAATGAATATATATATATAATATTAAGAGTTATAACATAACTTGTTTATAACATGTTCTCTCAACACTATAGATGACCAACGTCCAGTGTACTGTGTAACCACTTCTTTACACATTATAATACTTATTTTGAAGGTGCTTGTGATTTAATCATCTTTTGTTAAACTTGACAATTCTAAAGGATAAACTGACCTTTCATAACAATAAATGGAATCAAATGTGCCTATAAGGTGGTTTAAATACAAATGTACTATTACGAGAATGTTGAGAATTCGTCTTCGGTAAGGTAACTGCTACTATATTTAGTTAAATGAGACTGCGTTGTACCATAGGCTTTGGAGATAAAGCCCAGAGGGTGAAAAAGTGTTCAAACTTCCATAAGAAATACTCAGATGGTACACGAGAGGAATGAGTCAAAGAAAAAACTACTCAAAATACACCACCAGGCTACATATAGTTTTATCAAAGGGGTCTCAGACCTTTTTGGCTTTATATGAAATGTATAGGAAATATTGACGTTGTGGAATGACTTTTGACCCAATGATTTATGCTACTTCCTTTGTTTGATGACAGTCCATTAATAACGTTTTGTACGGTAACCAATAAGTAATGATCTACTCCATAGTCACGGTGTTTGGTTCTGACCTAGGCTGGCAAATAGAAAGATATGTTTCATTTCGAAACTATTTTCACCTTACGTATGTACTACTTTCACTTTACGTATAGACAGTGAACACTTTGACTAGTGAAACTAGTTTCAGAAAGTGTAGCTGATTGCAACATGTGTTAAAATGTCCTTACGTGTTCCGTGTAAGAACTTCGTCTACGTTATCAGTATCAGACCAACACTGGGTACAGATGTAGAAAACAAAAGCAAACGAGGAACTTGGTTAGTAAACAATATTTCTCCATTATCTGATAATCACAAGGGGAATGTGTATAATCCGACCATATCCGGACATCATTGTACGGTTTGACGGAAAACCTATTTATTTCTACAATTCTGTATGTACCATACTAATCTATACATCGCTGTAAAGTTGGTATTCTGCATTTTAATGTATAAAATATCAAAATTCTGACGGCATTTACCAATGCTATTTCAATCTGAACATTGTTTTGTTTTCACAATAGCCGCAGGCTCCCGAACAATTTCTTCTTTTTTGTATAAACTAATATAAACTATATACTGTTGAAAAGCTGCCATTTTGCAGTCTTAGAATATGTAAACAATTTGAAAATAAGAAGACTTTTGCGATTTTTTAACAATAGCCCACATCGATTTTGGGAGGTTAGACACTACTACCCTACCTATTTTTTGCTTTATTTTGTATACCGTTGAAAAGCTGAAATTCTACATTCCACTCCGACCACTTTTACTTTTTCTGCATCAATTTGAACATTTTTTTTACAATAGCCAATGGTTTAATACGGCCTTCCTCAATTATTCCTTTTCTTTTGTATAAACCAATATAACTTAATTGTATATTGTTGGAAACCTTGCGAATATGTAAACATTGCTAATTACTGACGACATTTGCCTTTTCTACATTAGTTTACAAATCCAACCTCCATTTCCATAAAAGTGAAAACATTTGTTCTTCTATCATAGTCAGTATTAAACAAAGTAATTAAGATATTGTTTGAAAGTTGAAAGGCGACCTTTTCTTCGGTGATCGAACTACCGTTGCTTTCTTCAACGATGTCTGGACAACTGCCGGCGACGTCTTTGTCGGTAATAGAACTACTTGTGACCTCTTCGACAATGTCTGGGACAAAGCCGGCGACTTCTTCGTCGCTGTTTGAGAAACTGGTGATTTCTTAGATGAAGGTTGGCCAACGTCGTTGTAACGTTCTGGGCCGGCAATCTTCAGGTGATGGTGGAAACTTAGTTGTTTCATGGTAAGCGGCATCGTCTCTACTTATAGATATTCTGTTTGCTGCTGGATAAAGAAAAGTTTTTTTCGCATATATTAATTTGTTGAACGTGTCGGTTTTTCAAGTATAGATAAACCGTTTAAGTTGTTAAATTGTTACTCGTAATTTTAAAGTACATTGTATTTGTTAAAAGAAGCTGTCATGGTAACATTTTATTATTGCTGTTTTTGATAAAAGAAATCAACATGACAGACGATCATGAAAATGTTCAGGATTTCCATGCATTTTAAACATGAATAAAAGACAGACGGACGTGAGTTGCCACCCAAATAATATAAATAAGTTAAATGTGGCTTATTAAGTATAAAATTTATGGGAACAGAATATGATATACGTCCACATTGTTTCAACGATCGATTTTTCTAATAGAAAAAAAACTTCGCCTCTAAACACTTTTTATACATGCTTAACCTTGATAAATATAATCATCGTATTTCGAAATTATAAGCCTGAAATACCAAACCGCAAAACGGAAACCACTTACCGAAAAGTACTGGGGTGACTAATTCGAAACGTTCACCTTATCTTAAGTTACGACGGCCTTACGGTGGTGCTAAGGTGGCGCTAATGTAACACTATTCACAGTAACTCAAAACACATCTTACCGACGCCTTAGTGATACCGTAACTTACGACGTCGTAAGTAGATAAGGTCAGTCTGTGTAATGCATAAACTCAAATATCGGCATATTGAAAGTAAATATCGGCTTAGAAAACACAACACCGATTTTAATTATACGCAAGAAGGGTTGGCATGCGTTATGTCTCGCCCCATCAGACGGGAGACATTGTTTTCACCGTGCCGTCTGTATGTTGGCCCGTCCGTCCGTCTGTCAATTTTATATAGTGCCCTCTTCATCTCCAATCCCTTTACTGAACTTAGTGCGAAGCATCTGTATGAAGTCTAGTTGTGCGTATTGTAATTTGGGGTCAAATGGTTAAGGTCAGAGGGCCTTGAAAATCGAAACTTTTGTCAAAAACGTCTCGTTGTATTTTATCGAACTTACTGGGAACATCAGTATGAAGTCTAGTTAAACATATTGTAACTTGGGGTCATGTTGTCAAATGTCAAGGTCAACAGGGGTCTGAAACTTGAAAATCTTGTCTGCTCTTCATCTCCAAACCCCTTGTAAGATTTTCGGATTTTCGTCGAACTTGGTGCGAAACATCAGTATAAAGTGTAATTGTGCATGAATTACAATTTGGGGTCTTAATGTCAAAGGTCAAAGTTACAGGGGGCATGAAACCTGAAAAGTTTGTCCGTTCTTCTACTCCAAAACTCCATGTTGTATTTTCATCAAACATGGTCTGAATGTAGTTGGGAATATTATAACTACGAGACACTTTGGTCCAGTGGTGAGTTTTATTCCTTCTGGAGGGCCGGACGCATGGCGGAGATATGTTGTATTTTAGATCTAGAGGAGTATTTCTTGTTTTAAATGCAGACGTTTTCTTTTAGACTATCTTGCCATCATGCTCTAGATTTCTCTGCAATACACCCCACCATAGGAATGGAATCAAAATCATTACATAAATAATTAATTGAAGAGACAATTTTATTCAGGGAGATTATTAAGAATAAGTGGAGGAATAGGTGTACAAGTAGTTATTCAGTGCTGGACAAGCATCTTCATTTTTTTCTTCTGTTTTTGAAGGATAAGAAATAATAAAGGGAGGTCATTCATAATCATCTTGGAACATGCTGATAATGGGCACAATTTTGCCAAGGGCTGAGAAATAGTGTGGAGTAAAAACAAAAATAGAAAGTAAAGCTTCCTATAAGTATTTTAGTCCAATCATCGACTTACGAGAAATGGATCGAACAAGAATTTTCTTAAAGTGGAATTATGTGCATTTTTTTTTCAAGTAAAAATCCAGCTGAAATAGGTGTGTGTACAAAAGGGTAGAGGAACTAATAGCTTTTAACCCAATACACCTAACTCTTCCCGCTACCAGTATGAAATAAAAACTTTCCAAATATTGATTTTCTTATTTTGACTTGGAGAGTTTTTTTAGAAAAACAACAACTGCATACAGGAGTTGCTTCCCTTCCACTGCCGAAATCTCTACCAACAACAACAACGACACAATCAACTATCATTTTATCAGTCCGATGTTATTATTTCTAAAGCACCAACTTCAAATACTAATGCGGCATTATCATTAATTTAACACATTTCAATGCACAACAACCAAAAATTGCTTTTATAAAACTGTCACCAAAAATACACTATGTGCAGTAAGATGCGCATAATGTCACTTTAAAGTTATACTACCCATAAAATTTTCCATATTGAGTTATGATCTAGAATGAAGCTGAAAACTTAGTGATTGCTCTGAAAACATGTAAAAAGGAAATTTTGACGAGTTCTTTCCCTTATTGAAATATATAAATTAAAATGTATGTAATAGAAAGTTTTTAATCTAAGTGATTTTCTCTATATTCAATGAGATTCCAGCACGGAAACGATTGGTGCTCTATATTTCAATACATCAGTAATCAAAGGGCCATAACTTTGTGAAAAATAATGGAACTGGAACAGGCGGACATATACGCATCTCCATTTTGTACTGAACATTAACATCAAGCTTATTGGTACTGAAAATTAACATGAAGTTTCGTTGAATTTCCGCGAGGAGTTGCTGAGGAATAGTCCGGAAACGAATTCCAATACAGCAGTAATCAAAGGGCCATAACTCTATGAAAACAATCGAACTGGAACACGCGGTCAACATGCGCATTTCCTCTTGGTACTGAACATGAACATGAAGTTTCGTCAAATTCCCACCAGCAGTTGCTGAGAAATAGCCCGGAAACGAATGCGGGACTGACAGACGGAAGGACAAGGCGGCGCCCCAATGTTTTCCAAGGTATATTGTATAAAGCACTTGGAAAACTTTCTTTATGAAACGGACTTGGTTATTCAATTAATGATGTTAGATCTTCGTCATGCGAATTTGGGCTACTTTTTGTGAACAAGAGACTTTAGACCTAGCTGATACACTCACCTTGGCGAAATCCCCAAGTATATGTGGTTTGGTGACCTTAACTTTCGGGGAAAGAGACCCGGTCTTGCGCGCAAAACGTCGTTTCCATGTGCTTAACATTTGTACAAAGTTATTTCAAAATCCAGTCATGAATGACATAGGAACAGTTCCGACATTAAAATGTAAATTATAAATGTTGACACATACGGACACACAAACGGACAGACAATGCAACAACTATACGTCCACCCTTTACTAAGTATGTCAGTTGATGTACATGAATTATTTGCACAACATCAATGTTACTAAACAAACGTCAAAAGTGAAACCTTGACCTTTAGGATAACGGGCTGTGTTTGGTGCATGTCACGCTACTATGCTATGGACAACAACTTTGCGATGCTTTTTAAAAGAAAAGTTACAGCCCATTTAGAAAATATTGTTATATCGCCCCCAAGTAAGAGCTTCAATCCCCAAATATGACATTGACCTTGAACTTGTCGCCTTGGGGTCGTGTGTTTCACAACCTTGAGGGCAACAACTTTGCGAAGTTATTTGATAATTACGGCCTAAATACCAAATCGAGAATACACACATGCATGCGCGCGCGCGCAAAAACACAAACACCAGCGCACGTGCACACGCACCCAGTTTCATTTCCCAGCGATAATGGTTTCCGAAAAGATATAGTTTTAAGAAAATTGTGGACGGACGCTAGACGGAGAACTGTCACAGTAATAGCTCACCCATAGTAGACCTATGTATGCTAAGCTGAGCTAAAATCCGGCATCTAACGTAAGAAAGAGTTCATTATTTTAAATTGAGTAATATTCGCGATGCCTTTGAGAATCAAGAAGTTTAAATGGCGGGGCGCGGAGCATAAGGGGGGTAGGGCACAATTTATTTTCGTTCCGTCACGGACAATGTCACAGATACCTCTTCCAAGTTTCCGCTTAAATTTCTTTTACACTCGCAGACCAGAAAAATACGACTGAGTGAAATAGTTATATAATAGCTGTTACTTGAAGAAAAAACAAAGTTAATATCAGTCAACCAGCTTATTATATTGCATTTCCGGGGAAAGGCAGTACCATAAGCACAGCTGTTCTTGCTTTGTTACCATTTCTACTTCTGAAAGTAAACATTTACCTCACGGTGCTACTCCACCTTATTTTTTTGCAATTTTTAAATGTTTACAGACCTCTCCATTTATGCGGCCAAAATTGCGTTCAAAGCTAAATTGACAGCAGTTTGGTAATTCTGCCATTTTGCAAAATACAACCTGCTTGAGGTCAAGGACTATCACAAAGATTGTTTTCTAAAGATTCACTCTCAACATCCAAACAAGCAATTAATTCTGTCTTTAAATATGTCAACAGATTTCATACTTGCCTCTAATTCTATAATTTCTATTGTTTTTGTGATATATGACACAGTTTCGTTATAAACTTACCTGTGTGAGTAAGCTTTGACATGACCCCGGTAGGATGCTTGTTGTATACCATCTCTTTTTGTATTTAGGAGTACACAGTTCTCAAAATTACTAAAAGTATGTTTTAAAAGTCAGACTAAATTCCGAATAAAATTATTTATTACGAAAAATCATGAATCTTTTGCAACTTATGTTATTCAAATAAACAGAATATCTATAAAGTATAATATAAATAATTAGCCTTTGGTTAAAGCCGACAAAATATATTTATCTAATCCATCCTAAGATTTCTATTCAGCCCAAGAGTAAAGATACTTTGAACATTGAGGTTGTAGCTCTTCAAAGATAACGAAACTAAGTTTGGTATTGAATATCATACCATGATGGAAACTAAGGGTCAGGGTTACTGAACAATAACAATACCTTTCCCAAGATTTTCAAAGATGTTGGTATTCACACAGACCTAAACATGCATATAGCTTCCTTGTATTCACAAAAAAAAATGTATTAGCACGTTCTAAAAATACATGTACACTGAATAGTAGCCACATCCATGCGTGCTTTTTGTCCTGTTGATATAAGTTTGAGCTAATTGAATTTTCGGAATAATTTCTCATGATTACAAAAGTATCACTGTTGATTTTTCTTTTACAATGTTTATATCATGCTATAATGTAATAGCAGTCCCGACCGTATATATGCACCGACCGTATACATTGCATATCTAATTAGTACATTAAATATTTTATAATAATATTAATAATATAATATAATATAATATAATATAATATAATATAATATAATATAATATAATATAATATAATATAATATAATATAATATAATATAATATAATATAATATAATAGTTTATTTCTGTCTCATCAGCATAATATACATTTACATTACATAAACATGAATTAAAAACAAAGAACCAATGTTATGCTGCCACTCAATATTGAGTTATAGGAGACTATATATTAATTATTATCACAGTCATATGTACATTTTAAAAAAAATATTGCCATAGCATTTTATAGATCATTTACAGAGAGCTGAACGGGTCACGTATTTTATCTTAAGCTGTCAAAAACAGACACGCCCTATGCTTCCGATATACTTTTGTACATTTAATATATTTCTTAGTCATGCAACGGAAGGACACATACGTATATCTGTCAAAGGTATAATTAATTAGAAAGTACCTGATGAGAAATCTGTCTGGCTGGAGTTTGGACATAAAAACACACCGGACCAGATAGACAGTCAGTTGAGAACGCCAGCACGAACAGAACTGTTCGGACAATGCCAAGGCTTTTAGCGGTATAGCTTGGCTCGAAAATATAGACTTAAAATGTTGAACGGAAATTGTACAAATAGGCTATGTTAGAACTAATAGACGAAATGATAGACTATGATTTATATATCTATGTTAATAAAACGGTGGAGAACTAGAAATCTATGTGTGTCTTATTAATGAGCCCAGAGGTGAATGACGTTACAATGCAATACATCTTCAGAAAGTAGAAATAAAGCTTTATTGCGTGTTACAGTTTTTAAATCAAATCTAAATAAACCACTGAAGAGTTTTGTGGGCTAAAACGGCTCTTATACACTATAGAGATGTAACATAAAATTCCATACATACACAGTAAAACTGTCAAATAATCAACAAAAACACGTCAGGCGTTCATTAAATTTTCCATGAAATGCACGTCTTGCATGAACTACCGACGTCATGTACGTAAATAAAAGTGACGGCAACAGAAACATGTCAGATGCAGTTCAAATGTGAAACATGGATGTGTAGAGATTAAGGAAAAACGGGACTTGTGTGTTAAGCAAAACAAATATTTTTCTCTGGACTTGTTATCTTAAAGTTTAAACCCAAGTCTATAATATTTCATACAGAAAGTATTGTTTTGTACTTATTCGGAATATGCATCTATTCGATAATTCCTTTCAATACCAAAAAAGTATTTACAATAGATCTGTGTATTGTGAAAATGTCCCGCGCTGCGCGAAAAGAGTAAAATTGAAATTAACTTAAAATTTTGACTTGTAATTTAAATGTAAGGCTATTGTGAAGTTTTTGTTACAAGAATTAAAATTTATATTTTCTCAGGATTATACAAATGTGTGTTTTTAAAAAATCACTCAATATATTGCAGTTATTCAAAATTTTCCGTGTCTAAGTAAAATGTCCCATAGCGCACGTGTGTTGACGTTAACGTTAACGTCAATATCGATACAACGCTTTTAAATGCCCTTTACTTTAAAAATAAATCACATAAATACGACTTATAATGTATATTTCGGTCACATATTAATGAATATCGTATACCTATCATAAATACATTAGTCACGATTGGCCGTTTGCGATTACGTACCGGGTGTAGACCTCGAACATACGCGGATTTCAAGACGTCATTTCTGTTATATTTTCATTACTTTTTACGAGGTATATTATATAATAATTGTAGACAAATGTTTCAGTCTATTTATAATTTTGCGGTCGTATACATAGATTTTATCATTTATGATTATATGTCATACAGCTATATATCATTTGACAATGTACATATTAAACTGTTGTTTTTTTTTCCAAAAACGTTAATACTTGACGATAGTTCAACGTTATTTTTGTAAATCTTTCATTGCAGCCATCATGTCAGAAAGATCTAATAATATTAAATAAAAAGAAAAATACAGACATTCAAAAGGCGAAAACAGATCAAATTACAATTAGATTGTGTATCATAATAGTTTTATTATGAACATGTTGAAATTATTAGCTCGTGACACATTTAAGTGTGAAAATATGATAATTTAGTGATTAATCAAGAAAGACTAAATAATTTAAATTTTCTTGTCATTACTAAAACCAGTGATAGAAAGATTATATTATATGAGGACGAGCAAACTCTCACGTTATTTCCTAGCGTCAAACGTATAAACAGCGTTTGTTAACGTTACGCTTTTTAGCTCCAACTTATGACGTTGCGTCAAGGCACTTACATTAATTTCGTCAAAATTTCGTGCTAATCCGCTAATTACAACAGATACAAGGTCAATGTACAATGCACTTGGTACAGAACAGTGTTAGAAATACTATACACATCACGACGGGTGAAAGGTGTAATCTTTGCTCACTTCTTTTTTGTGTCTTTTTGTTTTAATCTTTTTATTTTTTTTTGCGTCTTGTTAGCAAGGAGATGTGGAGTTCATCTTTCGACATGTCTTCCACGATGCTCAAATAATTGGAGTCTTGCTTGGCATCATAGTATTTACTTGGTACTACATGTACATCGGGGCCAATCTTTTGTTCAGGCCTACTGTCAAAGGTATTGCCCGGAGAATTGTCTGGGTTAGGAACGTTTAGACCTTTTTCTGCTGTTATAACAGCTTCGCGTTTTAAGGATTTTGGATACATAGGAACGTTGGCACTCCTAGATTGCACTGTTACACGAAGACAATCCGCTACATATTTTTCAATTTCCTTACATTTAACCTGTTCCACCACTCGCACGATGTCATTATTCATTTTCTTGTGGATTCTTTTTACCACATCTTCCTGCTCTCTTATTTCCTTTTGTATGATCTTTTCAGCAAGAAACACATGTAAAGGTTGTCCAAGTCCTTCAGCAATCTCGAATTTCCTTCTCAAATGGTTGACATCAGTTTTCAAAGCTTCAACCTCTTGTCTGCGAAGCGCACTTTCCTTCAGTATGCTTCCATTCTTTGCTTCAAATTCACCAGTAATAGCTTGTTCCATTGCATGAAATGCCTCGTCAAGCTGTTTCTTTAAATTTTTGAGTGTATCTTTCATCTCATCTTTACATTCTACAATTGATGATTTCTGTTTTGTTTCGTATTCTTCCAATGTGTTCAAATATTTACTCACTTCTGTCAGTCTATAACATGTTTCTTGAACTGATATTTCCATTGTGTCCACTACCTTAAGTACTGGCACAACTTCAGTACATTTCCTATGCGTCAATACTGCACATTCAGTACAACACAGTTCGTCATGATCAATGCATACGTAACGAATTTTCTCGGACTTGTGTTTTGAACATCTTGTAAGTGATTCTAATAATTTTAGTTCTGCAACCGTTTCATCATTTTCTCCTATATTATACAGGTTATGACTGAATAAAGCCTTAATCTTCTTGTGTACATCTCTGCAGTTGTTGCATAAGTATTCCGAACATTCATAACAATAAACAGTTGCAGTGACTTCAACTTCATCTCTAAGGCACTGTTCACAGTGACTTCCTGGTTTCTGTTTCTTCCCGCCCACCAGAGTTTTGACTAGCGTAAAGTTGATAGGTAAACTCTCCACCCACTTTTCTACGTTTTCTATCACTTTGCCGTTTAGTTCCGCCTCGTCTCTACAGATCGGACAATGAAAGTCCAGTTTGCCTTTATCGCCTATGGCTGTATTAGCATAACCAACTAAACATATGTGACAGAATGAATGTGAACATGGTAATATTCTAGGATTATCATACGTCTCCAAACAAACGTAACAGCAAAGATTGTCTTCATCTTCATGAAGTTGTTTCGAAGCCGCCATGAAATATCGATTGACAGTAGATGCACTTGACACACAAGCAAAACGTCCGCTGAAATAAAAAAGATAATAATAAACAGATATTTCGGTTTGCCCCCTTACAAGGTGCAGAAACTCGCCTTTGAATAATTTATTTATGAAAGAGCATCCTAATCTGTCTGTTTGAAAACCGGAAGCAACTAGCCTGTAAATGGCTATAAGCATTAATGAATCAAACGCAAGAGATTGACTTGAGGTGAAAGAGGTTCCTAAGTAACTGTATGTGGTGCCATCAGTGTCATTGGGAATTCAATACCCCCTATGCTTATATTTCCAAGGAAGCATTTTAAAGAACACTTCATTAGAAACTGTCCAGCTGGGTGTATGAGTGGTGCCAATCCGTGGATGACTGAAGAGTACTTTCTAGATTGTATTATCTTTTTTTGCTTCTGCTCAAGTTTCATGGATGCACACACATGGCCATATATGACATCCCAGGTTCTACAGAGATTCTACAGAGGGTCTGGTTTGATGCATTTACATCTAGAAATGCCGCGAAAGTCTTTGAGGTCACCGGCATTTGACCATTTAACTGTAAGCGTATTTCATGAATCTGACTTTTCTCCAACATTTGTAACTAACCGTCCAGAACCGAAGACAGCTGACCATGTGTCCAAACAAGATGGTGAAACTAATGGTGATGGTGAGAATAGTGTTACCCCTGAGGACATAGTTTCACCCACGGACATCACTTATGTTGTTTTCAATCATAGATTGCCATTAACAGAATCGTATCTGCAGGAAAGAGATATGAAAGTAGTAAGAATGAAAGGAGACGGGCATTGTTTACTGCATGCTTTGAAAAAAAGCTTAATTGATGCATGTATTGATGACGTTAACATTGAAAGTATTTGCTTGAACTTCAGAAATGAAATAAAATATTTTATCAGATGTTCCAAAGAGAAGGGAATAATACTCAGAAATCCGTCAGAAACAATCAAACAGCAACAATACACTATGAAACTGGAGATTTAGTACTCGCAGCCTCTCGTAATACTTTCCAAGTGCGTAGTATACAAAGTTGGTGAAAATGGATCAGTAACAAAAATCACCAAGGGGCCGCGAGATAAAAACAATGTGAAAGGGACAATCTTGTTAACGAAAGGGGCAGTAATGCAACATCCCACTACAACAATGTAGTAAGAAAAGGACATGCGTTAGCTATCAATTTTCAAGAACAATGTAAATCTATGTCTGGTTGCGACCCCGTAGTTATTCCGCAGTTTCCAAACGCTGGACTGTCTGACTGTCAAATAAGTACTTTGACTGTTTTTCCCCTTTTTAGAATTTTCTTTTAATTCTACAATTTCTGCAGGCGCTGTTTAAATCTGCTTTGGCGGCACTGTCGCGTTTTCTTGTTTAGATTTTTGTTGTCAAAGTACTTATTTGACAGTAAGACATCTATTTTATCAGACAAAAAATGCCAGAAAAGGTCCTGTTCTTTAAAATGCACATGGGGTAACGTAAATTAAACGTATACGGACACCAAAAAAAAACTGTGCACTTGTTTAAGAAATAAAAGTTCTTTGCTTTGTGAGAGAAATATTGGTAAATTTGGTATCAAAATGTTTGAAAATCTTTTATTTACACGATGCCTTATTTTGGAAGCAAATTCAGGTAATTATTAGTGCATTGTTTTACGCTTGAAAGAAGTAGGGTTAAAAGTAAAAGTTGCAAATCTGTATTGTTTTCTAAATGTTTACTTTGCAATGGTTTTCATCGGCCCCGGAGCCGGTTTAGAACCGTTTGCCTACTTATTCCCTGCTGTTCTGTAGTGATTCTTGCAGTAAGTGCGTCAACGTCATGTATCTATCCTGACGTGCCGTTGTCATCTTCTGCCTGCCGGATCACGGAAGATCTCTTACGCTTCCATTTTGAAGGTAACGTTGTCGAAGGTTCGTGATGGTATTTCTGTGGCAGTTAAACTGCCTAGCAACGTCAGAGACGCTGACGCCGGATGCAAGTTGCAGAAGTGCATGAATTCGATCATTTTCTTGAAGCCGTGGCATCTTGTTAATGAGTGAAATTCAAATGTACTGTGATTTAATTATTGCATAGCCAGTAAAGATATCGGTCAGTGACAATCTGTACTTGTAAACATGTTGCACGGGTAGCACGTGCAAAAAGTTGCATAATAGCCTTCGATCAGTTTGAAGGACATCCACGTGCTTAAATATAGGGTAAATTCAGGGGGTAGATCGTAAAGTGGTTTCTGGTTTACTTTAATCGAGACAGATGTTAGCTGGTGTAAAAAAAATGTCGGATTTTGGTGGCCGGTAATTTTTCATCTCATGGTAAGTAACATTTTTTACGTGTTTTGAATCAAATGACCACATGCAAGATGTGGCCAAATTATTTACCTATCGCCAAACCATTATGTCAAGCTTGTATCTTTACTGACAAAAAAGTTATTGAAGCGATTTCACGTTCAGATGAAGTGCTCGCGAGCAGAATGAGTGAATAATTTTGCTTATAAAATCCAAATTCCACCGATTGTGGCCTGTTTTTCAACTCACATCATTCCCTTTTTTGTGTAAAATAAATTGTGTAGCAATCTACGGTGCACACACTCGTCCTTAGGTGTCATACGGTCCAAAAAATATACTTTAAACACCCGTGTGGTGTCTGGTGTTCACTTTATGCGGGTTTTGTTAGCTGGTTATTTTATAAATATTAACATACCGGCGTTCTACAGGCCACAAGCTGTATTATTTGTGTAGTAGCTTCAACAAAGTCAAGCTAGTGGCATTTTAAAAACGTCATATGGTTAATAACTTAAGTTTTTATCATGAAACATTCTGTATATCTAACATAACTGTTAGAACTCAATACACATGATAACGTCATTAAAACTGTAGGGGCCGCATTTAGTATCTCAATAATTATGCAAAACTGGTCAAATTCTGCAGTTGATTTTCGCTGGGCTCCTTCATGTTTTAGCGTTTATCAAAGGCTTTCATTGCACAAAATAGTTTTTCGTGTCTTTTTACAGAAACTCAATCTTAATAAGTGCATTGACTTAATAAAAACTTTCACAAGATGGTTTGAGCCTTCTTGGAATAGCCACGTTTAACTGATAAATGGGCGTTTAATCGCTATCAAATGATGTACCAACAAATGTGCTGTTATCGATTATAAAATGATGCATAACTGAAAATATTCCTTCTTACAGGTACACCAAGATGCCTCGGTTTGCTGCTAGAAGTAAGCTGAGCCTTTACAAAAGATATAAAAACACAAAGAAGGGTAAAACTGCCTGAAAATCCCAAAGCGGAAAAAATACATCGGTGTTATCTCCATCCTATTAACGAGTGTGTACTAATCAAACTTCAAAAATAGTAAGATTTAATTGGAAGAAACGATCAGTCACATTTACTTCCAACAAACACCTAAAAGAAAACGTACAAGTTCGTCAGTAAGAGTGAATAATTAACATTAGTGTTCTATATTTAGATTTAAGTGCCAAATGCACATTTTGTATCTGTGACAGAGTTTTAAGATTGTCTTTGTATTTTCTTTGTATCATAAAGGCAGTATACACCAATAAGAAAATAGACAAATAGTCGAATATGACATATGCTCTCAAGGCTCTCCGAAAATATAACGAAAAAGAAGTTCGTGGCTCGTAGAACGCCGGTATACGTTAATATTTATAAAATAACCAGCTAACAAAACCCGCATAAAGTGAACACCAGACACCACACGGGTGTTTAAAGTATATTTTTTGGACCGTATGACACCTAAGGACGAGTGTGTGCACCGTAGATTGCTACACAGTTTATTTTACACAAAAAGGATATGATGTGAGTTGAAAAACAGGCCACAATCGGTGGAATTTGGATTTTATAAGCAAAATTATTCACTCATTCTGCTCGCGAGCACTTCATCTGAACGTGAAATCGCTTCAATAACTTTTTTGTTAGTAAAAATACAAGCTTGACATAATGGTTTGGCGATAGGTAAATAATTTGGCCACATCTTGCATGTGGTCATTTGATTCAAAACACGTAAAAAATGTTACTTACCATGAGATGAAAAATTACCGGCCACTAAAATCCGACATTTTTTTCCACCAGCTAACATTTGTCTCGATTAAAGTAAACCAGAAACCACTTTACGATCTACCCCCTGAAATTAGTGCAATGTATTATAATGTTATTAATCAAGTGATTTCATATTGGCCTTGTTATTTGTCCGAGGGTGGTCGTATTGGCCCAAGGCCGAAGGCCGAGGGCCAATACGACTGCACTAAAATCCGACATTTTTTTCCACCAGCTAACATTTGTCTCGATTAAAGTAAACCAGAAACCACTTTACGATCTACCCCCTGAAATTAGTGCAATGTATTATAATGTTATTAATCAAGTGATTTCATATTGGCCTTGTTATTTGTCCGAGGGTGGTCGTATTGGCCCAAGGCCGAAGGCCGAGGGCCAATACGACTGCCCGAGGACAAATAACAAGGCCAATATGAAATCACTTGATTAATGATAATTTTATTATTCAACTTTACAATATTGGCTAAATAAACAAGAATATAAAGAGAATCTAACATGTTCATGAGTTGTGGATAAGGAAATCCCATACAAGGGTTGTGATACGTCACAAAAATGAGGCTCTGCCGAGTTTATTTGGACGTATCTTAACCTGAAGGTGAGATTTCCTTATCCACAACTCAATGGACATGGTAGATTTATTTTCTCACCGTTTGAATCGCATTTTCACACGGGGGATGAAAAAATGAAAATCAACTTTTTCTCGAATTTTACTTCAAAACTGTTATGGATGGATAGGAAATGATCTAACTAAGAAAATGAATACCCATAACCCCATGTTTATTTCAAAAATAAAAAAAATTACAGTCATTTTTCGATATCAGCAGGAGTCTAAAAACAAAATGGCGTCGTTTAAAAATCTAACGGAAGTGACTTCTCCGTATTGGCCCTCTCTTTTAAACCAGTCAGAATGCTTGAATTCCATATTGGCCCTGCTTTTCTCGTATTGGCCCTGCTTTTCTCATATTGGCTCAGTTATGCTTTGTATTAGCTCTACCTGTTTCATATCATGTGTGCAATTGATCTAATACAGAGTGTAATATTGTAAAGTTGAATAATAATGAAGATTATTTTGTTACTCATGAAAGTAAAATCTATCTTTTTAAACTTAGTAACGAAAAAGTTACACTCAATATAAAAGTGCACAGTTTCTTTTTGGTGTCAGTTTATGTTTAATGACTGCAATACTGAAATGTTCAACTCTATGTGAAATACCGAGACGTGAAAATGATCACTCATTTATTCTGTGAAATTCTGTTCATCTACTGAGTAGGATTTGAAATGCTCAATTAAAGATGACAGTCAATGTTAAGGAAACCAAGACTGATTTACAATTCTCGCAAACTTGTGTTCAGATTGCAAATTTATAAATGAACGTGTAATAATGTAGTACTAAAGAGCCATAGTTTTGTTTGAAGAAACTATTGCCAGTCATTTTTTTTAAAAATCAGACAAATCAATTGAGCAACCCATGGGCGCAGACGGTACAATAACACTAAATAAGTATGCTAATTCATAAATTCTTAAATTATTTTGGACAATTTTTTTGTATGTATCGCATGTCAAAAAGAACATACCCTACTTGTTTAATATCATATCATGTTTGTTGAAACCTCGGCAAACCACTGATGTATGAGATTTGTTGCATACAACCACTACAGTAGTAGTTTAACTTCCGTGATACAACTCTGTATATTCAAGTCGACTCACGAGCCTACTTATAAATTATTTTACTTTTTTTTTCATCTTGACTTTGTACAATCACTTAAATTTGACAATAATCATTTAAATTCTGTCATTCTTTATGATTAGCCATATTTTTTTTCACATCTGCTGCGAATGTAAATACCAAATGTTGAATAAACATTTTAACCAAAGGCCTACGTGAACAGTGACAACTAGCTTAAACATCCAGACTGGCTTTCCATATAGTAAGTGGTACTAGTCTTATTTCGGAAAATGTAGCTTACTGTAATAAATGTGTTTAATTGTGCTTACGTGTTCCGTGTAAGTCCTGTGACTACGTTATAAGTACGGTACCTATACTAGCTACAAATGTACAAAAACAAAGGTCAATGAAGAGCAATCCTTCTACTGTTGCAAATGAGGGTAACCACCAAGGGAAGTAACTGCAGCTTATAGCCTTCCGGACATATAGTTGTTCTAATAAAAGAACTAGCATCATGTCCAAAATGGAATGAATGACATCACAGCCAATAAACTTCAAATTTATGGCTACCAGATCACGGCTTGTGTTATGGACTTCTGTTTATATCAGCAAAAGTTTGTTCATCTTACCAGTCCTCAACCTCTCTCCTCATCATCTATATGGCATATCCCCAACTCTGAGACTATATGTCAAGAAAGCTGTTGACTTAAATGGATGAAATACAAGGATATAATTTGTCATTAGTGTGTACAGATTGACAACAATCATAATCTTGTGCTTAGTCTACGGCTCAAATTTTGGTATTCGGAGTCAGCAATGTTTCAAAAGTGTAACGTTTCCTCCTTTTGCTCTTTCTAACCTGTCGCAACGGAAACATTGATAGCCTTGAAGGATTTTGCGTTCGTGACTTGTCTCTTGAATGCAGCAGATTTTGATGTCCTCATACAGGATATTTTGGAATTCTGTTTCTTATTGAAGGGTCCTTCGTTCCAATTCATCATTTTGAAACATTTTTGCGTTGGCTTATTCCAGGTCTTTGTGCAGACAGTAGATTCTTCCCAAAGTCGAGGTGACCTCGACAAATTTGGGATGGACTCAGACGCTGCTTCTGCCTGGAGGGACTTCAAAGTTCCAGCGCTATCCATAGACGAGGTTCTGTTGACTGGCATCAGGGCATGTCCACGTGAAGCTGGGCCTAAAATATCGCATTTTAGGCACATCACATGACTAATTGACAAGTGAAGCGAAGGACCGAACTAATGAATAAACTATGATAAAACTACAGATGTACGAAAACGAAAAGTCCCAGCACAGGTGTCCATCAATTTGCCTTGAAATCACCATAGTTTTAATTTGGCCTTATGTACTCTATGAATGTATAAATAAAGCTTTGTACGCCACGGTGATGAGATTTGTTTCAACTATTATTTAACTCTGCAACCAGTGATTGTTTGCTAGTGCCAGTAAGCATCCGTTTAAAGAGTCAATGGTATTGTCTAAATTGAATGATAAGTTCATTTTAGAAGACTGCAACTGTTAGTACCCAGTCCAGCAGTGCAAGTGACAATCTGCTTTGTTTTTTTTCTGAACAGGTGTATCAATTAATAAATAAGAGGGCCAAGATGGCCCTAAAACGCTCACCTGCGACTTATGACAATATGTGACAAAACTTTAACTCTAAACTATACATGTATATCATAAACACAAAAACTCTGTTTGACCATAACAAGGCAAACCTTTTGACCCATTTAAATTATGATTGGGTTGTAAATGTCACCTGTATGGAATACACAAAGTTTTAAAGGGGTTACCTAGTTTTGACCTCATATTATACATATTCATACTTGACCTAAATTTCATCAAGAAAATCATACACACAAAATTTCATGAAGATAGAATGAAAAATGCAACCTCTATTGCATACACATGTTTTTCTACAACTTTACCCCGTGACCTAGTTTTTGACCCAAGATGAAACATCTTCGAACTAGACCTAGATTTCATCAAGACAATAATACTGACCAAGTTTCATGAAGATCCAGTGAAAAATGCAACCTCTATTGCATACACAAGGTTTTTCAATGATTTGACTGGGTGACCTATTTTTTTTACCCTGGATGACCCAGGTTCGAACTCGACCTAGATTTCATCAAGGCCAACATACTGACCAAGTTTCATGAAGATCCAATGAAAAATGCAACCTCTATAGCATACTCAAGGTTTTTCTATCATTTGACCCCGTGACCTAGTTTTTGACCCTGGATGACCCATGTTCGAACTCGACCTAGAAATCATCACGACAATCATACTGACCAAGTTTCATGAAGATCCAATGAAAAATGCAACCTCTATAGCATACACAAGGTTTTTCTGATTTGACCGGGTGACCTAGTTTTTAACCACAGATGACCAATGTTCGAACTCGACTTAGATTTTATCAAGGTAGTCATTCTGACCAAGTTTCATGAAGATCCAGTGAAAAATGCAGCCTCTATTGCATACACAAGCTTAAGTGTGGACAGACGACAGACAAAAGGTGATCACAATATCTCACCGTAGCACTTCGTGCTCCAGTGAGCTAACAACAGCACGTCAGAAAACCCGTCAAGCACAGATGAGTGTTGTCGAGAGTTGTCCTTCAGATAATAGCCACCAAGAGGTCACATATGTACAACAAAATGTACAACTTAGATATACCTGTTACTAAACTCAAGCACATTCATTTTTTTAATAATCTGCATACTGACAAGGACAACTTTGTTTTTATATTGCCAAAACCGCTAGGTACGTTTCTAGGCAGTCAATAAACTTCAACTCTAAAAATGATGTAGAAATTGATGAGAAGTTACACCATAGCAATTATTTTTTACACGATACCCTGCTTACTCTGGGACAATGCAAGTTTTAACAATTTCTACTCATTTGCACCTGACCACATAATGGTTCAGGGTTGAGCAAAAGTAAAGTAATAATCTACTAGGAAACCCAATGTATTCATGATTCAATAATTTTATTCACAGAATTCTCAAAATGAAAGAACAGGCATCAGTGACATGCAATATAATTTACTACATTTGTTGTACTTACACATAATATTATACTAAGTAAATGTGACACCTGCCTTCATGTGGCTTACATTTACCTCACTGAAAATACCTTTGCACAGTTCTTAAATGCTTGGTTTTATAGTAACATAGTAAAAAAAATGAAGTTTATATACACACATAAAGCACTGAAATTACAGAAACAGTGTAAAGAAATGAGGATTACATATTTTACAAATAAAATTGTCATTTATAGAAGAAAATGTGTACTTTGATAAATAACTTTGAGCACTTGCTCAAAGACTTGTACTAATTTAGCATCACTAGAACAGTTAGAGATAGATATATTATCACTATTATTCATCGCCTTAACCTTAAAATGTCCTATCTACAATTTTGCTATTTTGAGAAAAATGACGTTGAACATTTTCAACTTTTATCTGTTACATCCCACTGAAATGATACTTTTGAGTTCGATAATCAGTATTTATATGAAACAGTGATACATACCAATATTTCATTATGTCAAATGAGTTTGGAGAAAAATCAATTATTTTTAGATGTCTAGTACCCGAATTCATTCGTCCGAATTGTATACATTCATATATATGAACAAAAAATGAAAAACAACTTAAAAATCATAGCGGTATTTTATGAAAAAGAGAAATCTATCCGATGGAATACCGACTGCTTTCAAACAACAATAATAAATTCTTCATATTGTGCTTTAATAGAAGTTTCTCTCCTTGTCAACATTGTTGTTGTTGTTAAAACTGGAGTTAGAGCAAACTCGTTCTAAGATTATACTTATTCATGTGACTAAGAATCTTCAAATTGATTGGCTTCAACACATTTTTAGACTAAAACTGATGTAACAGGATGGAGATGTGATAAAATACAGGCCAAGTACCTCGTATTATAGTGGACATAGAGCAAATACATATTTGGGATCTCACTTTCTATGACGTCAATGTACAAAAGGAAAGTTTTGGTAGATAGAGCGAAGTTAGATTAAGTCATATATGCAATTATCTCATTTTTTACAAAATGGTAGATTGGACATTTTTAGACTAAGGCGACGAATTGACATTACACACATCTTGCAGACAAAATGCTTGGAAAGGATATAAACAATGACACAATATTAATGAAATATCAGAAACTGTCATTATATAAAAATATTTTTGATGGAGTGTCAGTTGATACAACGAATGAGTGGGTAGGGTGTTAATCCTTAGGTTGCCCAGAAAATATACCACAGTTCCTCTCTGGAAGATCAGAACTGTTGGCAACTAGGGAACAGATTCATGGGTGGCATCGTATGTGACATCATTACTGCACTGTAAAGCCAGATTAAGCACTATTCCTTTGATTTCTACTTTCACATTTACATACCTTTATAAAGAACAGCTGTGACCAAAAATTACACTAGCTATACATCAGACAATTTTTGCTCAGTATTTGAAATTGTAAACTTCTAGAAGTCTGTTTTGACATGAAAAATACATTGAGAAGCTAAGAAGAAATGGCAACAAATGATAGGTTGAAACAGCTTTATACATTTTTTTCTAAAACAGAAAACAATGAGATTAAAATGACTGTACATACAGTATGCTTGTATAACATTATTCAATACATGAGCACTTTCACTCGATTACCTAAATACACGATACCAAGCAGGCATAAACATGATGAATAACACAAATTAAACAAATGTTTCTCTACATGTATTAAAGCACAAGATGGATGTATATTTACATTGTGAGTGAATAAGTTTACATTGTGAGTAAATTAGCAAACAACTCTGTGGACACTCTTAAAACAAACTATTTTTTGAATTTATAGAGGGGTGGAAAATGTACAACAAAAATGGTTGTACCAAATATAATTCAGCTGTTTTTAAGCTTCCTGGTTACCCGAAGACCTGTATTTATTTTATGTTTTCCAGTGAATTATAGAGTTTTCTCAGTGAAATAAAAGTGATAATCCACAGTTTTGAAACAGTGGATTACCATTTTTATTTTTCACTGTTTTTACAATCTTTAGCCCTGATTTACGCCAGGGATACCGGGGTATTGAACGCTGGAGACCATACGACATGATGGCGTCGTTAAAATGACGTCATTTGTGCTATGTTTTTTGATGACGTTTCCATGCGATTTTAAATGTTTTATAGAAACAAACACAATAAAAGTAGAGTTTTAACCATAAAATAAACAGAAAAATTGTTGGTATCAGTGTAATATCACGTTAATTTCACTCGTGAACACCAAAAGTAGTTATTTTCACTATGGCAGGGCCACTCGTGAAAATATCACTTTTGGTGCCCACTCGGTGAAATTATAACGTGATCTTACACCGAAACCAACAATTATCCTCTATGTAAAAAATAAAGATGCTGCAACATTGTACATTAGTAACACACGAGAATTTCAGAAAGATCATTATGATTTAACATGATCACTATGTAAGCATAGCATTTTTTCATTCACAAAATAAATACAAAGTACACACATTGCATTGCTAACATCCTTATACAGGCATCCAACACTAGTTCACATTCAAATCACAATAAAGTAAAAACATTTATTCAGACATCAACTCGCAAACTTTACCAGAGAGTTAACACCACATACAAAAACCTATATCCACAAGGGTCAGGTTAACATTCTACCAACCAAACAAGTGATCTAGAGCTTTGTTCCAGCCTGTACTGGGCCTTCATTAATTTTCTGCTCAAACCTTTACATGAACACCTTTAAAATACTGGTTTGCGCAATCCAAAACCTCTAAATTTAAGTAGGAGATAGCAAGTTTTTAAATAAAACTTTGTCAATGACTTTTAGGTTCTTTACAAGATTGCTATGATTTTGACAGTCAAAATGGACATTCTGGTGCTTTTCCCCTGAACTTCAATTTCAGTTCCTTTTTCTTGCACCTTTTCCTGGAACAACACCCTAAATAGAATGGAAGGAAGATCTGCATGATTCTGTGTAATGGTAACATTTTAGTACATTTGTACAGAACAAAATACCTGGAGTAAATACATATCAGAAGTGTCCATTTACAATTACAGGTAGGGGGATTTTATATCAAGTCAGGAACATATGCAAGTTTTTAGTGATCATTCACAAAATATACATGTATTCTGAGCCAATCATGCTGTCAATTACCTAGGTTCAAAGAATTCACTCACTAAATTCAAAGTGATTTCATGCATCAAATGATGACTAATAATAACATGGCCTGTTTCCTTACTCTTTACTGAACAGTGTTCGTTTTTTCAAAATTCAACTAGTTTTATGTCTCACTAATTCATTACTCCTGCACCTTTAATCACAATATCTTTCTGAATTCATGAAAATAATTAAAATCACTGTCAAGAACTTTTAAAGCACATTCCTTCTTGTAAAGAGTTAATTAGTAAGTCACTGGTCATACAAAGTTATTTTGGCACTAAGTAACTGAACACTGTGGTTTTCATCTGTGAATCAAATATAATAGCCCATCATAAAATGTACCAGTAATTATGGTAATAAAATTTCAAGTAGAGAAAGAGAAACTATCTGGTAGAAAATTAATCAAAGTCATCATATCCTAAGGGACTGATAACAAATTTTCGCTTTGTCCAGTACTTGGTCACAAATAAATTCCAGAAAATCTCTGTCAAGTTCCTTCACTCAGACCAATGACTATCTAGTGCAGGAAGTGAAATAAAATGTACAAATAAATGACTCAAGAGTATCACATCAAACTATGAAACTTTAGTTTCCCTGAAATGTGCTGTTCAACTTGTCCTATTTCATGTTTCTTTGTAATGTTTTACTTTTATATATCTGTATCATTAAGCCAAATTTACATCCTATAGTCAGAAATTTATCACAGAGTATCCACTTAGTATCTCTTCTTGATTTAACAGATGTTAGCGAGATTGTTCTTTAGGTGTGTAGTTCTGTAAAATCCAAGGATGTGTCATTGTTTTCTCCAGAGGCAGTCGTTGTCTTGGGTCATGTTTCAGAAGCTGAAATTAAACAGAAATTTGAAATATAGCTAAAAAGCTCTGAAATGTAAAATCAACAATGCAAAAAAACAATGCTGTAATGCAGGGTTGGAACATGGGTTCTGCATGTCTTCTAGATGAGATATTCTTTTGACAAAAAAAAATATGAAAATCTTAAAGGGGTGTAGGAGTTAGAGCGGACATGAAAACAAGAGGGCCAAGATGACCCTATATTGCTCACCTTGGTACAAGTCCTGTCCACTTGTCTGGTGGAAGATCACTAGACAATGTTATATACCAAATAGGTTTTCCTATATACATCTTTGTAAAACAAATGAGCCCACTCCCTTCGGGAAAGGTCAATTTTGACCCCAGGGGCATAATTTGAATAAACTTTTAAGAGGTCTAATAGGCAATGCTACATGCCAAATATCCCTCAGGAGAAGATTTTGAATTTTTGAATTAGCATATGTAGAAACTAATCTTAAGATCTGGGGTTCAAAATTTAATATGGCAGAGTTAGCCAATGCTACATGCCAAATATCTAAGCTCTAGGCCATTTGGTTTCAGAGAAAAAGATTTTTTTTAAATTTCTATATAAGCCTATGCATAACTAAGTGACCACCTGCACGGGGTCAATTTGACCCAGGGTTCATTATTTGAACAATCTTGGTAGAGGTCCACTAGTCAATGCTACATGGTAAATATCTAAGCTCCAGACCTTGTGGTTATAGAGAAGAAGATTTTTAAAGTTCTTCCAATATAAGCCTATGCAAAACTAAGTGACCACCGCCCAGGGTCAATTTTCACCCGGGGTCATAATTTGGACAATCTTGGTAGAGGTATACTAGACAATGCTACATGCCAGATATCTAATCTCTAGGACTTGTGGTTTCAGAGAAGAAGATTTTTTTAAGTTTTCCCTATTTGTTGCCATAGCAACCAGAGTTCTGCTTTGAACAATTTTGGTAGAGCTTCATGCGAGGAACATCCCTGCACAGTTTCATCAATATTGGCCTAGTGGTTTCAGAGGACATGTCATCTGAATCAAAATGTTGACTGACGATGGACAATCATCCATCAGAAAAGCTCACCCTGGCAAAGCCAGGTGAGCTAAAAACAAAAACCTTAAAATGTTTTGCTTGACCTTGAGCGCAGGGGATTGAATTGGGTTCTGCACATTGTCACGATAAGATGAAAATTCAACCAAAAATAAATGAAAATCCTTCAAGGGGTTTACGAGTGTTAGAGCAGGCATGAATGTAATGGATGATGACCATTCCTGTATCACCTCATGCTTCGCCATCAGGGATAATGAAAATAACTTTGTGTCTTACACTAGATATTAGATCCCTAGCTCCGGCAGAAACATACGACGGATATCTGACATCAACTTTTGTTATCCTTCTGTAAGTTTCAGAATTACTCTCTGTTTCAAATGGTGGCTTGCCGACTAGCAGTTCGTAACACAGTACTCCAAGACTCCAGAGATCTACACTTTCATCATGGTATGTTCCTTCAATCATCTCTGGAGGCAGGTAGTCTAATGTTCCACATAAAGTTGTTCTCCTGCAAAAACAAGTATGCATCTTTTAAATAAAGCAAAATGTCTTATTACTTGAACTTATCAAGATGCCCAACTTCTTTATTTCAGCACACACAATAGGACGTTAGTGCTCCACTAAGCAAGCGCTGGAACAGCCAACTTCACAATGACAAGTACATGTAGCTCAAACCTCACATCCCATTTGAGCCAGGACTACATGTATGTTGAGCTGCAAATTTGTAGCCAATACTATGCTCTGGGATGACTCATTAACAGTGTCTAACATCTGTTTGGGGATTCATAAATTCTTAGGAACCTGATAATGATGAAAAGAAAAATACAAACCTTGAAGATGGAGCATGCACGGACCATCCAAAGTCGGCAATCTTGAGATCATTGGTCAGACCAAGTAAGAGATTCTCAGGTTTGATGTCCCTGTGTATAACTTTCTTACTGTGACAGTACTTGAGAGCATTTGCTAGCTGGTAGATATACTGAAAACAGTAAAACAGACAATATGTGTAACTCTGATTCTACAAGCACTGTTGAACATGAACAAAATGTAATATACTTTACCAACAAATAAGATCCAATGTAACTATTATTGTAAATAAATTCAAACAAAATTTTAAGTAATTCAGGATAAATAAGCTGTATATAACACATGTGTACAATGTACTTGAATGTCTTGATACTTAAACAACTATCACATTTCACACTAAAAGAATTATCTCTTCTTAAATTAGCAGAAACTTTTAAATTAAAAGCAGTCACTTGATTGAAATGTATAAAAAGTTCACAGGCTCGAACCTTACAAAGCATTTTTCAATCAGCTATATTTCATTTCCAAATTTTACTGACCCAGATTTAACCGATCACTTTTAAATTTACAAATATTATTAACCTTAGGAAAATATGATGCTGTAAAGAACTTACCCTGGCTGTTACTTTGTCGTCAAATCTTTTCTGTTTTGTAAGCTCTTTATACAATTCCCCTTTTGGTGCATACTCCAAAATCAAGTAAACTCTTGTCTTGTCATGGAAGTAGCCAAATAATCGCAATATATTATCATGTCTGCAAAATATAAATCTCTTTGTAAAAAGCAAATATTCTCCAACATAATGGAGTAAGGCCAAGCAAACAAGAGCTGTCAGTAGCGCTCGACTTTTCAAAGTGCTTGCCAATTAAACAAAACTTTGGCAGTAAACATGGTAAAAGGCAAAATAAGGAGCAGTATATTAAGTATGGGCCACAAGTAGGAAGATATGGTTAAGTCAACAAGTGGATAAGAATGAAAAATTTAACTGGGTTTCTTAGTCAAATAGGGCCATAATTCAAATGAAATCCATGACAGAGTTACCTTTTCCTGCCTATGTTTGGGGATCAAGTATTCCATCTTTCAAAGTAATATCTAAAACAGTCTAATCAAAAAGTGGACTGGTACGCAGAACTTGATAAGTCGCCGCAGTGGTTTTTTTTTCAGTCCAAGGGGAAAGGTGGCGGGGCCCGTCAGGAGGGGAATTCTAACGTCATTTTGCCAGAAAAGGGGAATTTTTTAGAAAAATGTATAAAATATACTGTTTAAAAATGTAATATTATAAAGAACCAATACTATCAAGTATGTAAATGACATCATTCTTTTGCCAAATATAAAGAGAGAGCATAAGAATTTAACATAACAAAATTTTATATAAAAATACTGGTGTCAGGAACAAAACTTAGCAGCATTGGTGTTTAAACACACATGAATAATAAGTAATACTTTTATTTCAATTGAAAACATTGTATTAGTATCTTTTTTCCTCTTTCGAACACTGTTTTCGTTGAAAAAATAACAATATGGGGGTTGCGACAAACGAAAAATCAGCAATTTTCAGCTGACTATTTCTCATGTAAGGTGTCAAATAGTTGCAAGAAATAATTCTGTAAAGAATGAATAATTTGAATGTAGAATGTAAAAATGTTAAATGTAGAATGTTTAATTTATGAAAACTTATGTTTTTATAACAAGTCTGTTCAACTCTTGATTAAATAAATTATCTAAGATTTTTTCAACATTTTGAGGGGAATCCTTTGTCAAAAATGGGGAAAAGTACAAAATCATTTTGGAGGGGAATGGGGCCGAATTTCGGCCACAAAAAGGCCCGAAAACATTCTGAAGCTTTAATTTATGACAACTTATCTTTTTATAACAAGTTTGGCCAACTCTTGATTAAATAAATCTAAGATTTTTTCAACATTTTGAGGGGGAATCCTTTGTCAAAAATGGGGAAAAATACAAATTCATTTTGGAGGGGAATGGGGCCGAATTTCGGCCACAAAAAGGCCCGAAAACAGTGACCGGGAAAGGATTTTTTTCTATGTGACAAATGTCACGAATGTGTGAAAAGTTATGTGACATTTGAAATTTTTATGTGACATTTAAGAAAATGTATGTGACACTAAGAGTAAGACAATTTACAAGCCACATATTAATAAATGTGCAAGACACTTGGTTTAAAATATGGCCCTGGCTGTACGAAAGTGAGGGTGCATTGTCTTCTTCTTCCAAGTTAATGGCCACCTTCAACTGGATGACGATTTATTGCCAAGGTGCACAAGAAGCTCTAGGGAAAATAGAAATAAAATTGAGAATATTTACAGTGAAGGATAAAAACAAGAGGAAGTTAGATAAAGTATTTGGAACTGTTGAGCTCTGAAAGAGTCACTGACCCAGCTGTCATGATATCTGCAGGCAGCTTATTCCAATCTCTAACTAGAGCTATCACTAAATGTGATTAATACCCCCAAAAGACTGCTTTATAAACTGAAGAAGTTCGTAGTAACATAATACCTTGCAAACAAACTAAAAAGAGATATTGTTCTTGGCAATAACTCTGTAATTTGTCAAGATAGAGTTATGGTTCTTGTACACTGCACTTCCTCTCAATGTGCTTGACCATTGTATGAAGTCTTATTGAATTCCAACTTGTAGTTTTCAAGTTATGCTCCTGACAAGGAAAACTAACAAAGGGCAATAACTCAGTAAATACTCAAAATAGAGTTATAGTTCTTGTACACTGCACTTCCTCTGAGTTTGCTTGATCATTGTATGAAATTGTATTGAATTCCAACTTGTAGTTTTCAAGTTATGCTTTGGACAAGGAAAACTAACAAAGGGCAATAACTCAGTAAATACTCAAGATAGAGTTATGGTTCTTGTGCACTGCACTTCCTCTGAGTTTGCTTGATCATTGTATGAAATTGTATTGAATTCCAACCAGTAGTTTTCAAGTTATGCTCCTGACAAGGAAAACTAACAAAGGGAAATAACTCTGAAATTAGTCAAGATGGAGTTATGGTTCTTGTGCACTGCACTTCCTCTCAATGTGCTTGACCATTGTATGAAGTTGTATTGAATTCCAACCAGTAGTTTTCAAGTTATGCTCCGGACAAGGAAAAGTAACAAAGGGCAATAACTCTAAAATTAGTCAAGATGGAGTTATGGTTCTTGTGCACTGCACTTCCTCTCAATGTGCTTGACCATTGTATGAAATTGTATTAAATTCCAACCAGTGGTTTTCAAGTTATGCTCCGGACAAGGAAAAGGAACAAAGGGCAATAACTCTGTAATTAGTCAAGATGGAGTTATAGTTCTTGTGCACTGCACTTCCTCTCAATGTGCTTGACCATTGTATGAAGTTGTATTGAATTCCAACTAGTAGTTTTCAAGTTATGCTCCGGACAAGGAAAATGCAACAGACCGCCCGACCGACCAACCACCGGGTGACTCCTATATACCCCCCTAAACTTCGTTTTGGGGGTATAATGATGCGATGGAAGAAGGATTGCTGTCGGTATTGGGTTCTGCAGAATGAATTGTAGAACTTACTAGAAGAATTTTATGCCATTTTCATTGTCTGAATTTGAGATGTTCTGTTATAGTCAACTTTTGGTGTTCTGTATAACAGGACCACTTTGCAACCAGATACAAAAGCATTGTGCTTTTAAGAGTCCACAAACGTTTTACAGAACAAGGCACCCACACTTTTGTACTGTCAGGGCCATATTTTAAACCAAGTGTCATGCACCTTACGTGACTTGTCTTACTCTTAGTTTCCCTCTGAGTCTTAGTTGGATTTGTAAGTGTAGGAAGATTGAGGCAACTGCATTCACCTCGCTGGTATTTTCCAGCTGAGCTTCGTTACACTCGTTTTGTCTACAGATATGTTAATTGAGGCTTGCAGTGTTTGTGCTGTACCCAGATCGTTGGTGTCAACGTCTTTTATGAAAGATTTTAGCGACTTTTGGCCAGCAATAAAGACTAGTTTCCATTTCGGAAACACTTTCTCGATAAAACGCTTTATTTCGCCAAAGAAGCGCTTAATTGACACCGATCATATAAACGCTTGTATTTATGGCAAAGTATACAGTAAAGCGCCTGATCGATACACGTTTCGTACTCAAAAATATTTCAATTTTTTTTGTATATGACACAGGGCGCATTTGATGGATTTTTTATGTGACATTTTTTCATTTTATGCGCAAATGGCGCATGGCGCGTGGGTTTCCCAGTCACTGCGAAAAAAAACACTGCAGTTGATAAAGGAACTTTTATAAAATCCTTGACAGAGTTAACTTCTCTTGCCTTCAGACAGGGGTAATTATGCAAACAGGTATTCCAAGTTTCAAAGCAATATCTCAAAGGGTTAAGTCAATAAGTGGATTTTACCAATATTCAATGTAATTGTCTAAGTAAACTAGATGCCCAGTCGAGCCCGCCATATGTCAAAAGGGCTAACTCCTTACCAAGTAGAGATGTGTCAAAATACACCTAAATATTGGATGTAACATGTATGCATGTTGTACCACAGAAAAGTGGTATCGATTTTTCTCTACGGCCAGTAATAAACAAGAGGGCCAAGATGGCCCTATATCGCTCACCTTGGTACAAGTCCACTTGCCTGGTGGAAGATCACTAGATAATGTTATATACCAAATAAGTTTTCCTATATACGCCTTTGTAAAACAAATGATCCCCCCGGGCAAGGTCAATTTTGACCCCAGGGACATAATTTGAACAAACTTTGAAGAGGTCTACTAGGAAATGCTACATGCCAAATATCTAAGCTCTAGGCCTTGTGGTTTCAGAAAAAAGATTTTTAAAGTTTTCCCTATATAAGCCTATTAAAACTAAGTGACCCCCTTGCGGGGTCAATTTTGACCCAGGGGTCATAATTTGAACAATCTTGGTAGAGGTCCACTAGCCAATGCTACATGTCAAATATCTAAGCTCTAGGCCTTGTGGTTTCAAAGAAGATTTTTAAAGTTTTTACTATATAAGCCTATGTAAAACTAAGTGACCCCCGGTGCCGGGTCAATTTTGATCCAAGGGTCATAATTTGAACAATCTTCGAAGAGGTTCACTAGCCAATGCTACATGCCAAATATCTAAGCTCTAGACCTTTTGGTTTCAGAGAAGAAGATTTTTAAAAGTTTTTCCTACATAAGCCTATGTAAAACTAAGTGACCCCGTGCGGGGTCAATTTTGATCCGGGGCTCATAATTTGAACAATCTTGGTAGAGGTCCACTAGCCAATGCTACATGCTAAATATCTTAGCTCTAGGCCTTTTGGTTTCAGAGAAGAAGATTTTTAAAAGTTTTTCCTATATATTCTTATGCAAAACTAAGTGACCGCCGGTGCGGGGTCAATTTTGACCCGGGGGTCATAATTTGAACAATCTTGGTAGAAGTCCACTAGACAATGCTACATGCCAAATACCTTAGCTCTAGGCCTTGTTGTTTCAGAGAAGAAGATTTTTAAAGTTTTTCCTATATATGCCTATGCAAAAACTAAGTGCCCACCCTCACTGGGTCAATTTTGACCTGGGGGTCATAATTTGAACAATCTTGGTAGAGGTCCACTAGACAATGCTACATGCCAAATATCTTAGCTCTAGGCCTTGTGGTGTCAGAGAAGAAGATTTTTAAAGTTTTTCCTATATATGCCTATGCAAAAACTAAGGGCCGACCGGGCGCGGGGTCAATTTTGACCCAGGGGTCATAATTTGAACAATCTTGGTAGAGGTCCACTAGACAATGCTACATGCCAAATATCTAAGCTCTAGGCCTTGTGGTTTCAGAGAAGAAGATTTTTAAAGTTTTTCCTATTTGTTGCCATAGCAACCAGAGTTCTGCATGGAATGGAATTCTTTGAACAACTTTGATAGAGCTTCATGCAAGGAACATCCCTGCGAAGTCTCATCAACATTGGCCCAGTGGTTTCAGAGGAGATGTCGTTTGAAGGAAATGGTGGACGGACGGACGGACGGACGGAATGTGATCCTAATAGCTCACTCTGGCACTTTGTGCCAGGTGAGCTAAAAAGTTACAATATAAGCTATTTATAGTAACAACAAAGGGAAGTTATTCTAAAAACAAGGGTTAGCCCATGGTGGTGAACATTTGTACAAAGTAACATCAAAATCCCTCCATGCATGAAGAAGAAATGCTCCAGACAAAGATATTCTTGACTTTGAACTTTAACCTCTAAGTGTGACCTTGACCTTAGACCTAGGGACCTGGTTCTTGCGCATGACACTCCGTCTCATGATGGTGAACATTTGTGCCAAGTAACATCAAAATCCCTCCATGCATGAAAAAGATATGGTCTAGACAAAATCAGACACACAGACGGACGCACCCACCCACATACACCGAATCGCCAAAAGTGACAAAAAAGAGGCATAATTCTGACAAAAACCTGCATAGAGTTATGAACTCTTGTCTGTGGATGGAGATAGTGAAGGTAAATAAGAATGTTAAGTTTCAAAGCATTATCTATAACGGCTTTGAAGTATAGTGGGGTGGTGCGAAAAATTAACCTCAATACAATTTCCAAGTCAAAAAAGGGCCATAATTCTGACAAAAATGCTTGACAGAGTTATGTACTCTTGTCTGTTGATGGAGGTTGTGATGATAAACAAGTATCGTAAGTTTCAAAGCAATCCCTCTTATGGTTTTGAATAAAGTGGGGTGGAACGAAAAAAACTTAACCAAGGTGTGACACCAACGTGAGAAGGAAAGCTCCCCATTTTCTTTGAAAATACGAGCTAACAAGAGGGCCATGATGGCCCTTTATCACTCACCGGAGTACAACTGCTTTTAACAAAGTTGCTAGAAATCATCGAAACAACCTTTCTGACAAATTTCCAGGATATTTGGGCTGAAAATGTTACCTCTAGAGTGTTAACAAGGTTTTTCCATATTTGGGCTCTGTGACCTAGTTTTTGACCCCAGATGACCCATATTGAAACTTGAGCTAGAAATCATCGTAACAACCTTTCTGACAAATTTCCAGGATATTTGGGCTGAAAATGGTACCTCTAGAGTGTTAACAAGGTTTTTCCATATTTGGGCTCTGTGACCTAGTTTTTGACCCCAGATGACCCATATTCGAACTTGAGCTAGAAATCATAGAAACAACCTTTCTGACAAATTTCCAGGATATTTGGGCTGAAAATGTTACCTCTAGAGTGTTAACAAGGTTTTTCCATATTTGGGCTGTGTGACCTAGTTTTTGACCCCAGGTGACCCATATTAAAACTTGAGCTAGAAATCAACCAAACAACCTTTCTGACAAATTGCCAGGATATTTGGACTGAAACAGTAGCCTCTAGAGTGTTAACAAGATTTTTCTATTTTTGGGTCATGTGACCTAGTTTTTCATCCGAGATGACCCATATTCGAACTCGTCCGAGTAATTACTGGGACAAACATCCTGACCAAGTTTCGTGACAATTGAGGCAAAAATGTGACCACTAGAGTGTTAACGAACTAAATGTGGACGGACGACGTCCGACGGACAATCATCGATCCTAATAGCTCACCCTGAGCCAGCTCAGGTGAGCTAAAAAGGACAGGTCTGCACACCAATTCAACACTAGAACGATCTTAACATTATGTAAGAGTATAACCTCAAGTGTGACTGTATTTCTATTTCACGTCTAAGCTGATGTTCTACACCGGATTTCTGCAGCTGTGACTTAAACAATACCTGAAATAAAAGTATAATCTATTTCTCATTGGCCCAATACACAAATTATACACAACAGTAAGCACAGACTTTTCTGACAATCTTTTTTAGGGATGTAATTGATTAAAATTTTTGTATCGATATATCGATTTAGAAATATCGACTTTACAGCGATATATCGATACATGGGCGTAAAAAGTCACTGACTACATATTCTACCAAATCTCTTGATTTTATTTGTACTAAACATATGGTTCTGGTGTATAATATATATCAACCATTGCAGTGCTGAAATATTTTTGCCTATGAGACTTCATTTCATCAAATTATCATTCGTTAGTAAAACAGGGAACTCTGGGTAGAGTGATTGTTTATATTTTGGTTGAGTTTTGATGGAATTTTCGAACGTGAAACTGTAGATCATTGCATGGTATGACATTATTTGATATACGATTTTTCAAAACGGCAATCGATATCGAATCGAAAATGTTTAATCGTTGATATATCGATATCGTTTGAATCGATTACATCCCTAATCTTTTTATCAACTTATGGGCTCTTCTTCGAAAGAAAGGCTACTCTCTACATATAGTATGCCCTGATGATAGTGCTGACAAATTGAAAATCCTTGATGTAAGTTTATTTCTTCAGGTATGGACTGAAAAGATGTAATTAAGAGAAAATGAAACTGGCAAATGACATAAGGAAGCTACATACCTTTAAGGCAACTATGTATTTACTGTTTCTCTCTCTTGCCAAGTACACATTTCCAAACTTTCCCTTGCCCAAAGGCTTGCCTATATCAAAGTCATCGAGTGACCATTTTTTCCTGAAAAACAAAGAGAATGCTTTGATATTGTATTTTACAAGGTAAACGCGGACAGACAGACAATAGATATCAGACAACTGACACTTGAAGTTGTTAAGTCGTCAGGTGATCACCATAGTCCAGTGCATCTTCTATGCTCAGGTGAGTTGACTACCTCTGCCGTAGAGTGGTTAGAGTCACAGGCTTGAAATAACTGTCACCTCTCATTGAGGTACATGTTTTTATGTCAGAAGAAGCCTAGTACTGGTTCTTCTAATGAATGATAGTAACTAAGGTTAACTACTTGCCTGTAAATTAACTAAAATGTGGAAGAAATGTACGTTGCTTCCCTTTGACTGCATATTGGCGGTGTATAAAAACGGCGGTGATTTAAAATGGCGGTGTTTAGATTACTAAGAGTGACCGCCAATATAGCCAAAATAAATCCCCGTTAAAATCTGAGAACCAGGACAGCTTAAAACACAGTACTATACATGGATGTTTCGAAAAATTTCTCAATATGATTTGCATACACAATATAAGAAAAACAACTTCATTTTAGAATGATCATACTGAAATATTTTGTGTTCCTGAAGCACCATTTTCACCTGATACTAGAGGAAAGAGACTATTCTATTTTCATAGATATAAAGGGTAGATCTTTTGAATCACAGTGACAGATGAACACAGACATTGATTCTTATATCAGATATATGGACATACCGTTCTATTCCCTCGGCCTGAAGTTTCTTTGATTCTCCAGCACCAGAAGCTGCCTGAGAGTTGTCTTGTCTTGGCTGCAATACTCTTTGCTCCATTTCTGCAAAAGAAGAAGTTGTAAACAACAAATCAGTATATTTTATGATATTGTTGATTGTATTTGCAGTATTTTTTCAAGAAGTGGTTAGGTAGCCGACTGTTATAGCCTGCTTAAATCACAAGCAGAGAGCAAGTTATGTTATGCTCCTGTAAAAGTAGTATGCAACTGCCGGCACTCAAAATGCACACCCATTTCTGTAATTTATCTGGTAAGTGGCTGAACTTGTTTCGTATTTTCATAGTTTTACATTAGGCGGCCATAATAGTGCAAAATCTCGCAATTGTTTCGTCTGTGAATTGAATTCTCTGCTTCGCCGTGAAGTCATACTGACCAGTTTACCAAGTGGATTATTAGGTCATATGTTCCAGGGTTTTTTTTCCAGAATTTTGGGAAGATGACCCATACCCCTGGGATTGGGAATTTTCGCAGTGTTTTGGGTCAAATTTGGAAAAAATAAAGAGTCAAATGAACTTTGCAAGTTTTACTGTTTACAAAGCTACATCTCTTGTTTTCATATTTTTGAATTCGTTAATAATTTCATTTAACTCTGTTGCTGTAAGTGAATGCTTCCTCTGCTTATGGACACAGATCCTCATCAGGGAATCCAGTGATGTCTGGCCCAATCTGCTCCGAGAGGCCGTACATAGCGAGTTCATAAGGCTAAAAGTCCTCTCAACACTAGCTGTGCTGCTTGGTATAATCCTGCCAAGACCAACTAAAAAGAACATGACTGGGTAGACATTACGGAGTACTTCATCTGAAGCCATCTCCTCATACAGATCTGGTCTTGGATTCCTTTGTCTGTAATAAGTAATGCTTAAATATAATTTCTTTAATTTACACCTTCCAGTCACAGAAATAAGAAAAATGTGCAAAAGCTATTGTAAATATATGTAGTTATAAGAAACCATTGGCTATGAACTGATTTTATTCAATTTTACTTTAAATTCAATATTTCAAATTAAAGCAGTAAAGAATACTTTACAATTATTGTCTTGAGACTTGTTTTCATCTTTTTTCTTTCAAGAAACTTACATAAATGTACTGTAGGTACCCTTACACTTTGTTGAATACGTGTGACAAACTGACAAGCCTAATATTCAACCCAAAGAAGTTGAAAGAACAGATAATATCAACTGAAAGGGAAAAGATATTTGTTGTTTCAGTTCCAGACTCATCACTGCTGCCATCACTGACATTTTCATTCTGCAACTTTTCACACGATGCAATACCTGAGCATACAGTTTTGTAAGTCCGTGGTGATGTCTGTTCTGACTCAGACTTCTGCTCACTTGTACTTTGTTGAGAAAGAAGTGCTTGTTTAAAAAGAAGATTGATTTTTTGGTTTTTCCCGTCGGATTTCTTTAATTTCTTAACGTAATATTTAGAATTGTGAGACACTGTTTATATTAAACTTTAGCCGACGATGTCATGATCGCTAGACGCTTAGTTTTGCTCCTCTGTAGTAATCTCCCTTACCTTTCAATAATGTATCGGAAGGGAAGTAACTCGTCGAAATCAAGGGTCTACACAATGCGGGCATGCAAATTCGGTTTAGACTGCGGCTTTTGCGTTCATTTTACGCACCCGATATTCCGATTTTTTTTTAAAGTTTCGATTGGGAATTTTTGTCTGAAAATTGGGGGGGAAAAAAACTTTTTTCAATTGGGAATATGAGCTACCGCGGTCCGTTTTGGACAGTTCATAGCGTCAGCGTAGTATTTCTGGTGCAAAATGTCGCACAATTCCCGGTCGTATCGGAAAAAATTGACAGTAAAAAGTGGATATGATATTTGATAGTGTTTTTTCTTTACATTTTTGATATGACGAAAATTCCCCTTTCAAAGAAAATTATTTGAAAATCATGCAAAATTCCCCCCTGAGAGCCCTGCAGGGTTAGGAAACTCTACTATATATGTTGATTTTGTTCAATAATGATGTCGAGCTGTCCATTTTTTCTGAGCCGATTTACCTGCATTTATGAACGGCTTTATCGAGCATAAGCGTGTTTACACATGAAATATTGCACCCTACTGATATTATTGTCGTACTGTAAAGGCATTTTTTCTTCGATTTTCACTTAAATTTCGGCAATAAAATTCAGATTCTAGCCATATAAATATCAAAATCATAATATAAACAAGAGGGCCAAGATGGCCCTATATCGCTCACCTTGGTACAAGTCCACTTGCCTGGTGGAAGATCACTAGATAATGTTATATACAATAGGTTTTCCTATAATGGCTATATATGTCTTTGTAAAACAAGTGACCACCCCTCCGGCAAGGTAAAGTTTGACCCGAGGGGCATAATTTGAACAAACTTTCAAGAGATCTACTAGGCAATGCTACATGCCAAATATCTAAGCTCTAGGCCTTGTGGTTTCAGAGAAGATTTTTAAAGTTTTTCCTATATAAGCCTATGTAAAACTAAGTGACACCCTGTGTGGGGTCAATTTTGATCCATGGGTCATAATTTGAACAATCTTGGTACAGGTCCACAAGCCAATGCTACATGCCAAATATCTAAGCTCTAGGCCTTGTGGTTTCAGAGAAGATTTTTAAAGTTTTTCCTATATAAAGCCTATGCAAAACTAAATGACCACCCCGCGGTGTCAATTTTGACCCTGGGGTCATAATTTGAACAATCTTGGTAGAGATCCACTAGACAATGCTACATGCCAAATATCTAAGCTCTAGGCCTTGTGGTTTCAGAGAAGATTTTTAAAGTTTTTGCTATATAAGCCTATGCAAAACTAAGTGACCACCCCCGCGGGGTCAATTTTGACCCAGGGGTCATAATTTGAACAATCTTGGTAGAGGTCCACTAGATAATGCTACATGCCAAATATCTTAGCTCTAGGCCTTGTGGTTTCAGAGGAGATTTTTTAAAAGTTTTTCTATATAAAGCCTATATGCAAAACTAAGTGACCACCAGCATGGGGTCAATTTTGACCCGCGGGTCATAATTTGGACAATCTTGGTAGAGGTCCACTAGCCAATGCTACATGCCAAATATCTAAGCTCTAGGCCTTGTGGTTTCAGAGAAGAAGATTTTTAAAGTTTTTCCTATTTCTTGCCATAGCTACCAGAGTTCTGCATGGAATGGAATTCTTTGAACAATTTTGGTAGAGCTTCATGCAAGGAACATTCCTGCATAGTTATATCAACATTGGCCTAGTGGTTTCAGAGATGTCATTTGAATCAAAATGTTGACGGACGACGGACAATCATCAATTAGAAAAGCTCACCCTGGCATAGCCAGGTGAGCTAAAAATTCACTATGAAACCAGATTTATTTTTGAACACTTTTGCTCAAATTGAAGCGTACCTGTGTTGTAGAGCTGTGTTCAAATTTTTTGGGTGCTTCGGTTTTAAAAGTAGAGGATGGGTGTCTTGAAATACCGCTGCTATATTTGCGATGTGACTGACATCACACACAAATAAAAACAAGTTAAACGCAAACTGGCATACCCGGATGTGCGAAGCCGAGAATACCTACCCACTGGCATCAATTTATTCCTTTCACCCGCCTCGTGTTTGGACCGATTACAAGCGGCACCCGAGGCAATAATATTGATAATGTGGACTGATTAACAAATGACGAAACCACAACCTTTTTTTTCTTATCACAAAGGCAGTGGCTAGGTAGCCGTGACCGGCTACCTAGTCTTTTGGTCTAGGTAGCCGGATCCGGCTATCTAGACCAAAAGGCTAGGTAGCCGTACATATATTACGTTTGTTTCTTTTCATTTTTATAGGTCAATCACATCCTAGATCTCATTTGTCGCCATGATTCAAATTCAATCTTTGGCTATACTGGCTGGAAATTGCAGTCAGGTAAATATATCCTATTTCGGAAACAGAAAAACACTTTTGATATGTATAGGCATGGTGGGAGACATGCCGAGGTATCATCTACAAATTCAAGCTAACATATTTGCTCTTATGGACGGACCTTTATAAACTTTGCTTCAAATCAAATCAAAATCTTTTCCTTTTTAACAGTTTAATACATGTTGCCTAAGTCATAACATTGTTTGTACAATACACCTGTAAACGCGACCTGTTATATTAAGATACTTTGAATCACACATTGCCGCCGCGGTATATCGTTGCGAATCACCGCTATACTATTAGGTTCTGCGTATTATATAAGTTCTTTTATCTGAACCTTAAAATGTGGATTTAAAATATCTTTTCCCGTAACTGATCAATGTTTATTTTCCACTTGTCATTTGTCACTCGCGATAGGTGTGAAAATTTTGGTCTGTCGTAAAGAATGACAAAATTAACTCGTATGAATTAAGTCCAAGCTATGTTACACCACTGACTGAGTAATATGTTTATTAATTTGTGAATGTGAAAAATTATTTCTCTCTAACATTTAAAAAGTTTTGAATGTTGTTTATCCGAAGCAACTTATTCTGATTGGAAAAAAGTGTATTATACGGCCGTCCTGTATACCAAGTAAGAATGTATTGGAAAATACAGCAGTACCTTTTTTTATTATTTGATGAATATTTAAATGTTTGGTATCAAATAAAAGCTGAAATTATGAACTTTATGAATATGTAAAAAAAAATTGTATAACTTTGTTAACTTTCGGCGTAAGATGGAAACTTAAATCCAATATCGGTCAATATTTCGGGCATATTTAACTGCTTAAGAAGGCAGTGGCAGGGTAGCGGTAAATTACACGGTACTACTGCGATCCTTGTCTAATATTAATAAACAAGTAAACCTTTACAAATTATATACTTTAATGAATGATGGTATGGTATGGTATATTAGGGTTTTATCGTTGGTACCGGTTTCCCATATGACCAACGCCCCCAGAAGAGTTTAGTTATTTTAGGTTTTCGGGGGATAGTGCAAGATACAGAAAGCGTACCCCTGGTTCTTTATCATGCCAGGTTTTCACCCATACATGGGACCTCGGTTTTAAAGTCTCATCCGAAAGACTGTTAGTAATTTTAGTTGGTCAGTCCTGGGAATCGAACCCACAACCCCGAGATTACACGTCTCGTGCTCTACCTGTTGAGCTATCCGGGCTGACATGAATGAATGATTATTCAATACAGATTCTATGTAGCTCCTGGTAAGACATATATTGCTTTGCCTACTGCCTTTTGGTCTAGGTAGCCGGATCCGGTACCTAGACCAAAAGACTAGGTGGCCGGTCCCGGCTACCACAGCCACTTTTTATCACAAAATCCTTATTGACAAATCGGGAGCTTGACGAAACCACTACCACCTAAGATATTGCACCTTTAAATTTCCTTAATAACCACAATAATAGTCTTCGAAATAGCGGTGGTCCGATGCCACTAAATTTTCAGATTAACCAGTGAAAAAAGTGCAACTGGCTTGTAGATTTTTAGAGAACATCTGTAAACCTGTAATTTTTCAATGACAAGGTCTTAGAGCAGCTTTGATTTTTACAAATTTTATTAAGATTTTGCTAAATTTGTACATTCATCTCTATCCATTGGACCAATATCTAGTTTTTAAGACTCTAAACCTGAGCAAAATCAACATACGTTATGATGATTTTCAAATTTATAAATGATTTCTATGAGCGAGTTGCCGAACCTGACGAGACATGTTTTCGCGACGAACTAAAACAAAATGTTCACGGATTAGGTTAGACTTGATTGTAATATCATTCTAACAGCTGAAAAATGTTATCTTGTGGATCTAACTACGCTATTACCTACAAATTAACTCCCGCTTATCAACCCTTTTTAACGTTTTCGATATTTTTCAGATGTTTACCTTTCAGCTGTTTAAAATTTTGTTTGAGGAAACACGATTGGATAAAAGTTGGCGGGAGCATATACTGCCAATAAAGGCCGTCACACACCGTTTCAATCCGTATACCAACAATGGTCCGTTATAAGAACGATTAATTAATATAAAGAATGAAGTGAGAAGGATCAAACAAATGCACATTAAAGGGTCTTAAAGTAAATGTTAAAAAAGTATCAAGCATGAGTCTATTTTAAACAAGGGACCCCAGGATGGGGTCAATTTGGATTCCAGGGAACATATTTTGAACAAAATGGTAGACGACTACTAGACAACGTTACACAGTAGATATCTAAGCTTTGGCCCTGTCCTACTGTGATAGACAAGAAGAGTTCTAAAGATTTCCATAAGTCTAGGAAAAACAGGGAACCTCCAGGGCAAATATTTTCTTCAAGGGCATGGTCCGAAATAATATTGACAGACAACTATCAAAATACTACATGTCAAACATGTAAGCTAGTGGCTTTGGGGCAAACAACAAGAACAGTTTTTAATGTTTTCTTTTAGAAAGATCATCATCATCATCATCATCATCATCATCATCATTATCCGGTTAAAGTAAGGATGGAATTGAGTCCACCTAAGGTATTGAAATCGAAACAGTAAGTGAGTGGCTTATTTGTAATAAATTGTCTTTACATCTTGGCAAAACAGAATCTATACTTTTGGTTTCAAGCAGAAGGTTACATCTCAATCTAAACTCAATTTCACTTGCAAAAGCCATACTATTCATTCAAAGAACTCCTGTACAGTACTGTACCTGGGTGCGACTATTGATCAGAGTTTATCAATCTTTAAGACTATGGTTATGTCTGTTATTCAAAAAGCTAATGCAAGATTAAAGTTTCTGTTCAGGAAAAGAGATAATCTTACTTTTCACGCTTAGAAATTGCTGGTTATGCCCTTTATCCAGTGCCCTTTTGATTATGCTTTTACAGTTTGGTATTATTCATCAACTCAAGCACTAATATTAAAGAACAGATTGCAGGTTACCCATAATAAAATTATTATATTTGTCCTGAACTTAGATAGTACGGTACACATTGGTAAACATCAGTTTTCAAGTCTTAAATGGTTACCTATGGCTTAGAGAGTTGATTTCAAAACCCTATGTCATGTTTTCAACATACCTTCCAAGACTGCCCCCGTTAGAACATTTTGTTCCAGTCATGGCATTAATTTTACCCCCTCCTTCCCCCCCCCCCCCCCCCCCCCCCCCCCCCCCCCCCCCCCCCCCCCCCCCCCCCCCCCCCCCCCCCCCCACCCCCCCCCCCCCCCCCCCCTCCTCTTTTCCTTTTGTATTTTGATTTGATTTTTTTTCAATTTTGTCATTTCTTTTTTATTTTATACAAAAGGTGGTTTTATTATTTGTTGCAATGGGCTCGTATGTAACATTTTAAAACCAATAGCATGTTCCATTTTAATCGAATGAGATTTGTTATCTTTTTTAAGTTCCACAAATATCTTCCTTTTAAATTCAATTTGCTGTGATTTTATTATACTGCGTACTATTTGCTGTGATTTTATAATATTGCATCCATTGCCATATTACACTTTATTTAAAGGACCACAATGTGTTTTCTTTTGCATATAATGTTCGTTGATATGACCATAATTATTCACACATATTTTTTCCTTGTTTACTGTATGTTTTGATTATGTATTGCCATGTTATTGTACATTTTATGAAAAAAATAAATCTATCTATCTATCTATCTCCTGTAATTGCGCCACTCTATAAAGATTATACTTGCAATCGGTTATAACTATTTACACTTGCGTAGTAGACAGGACTGACAGGTGTTCAAAATAAAGGTTCCTCTGTGTGCATCTAGTTAAAAGCTGATTTAAAAAACAAAACGCCTGCTGCTATTGGTGATTGTAGTGGCTAGCAAGGGCCGGGCCCGACTTGAAGCCTTTCATGGTGTGCTTGTGAACAACGGTTTGAGGCAGAATATTCAAAATGGTGATGGCAGTGGCGCAAGTTGTGCCCCCTACTAAACTAACTTGGCAGCACGGAATGGAGATCTGGAGCTGTTTGTGATTTTATACAAAATCGTTGCCCCAGTTTGATCACGCCGTTCCTGATGCTGCTTGTTGGGGGGGTCGTTTTTGCACAAATCTAGCATCAGCATGACGCTGGGCCATGTTTAGCTGGTTGATATGACTATCGGAGAAAAGGCACCAGTTTGAAGAGACATACACCATTATTGCATAAAGCACTTGGATGGCTGGAACGGATGTTTCTTCTTATGAAAGACAAGGTGGATACATACTTACCAAGTTTCACTGGTTATGCTTGAATATTCACTTGGAATTTTCTGACAAATTAATATGCTTCCCAAACAGGTTAAATTGTTATAGATCAGTCAGTATGCTATTTTTAGACGATTATATAAAGTCAATTAATGGTTATTATCGTCGGACCACTAGTTGTTTGCAAGAATTATATATTATCATACAAACGAGCCATTAAGTTATCGATGCCATATCCTGAATTCTATTTTTAAAAAGATCAATCTAACACCTTTGCTACCCCGTTGATGAACACATTGTTTTGTGTGGCTAGCTTTCATCTATTTATATACTACGAGCCTTTACCAAGCTAACGCTCCAAAATGCCTAAGGATCTTTAAAAGCAGAAGCCAGCCAAAAAGCCGGTTCAATTTAAGTCTCGTACCGATTAGGCTCCTCTTAGCTGACGTGAATACAGATAAGGCTGCGGAGCAGCAAGAGGCTCAGTTGCATTTGTAAGACAATATTTTCGGAAAGGGATCTGGCACAAAGTAACACAAAATATTGTGACCACATTGAAGATCAGTTTCGAAAACAAAGACTATTAACACAGTTACATGTAGTTAAGGGGAGTCAGTGCTGAAATTCAAAATAACAAGAAATTTTATTGACCCTGTTTTTTATGGAGACTAACATATTGCTAGTCAATTTCTGGAAAAATAATGATGGGTCAATGACTTAACTTTTTCGCAATATTAATTTTTTAGCGACACACTATCAGATAAGGTGCTTAATGCAAAATTAGCTAGAATTTTCGTATTGTGAACGTTTATGTATGTGGTGTATGTTTCAGAATGGGTATCAATTTTTAATCTTTTCTAATGTAGTTTGTCATACATAAGGATGAAATATTAGAGATAGTGGTATTTCTATCATCATCTGAATAAATATTACGCCCCTTATTATTACCCCACCCACTTTACTAAAATACATTTTTTCAATTTTTGATAATTGAATATTTAATGATAAAGGAATAACAAGGGTTTTCAGATATTTTGCCTAAGGTTTGATTAAAACCTTTGTTTTAGAATGCAAAAATAAAAAATGGGGGTCAATGTGCATATAAGAAAGAAATTCATCAAAAACTGACAAAAATGTGTTGTTTAGATTTGAAGGAGCTTTAAGATATGACGGCATAGGTCTGTAACAAGGAACTGTAACAGGAACTAGTTATTGAATAATGTTTATTTTCTAACAATTATTATTGTAATACAGATTGAATCAAGTAAAATATCTTAAACGGTTTTTGAGAAATTTTTGTACCCCTACCCCCATTTTGGCATCTGACAAAATTTGTCAATTTAATCACAAAATGTGAGGTCAAAATATTTTTTCTCAAAAATGTTCAATTTTTTTACACTAAAATATTCCTATTGTGCCTAAGTCTATTACTACACAATTGTTTTTTCCAGTTAACTCATCATTTTTTAAATATAACAAATGTAAATTTCCGGAAGTGCAAAAATCCAAAACCTCACCAGTGACCCTCTTAATGAACAGACTTGTCGGATTAATGTGGGCTTGTTAACTGCCAAACGGCCGCCACATCATTACTAGGTTCTATCTGCATCTTCATTCAAAGGCAAATCAGAATTATATGGTGTTTAAGTGGTATGGGTATAAAAACAAAGATTTATAGAGCTGGCTATGCAATAAAACAAACTCTGAGACCATCTTTTATTATTGATGTGAATTTATGATAAAATCCGGATGTAAATGTTAAAGTTATGTATAAATTACATTCCATACGGCGAGCTCGACAGTTGAACACATTTGAAAATTTCCATCTAGTCACAACTCCATTTGTTTCAACAAGCGTCACATTAAACAGGTAAGTTATGTCGATTTGAATTAAAAAAAGAAATTTACGACGCACACAAACCACGTCTGCCACCAAACTGCGTTCAACACAATATGTTATGATGTACAAAATGATTCCACATGTATAAGTTGGCATTTATGAAAAATTAGTGTTCTGTATAGCAATTATTCTGTTGCAAAGACTCGGCAAGAATATCAAAATCTTCCCCAGGGAATTCCTTTTTCAGCCTCCTTCTGGCGTTAGCAAACCACGTAGAGACTTGGGTCAATGTCATCCTTGACAAAATGGCGAGCATAATTTTCTCCGGTTTGTTAGGGTACGGGTTCTTTTTATGTTGCAGTAGCCACAGTTTCAGTGCACCTGTGTTATCCTTCGCTACTGGTTTTCTTCTGATGACGTTCACATGGTCTGAGCCGGTGTATACCCTAGAATGTATTTTAAAAATGATTTAAGTATGGTTGCTAGATAATAATAATAATAATAACAACAACAACAACAACAACAATAATAATAATAATAATAATAATAATGATAAATGAATTAATAAATAAAAATGAATAAATAAATAAATAATCATTGAAATGATAATAACTCTATGCACAAGAAGACATCAAACTGATGTTTTCAGCAAAGTTTAAGAAAATACAGCAACTTGAAGGTGTTCTGGAGAAGAAGCGCGGATAAGAGTTTCTGTTTATAGGCCCTGTGTTCTTGACCTTTGGTCTGGTGACCCTAAATTACAATATGCACATTTATACTTCATACTGATGTTTCCTGCAATGTTTTATGAAAATCTAGCATATGTATAAGAGAAGTTGTTCGGACAACTTTGTAACAGACAGACAGACAGACAGACTGAGGGACATACAGATAGACAGCACAAAATCAATATACCTTCGTTCTGAGAGACATAATTATCATCACATTCATACTAACAAAAACTATAAAGTTCTTTAATATCTAAAAATTCAAATCGCCATCATTTAATCATTAGAAATAAAGTCATGCAACAAAGAAGTTTTGTATTTGTCCTTAAATATTTGTATGTTTTTTTTTTTTAATGATTTTATTCTTAAAGGTATTTTTACTGTAAAATGAAAACGTATCTTTGTAATATTTTGTCCTAGCTAGGTATTGATTGTAATAATAGACTGCTGGTTGTGATTGAGTTAATCCAGTCTTATACATAATATTATAGTCTGGTGTCTTATGCATGGTTTTATAAGCCAGTACAGGTGCGTGATCCATGCACCTGTCATAAAATGTTAAGAATTTTAAATAAGTAAATACATCTTTTTTGGTGTTTTCTTTGGTTTATTCGAACTAACTTTACGTACTCGTTTTTGCAGCACATCGACTTCGTTTATATATGATTTATTACATAGATGAATTACGAAACATATTTTTCATTTCATCTGTCAACTTTACAATATTATCTATATATAAACCTAGAATCTGTTTTCATTTAACCATGTGGATGATCAGATCTTTTTATCTTATATAAACCTATCGGCATATATGTATGTTTTTCTGGGTTAAACGATAAATTATTTGTGATACACCATTAATTGATACTATTTACGTTATTCTGCAGCTTTGTTTGAATCTGGGTCCCAATATATGGACCCAGTTTGAATGTCATGTAAATCGAGATTCGTACAATGTAGAATCATCTATTGATATAAGGACATGCAGAGTAAATATCATTGATATGTATAGTAAAAGAAATATAACGGGACTAAAACTGAACCCTCGGGAGCCAAGGAACATATTCAGCTTCAAGCCCCCTGTGCCGATTAACTTTATTTAATTTTCTAATTGATGTTTTGTTAGATTGTGCTGTTTATTGTGATATGAGAGCAGAATTATTAGCTAAGGCGACAGTAGTTGAGCTGAGTTTTTCAAATTTCAGCAAGACTGACCAGCTCAGTTTTCTGTTTTCTAGTCAATCATTAATTAGACTATGTGCCAAAACCGGTTTTGATATTCTTAAACGTCGTAGTTTTTATCTTTGTAAATAATATATTTACTTTATTCGTATATACTTTCGTTAGACACTTAAATTTTACACAAGCATTGTTTTATGTAGATATATGTCACGTGTCTGAGATTGACTGTTCTTTGTCGTATTTTAGTTAAGTCTAGGTAATCATTGCTAATCAATTCATCCTTTATCTGATCATGGCTGATATTTGATTTTGTAAGGCATTTTTATGCGCAGTAGTGCAGTTTTCCTTTTCAGTTTTTTACCTAAAACCTTTTATGGCATATTTTAGGCTTGGATTAGCGATGGTTATCCAACTTTTACCTTGTATAATATGTGATAGAAATTGTGATATTTGTTGTGCAAATAGAATATGAAGCCTCGTATAATAAATTACAATCGACAGAAGTAAAAAGTATCTTTAAAACACATGACATAGTTCTGTTTACAGAAACTTGGACACATAATTATTCTGAATTAGCAGTTGATAATTTTGAACATTTTTATTTAAGTAGATCAGAGAACAAGGCATCAAGTAAGCGCGCCTCGGGCGGCATTATTATTTATGTCAGAAATGATTTTGTATCACCTAACACATTAGCGTTTCAAAGTCAAGATGATATAATTTGTGTCAAGGTAAATGGTTCTAAACTGGGTTTACAGGATGATTTATTTGTATGTTTATGTTATATAGTACCTGAAAATAGCAGTCGTGTGCCCTTGATTGAAAGTAACACTTACGATAGACTCTTAGAGTACATTATTAGCCTAGATTCGAAGTATGAAAATGGGTTTAATTTTCTTCTTTGTGGTGACATGAACTCACGTACTTCAGACTGTCCGGACTTCGTTAATGATGATAACTTTCCAGACATTGATGTTTTACCTGACGATTATTGCACTGATGAAAATACTAAGCGTACTTCACAAGATAAAGGTCATTTAAATAATAATGGTTTGATATTACTGGATTTGTGTAAACAAACAGGCCTCCGTATATTAAATGGTCGTGTCGGTAACGACAGTAATATTGGACGGTATACATTTGTAGGAAACAGAGGGTGTAGTGTAGTTGACTACTTCATTAGTTCTCAAAGTTTAATTAATAAAGTAAAATATTTTAATGTGAATGAGCCGAACATATTATCAGATCATTGTTTAGTTGACTGTTCATTTATCTTTAATACCCAAGTTTTTGAAAACAAATCAGAAAGTAAGAAGTATGAACAGATAGATTATAAATTTGTATGGAATATAGAGAAATCTGGTGAATATGTTGAAAATTTGTGCTTGGATGAGACCAAAATTAAGTTAGACGCCTTTAAGGTAAATATAGAAAAGTGTAATTGCAATAATGATATTGATTTCTGTATTGCTGAATTTTCTAGTATTGTCGATGGAGTTGTATCACCATTGTTTAAACGTAAGATTAATAATTCGTCAACAAAAGATGACCCAGACTTGGGTAAAAAATGGTATACAGCAGAATGTGATAACAAAAGGCGTTTATTTTACTCGTCTTTAAATTTATATAGAAATGAAAAAACAGAAACAAATAGAATTAACATGGTAAATATAAGGTCACAGTATAAGAATTGTCTACGAAAAGCTAGATTTGAATATGATAAAAATGAAACCAGTAAGTTAATGGATGCTAGATACAAAAATGCGAAATTATACTGGAAAATGTTGAAAACTTGTTCTGGTGTAAAAGAAGCCAATATCTCTGTGGATGTTTTTGAGCAATATTTTAAATCAGTAAATAACCCCGATGATCATTTCTTTAGAGCAGACGAGGACGTTTTACACTTTATTGATAGGTATGAGAATGATGAATTTAATATAATGTTTAAGGAACTAAATTTACCATTTACACGAGAGCATTTATTAAAAGCAATTAACCAGCTAAGCTCAAACAAAAGTGGTGGATCGGATATGCACCTGAACGAATTTTTCATACATGGTAAGCACGCATTATTGCCATTTTTACTGTCACTTTTTAACAAAATTTTTGAAATCGGTTATTTTCCAGAATCTTGGTCAGAGGGTATTGTTATTCCTCTACACAAGAAGGGTAGTGTAAATGATGAAAACAATTATAGAGGTATCACATTGCTTAGTTCCTTAGGTAAACTTTTCACACTGTCACGCGTTTTGAACAATCGTTTGACAGAATGGGCTGAACATTATAACGTCTACATAGAGGCACAGACAGGGTTTCGCTCCAAATTAGGTACAACAGACAATATATTTGTTTTACATGGATTAATAAATCACATCATAAGTAGTGGTAAACAGTTGTATTGTGCATTCATTGACTTCAGTAAGGCCTTTGATTATGTGAATCGAGATAATTTGTGGTCTAAATTAATTCAGCTAGGTCTTAGAGGAAATATACTTGATATAATAAAGTCCATGTATGTATCCGTGAAATCAAGAGTTAAACACTGTAATAAGTTAAGTAATAGCTTCGAATGTATGTTAGGGGTCCGACAAGGGGAGTGTTTATCACCTTTTCTTTTTTCCATGTTCGTAAACGATATTGAGGAAATATATGTTAAAAGTGGTTTGGACGGGATTGATGTGAACATGTTTAAAATGTTTTTAATTTTGTATGCAGATGATATTGTTTTATTTGCAAACAGTAAGTTAGAACTACAGACTAGTCTAGATCTATTGCTTGATTACTGTAATAAATGGAAATTGGTAGTTAACACCTCCAAAACTAAGATAATGATTTTTAGAAAAGGTGGGCGTATTACAGAAAATACCAGTTTTTATTACAATGGTAACAAAGTGGAAATAGTTAATAAATTTGTTTATCTTGGAATTCTTTTTACGACCGGCGGTTCATTTTCTGAAGCACAGAAAACAATAGCAGGGCAGGCACTTAAAGCTATTTTTAAAATGGATAAATATTTGTATAAATTTACTGATATATCTGTTAGACACAGGTTAGAGTTGTTTGATAAGTTAATTTTACCAATATTAAACTATGGAAGTGAAGTATGGGGTTTCAATCAAGGTGTATCTATCGAAAGACTACACATGCAATTTTGCAAACGACTACTAGGTGTTAAGAAAAGTACTCAAAATGACTTTATATACGGAGAATTAGGAAGAATTCCTTTGCAAAACTTAAGATATGTTAATATTATAAAATTTTGGATTAAACTTTTACACACAAACGAAAACAAATACATAAGAAAGGTGTATGTAATGCTGCAGCAAGATATCGCAGAAAACCCAAATAGAAAAAATTGGTGTTCATTAGTACGAGATTTATTGTGTACTCTCGGATTTTATGATGCTTGGCTTTTCCAATCCGTTGGGGATATAGATTTATTTTTATTAACAGTTAAACAGCGAATTAAAGATCAATTTTTACAAAACTGGTCAGGTAGATTAACCGAATCAAGCAGGGCCCTTTTTTACAGGCACATTTAAAATTACCATTTTCAACCATATCTAGACATGGTTAACATTAAGAAGTATCGAGTTTGTTTATCACGTTTACGTTTATCAGCCCATAGACTTTTCATTGAAACTGGCCGTTGGACACGTACACCATTGAATGAAAGAAAATGTAGTTTTTGTAATATTCTGGAAGATGAATTTCATTTTGTACTTGAATGTAACATGTATAGCGAGTTAAGGAAACAGTTTATTCCAATGTATTACTGGAGGCGCCCTAACATGCCAAAGCTGATAGAATTATTAAAAACAGACAATAAACGAATAATTAGAGACCTGAGTACATACGTAGAAAAAGCGTTCACTATCAGAACAAATGAGCTTTACATTAGGTAAAATCTTATCTCAATTGGTAAAGATTAGATTACTGGACATATCATAGTCTGTTTCTGTTGTTTCTTACTTTTAAATATGTTTTATACCAGGAACCGTATATAGTATTCTTGTTCATACCCAGTAAGCTTGTTGATACATTTTAAAAGTCAAAATACGATTAGGCAAATAATGATAATGCACTTCAACATGTAATGTGCATACCTGTATATCTCACAATATTTTTATTCTCCCTGTACGCCTTTCTTGTTATTTTCGTTTCGCACAAGACTGGCCATCTTATGGGTTGAGTATTGTTATGTATTCATTACGTAAGAAAAATATGTTTCCTTATGAATCAACTAAAACATAAAAGAATATTCATTTGATTTTCATATTTAGTCATTTGATATAATATTTTGCGTTAGTATATTGTTGTAGTCATCAGTTACATTTTGTTTGTCATATGAATCATATTTATAATGTTTAAAGTATTCAGCCATATTTGTGATTTGTATATGCATGTATTGCCACATGGGTCTAAGACCTTCTGGAAGAAATTAAATAAAACTTGAAACTTGAAAACTTGAAACTTGAAACTATAATTCTTAGTAATACATGTTGGTTTGTGTATGTATGTTTTATTCGTATATATGTGATGAATGAGACATTAATAAATAAATAATAAAAATAGTAAACAGTTGAACTATGCAATGTTGTAGTCAGCAGTATCAGATTAGATATATTCGACCACAAAGTCATTATATTTATATGAGTGATATACCGCGACATAATGTATAACAGCAAAAACAGGAAACTTACAGCTGTGGTCTATAGTGAGATCTAGATGTCAACATATCATCTTGTATGTACCACACCGGTATGCCGCTTTCAATGACCGACCCCAGTCTCTGATACTCCTGCGGAAGAAAGTGAAGAGGACCTGTTATCCCCCTGAATTGTTGCAAGATTGGAACAAATTAATAAGGCTTGAAAAACTACTACATGTACTTAAGACACGAATTTTACACAGGCGGATTTGAAACAGTAACTGTTATTATACATAGATCAGCACTTTGAGAAAGACATTTTGTCCTCCACAAAGAATAATCACAACCAAAACATATGCATATGTATACAATATTTTTTCTTATTGAATAAAATGTAAAGCTATGAAAATCTGTTTTGACTTTCCTTGTGAAACATTGAAAAAAGGCCATCCAATTTGTTATGTATATGCTTGTTTCTCGGTAAAAAACGTAACTCGGTACAACGTATTTCACACATGTGATCAAAGCATCCCTTGCGGGTTTTTTTTATTAAAAAGGCACCGTTCTTGACCAAGTTGTAATGCAACAATGTATAGTCAGTTTGAACAGTACTATAACTTTGCACAAGAAGTGTTTGACAGCACGTCTGCTTTTAAAAAGAAATATAACAACGGCCTTGCGCACCTTGTCTATTCCAATAAAATAAAATCTTTTCTCAAATCTGTATTCTTTATGTGAATTTCTAAAGAATTTCAAAAGCCATACATTCTGCGTGGACTGCTAAAACAAAACAAAAGGTCACTGACACCCCTGTGTAAATGGTAAGGTTATAACACGATTAATAAGTCTTTATGTTGTCAAGCGATTTTTGACAGCTTTTGATTGCAAAGGTAAAAGTCTAAATTATAATTCACGTATTCATTTATTTTTTATAATGTCGAATGATTTTGATAGCTTTTGATTTCAAAGTTTACACTAAAGGTTGTATATGCGTTTCTCATTTACATGTTTGTATTTAGTTTTAATAATATCCGGTGGTGTTTTGATAGGTTTATAGTTCTTTCAAAATTATATCTGTTATGATGAAGTAACTAATATAAAAAGAATAATAAAATGGATGGAAAGAAAATGTCTTTTATTTAACTAGAGTATATTTTAGTGTTTTTTTGTTGTTGTTGATCATTCGCGCAACTTCTGCGTTTGAAGTTTTCTGTACAAACTATACAGACCTTTGGAAAAGGTTACCATAGAGATAAATTAGATAATAATAATCTACAATGTAATATATGTAGCACGTTAACATTCTGTGTGGTATTTTTTGTTTTAAGTTGATGTAAAAAAGAAAGTATTTACCAGTTTAGAGCCATACGATCCTTGAAAAATATTTTCAAAGTTTGCATCAGTGTAAGGTACAGAACAATTCCGAATGCGGTTAGATATAATATCTTTTTCCATTTTCGATTAGAGAGTCAACGAAATACTGATTCTGTTTTAATGTACTTCGAAAGTTACAGCGTAAGGGAATAGTTCGGTTTTAAATAACCACAATCACAATGCCAAGATTTTAGCAATTATCTAATGAGGGTCTGATTGAAAGTGATGTCACATGGAAGATGACGGATGATCCCACCCTGTAGAGAAAGTGATTACTTATGAACACACCCTATAGTTATCAAAGCCAGGGACGCTGTGTGATATTCCATGCAATGTTTATTTTATGGAAATTTCACAGCAGTGCATCTGCACTAAAATATGGTGAATTGGAAAATAATGTTTTTTATTCCTACATGTGAAACAACGTCCATGCACAGACGGGTTTACAGATAAAAATGTCAAACTGTGTCTTTATTTTACGTTTTGAGAATAATGTAACATTTGAAGCCACTGTGCTCATGTCGGAACGAAGTGTTAATGTTAATCGTTGCAGAGCACGCTGGCCAAATAAATGATCAGATGTAACCCAGTCGTCATAATTCTCCAAGTTTCGCTTGTTCAGTATGGGGCTTTGTATTAAATGTAGTTTTATCTGTGGAGTTACATTGTTTCCTTTATCTAATAAGTTATGTTTTATTAAATACTTCATGAAATATGAAAAAACAATACAATTACAGAATGTATAAACTCTGTTGTAACATGTCTTGTAACATATTGTACAAGACCGAAGGATACTTTGTTAATTAAGTAGGTTTAGGCTCCGTCCGTCTGTGTGTCAGTCCGTTCATCCGGAAATCTTAAACTTGCAATGATTTGAAAAATGTCCAAACTGGGTTATGATAAGAAATTTGGGCACATGTTGCATTTGCAACCGGGCAAAAACTGGGGTTGCTCTGTAACATAATGGTATATGTAATGTTTAACAGAAACCGGTAGCGGATTTTGTATTGCCATGTAAAACTTGAACATTGTAAAATATACTCGTACATACGGTGAGTTTGCATGCATCTAACGGACATACGCACACATTTCAATGCTTCAAAATTTCCAAAGGATGAGTCGTTTCCAACGTGCCAGGCATTAAAGAATAGAATTTGGTACCCCCGAAAATGTCACAGAACTTTGAAATGTTAGGACTAACACTAAAATCAAATATATATAAACACCCTGTGTTTACATGTGTAACAATGCCTGTACATGTACTAGTATTCAAAGGATTTTCACGAGGGGAGTCTTTTTAGTTTTCGTCGGTAGTTGGGGTTTTAGAATATTTTTTTGCGGAGGTAACTGTCAGGTTTGGGGAACGGTTGCTTTATTTTGGGGGGGGAAACGTAGCACAATCCCACGACTGAAGGGAGGGGGAGAATATAAAATCTTAGAAAACTTATGCATGTGCGGTGAACACGAGTGAGGATTATACGGGAGGTCAACATTTTAGAACTGATTCGATGGTACGCCGTCGTGGTCCAATCAATCCAAACTACACCTCACTGATTGTGGGTCACATAAGTTCGAGTATCGTTATAACAATTAACCTAATTATTTTTGTAATGAAGTTAGCAGTTTTTTTTTGGGGTTTTTTTGCAGAGAATGGGAATCTAGTAATGATCATTCCCATTAACGATGGTCCTCTAAATTACGGACTGGAGATAACACCCACCCGACCCCTCCCTTCAGAAAAAACGTATCGAATAGAGTCGTAGAAATATAAAACCCAGATTGTACGTCTAAATTTAAAAAATATTCTAACACAAGCGGCTGCTTTTCTATATAAACGTATAGGGAAAAGCCTGTATTTTATTTTACGAAAAATACAGCACGTTTTTCCAAGGACGACGTGCCGTAAATGACGTAACGTATGTAAACAAGCGCGTCTAATCTTATCTCGTGTTTTAAGGTTACAATGATGTACTTCTACGCGTTAAATAAAGTCCGGGATTATTTTCAAAGAAAATAAGGTGTTAGAATCGAAATAATAAATTGTTCCCTTTATTTTATTGTTGTATAAAATACAGTCAGTCATTTGGATGCGAAAAATTAAAGTGACATTATGGGCATATTACTGCACAAAGTGTATTTTTGGTGACAGTTTTATAAAAGCAATTTTTGGTTGCTGTGCATTTAAATGTGTTAAATTAATGAGTATGCCGCATTAGTATTTGAAGTTGGTGCTTTAGATATAAAAAAATCGGACTGATAAAATGATAGTTGAATGTGTCGTTGTTGATGTTTGTAGAAATTTCGGCAGTGGATGGGAAGTAAGAAAATCAATATTTTGAAAACTGGTAGCAGGAAGAGTTTGGTGTATTGGGTTAAAAGTTATTATTTCCTCTACACTTTTGTACACACACCATTTTCAGCTGGATTTTTACTTGAAAAAAAAATGCGCATAATGTCACTTTAAATGACTATATTTTATTTAACGATAAAATACAGGAACGCATTTATTATTTATTAATTAACTAACGACATTTTTGCAATGTAAAGGTGGTTGTTTACAACTCGTTTTAAAGGCGTTTATTCTCGTTTTTAATCAAATTTAATGCAGTCAGTCTAAATGCACTTGAACCGCGATAGGGCCTCCGTAAATCGAATCAAAGTCATATCGGTAATTTTCGTATGCATACATGAGTTGTTCATTGCGTTTTTTTCCGTAGTTTGACGGAAAAGTCCGATACGGTCATCAAGTAGCTTATCGGTGTATAATAATAGTAACACTGTGGAAAACCCAGAAATAAATTTAGTCATTAGACAAGGAATAACAAGCGTCAAAAATGGCGAACGAACAAAAACTTTTACATAGATGCATATCGAAACTAGACAGTATGTCCAATGGATTAACAGACACTCGTCCAAAAAGTTTAGAAAAATTGAAAAATACTCTTGTCAAGGAAACTGAAGTTATTTACGTGAATCAATTAATGATTTACCTGCTCACACTGGATTTCACTGTTCCATTGAAAAATGAAGAGGACGTTCACAAAACTGATACAGAGCTTGATAACGAGATTGCAGGAACGGTATTTAAATTAGCAGAAGATCAAGGAAGACAGGTGTTTGTGTTACCCTGCGATTCAGACCATCACCGGGAAGTTGGGGCCAAACTTAACGTAAGTGTTAATTAATACTAATTTATTTATTCTCATTTGCGAAACAAATTCTTACGACTCTCCAGACTCGAAGAGAGAGAGAGAGAGAGCCTATATGAAATTATTTGTATCTTTCCTAAGGACACTACCGACATGGCTATGATAAGGATCGAACCCGGGACCCTTTGAATCTGAGGCGAACGCGCTACCACTGAGCCAAGGTGTATTCATGTAAGTATTCCTCAACTGAATTATACATAGGCTAGCACCAGTCGCACTCTGGACTTAAAGGTCCATTAATTACTGAGACCAAGTCAAATTTTCTTTTAAATCTGGAATTTTGACAGAAAAATACAGTTTAAAACTGGCTTCTAAAACTTTACAATAGCCGTGGAGTATTTCCTTGTTTGAAATACTGCTGCAGAAAAACGGGTAAATGTTCTTGTGTTTCGTTTGATTGGCCTGGGTGGTATATTTGTCCTACTTTCGCTTTATTGTATGTTGTAAACAGTCAGAGATATACGTTGCACATCATTGGAAGTAAAGTTCTTTCATCTGTAATTCAAAATAGGCATGCTTATTCATGTACAACCTATTTCCAGCCTCTTCTGGGAGACTTCTGGAAAATTACATAGATGTTTGAAAACTGAAAAACCTACTTTCGTTTTTGAAAAGGCAAAATATAATTTATTAATTCTTTTGTTAAACTCAAATTTTCAACACAATATGGTCACATTCGATGCAATATGTCATATTTTAAACATGAACTGTATATTAGAGATAATCACAACTTGCATTTACAAAATGTACTGACACATGCCTGCTTTATTTATTATTATATAAGTCTCACTACTTCCATTTCGAAGGCTAATCGATTTTACAGGTTGACATTTTTAGAGTTGTCCGCTTTCTTCAGCATTGTACAGTGTGATAGGATCTTTGGGAGCGGTCACGCTGAAACGCCAAATTAATTAGGCTATTGTAAGATCTATATTATGGAAGACAATTGCTGCCAAAATTGCATCTTGTATATGCTTTCTGATATCTGAACTTGTAGTTTTCATTCTATATCGAAATGCATTTCTGGTTGTGACAGTTTTTTTCGGTATAAAATAATAACGAGGGTTTTGAAACTTCACCAGAGTCCTAAAGTAACCGGACCGGATGGGAAGCAAACTGTTGACAGATATAACTGCTTGTCATGACTTGCAAGTTCCAAAGCAGTGATATGTAACTGAATGTATCTCAGTTTATATTGTGATTTTTGAAAGACAATTATTATTCATATTTTTTTATTGTTACATGCTTCTACATATAGTAATGTTCGTCTTTGCCCGTAAAGGGACATATCCTATAACTGATGTCAAGCTAAATAACCTCCAAAACATAAATAATAGAATCTTTGAAGGTGTTATAACTTAACCTAAAAGTTTCTGCTATTATATGCATTCCAAGCCATAATCGATAGAATCAGCGGTTTAAAAAATACTGCAGTACCGTAAACCATTCAATAACCTATGTAAAGTTGTTGTTGTACAATTAATGGGTGGATGCGATTTATTACAGAAAGCCTCTATATTGATTAATTATGGTAAAATGAGGCATTTTTCGCCATAGGTTCTAATTTGAAATTGTATTTATTTATCATTTTACGTTCATTGAACACATAGAGAATATAATCTGCTTGATGTAGGGAGTGCCCCTTTAATTACCCAATGTTTTAAATAGCTCACATCTATATAGCCTCAGCTCCTTTCCC